>CM077086.1:141212663-142412663 GCA_039513925.1 Platanthera zijinensis
CTTCACACACCCCCGGTATCTTGAAGGAGAGGGTGACTAGGATGCTCGGGGACATGGTATAGACTTGGAAGTTCGGGGGAGCTGGATACTCGGGGACTTGGTATAGAACCTGGTTAGTCCGGGACTGGATGCTCGGGGACTGGTATAGACTTGGAAGTCTGGGGAGCTGGATGCTCGGGGACTTGGTGTAGACTTGGAAGTCCGGGGTGCTGGATGTTCGGGAACTTGGTGAACTAGAAGACTCGGTAGTCTAGAGAGCTGGAGGCTCGGTACTATAATTAGATAAAACTGTAATGGTTGCATGTGCATAATATGGTGGGTCTTTGGTAGGACAATCGATCACACCGTCGTTGGTACGTTGACTCGGGAGACTAGCTGGTTTGCTAGGAATAGTACGGAAATGTACGAGATGGGCTAGGCTGAGTAGTGTGATACCAGTATTGGAGTGGAGAGGCCCAACCCACTGTCTCCGTTTTGCCACAGTGGAGGCTTCTGGGAGTTTAGCTAACTCCAAAAAAGGGGAACTAAAGGTCTGTATGAATAGAGTCGTGTGTGTGAGTTGCACTTGCATGTGCATAACATAGCATACTTGCTTGTCATAACATAATCATTGCATTTAACCCCTGACACCTATCGTATAAAATGATATGGGATGTTTTATATGATAGGCCCTGCAAAACGACCCCTTGGTCTATAGGGGTAATCCTATAAATCAATGGTTACTTTTCTTGTTGCTCTTACTTACTCTTCTTACTGCTTTTACGTACTTGCTACTCCTTACTATTTACTTTTGTTACACGCTTATTTACTCATGTTTAATTATTGTGATACCCCTACCATACTTTATAATTTTATTCCTTAGGGTAGATGCCACCTGCTTGATTACCCCTGCTTTTGGTCCTCCTTTTACACTCTTTCCTCCCGTGCCTAGGAGCCATGGGGGATGGGGTTAATGACTTATTCTTTAGACTAACGAATTTCGAACCACAACATTTTAGGTGTACAATATGAAAGAGACACAGTTTTGCAGATTCCGACAAGTTGACCCCACGACCGTGCTACCATTATCACCAGCTGGGGCATACACGGTCAAATGTCCCATGATGGGCGGGCTCCTACCAGCTCAGCGGCTACGAGCCGAATACGTAGACGCAGATGTCGATTTGGAGGCAGTGACTGCAGGCCAAAAAGGAAGAAGCACCCAAAGGTGCAGCACCACCAGAGTACGGAGTCGGTGGAGATGGGCCAGTCTAGCTTGGGTGCTCTCGATTCAGTGACAGTTACAGTGATGCTTAGTTTTAGTTTTCCTTCCGCAAGTGACTTGTAGTGAGGATTACATGTACTGGGCATAAGCCCGCTTTTCCTATTTTACCTTACCATTTACTTTAGGCTGTTATGTTATGAACTATATGATGTTGTGATTTCCTTTTAATTTAATATTGTGGCCTTGGACACCTATGTCCTCCTTATTGCTTTCTTCAGTCAAATGGTGATTGAGATGGCCGGCAGAATCAGCATTTTGTGGTGTCGACCATCCTGGAGGATGGTGTCACCGCAAAACGACAGTTCTTGGCTTAAGACCCGGTGCTTTAAAAAGAGAAAAAAAATTGGGGTCTTGCACAGGGGGAACACTGCTCCATGTTTGCTTGAAGGAGTTGAACTTGAAGAAGTAGTGGAGGTGGTGAATAAGGAGCAGCCTCTTAGGAGATCAAAGAGGACCATCAAGCCTCCGACTTGGTATTGTGATGGGAATACAATGAGCTTTGTCTCCTGTTTCATTGCAGGCCCTCTAGGATGAGCGAGAGCCTTCAAAGTTTGAAGATGCCACTGGAATGAAGGAGTGGTACAATGCCATGGATGAGGAGATGGCTTCCCTCAGGAAGAATGAATCTTGGGACTTGGTGCCGAAGGTGGATGGCGTTACTCCTGTTACTTACAAGTGGGTCTATAAGCTGAAGAAGAAGGCGGATGGAAGCATCGAGCGGTACTAGGCTCGCCTTGTTGCTCGAGAATTCTATCAACAGTATGGTGAGGACTATGAAGAGACGTTTAGTCTGGTGGCAAAGATGACTTCCTTAAGAGTGGTGATAGCTTTGGCGGCCTGCCAGGGCTGGAAGATGTGGCAGTTGGACGTAAAGAACGTTTTTCTTTACGGGGAGATAGACAAAGACATCTTCATGGATCAGCCACTCGGTTATGTTTTTGAAGAAACATCCGGACTACGTCTGCAAGCGCAGGATGGCCCTTTATGGATTGAAGCAGGCTCCGAGGGCATGGTATGGGAAGATTGCAGAATATCTTCAATTCTACGGCTATTTAGCCTCCGACTCAGACTAGAGCTTGTTCATCAAGAAGAAGGGGGAGCTTCAGGTCCTTGTTCTGTTGTATGTTTATGACATGATCATCACAGGGAATTCAGAAGAGGAGGTTGCTAGACTCAGGTCTGAGCTTGCTATTCGCTTCGAGATGAAAGACTTGGGGAGCTTCATCACTTTATCGATCTCGAACTAGAGAGGAAGGAGAGCGGAATTATTGTTTCCCAGAAAGGTTATACGGATCAGATTGTGAGACGATTCAGCATGGAAAGGGGAAAGAGTTGCTCTACTCCGTTGGATTCTTGCTTGAAGCTTCGACGAGATGAGGGAAGGATTCTTCCTGATCCCTTGGTATTCCGAGTTTTGGTAGGGAGCTTGATCTATCTGACAATTACAAGGCCAGACATTGCTTATGCTGTTGGCCAAGTAAGTCGGTTTATGGCGGAGCCAAGGAAGTCTCATCTGATGGCGGCGAAGAGTATTCTGAAGTATGTGATGACGACTTCTAATATGGGACTCCTTTATATGAGAGACTGGAGCTTTTCTTTGCTGGGCTACACGGATGCTGATTATGGTGGTGATTCATATGACCGAAGGTCAACTTCTGGTTATGTGTTCACTTATGGATCATCGGGCATCTCGTGCTATAGCAAGAAGCTAGATTCGGTTTCCGTCTCTACTACAAAAGCAGAGTACAAGGCTTCAGCCTTGGCAGCTCGGGAAGCCATTTGGCCTAGAAGACTAATAGAGGACGTCCATAAGGAAGTGTAAGGTCCCACTCTACTTCGAGGTGATAATGAGAGTGCTCTCAAGCTGGTGAACAATCCAGTTTGCCATGCGAGGACCAAGCATATTGAGATCGAGCACCATTTCATTTGAGAGAAGGTGTTGGAGGGTTCTCTAGTGGTCGGGCATGTTCAGAGTGAGGACAAACTTGCAGACATCTTCACAAAGCCACTGTCAAAGGGGCCTTTCCAGTGACTTCGAGGTTTTTTGGGCTTGATCTCCACTTATCACTTCAAGGGGGAGTGTTGAAATTTTAGAAGTGAGAGTAGTGATCGGGAAGTCCTAAGAGTACTAGGCGACCTGGGCGGCCTGGGTGGACTATCCGCGCGGACTGGAGCTGGAGTTTGGCGAACTAGTGTTGACTGTCTTTCTGTTTGGTTGCGCGAACTGCGCGGACTGATTGAGTCTGACAGTGGCTGGCTGAGCATGACGGATGTTGTTCGCGGTCTATGCGGACTGTGGCTCGGAGTCCGTGCATTTAGCTTTTGGTCTGGAGTTGCGGTGAGCCGTAATCTGGTTACGATCTGGCCTTGGAGCTGGCGGACTGCATTGGTGTTCGCCGAGCTCGTGCAAGCTTGTGTCTTGACTTGTACTTCTATGAAGTCTAGGGTTTTCGCATTGTCCGTTGAGACCAGACAGTTGGCCTGTTGGTCGCGGGCATTGCGAGCTGAGTTGGTGTCTGTATTGTCCGCTGTGACCAGGCAGTTATGGCTATGGTTGTGGACTTGAGCGTGCAGACAGTTGCTGTGTCCTCTCTCCATGCGGACTGGCATGGTGCTCAGCTGGTGGCACCCTTGTGGGTTGGCGAGCTGTTCACGAGTCCGGCTTGTCGGTGCGGACTCGGCGGACTGGCAGTGCTAGCTGCAATAAAGGGGCGGTTAGCCTATATCTTAGGGCGGTGATCTCACTCCTCACCCTTCCTATAAATAGGACCCCCCCGGCTCGTCATTTAATAACAAAGTGAACAGTAAGTTGGACTTGGGTTAAGGCTACAGACTCATTTTTGTTATCCACGCGGGTTATTTTGCTTAACCAGTTGCTGTGTGCAGGTGACACGGCTAGCTCTATGAAACCAGGAGTTTGGTTTTGACCCGGTCAGGCTCAATAAAGTTAGCAGAATGCTTTCAGCGGTTACCAGTTTCTGCATCAACTTTCCTAGTTCAATAACCTGTCCGCGCGACCTCGCGGTCTCGGCGGGTAGGCTGTCTGTTTCTCAGTTCAGTTGCAGCAGGCAGCTCTGCGAATAACAGCGTGTCCGCGCGACCTCGCGATCTCGGCGGACTCTGTGTTCAGTTCGGCTTCAGCTCAGTTCGGGCGATCTTTGCGGGTAGGCGGCCCTCATCGGTCTCAGAGTTTGTGTTTGCCCGAATTGTTGTTGTTTCTGTTTTTTCTTGTACTGGCGAAATCATGTCTCGCCATGTATACCTCGCCCTGTAAAGAAGATTAATAAGATTTTGATCTGCTTGTTTCTATCAATGCACTCTGGTTGCTTGAGTATTCTTCCTATTTTCTGCATGTTCAAGTTGTGATCTAGGTAGTTCCAAAGATATTAATTTGGTGTTTGGGCTATCTTGCTGAGTATCTTGTGAAAATTCAACAAGTACCCTATCTAATACATAAATTCATGAAATCCTATCTCTAAGATACCATGAGTCCAATTATCAGCATTACCATTATCCAAACATCATATCTCTCGATCATGCAATTTTAAATACAAAGAGGAAGATTATTAGAATATGAACATATAAACATCATCACAAACATCCAATTTCTCAATCTTGAAGTTTGAGATTCAAATAAAATAAGTAATAAATTCAAATCTAATATCAATCTCTTTGTTAAAAAGCATACATATGAATAAAATACCACAAATCTGATATAAAAACTAACATACATGATTACCGAATTGTTTCAAAAAAAAGTATCATGCGAAATGTAAAAATAAAGTTAGATCCACTAAGAGAAGGGGAAGATTAAAAGAGATATATGAAGATTAAAACCATACAAATTATATCCTTCGATCTCCCCTCTGCCAAATGCTATACTTTCATCCTCCAGAAGTTCTCCAAGTTCTTCAATCCAAAAGTTCCTATTCTATTTTTCCTACAGGTTTTCATTGTCTCTTTGCAAACAGGATCGAACACGGGTTCCAACACCGCTGTGTCACAGGCCGTGTTGACGGTTCAAAGGTGGTTTCCTACGAGAAGATGTGTTTGGTCGTGGGCCGTGTCATCTAACACGGCTTGGAACACAGCCATGTTGTTCTTCATGTTCTTCGCACACGGCTTGGTTGGCAGCAAGTCTGTAATTTTTCCCAACAAGGACACGGGTAGTGACACGGGCGTGTGCCAACCCGTATGGTGCTCTGTATTTTCTTCCAGGCCTTACGATCTTTCCCGATAAGGACACGGGTAGTTACACGGGCATGTTCCTACCCGTGTGTGCACAATTCCAATCCTGTCATCAGTCCCGTTGGATCCGTGAACTCCTCTGTTTGCTCTAATAATTTTAGTTCCAAGGATTTCCTGTAACACCCCTATCCGTCGTATAGCATATAGTAGTAGGTCCGGCCGGGCCCGACGCCATATACTACAGACAGACCGGTTGGTTACTTATTGAAACAATTCAACCAATCATGTCGTCCTACACAACACCTAGCAGAAGCAATTTATTAGGTTGCAAAAGAAATAAGAACCCAGCCACAACAGCATGAATGTCCACAAACTCAGGAATGTATACATACACCAAAAGAGAAATGGCCTTAAGGCCTTACACTGTTCACTTAACAAAAGAAGTGTTTTCATACTTCGGCTCGCAGGCCGGTCACACGTGAATACAATAAAAACACTCAAAATTTTGCCTTCGAGGGCCGGCGCACCAACTTGGGCTTTAGCCCGATATTTTCCGCCCGGCTCCGCAGCACCTGCAAGCACAAACCACCGCCCGGTGGCAAACAAAAGAAACGGTCAGCTATGCTGACCAAATTATAACGATCCCGCCCCCAAAATCGGGGCGGCGATGCTTTTTCCTTGCACTTTATTAGTATATGCAATATATTAGTGTGAACACACATCATCACAGGCGTAGGCTCGCACGGCCACACACCTCGTGCACACAGGGCACATTCACGGCGAACCGGCCAACATCACGTCAATTCAAGCCATAGACGTTCCCGTTCCACCACTGCCTCACGGACGGCCAACCATATGAGCATTTTGCCTTCCTGGCCTTGGTCACGACAATTTAAGCCATAGACCGCCGAAGACCCTCATCCATGCCAACGGTCCTACCGAACGACATAGACCGGGTACGGTTCCGCCTGACCCGTGCTCACACCGCAACGACAATTTAAGCCATATGCGCAGGTCAAGACTCACCGAGTCCCGTTTCCACCACAATAGTCACATAACCCGGTTATGTTCACGTTGGCTCCCCGGCTATCGTGTTGGCAAAACCCGCTTTTGCCCAGTTTTCCGGGTGCACCTTGGAGTTAATCTCCAAGGCTCCCTGATGCAATCTACCACGTAGAAGACCCGAAAACACCCAAACACCCGGAGTCTTCCCCGGTTCAAATGCAATGCAACATCACCGATCCGGCTCTACTTGTCCGGATAGGCTTCACACACAATGCCTATGTCAGTTTTCGCATACGAACTCTACACAAGGGGGACTTTACATATCTACCCCATGAACGCTCCAACTCTTCGCTCACTTGCGAGAGAGGGCTTCCTATGCAAAGGGAAAAAGGGCTTCACATGCCAAAGGATGAGAAATCGTTACCCTTGCGTTCTTCCGCTGCGCCATCGAAAACTATGCGGTTGGAAAGCACCGCAACGGCGTCACCTCCGCGGATCTGGACTCGGATCGCGATTCGGAGCTCCGAAGCTCCTCCGGCGGCCGGATCTTGGTCTCCAACCTCTCACCTTGCTCTCCCTTCTCTCTAGGATTTAGAAAGAGAGAACCCAAGAGAAAATGGGGTTTGCAAACCCTATTTTCAGGTTTAAGCTGCCAACAACCACTCCCAGCCGTCGGATCCCAAGCCAAGGAAACGAACGGCCACGATTAGGCCTCAAAAATACAAAATCTGCGCCGAACACGGGTTGCAACACGGCCGTGTGCCTGGCCGGGTCACCCATTCGCCGTTTCGATCGAGTCGAAAAACCAGCACACGGCCTTTGACACGGCCTCTAACACGCCCGTGTCACCTGCGACACGCCCGTGTCGGGACCCGTGTCACGCCTCCCGTGTGCAACCGACCAACAATTCGCAGTGAGAGAGGTACACGGCTTGGTGACACGGCATCAGACACGCCCGTGTCAAACTAGACACGCCCGTGTTCGTGCCCGTGTCACTGCCCGTGTACCCCACCGTACAGCCCAGGAGTGACACGGCCTGGGACACGCCTGTATCCTAGGCCGTGTTCCTCCACACGACCATCGTCGACCTGAACTGGTCGACTACACGGCCAGCTCGACGACCCGAGCTCGACACACCCGACACGGCCTCTGACACGCCCGTGTCGGGGCCCGTGTCACCTGCACCAAAACTTTGTCTTGGCCAAAAGTGATCCCCGTTGCTCCTACAGCATTTTGGGGTGTTATAATTCTACCCTCCTTAAAGAATTTCGCCCACGAAATTAATAAAGGAAAAACAGGACTTAACGTAAATCAGTACCTGAGCGGAATAATTCCGGGTACTCCTCCAGCATAGTATGCTCCCGTTCCCAAGAGAGCTCATCTCGCCCGCAATTATCCCACCGGACCTTAACCATCTAGATCTCCTTGTTACAGAGTCTCTTGACCTCAACATCTTCAATACGAATGGGCCTGACCCTAGTCGTCAACCCTTCGTCCACCGGCACTTGATCAGCCGCGATCACCTGCGAAGGCTCTTGCACCGCCTTCCGCAACACAGAAATGTGGAACACATCATGTAAACCACCTAATTCCTCCGATAGCCTCAAACGGTATGCCGCTTCGCCGACTCACTCCAGAACCTCAAAAGGTCCAAGGTATCTTGGGCTCAGCTTCTTCAAGCGTCTCACCCGCGAAACCCCCTTAAACGGCTTCACTTTCAGATATACCCAATCGCCTACCGCGAACTCCACGTTCCGGTGCTTGGCATTGTAATACTTCGCCTGCCAGTCCTGAGCGATCAACAAGCGCTCCCGAATGATCCGCACTAACGAGGTAGCACTCTCCACCTCCTGCTTCTTGTACAACCTTGCCTCACCCGTTTCAAGCCACGATAACGGCGTGCGACACTTCCTACCATACAGGGCCTCGAAGGGCGCCATTTGTATACTTGCTTGGTAGCTGTTGTTGTACGCGAACTCCACCAAATACAGGTGGTCCTCCCAATGCTTCCCGAAGTCTAGAACACACATGCGGATCATGTCCTCCATCGTTCTATTGACTCTCTCGGTCTGCCCATCCGTCTGCGGATGGAAAGCTGTGCTGAACTTTAACTTTGTTCCCAGCATCTGCTGCACCAACCTCCAATCATTTGACGTCAACCGCCCAACGTGATCATTCACAATGCTACGGGGCACACCATGCAGCCTAATAATATTGTCCACGTATAGCTTCGCCAACTTCTCCACCGAGTCATCCTTCCTATGCGGAATGAAATGCGACACCTTAGTTAGCCGATCTACGATCACCCAGATGGTGTCGTTCCCCTTCTGCGACCTGGGCAACCCGTGCACAAAGTCCATAGATATATCGTCGAATTTCCACTCCGGTATAGGCAAGGACTTCAGAAATCCTCCCGGCTTTTGGCATTCCGCCTTCACCAAGGCGCACGTTTGGCATTTAGCCACGTACAACGCCACATCTTTCTTGAGCCCCGGCCACCAAAATAACTTTTTGAGATCACGATACATATTCGTGCTCCCTAGGTGGATTGAGTACTTGGTATGATGAGCCTCGTACATCAACTCCGCCCGGAGGTTACCCCCACTCGGGACGCACAACCGATGATCCTTCCTTAATAAACCATCTTCCACCGAGAACTGGGAATTTGACCCATCCAGAGCGGCCTCCATAAACTCCTTCATGGAGTCATCTAACTCCAATGCCTGCCGAACCCGGTCAGCCAGGTCATACTGCACCTCTGTCCAGTTTAACATTGCTTTGGCGCTCGTCTGCTTGTCAACACAACAGATCTCAAGCTCCTCCAACTCCCGTACTAGCCGCTCATCATGCACCGACAACCAGTTGGCTTGGGCGGGAGCCCTGTGGCTCAGCGCATCCGCAACTGCGTTGCCCTTCCCGGGTACATAATGTATTTTGAAGTTGTAGTCCCATAGGAACTCCATCCACCTCCTTTGCCTCATATTAAGGTCCTTTTGATCCAACAAGTATTTTAGGCTCTTGTGATCGGTGTATATATCGACCCTTACGCCGTAAAGGTAGTGCCTCCACAACTTGAGTGCAAATATCACGGCCGCCAACTCCAAGTCGTGCACCGAATAATTTCTTACATGCACCTTCAACTGACGCGATCCATACGCTATCACGCTCCCATACTGCAACAACACGCAGCCCAAACCACTACCGGAAGCGTCGCTATACACCTCAAAGCCCTCGGTCCCACTCGGCGAACTAAGCACTGGCGCCGTGGTCAACCGTCTCTTCAGCTCCTCAAACGCTTGCACGCACTCCTGCGTCCACAAGAATCTCTGATCTTTCCTTGTCAACTTCGTGAGAGGTAGCGCTATCCGTGAGAAGTTCTCTACGAAGCGCCTGTAATATCCGGCAAGCCCGAGAAAACTACGGACTTCCGCGACAGAAGACAACACAGGCCACTCCCGTATCGCAACGATCTTCGCTGGATCCACCGCTATACCTTCCCCACTAACAATGTGACCAAGGAACGCTACTGAGGGTAGCCAGAACTCGCACTTGGAGAATTTTGCATAAAGCTCATTCCTCCTCAAAGTCTCCAACACCAGGTGCAAGTGCTTGAAGTGGTCTTCCTCGCACTGCGAGTACACTAGAATATCATCAATAAAGATGATCACAAAGCGGTCCAGGTAATCTCTGAACGTCCTGTTCATCAGATCCATAAATACCGATGGCGCATTCGTCAGTCCAAACGGCATGACCATGAACTCGAAATGCCCATACCTCGTACTGAATGCCGTCTTCGGGATATCACACTCCCTGATCCTCAGCTGATAGTACCCCGACTTCAAGTCCAACTTGGAGTATACCGACGATCCGACTAACTGATCAAAGAGATCATCAATCCTCGGGATCGGGTACTTATTCTTCTCCGTCAGCTTGTTCAACTCTCTGTAGTCGATACACAGTCGCATACTCCCGTCCTTCTTCTTAACGAAGAAGACCGGTGTGCTCCAAGGCGACGAGCTTGGACGCACATAGCCTTGCTCCATCAGCTCCTGCAGCTGAACCTTTAACTCCGCCATCTCCTTCGGCGCAAACCTATAAGGAGCACGTGACACGGGTTTGGCACCCGGCACGAGCTTGATCGTGAAATCAATCTCTCGCTGCGGTGGGGCTCCAGGAAGGCTATCCGGGAATACATCTGGGTACTCGCATACCACAGGGATCTCATCCAAAGTGGACTTCGGCTCTGCGGCCTCCACTAATGCGAAGAACAGCTCTACACCAGCACGAGCCGCCTTCACCACCTGAAGAGCAGACATCAGTGTCTTGCTCGACCCCTTCAGCCCCTGGAATGTAGTCTCCCGCCCTACACCCAGCTTGACCTCCTTCCGGTCGCAGTCGATCCAAGCCTTCTGCTCTGACAGCCAATCCATTCCAAATATGACGTTGAACTCTACTAACGGCAGTAATGACGCTAGCAAGTCGAACTCTTGGCTCCCTATGTGAACCTTTACGGCGCACACTCTGTCCGCACGCATCGAGCACCCATTCGGTAGCAGCACATCCAACTTGTCCTTTGCCATCGAAGAAGGGACTCCGATGCGCGATATAAAATTTTCGGACAAGAAGGAGTGTGAAGCTCCCGTATCGAAAAGTGCCCGTGCCGGACTATCACTAATCACAACAAAGCCTATACAAACATTATTAGTCTAACAAGCAATAGACAATAGAATATAAAGTTAACTTGCTGTAAATTAACTCGTACCTGTCACCACGTCAGCTTGTTTGATGGCCTCCTGCTAGCCCAAGTTATAGACTCTAGGCTGAGTCGGAGCATAGTGGGATGCGGTTGACTCCACCGCCTTGCCCTTCTCTTCGTAAGTAGCTCATTGCTTTCTCTCGGACTTCGGGCGTCCGCTCCAGCAATCGCGGGCAAAGTGCCCCGTCTTTCCACACGTGAAACAAGCGCCCAGGGTTCTATTAGTAGTTGCCCCCGAGGCACCTGCAGAAGAAGCTGGACCTGACGTCCTAGCCTTCTTGAAGAATTTTTGATAGCCCGACTTCGACGTAGTCGGCGCTTTGAATTCCGATTTCTTCCCGCCAGAATCCTTCTTAGCTTGCACATTTCTCATGTCCTTCTCCAAGGACCGGGCCGAGTTGACCAAGGTTAGGAAACTCTGCGCCATGGGCCCTGACAGTAGCAACCTCAGCTCATCTCTTAACCCTTCATAGAAGCGGTTAGTCTTTCGCTCCTCATCGGCAAAGGTAGCGCTAGCATATCTCCCCAACCGAGTAAACTTGCGGAGGTACTCGTCTACAGTGCTATCTCCTTGCACCAACTTTTGGAACTTGTTCTCCAATGCGATCCTCTGCGCTGAGGGGAGGTATCGAGCCATGAACAATCTTGAAAACTCTACCATAGTAACTTCGGCCAATGGCCTTCCCCTCAACTAGTGTAGCTCTAGGCCTTCCCACCATAACCTTGCGTCCCCATCCAACAGGAACGTCGCTATTGTGGTCTTCTGCCACTCTTCCGTTTCTGTAGCTATCATCACCCTATTGACTCTTGAGAGCCAATCCTCAGCCTAGGTCAGGGTTCCCGTTCCCGAGAACACCGGTGGGTGGAAGCCCATCACATGCTTCAACTGTCTTTCAGTTGCTCTCCTAGGCAACTCCGGCTCCACCGCCACCTGCTCAACCCTTCTAGGCTCCGCCGCTTGGAACGGCACTTGCTCCCCCGCAGGAGCAGGCTGCTGCACCTATCTTGCAGGTTGCGCATTAATCATAGCAAAGACAGCTTCTGCCACCAATCTAATGGTCTCGGCAGACGGAGGTGTTGCAGGCGCTTCACTTGGCGCACTGCTTGCCTCAGAACCTGGCCGTTCTGACGGCCCAGTACCACTCCTGGTCACCTATAATCGTGCAAAACACCGATAAGCGACCAAAAATTACTGCAAACAACAATTATAGGAACACGCAGGTTCCTCAAACATGTATAATTTCATTCCTAAGTGGACATTCATGGGTTCTTTCCATGTTATAATGATGACGCACACATGTGCTCACCACCCCTTAAAGTGAATTCGTCCACGAATTCATTTAAGTTTGACCGAAACCAGTAGTCTGATACCAATTTGTAACACCCCTATCCGTCGTATAGCATATTGCAGTAGGTCCGGCCGGGGCCCGACGCCATATACTACAGACAGACCGGTTGGTTACTTATTGAAACCATTCAACCAATCATGTCGTCCTACACAACACCTAGCAGAAGCAATTTATTAGGTTGCAAAAGAAATAAGAACCCAGCCACAACAACATGAATGTCCACAAACTCAGGAATGTATACATACACCAAAAGAGAAATGGCCTTAAGGCCTTACACTGTTCACTTAACAAAAGAAGTGTTTTCAAACTTCGGCTCGCAGGCCGGTCACACGTGAATACAATAAAAACACTCAAAATTTGGCCTTCGAGGGCCGGAGCAGCAACTTGGACTTTAGCCCGCTATTTTCCGCTCGGCTCCGCAGCACCTGCAAGCACAAACCACCGCCCGGTGGCAAACAAAAAGCAATGGTCAGCTATGCTGACCAAATTATAACGATCCCGCCCCCAAAATCGGGGCGGCGATGCTCTTTCCCTGCACTTTAATAGTATAGGCAATATATTAGTGTGAACACACATCATCACAGGCGTAGGCTCGCACGACCACACACCTCGTGCACACAGGGCACATTCACGACGAACCGGCCAACGTCACGTCAATTCAAGCCATAGACATTCCCGTTCCACCACCTCCTCATGGACGGCCAACCATATGAGCATTTTGCCTTCCTGGCCTTGGTCACGACAATTTAAGCCATAGACCGCCGAAGACCCTCATCCATGCCAAAGGTCCTACCGAACGACATAGACCGGGTACGGTTCCGCCTGACCCGTGCTCACACTGCAACGGCAATTTAAGCCATATGCGCAGGTCAAGACTCACCGAGTCCCGTTTCCACCACAATAATCACATAACCCGGTTATGTTCACGTTGGCTCCCTGGCCATCGTGTTGGCAAAACCCGCTTTTGCCCAGTTTTCCGAGTGCACATTGGAGTTAATCTCCAAGGCTCCCTGATGCAATCTACCACGTAGAAGACCCGAAAACACCCAAACACCCGGAGTCTTCCCCAGTTCAAATGCAATGCAACATCACCGATCCGGCTCTACTTGTCCGGATAGGCTTCACACACAATGCCTATGTCCGTTTTCGCATACGAACTCTACACAAGGGGGACTTTACATATCTACCCCAAGGAACGCTCCAACTCTTCGCTCACTCGCGAGAGAGGGCTTCCTATGCAAAGGGAAAAAGGGCTTCACATGCCCAAGGATGAGAAATCGTTACCCTTGCATTCTTCCGCGGTGCCATCGAAAACTATGTGGTTAGAAAGCACCGCAACGGCGTCACCTCCGCGGATCTGGACTCGGATCGCGATTCGGAGCTCCGAAGCTCCTCCGGCGGCCGGATCTTGGTCTCCAACCTCTCACCTTGCTCTCCCTTCTCTCAAGGATTTAGAAAGAGAGAACCCAAGAGAAAATGGGGTTTGTAAACCCTATTTTTGGGTTTAAGCTGCCAGCAACCACTCCCAGCCGTCGGATCCCAAGCCAAGGAAACGAACGGCCACGATTAGGCCTCAAAAATACAAAATCTGCGCCGAACACGGGTTGCAACACGGTCGTGTGCCTGGCCGTGTCACCCATTCGCCGTCTCGATCGAGTCGAAAAACCAGCACACGGCCTTTGATACGGCCTCCGACACGCCCGTGTCACCTGCGACACGCCCGTGTCGGGACCCGTGTCACGCCCCCCTTGTGCAACCGACCAACAATTCGCAGTCAGAGAGGTACACGGCTTGGTGACACGGCATCAGACACGCCCGTGTCAAACTAGACACGCCCGTGTTCGTGCCCATGTCACTGCCGGTGTACCCCACCGTACAACCCAGGAGTGACACGGCCTAGGACACGCCCGTGTCCTAGGCCGTGTTCCTCCACACGACCATCGTCGACCTGAACTGGTCGACTACACGGCCAGCTCGACGACCCGAGCTCGACACGCCCGACACGGCCTCCGACACGCCCGTGTCGGGGCCTGTGTCACCTGCACCAAAACTTTGTCTTGGCCAAAAGTGATCCCCGTCGTTCCTACAACATTTTGGGGTGTTACATTTCAAATACCTGCATTAAGAAGATGAATGAATAAATAAATAGCTTAATACAAGAAACAAAGAAAACTCCATACTGTGCTCTTCTATTCATGATAATTCAGATTCTTTACTATTTTCGCACAATTATAACTATTGGAGGTATATAATAGTGGACATGATTACAAATATGATAGTAAAAAGACATATAATTGTACTCATCAAATACTCCCAGAATTAAGTGTTTGCTTGTCCCTAAGCAAACTAATTCAAAAATTTGGAATACTGATAGGTATTTTTTCTTCCGCAGGCTGATTGCTATGAATTTACAGAGAAATTTGATGTTGTAATTGCATAGGAAATAGTATAGTAGACTTTTCTAAATATAATTTTATCTTAAAATTCCTCCTATATATCGCTTAACTATCTTTCACTCTTTCTTGGAAATAGAATTACAATCATCCATAAATGTGAGGAGAAAATAACAATCTTAATAAGATAGGCATTAGTGTTTCAAAATTTAAAAGTATCAATATTGATAGTCATAAGCTTGCCTTTTCACACCCTCTTCACAGCACTAGTTAGAATTAGTAAGGTTGGATCCTTAGGACATGTATTATGGTGTAACCTTTTGGCTTAGGATTGTTGGTACCCTAGATGTGATTTGGCTTATGTAATCTCTTTTTCTGTCCCTCTTGATCCATATAACTATATATGATCATGTTTAGACTTTGTTTAGTCTCCCTAGGGCAGTTTATATCTGACCTAGAGCTTAGAATAGAAGTTGTAGAATGAATCTTTAGTTAAGGCTCTTTTTCCGTTCGACCATCGTCGAACGAGGCCTTGCGATCGTCGATTAGTGGTCGACGATAGCAGGGCTATAGAATCGTTGAAGTCAAGACAATTATCGTCGACCGATGGTCGACGATCTCAGAGCAAGCGTATTATGCTCTGAAGGTTGGTCGACGATCTGCTATCAGCAGTTCGACGATCGTGGTCTTGTTTCACGATTTCTGTCTCGACAGATCTTTGCCTTAATCGTCGACATCATGAGATGGTCGACGATATCTGTCTCGACAGATCTCTGTCTTAGTCGTCGACATCATGAGATGTCCGACGATTTCTGTGATAACAGATTTTCTGCTTCTGTCGACGATATCTTGAGCTGGTCGACGATTTCTGGTCGACGATTTCTGTTTCGACAGATTTCTGTTTTCAGTCGACGATCTGTTAGCTAGGTCGACGATCATCAAACCCCTGTTCGACGATTTCTATCTGCCTTTAAATGTTTGTATTTATTTTATTCCTTGGTTTATTTCCAAGTGTTTTAACGTGTGGTTAGAAAGATTTTCTGAAGAATGATTTTGCTAATTTATGGCTTAAATTCAAATGAATTACTTACCAATATGTCAAGCATAAATTACGGATTTCGTATTTTTGATAAAGCATTTTTGTCTTATTATACAAAATATATTGCCAGGCTGTATTCTAGCCGTTGGCGGTGTATGCTATTTCCAAGAACGATAAATCTTTATGCTGAGATATTTTCCTATTCATTTATTTCCTTATTGGGACTGACAGAGAGCATATAGGTCATTCTATTCCTATTGCTATATTCTATTTTGAGATAATCTGTTGCAGGGCTCGAGAATTCAAATCAATAGAGCCGTTCCAAAAGATAAACGAGAAGACATATTTAAGAGAGATTTTTTCTCAGAATAACAAGTAGTAACAGTAACAGAGAGTTTTTCAGTGTGCTGCATTCTTTCAAGCTTCTCCAGAGCAACTCTTCACAATCTCACAATCAGAAGAAGAAAAGTTTTTCCTGAAGCAAAAGTCCAAAGCAATCTACTTCATTCTCAAGTCTCCTGAGCATCTGCTTAGAGTTTTTCAAGACTTCAGAAAAAGCTCCAGATCTGCTTCACGTGCTCCAGAATCTGAAGACCTGATAAAAATCAGTCTACAGATCTCTGAGGATTTAGTTTCAGTTTATCTGAAACTCCTTCATCCTGAAGCAAAGGCTTTCCCTGGACTTCCACTGAGCCAGGGGGAGACTTTGATTCTTTAGAGAATCCACAAGTCTTCTCTAATCTGTATTAACAACAGAGAAGACAATCTAACCCTCTCAACCCCTTTGTAAAAGAGTTTTCACACCTCTTCAAAAGTGAACATTGGTGACAGGGCACCTTATCAACAACCTGTGGTCGAGCATCCTTATCAAAAGCTCAAAGGGTCTGTTTGATCTACCTGAATCAGATCATTGGTGGCAGGGCACCTTAGCAAAAACCTGTAGTGGATTCCTACCAGGGTGGTAGAAGAGTGGAGTACCTATTAAGAGGGAACCACTATATATCCTGTGTCTCTGGCTGTTTTGCTTAAATTGCTTATTCTGTGGCTGTGATAGAACTACCTAGGATTGCTAGTTGCTGTGATAGGTTTATAGTTAATCTGAAATTTCAGTTAACTCTCTCACTTGTGCACTTCACTGTGTTAGGCTCTTAGGGTTCAAGTATCAGATTATTTTATTCCGCAAATCAACTCCAAGGGAGCTGACTAGTTATTCATAAAATTTGAATACTCTATTCACCCCCCTCTAGAGTAGTTTACAACTTATCCCCTCACTTTCAATTGGTATCAGAGGGAGGTTAGCTGTTCATACAGGCTAACACCTGAGTTAAAAGATCCTGTGATAAGTTGTTTCCTGATACCATTCACAAACACTTTCACACATGGCCCAGTCTAAGGATTATTCAAGCACCAGACCTCCTGTATGCAACTTGTCCAAGTTTGGCATATGGAAGGCCAGGATAAGACTATACATGAATTCTATTGATGAAGATATTTTTTCTTCTATTTTGACAGGACCACCTGCTAGGCCTGCTGCTGCTTCCACTTCTGCTGATCTCAGTGCCGTGCCACCACCTGACTACAATGATACTTACAAGAAGGCAAAAGCAGCTGATGCTAAAGCAATGAATATCCTAGCTCAGACAATGTCTGATGAGATATTCCAGAAGCTGGCTGAATGTACCTCAGCCAAAGCTATGTGGGATTCCCTCAACCACATAGTTGCTGGCTCAGCTAATGAGAGGAAGGACAGGAGATCCAATCTCACCTCTCAGTATGAAAATTTCAAGAAGGATGATGCTGAAGACATTGACACAATGTACACAAGACTCAGTTCAATAATAAGTGAACTGAGGTCTTTGGACAAGGAGATAACTTTGTCAGAAGTAAATGACAAGATCCTGATGTGCCTTCCCATCTCTTGGGACTCAAGGATATGGCCCATCAAGGATGGAAGAAACACTGTGGAACTCTCCACAGAAGCTCTGTTGGGAAAGCTCAAGTCATATGAGCAAACTCTAAAGAGCAGAGCTGCTGCAATTGAAGTAAAACTCCTACACCTACAAAGAAAGAGCACTCTCTAGCTCTTAAGGCGGCTGAGACTTCTGAAGGAAGTCAATCAAATGAGGAGTTACTGGCACTCATTGCCAAGAGGTTCTTCAACATGGGAAGAAGAGACCTCAGAAAGAAGTTCTCCAAGCATGAGGACAAACCAAGGTATGACAAGACTCCATCTAAAGAAATCATTTGTTATGTTTGCAGCAAGCCTGGACACATTGCTCCAGATTGTCTAGAGAAGAAACACAAGGAGAAGAAACATGAGAAAGAGTACAGGAAGCACCACTCCAAGTCCTCATCACACAAATACAAGAAGAAGGACAAGGGATTTGTGGCTGCTACCTGGAGTGAAACAGAAGAGGATACCTGCTCCTCTAGCTCCAGTGATTCAGAAGAAGAAGAAGAGAAGAAAGCCAAAGAGGTCTGCCTCATGGCTATTGATGCCTGCAGCTCTCTGTCAGCTGCAGAGAATTCTGAAGAAGAAGGAGATAATGAAGAAGACTCCTTTATGGAGGACCAGGTAATCGACTCATTTGATTTCTCATCTCCTGAGTTCAAACTAAAATTTAAAACTCTATGTTTAGATTTACTATTATCTGAAAAAGAAATTAAGTCACTTAGATTAAAAATAATGGAACTAGACATGGAAGGTACTGAAATAATCAGATTAGAAAAGGAATTAGAAAGATTAAGAGAAGAAGTAACATTCTTAAAATTAGAACTAGCTAAATCTAAGAGGTTAGAAGAACAATTAAATGGCAGAAGCCTTAAATTATCTGAAATAACCTGTATAGCAAACACTAGGGTTGGTAATGATAAACTAGGCTTAGGTGCTACACCTAGTGAACCCATCCTCCTCACAAAGGAGAGATTTAGCACTCCAGTAAAATTTGTTTCTGAATCAGGAATAAAGAATATTGAGGAAATTGAAAAATGCAAGAAAATTCAGAATAAGATTAAGAAAGAGAACAGGAAGAAAAAATTTCTAGCTTTACAAAAATCGTCGACCATTAATCGACGATCGTCAAACCAATCATCGAACGTCCATCGACGATCGCTGAACACCTTCACCAAGTATGATATCTTCGGTGCAGGAGATCGACGATCTCATCTTGAGTCGTCGACCAGTGATCGACGATCGTTGAATCCAGAATATAGCACTACTACAAATGATCGACGATATGGCTTGCGATCGTCGACCGTGGATCGACGATCTGGACTCAAGCTGGAAAATAAATTCCAAACTTCCAGAATTGCAAATCCCAATCACTACCCTAGGTTGTTTAATCCTTCAACTGAATGGACTATCCCACCTAGGAAATCACACCCTTTAGGATATAAATCTAAGCCTGCAAGATCTTTTATATCTAGTTTTTCTTTTGTGAAGAATACTGGACCCAAGGTAACCTGGGTCCACAATGTATAACTGTTCTTTCTGCAGGTAAAGACCTATCCAGTCATACATGACAAATGGTATCTGGATAGTGGATGCTCAAAGCATATGACAGGAAAGAAGAAGAATCTGTCAGGGTTCAAAGCCAAGCTGGGACCAAAAGTTGTATTTGGGGATTCCAGCTGTGGACAGACTGAAGGATATGGCAGCTTCACCATAGGAGCTGTAACATTCAAGAAGGTTGCTTATGTCTCTGGACTAAAGCATAACCTAATCTCTGTAAGTCAAATGTGTGATGCTGGGTACAAGGTATGGTTTACTGACACTGCTTGTAATATTGCTTTAAATAATACTGTTGTGTTAGTAGGTATTAGAATTGGAAATGTTTATGTTGTAGACTTTAACTCATCCAAATCTGAAATATGCTTATTTAATGAAGTAACCAGTAATAATACCCTTTGGCATAAGAGACTTAGTCATGTAAATTTGAAAAACATTTCTAGGTTGGCTAAATACAATCTTGTAAGAGGTTTACCTTCTTGCCCCTACAAGAAGGAAGGCCTTTGCAAAGCTTGTCAATTAGGTAAGCAAACAAGAAATAGCTTTAAATCAGTTAATAAAAGTGATTCTCCCAGGATTCTGTACTTGCTACATTTGGATTTATTTGGTCCTATTGCTGTACAGAGTCTTGGAGGAAAGTCTTACACTCTAGTAATTGTAGATGACTTCTCTAGGTTCACTTGGGTATTCTTCTTGAGAACTAAGGCTGATAACTTCAAGGTTCTTACAGATTTTCTAAAGTGTATACAGAGTGAGTATTCTACTCAGATTGCCTTGATCAGAAGTGATCATGGTACTGAGTTTGAGTCTCTTCTTATGCAAGAATTCTGTGAGAAGGAAGGTATCAAACATAGCTTCTCTGCTCCTAGAACTCCTCAACAAAATGGGGTAGTTGAAAGGAAAAATAGAACCCTAATTGAAGCTGCAAGTACATTGTTGGCAGATGCTAACATGCCTCTGTCCTTTTGGGCTGAAGCAGTTAGCACAGCTAACTATGTATTGAACAGAAGTCTGATACATAAACTTAAGGGTAAGACTCCCTATGAATTACTTAAGCAAGTGAAACCTAAAATAGACTATTTTAGAGTATTTGGCTGTGTTGCTTTTGTTCATAACAATAACAAAGAATACCATAGAAAATTTGAGGCAAAAGCTTCAATGGGAGTTTTTCTAGGATACTCTCAAGTAAGCAAAGCCTATAGGGTCCTCAATAAATCCTCTCTTAAGATAGAAGAGTCTGCACATGTCTCTTTTGATGAGACAGTCATGTATTATAAGGAGAAGGACTCTTCCTCTAATAGTACAGTGCAAGTCCTAGGAGTAAGTAAGGATTTGGAAGGTTTGAGACTCACACAGGAGAATCATCCCCAACAATCTCCTCAGGCTGCTTCTTCAGATTCTGAATCTGATGTAGAACTTCTTCAAGTTAAAGCACCTGCTCCAACAGTTGATCAAATTCCACATGAGGAATCAAATCCTGAAACTGTTGAAGATCAGATCATTGCTGAACCTACTGATCTTGTCACACTTAGAGATCATCCTGTATCTCAAGTGATTGGAGACATTTCAGTAGGAGTCCAGACAAGACATCAACTCAACAAAGATGTGATGTTTGCTTGTTTCCTTTCTCAGGTTGAGCCCCTAACCATTAAAGATACTGAGCTTGATCCACACTGGATTATAGCCATGCAAGAGGAACTTAACCAGTTTGAAAGATGTAAAGTTTGGACTTTGGTTCCAAGACCAAGAGGCCAACGGATCATAGGCACCAAGTGGGTGTTTAGAAACAAGCTTGATGCCCAAGGCATAGTAGTTAGAAATAAGGCTAGGCTAGTAGCTCAAGGCTATAGACAGGAGGAAGGCATAGATTATGATCAGACTTTTGCCCCTGTAGCTAGACTAGAAGCCATTAGAATTTTCCTAGCCTATGCTGCCTATAAAAGATTTAAGGTCTTCCAAATGGATGTGAAGAGTGCCTTCCTCAATGGAGATTTAAAGGAAGAAGTGTTTGTTGAACAACCACCAGGGTTTGTTTCATCAACCTTACCCACTCATGTGTTCAAACTCCAAAAGGCTCTATATGGACTTAAGCAAGCTCCTAGAGCTTGGTATGAGACCTTAGCAAATTTCCTTCTAGAACACAAGTTTGTGCGAGGTGTAGTAGATAGAACCCTATTCATTAGACATCATAAGGACTCACAACTATTAGTTCAAATCTATGTAGATGACATTATATTTGGTTCTACTGATCCCAAACTATGCAAGAGGTTCTCTGAACTAATGCACTCCAAGTTTGAGATGAGCAGCATGGGTGAGTTATCCTATTTCCTTGGTCTCCAAGTGAAACAGTGTGTTGATGGTATCTTCATTTCTCAATCAAAATGTAACACCCCAAAAAGGGCCAAAAGACTCAACTTGAAGTTTGAGTAGCAGGTCAGGTTACACGGCCTGGGACACGGGCGTGTCCCAGGCGTGTCGGGTGTACACGGCCTGGGACACGGGCGTGTCCCAGGGCGTGTTCTATTTATTTTGCGAAATTGGCCTATTCAGGTCAGAGCCGGACACGGCCTTGAACACGGCCGGGAACACGGGCGTGTCAGGCTGGACACGGGCGTGTCAGCTGCCGTGTTCCGACCCGTGTACTGGTTGCAGCTCGATGGAGCAGGAGACACGGGCGTGTCTCAGGTTTGACACGGGCGTGTCAGGTCCGACACGGGCGTGTCGATGCCCCGTGTTATTCAGTCGGTTTAACCTGTGTGTACCGCTTAAGGGGTACACGGCCTGTGACACGGGCGTGTCACAGGTCGTGTCGGCCAAAAAGTGATTTTTGGGAAGATCTTGGCCGTTCAGTTTCCTCTCTTTTGATCCAAAGGCTCAGGTGATTTCTTGGGCTGGATTAAGTCGTGAGAGAGACTTGAAGAAGCCATTATTCATTATCCTTAAGGAAGAGAGAAAGAGAGAGGAAGAAGGAGGAGGAGAGCAAGCCACCGGCGGAGCTCCCGTGGTTCGATTCGTGATCCGAAGCCGGCGTTGTGACGGCAAGGCTGCTGCGGTTCTTTCTCACCGGCTAGTTTTCGATGGCACCGAAGAGATCGACAAGGGTAACGATCTCCCTCCTTGGACATGTGAAGTCCTTCTTTTCTGCATTGCATAGGGAAAGCCCTTCCCCACGAGTGTGCGGTGGGTTGTGGTGTCCCTTGGGGTAGATATGTGAAGTCCCCCTTGTTAGAGGCCGGAATTGGAGTACGGCTCTAGGCATGCTGTGTGAAGCCCATCTGGATGTAATCTGGATTGGTGATGCTTGTTTGCATATCGGAGAAGGCTCCGTGATAATGGCTTGTGATGCCTATGGCTTGTGATGCCTTGTTCCTACCTGTTGCTTGGTGCGGCAGGAAGTACTGGACGATGTCCAGGAAATGAAGAGGGTTGGCGGCAACTCTTGTGGTCGTGTGTTGCCACTTTGTGAGTAGTTGAGCCGTTGGGCTGCAACTCGATGAAAAGGCAGATTGCCGAACAGGAAAGGTGAAACCGACCCGCGCCTATAAAATGCCATGGATACTTTCGTATTCGAGGTGGCTCGGCGACTTGAGCAACGGGGGGTGGCTGATCTGTACCTGCGTTAGGTCCGTCCGACTTGGAAGCCTGGTATAGGTTTTGTTAGAGCGCCTAATGAGAGTCTTAGGCCCGCGCGCCGGAAAGACTGAAATGCTCAAATACCGTGTAGACGGTGGTGTTGACCCTGGTATTCCGGTACACCGAAAATGTGCCCTGAGTGCACGGACTGTCGGGCCGGGTGGCCGATGGTTGTGATGGCTTGAATGTGCCTGCGCGCACATAGTTGCTATTGATGATGCCATGCTTGCAGGGAAAGAATGCTCATGCCCCGAGAAAGGGGTAGGATTGTTATAATTGGGTCAGCTGAATGCTGACCGTTGCATTGTTTGCCACCGGTTGGGTGGATTGTTCCCGTGCAGGTGCTGGAGAGCCAAGTAGTAAGTGATGGGCGGGAGAGCCCTACTGCTGTTGCTGCTGCTGCTGCGGCTAGCCTGGAAGGCTAAGCCATTGTTGTGTTTTCTCTTTTTACTCATGTATGGCCGGCCTGCGCGCCGAGGTTTGTAAAACATGATGTATGTTCAGAGGAACTGTAAGGCCTTAAGGCCAAACTCTTGTGGTTGTGTACATTCCGTGGTATTTATATATAAAGGTGGTTTTATATATATTGGACATTCCGGTTAAGAGTTCAAAGTTGTAACTTAAAGCTTCCGCTAGAATGCTCTGAGTTAGGATTCGTAATTGGTTTGGTATTATCCTGTGACCTCACCGTCTGTTTGTGGCATATAGTGTGGGGCCCCGGCCGGACCTTCTACTATACGTCATCTAACGGATGGGGTCGTTACATTTTGGTATCAGCTTTTCGTCGGTCTTCCTCTTTCGAATTCGTGGTCAAATTCTTTTGTGGGGTGGCGAGCACGTGTTTGTGCGACCTGCTGTAACGCTAATGAACTCTGGAATGTCCATTAAGGAATGTACAAAATCTTGTTTGAGGAATCTGCGCGTTCCTTTTTGTGTTGTTTTGCTTGCATACGTTCGCTAATGTGTGTCTTGTCCACCTATAGGTGACACGTAGTGGTGCTGGGCAGTCTGAGCCCCAGCGTTCTGATGAGAGTGCGGCACCAGCTGAGGTGCCAACACCTCCTCCATCTGCGGAGACTGTTCGCTTAGTGGCTGAGGCGCTATTTGCCATGATTCAGCCGACCGGGCAAGCGCAGCCGGCGGTAGTGCCAGTTCGTGTTGATGTAAGACCCGAGCCGATTGAGGCTGTAGATCCACGAGCAGCTGACCGACAGTTGAAGCAATTTATGAGCTTCAGTCCTCCTACGTTTGCGGGAATGGGATCCCCAACGCAGGCGGAAGATTGGTTATCGCGTGTCAAGTGGATAATGACAGCGATCAGGGCGGAGGAAACTCTCAAGGTCACCTTAGCCACCTTCATGCTTGAAGGGGAGGCGCGGTTGTGGTGGGACGAGGTTGAGTTACACCATTTGGCGGGCAGGCAATTAACACAAGTGTCGATTGAGGAGTTCTCTCGATTATTTCTGGCGAAACATGTCCCAGCGGCGCAACGTATTGCTATGGAAAATGAGTTCCAACGGTTAAAGCAAGGGGACGATAGTGTGGATATCTACTTGCACGAGTTTACCAGGTTGGGACGATATGCGGGAACAATCTTCGCGGATGACCAAAGGAAAACGAATCGGTTCTATGAAGGATTGCGGGATGAGTTACGATTCCTGCTTTCGAGTTCTGTGAGCCAAGGGTTTCAGGCGTTGGTTGATACTGCGTGCGCGTTGGAGAAGGACATGAGGCGAGTGCAAGGGAATAAGGGCTTGGTGGTGTCTAAGCCAGAGTTTCAAGCACCTCGCCCAGGCAAGTCGTTTTACCAGAAGAAAGGGGGCAAGAGGTCCAAGCCATCTGGGCAAGTGACTACGACTGTGGTGTCGGGAGCGACATCAAGGCCGGATGCTCATACGTGCTATAACTGTGGCCGGGTGGGGCATATTGCTCGTGACTGTCGAGTTGTGCAGCCCAAAGGGGAAAAGAAGACGGGTGCGTCGTATGCTGAGAAGGGCAAAGCGGTGGTGGATTCCTCTGCTTCCCAGGCGCAGCCCCGAATCTATCAACTTGGCCAACAGGAAGCGATTAAGCAAAGTGACGTCGTCACAGGTACGAGTTGTAGTAGTTTACTTGCTGTGCTTTTGGTTTTGGTTCTATTTAGCTTGTGCATGATGTGTGTGTGCTGCAGGCTTTGTCCTGATTCGGAATACTTTAGCGAGAGCCCTGTTTGATACGGGTGCTTCGCATTCTTTTCTGTCTGAGGATTTCGTATCTCGCATTGGGGTACCGAGTCATGTGACGGTGGATAGTACAAGGGTGCTATTGCCGAATGGCTGTGTGATGCTTGCGGATAGGGCTTGCGATGTGGATGTGCAAATAGGAAGTCGGGATTTCGGCTTGCGTGCAGCTGTGTTACCGTTATCGGAGTTTGATGTGATCTTTGGTATGGACTGGCTCTCGGAGCAGCGTGCCTTTATTGATTGCAACTCCAAAGAGATTACACTGGGCCAGAATACCGGGCTTGTGACGAAGTTCGCTGGTCTGCGAGGAGTTGGCGGAACGTTGTTGTCTGCACTCCAAGTCGTCAATGCTGTTCGGAAGGGCGCGGAGTTATTCTTCACGCTAATTCAGGCTGTTGAGCCAAAGGCCAGTGTCGGTGAAGTGCCAGTTGTGTCAGAGTTTGCCGATGTGTTTCCTAAAGATCTTCCTGGGTTACCACCCCAGCGGGAGATTGACTTCTCTATTGAGTTGGTGCCAGGTGCGAAACCTGTGGCCCGCTCTCCATATCGCGTTGCGCCAAAAGAGATGGCTGAGTTGAAAGTCCAATTGCAAGAGTTGTTGGAACAGGGTTATATACGCCCAAGTATGTCACCTTGGAGCGCGCCTATTCTCTTTGTGAAAAAGAAAGACGGTAGCTTACGGTTGTGTATTGACTACCGCGAGTTGAATAAGCTGACGGAGAAAAACAAGTATCCGATCCCACGGATTGATGACCTTTTTGATCAGCTGGCGGGATCAACGGTCTATTCCAAGTTGGATCTGAAATCGGGATACTATCAGCTAAGGATTCGGGAAGGTGACATTCCCAAGACAGCGTTTGGAACACGCTACGGGCATTATGAGTTCACGGTAATGCCGTTTGGCCTATGTAATGCGCCTTCGGTATTTATGGACCTAATGCATCGAACGTTCCGAGAGTACTTGGATTTGTTTGTTATTGTGTTTATCGATGACATCTTAGTATACTCTCAGTCGGAAGAGGATCACGCAAACCATTTGCGGTTGGTCTTGCATACCCTGCGGAGGAATAAGCTTTTTGCCAAGTTCTCAAAGTGTGAGTTCTGGCTCTCTTCAGTAGCCTTTTTAGGCCATGTGGTAAGCGGAGAGGGTATCGCGGTGGATCCGTTGAAGATAAGTGCCATCCGAGATTGGCCAGTGATGTCTTCAGTGGCCGAGGTCAGGAGTTTCCTTGGACTTGCGGGCTACTATAGACGGTTTGTGGAAAATTTCTCACGGATTGCTTTACCTCTGACCACGCTGACGAGAAAAGATCAAAAGTTCATTTGGACGCCGGAGTGCGCGCGAGCTTTTGAAGACTTGAAGAGTCGTTTGACCACGGCGCCTGTGTTGACATCGCCATGTGGTACCGATGGGTATGAGATCTATAGTGATGCATCTGGGAGCGGCTTAGGCTGCGTTCTTCTGCAGTTTGGGAAAGTGATTGCTTATGGCTCGCGTCAGTTGAAAGTGCATGAGCGGAATTACCCCGTCCATGATTTGGAGTTGGCGGCGGTAATCTTTGCGCTCAAGTTGTGGCGGCACTATCTATATGGCGTGAAAGTGGATATCTATACAGATCATAAGAGCCTAAAGTATTTGTTGGATCAGAAGGATCTGAATATGCGACAACGAAGATGGATGGAGTTCCTCGGGGACTACACCTTCGAGATTCACTATACCCCCGGGAAGGGAAATGTGGTCGCTGATGCTTTGAGTCGACAGACTCCGGTACGGGCAAGCTGGTTGCAGAGGCATGATCAGCGTTTGATCCAGGAATTGGAAGCATTGGAGATATCGTGTGTTGACAAGGGTGCGTCAACCGATGCGTGCTTGAACTGGACGGAGGTGCAGTATGACCTTACGGACAGAGTTCGGCGAGCAACGGAGCTTGATGAAAGTCTCCAGCGCTATGCGAAAGATGGGCCGGATGATCAATTCTCTTGGGATAACGGGTTGTTAAGGAGAAATGGTCGAATGTGCGTCCCAAGTGTGGGTAAACTGAGGGAAGAGTTGATGTATGAAGCTCACTTTGCAAAGTACTCAGTTCACCCAGGGAGCACAAAGATGTACAGGGACATGAAAAAGCTGTTCTGGTGGCCCGGACTCAAGAAGATGTGGCTCGTTATGTGGCTGAATGCACTACCTGTGCGTTGGTGAAAGCAGAATGCCAGAAGCCTGGCGGTTTTCTGAAGTCGTTACCTATTCCGGAGTGGAAGTTCGATGATATTTCGATGGATTTCGTGCACGGGTTGCCGAGATCTCAACGCGGTCATGATTCAATCTAGGTGATTATGGACCGGTTGACGAAAGTGGCGCACTTCCTTCCAAACAGAAGAGACGATTCAGTGGAAACCTTGGCCAAGCTGTATGTGGAGCAGGTTGTTCGACTGCACGGTGTTCCCCGGAGCATCGTTAGTGACCGTGATGGGCGGTTCACATCGAATGATTGGCGGCTCGTTCATCAAATGTTGGGTACAAAATTAGCGTTTAGTACGGCCTTTCATCCCCAAACGGATGGCCAGACTGAACGAACCAACAGGACGATGGAGGACATGCTCCGCATGTGCGCCCTAGACTTTGGTAAGAGATGGGAAGAGTATATATTTCTCGTCGAATTTGCCTATAATAATAGCTACCAAGCGAGTATTGGTATGGCACCATTTGAGGCGTTGTATGGTCGGAAATGCCGTACACCCTTAGCTTGGGCAGAAGCAGGCGAATCGAAGCTGAATGGGAAAAAGGAAGTCGAAGAAGCTACTTCGCTCATACGCTCTATTCGGGAGAGGCTATTGATAGCCCAAGATCGTCAAGCAAAGTACTACAATGCCAAGCACCGGAACGTGGAGTTCGCGGTGGGTGATTGGGTATATTTGAAGATCAAACCCTTCAAAGGTGTGTCCAGGATTCGGCATTTGAAAAAGCTCAGTCCGAGGTATCTTGGTCCGTTTGAGGTGGTGGAGCGAGTTGGGGAAGCTGCTTATCGACTAGCACTTTCGGCGGACCTGGGTGGATTACATGATGTGTTTCACATCTCAGTCCTTCGTAAGGCGGTAAAGGATCCAGCTCAAGTCGTGGAGGCTGATCGGGTACCGGTCGAATATGGGCTAACGACGAGGGTTAGACCCATTCGGATCGAGGATCGAGCCGAGAAACAGTTGCGGAACAAAGTGATCGGGATGGTCAAGGTCCGATGGGACAATTGTGGCCGTGAAGAGCTAACATGGGAGCGAGAGCAGACCATGCGAGCTGAGTTTCCCGAGTTATTTGTATAAACTGTAGACCGTGTACTTTTTGTTATAACAGTGTTATAGCTTTGCTGGTTCTTGTTTCCTTACCGTGCAAATTTCGGGACGAAATTTTGATAAGGGGGAGAGGGTTGTAACACCGCAAAAAGGGCCAAAAGACTCAACTTGAAGTTTGAGTAGCAGGTCAGGTTACACGGCCTGGGACACGGGCGTGTCCCAGGGCGTGTCGGGTGTACACGGCCTGGGACACGGGCGTGTCCCAGGGCGTGTTCTATTTATTTTGCGAAATTGGCCTATTCAGGTCAGAGCCGGACACGGCCTTGAACACGGCCGGGAACACGGGCGTGTCAGGCTGGACACGGGCGTGTCAGCTGCCGTGTTCCGACCCGTGTACTGGTTGCAGCTCGATGGAGCAGGAGACACGGGCGTGTCTCAGGTTTGACACGGGCGTGTCAGGTCCGACACGGGCGTGTCGATGCCCCGTGTTATTCAGTCGGTTTAACCTGTGTGTACCGCTTAAGGGGTACACGGCCTGTGACACGGGCGTGTCACAGGCCGTGTCGGCCAAAAAGTGATTTTTGGGAAGATCTTGGCCGTTCAGTTTCCTCTCTTTTGATCCAAAGGCTCAGGTGATTTCTTGGGCTGGATTAAGTCGTGAGAGAGACTTGAAGAAGCCATTATTCATTATCCTTAAGGAAGAGAGAAAGAGAGAGGAAGAAGGAGGAGGAGAGCAAGCCACCGGCGGAGCTCCCGTGGTTCGATTCGTGATCCGAAGCCGGCGTTGTGACGGCAAGGCTGCTGCGGTTCTTTCTCACCGGCTAGTTTTCGATGGCACCGAAGAGATCGACAAGGGTAACGATCTCCCTCCTTGGACATGTGAAGTCCTTCTTTTCTGCATTGCATAGGGAAAGCCCTTCCCCGCGAGTGTGCGGTGGGTTGTGGTGTCCCTTGGGGTAGATATGTGAAGTCCCCCTTGTTAGAGGCCGGAATTGGAGTACGGCTCTAGGCATGCTGTGTGAAGCCCATCTGGATGTAATCTGGATTGGTGATGCTTGTTTGCATATCGGAGAAGGCTCCGTGATAATGGCTTGTGATGCCTATGGCTTGTGATGCCTTGTTCCTACCTGTTGCTTGGTGCGGCAGGAAGTACTGGACGATGTCCAGGAAATGAAGAGGGTTGGCGGCAACTCTTGTGGCCGTGTGTTGCCACTTTGTGAGTAGTTGAGCCGTTGGGCTGCAACTCGATGAAAAGGCAGATTGCCGAACAGGAAAGGTGAAACCGACCCGCGCCTATAAAATGCCATGGATACTTCCGTATTCGAGGTGGCTCGGCGACTTGAGCAACGGGGGGTGGCTGATCCGTACCTGCGTTAGGTCCGTCCGACTTGGAAGCCTGGTATAGGTTTTGTTGGAGCGCCTAATGAGAGTCTTAGGCCCGCGCGCCGGAAAGACTGAAATGCTCAAATACCGTGTAGACGGTGGTGTTGACCCTGGTATTCCGGTACACCGAAAATGTGCCCTGAGTGCACGGACTGTCGGGCCGGGTGGCCGATGGTTGTGATGGCTTGAATGTGCCTGCGCGCACATAGTTGCTATTGATGATGCCATGCTTGCAGGGAAAGAATGCTCATGCCCCGAGAAAGGGGTAGGATTGTTATAATTGGGTCAGCTGAATGCTGACCGTTGCATTGTTTGCCACCGGTTGGGTGGATTGTTCCCGTGCAGGTGCTGGAGAGCCAAGTAGTAAGTGATGGGCGGGAGAGCCCTACTGCTGTTGCTGCTGCTGCTGCGGCTAGCCTGGAAGGCTAAGCCATTGTTGTGTTTTCTCTTTTTACTCATGTATGGCCGGCCTGCGCGCCGAGGTTTGTAAAACATGATGTATGTTCAGAGGAACTGTAAGGCCTTAAGGCCAAACTCTTGTGGTTGTGTACATTCCGTGGTATTTATATATAAAGGTGGTTTTATATATATTGGACATTCCGGTTAAGAGTTCAAAGTTGTAACTTAAAGCTTCCGCTAGAATGCTCTGAGTTAGGATTCGTAATTGGTTTGGTATTATCCTGTGACCTCACCGTCTGTTTGTGGCATATAGTGTGGGGCCCCGGCCGGACCTTCTACTATACGTCATCTAACGGATGGGGTCGTTACACAAAATATGCCAGAGAGCTGGTTAAAAGATTTGGAATGTCTGATGCTTCATCAATGAGCACACCTATGGCCTCAAATGCAGTTATTGATTCTGATGTCAATGGCAAGTCTGTTGATCAAAAGAACTATAGAGCCATTGTTGGTTCCCTGCTGTATTTGACTGCAAGTAGGCCTGACATAATGTTTGCTACATGCCTATGTGCTAGGTTTCAGGTCAACCCAAAGGAATCTCACTTAACTCTCCTCAAGAGGATCTTGAGATACCTTAAGGGATGCCCTAACTTAGGACTGTGGTACCCAGCTGAGTCAGGATTTGAATTACTTGGATATTCAGATGCTGATTATGCTGGTTGTAGAGTTGACAGGAAAAGCACCTCAGGGACCTGTCAGTTCCTGGGAGAGAGACTTGTCTCTTGGTTTTGTAAGAAACAGGCATCTGTGTCTACTTCAACTGCTGAGGCTGAATATATTGCAGCAGCTAGTTGTTGTTCACAGATTCTGTGGATTCAAAATCAGCTAGTGGATTATGGGTATACACACTCAAAAACAAAAATTCTGTGTGACAGTACCAGTGCAATATCAATTGCTCAAAATCCTGTGCACCATTCCAGGACCAAGCACATTGAGATTAGACATCATTTTCTGAGAGATAATGTGGAAAAGAACAAGATAGCAATGGAATTTATATCCACAGACCTGCAGAGAGGAGATATTTTCACTAAGCCCCTTGATGAACAAAGGCATTTGTTCTTCCTGAACCAGCTTGGTATGATTAATGATTCAGTGTAGTGAAAATTTGGTTAGTTTTGTTTTCTGTCTAAAATCGTCGAACGACTGATCGACGATCTTCGACCAGGTCAGAACTATCGTCGACCAACGATCGACGACAGCTCGTTCGGTAGTAAGGCAGAAATCGTCGATCAACCGGTCAACGATCTCTCCTTAGGTATCTATCGTCGACCAATGGTCGACGACAGATTTTCTGTGCTGTGTGGAGAATCGTCGACCATCATATATTGATCGACGATCGTGGTGATTGCTTGTAGTCGGTCGATATTTGACGATTAGTCAAACATTGACTATCGTCGATCTTTATTCGACGACCGATTTTATTCCGGGATCGACGATCGCAGATTTGTTTCTAATAGTCGATTTAGGTCTGGAGATCGTCGTCCTTCCGCTCCGTCTTTTCATATTCCATCTTCTGGCTTAGAATTCGCTCTCGAACTCTAATCCCGCGCGATTCTCTTCTCCCCTGCTTTGCTTCTCGATTCGCCATTTTCTCTCAAATCCTATGGCGATTCCTTCTGTTGTTCTCTTTGGGATGAAGTTCGACACTGGCTTCTGTGTCGACTTCGATTCTTTCAGCCGATGTGATCAACCCATCCAAGCCATTCTGAAGCTATGTGAAGATCAAGGCCTAAAGAAATTTATGTCATTCTCACCAAAGATTAATATACCAGAGATTCGAGAATGGGTATATACCTCGTCCTCCAGCGACGAAGCGATGTCTGGAAAGATAAATGGAGAGGAGGTCATTCTGACTCCTGAAGTTTTGACTGAGCTGTTTGGACTGCCAACCGGAACTGATGACTATGAGCAAACTGCAGAAGAATATGGCCGCATGCTAACTGTGATGGGCCATGCTGAGGGTATTCCAGCTAAGTTGCTAAAGATAAATCTGGCTCCAGAGTACAAGTTTCTGGCCGACCTGGTGGGCAAGGTCGTTTTGGGAAAACATTCTGCTCATGACAACATCAACAGGCAACAGTTTGCCCTGATGTCAGCTTTGGTGAATAAGGCACAGATTGCCTGGGGAAAAGTTCTGTTTGAACTAATAAGGAGAAAGAACAATCAGAAAGAAGTAAATCTTGCCAGGGTGTTGGGTGTGTTTCTATATGTGAAAGCACCCCTGCTGCTTGTTTCTGCTCCCTCCGCAGTCAACGCCAGCAAGAGGTTGGACCCCTCTCTCTTCAAGAAATCTCAGAGAGTTATCAAGAAGTCAGCCAGGGTTGATCCTAACCCTCAATCAGACACAAGGGCTGATTCAGCCACTCTCCAGCTTGCTGGGGAAGGCTCAGCAATCCCTTCATCCTCCCTCTTTACCCCTGCATCCTCATCTCCTGCATTACCTTCCACACACCCTGCAGTGCCACCACAACATGCATCTCTCATTCCACCTGCATCTCCATCCCAGTCACCAACACCACAACATCTGGCAGCTTCAGCCAGTGTTGACATGGTGACTGCTACCATCCTCACGCACCTCTCTCAACATGAATCCCACACTCATGTTGATGTTCACCCATCTCCACATGATTCCTTTGATCATGTGGTAGATCATACTGCTTCCATTCCATCCACCTCTACATCATCAGCATTTCAGATAACTCCTGAATTGCTTGCACATGTTGTAGAGCTCATCACTCCATCCATCCAAAAAATGATTGAGGCTGCCAATGCCCCTCTCATTGCATCCATCAAAGCCCTTACTGAAGCCATCAAATCATTTCCACCCTCTGCTGAGCCCTCTTCAGTAAGATGCATGACTCCTGTTCCCACTGAAGTCATGCAGGGGGAGATGTCTGTTGAAGTGGTCTCAGGTGATGCCTTGGCCCTTCAGGACAACTCTTCTCTTCCCCTTTCATCAATTATAGGAGAATCTCAAGAGCTTCCAAAGCATCCAGAAGGTAAATCACTTCCTCTAAAAGTTATAATCAGGATTTTAAATTGATATCTTTATCTAACAAGGACATTCACTCCCTAGTGAATCAAGCTTCTGATGAAGAAATTCCTGAGAAAGATAATGAAGTAGTCCCCATGGACATTGGTGAAAAATCTCCATTGAACACTACTGATGCAGAAGTAGTGGTTCAATAATTTGAGAATGTTGCTGCTCAATCTGATGGTATAATGTTATTTAAGATTCTATTTAATTCACTCCAACTTGGAGTTAATTTCTTATTCCTTCCTATCTCATCTCAGCTGCTGATGATCCCGCATCAGTATTGCAAGATGTTGCTGCAAATTCCATTGAAGATTTGGAATCCTATCTTAACCTAGACTGTGAGTCCTCACTCACATCTACTCCTCTTGTTCCTTCTTTTCAAGAGAAAATGGTCTCTTATAGACCTGAGTACCTTGATGACCCCTTGGTCAAGGACTCTCTCTTCTTTTCCTGTATAGCACTCCTCGTGTGTCTTGCAGAGGTGTCTATCCCTGATGTCGCTAAACATCTAGAAGGAATTATAACTTCCTTCCAAGATGCAAAGTGGTATCCTGTGTAGATCTTCAGGTAACTCTATCAATTACCTGTTGTTGCTCACCTTGGGGGGAATACTTTATTCCCACTTGGTTGTTAACCTATCTTTCTCTGTATGCAAGCACAATCAACACTGCTGCTGCTGCTGCTGCTGAAGAAGCTGAGGCCGTGCTAGCTTTACCAGAAAAAGCCTCCAAGATGACTGAAAAGGAATCAAGCTCAGGTACTCTAAACCTAGAACAATTTATAGCCTTTGTGGCTGAGAATATTGCCTCTGAGTACATTGATGGGTTGGCTAATTATCATTTGGATTCCCTAGCCATCTCTCTAGAAAAAGCATCTGCACCTGCAGATATTGTCATCTTTTCTCCTCCTATTCTTACCTATCCTCTATCCATTCCTTCTACTGCAGAACTGGTCCCCAGGATAGTTCCTGACTTGTATCCCAAATTAGATCTCTGGAAGAGCACTCCAAATGTTGATCTTGATGCCCTCCTTGAGCAAGATGCCATTGAGGAAGCAAGAGAAAGAGAAGATAGAGAGAAGCAGAAGGCTGAGCATGCTATAGCTGCCAAGGATATCCCAAGTCTAGACTTTGATGATTATGCCGGCAGAACCTCATCTCACTCCTCTGATGATGATGACTCTGAGGACTCTGATAGCTCCCAGAAAAAGAAAAAGGCTGTCTCCAAGAAAAGGAAAGCATCTGCTCCTCCTACTGCCAATCCAGACAAGGATGTTCCATATTTCATTCTGAAGGGAATTGATCCCAAGAGCAAAGAATTTCGACCCTGGATGAGGCTCTCAAAGAATCAGACAAGATAGAAAAAGAGATCAAAAAGATATGACATCCCTATTCAGAAATTCCCCCCAGAGGTCCTCCTCCACCTCCTGGTGCTGGAGCCTCTGGAAGTCTCTCTTCTGCCCCGTCTGCAAGATCAGCCAGCTCTAACATTCATCAGTCCTACCAGAGAAGGAGTAATCAAAGCCAGGGAGGCCAAGATGTATCAGGACAAGGAAGAAAAAGAAATGACAATGTTCTCATGGAACAAATAAAGGAGATGACTTTTCAGCAACCTACCTTCTCTCCTCCTCCCTCTCCTAAAAAGAAAATTCCAGAATGGAAACCTTCTCCTTCCAGGAAAGGTCCATCCTCCTCTTCAAGGAAACCTGCTGCTGCTGAGACAATTGAAACAAAAGGAAAAAGAGTGGTCTTTTCAGAAAAATCCCACAAGAAGTTCATTGAACTTGCTCCTCCAAGATCTCTTTATGCTGAAACAAATCCTAAGAAGGTTGCACAAATTCCTTCTGACTCAAGCAAAATAGCCACAGCTCTTCAAAGGAACATGGAGATTGCAGCTCAAGCTGATTCTGACAGACCATCCTCTCCATCAGATATGACTGAATCTGAAAGAATTGCCTCTATGGCAAGATTTAAGGATCTATTGCACTGAGCATGATGGAGAGAGCCAAAGCTCAAGGACTAGACCCTACAGCGTATACAACCATGTCTGAATTCAGAGAAAAGGAACTCAGCAAAATTCAAGTAAACTCTGAAATCTTCAATACTGAAGAATACATGAGGTTGCACCCTGCTGCAGTTCTACCAAGCTATGCTGAGAAGAAAATTATTGGTGAACACGATCTAATGCTATCCAAAAGACAAGCAGCAAATCCAAACAGAGAAATTATCTTCAAACCAGCTGTAATCCCTAAGAAATCATCTGATGCTAAAACCTCTGATAAATCTGCTTGATACTTTAGTTCTGCTGATTTATGGTTTTATGTTTTCCTGTGGATTGCCTGTGATTTAAATTTTTGGTTAATATCTACTTTTGTTGCTGTGTGCATTACCTTTTTAGATCGAATTGGATAACATAACCCAAATAGGGGGAGATTGTTGGTACCCTAGATGTGATTTGGCTTATGTAATCCCTTTTCCTGTCCCTCTTGATCCATATAACTATATATGATCATGTTTAGACTTTGTTTAGTCTCCCTAGGGCAGTTTATATCTGACCTAGAGCTTAGAATAGAAGTTGTAGAATGAATCTTTAGTTAAGGCTCTTTTTCCGTTCGACCATCGTCGAACGAGGCCTCGCGATCGTCGATCAGTGGTCGACGATAGCAGGGCTATAGAATCGTTGAAGTCAAGACAATTATCGTCGACCGATGGTCGACGATCTCAGAGCAAGCGTATTATGCTCTGAAGGTTGGTCGACGATCTGCTATCAGCAGTTCGACGATCGTGGTCTTGTTTCACGATTTCTGTCTCGACAGATCTTTGCCTTAATCGTCGACATCATGAGATGGTCGACGATATCTGTCTCGACAGATCTCTGCCTTAGTCGTCGACATCATGAGATGTCCGACGATTTCTGTGATAACAGATTTTCTGCTTCTGTCGACGATATCTTGAGCTGGTCGATGATTTCTGGTCGACGATTTCTGTTTCGACAGATTTCTGTTTTCAGTCGACGATCTGTTAGCTAGGTCGACGATCATCGAACCCCTGTTCGACGATTTCTATCTGCCTTTAAATGTTTGTATTTATTTTATTCCTTGGTTTATTTCCAAGTGTTTTAACGTGTGGTTAGAAAGATTTTCTGAAGAATGATTTTGCTAATTTATGGCTTAAATTCAAATGAATTACTTACCAAATATGTCAAGCATAAATTACGGGATTTCGTATTTTTGATAAAGCATTTTTTGTCTTATTATACAAAATATATTGCCAGGCTGTATTCTAGCCGTTGGCGGTGTATGCTTTTTCCAAGAACGATAAATCTTTATGCTGAGATATTTTCCTATTCATTTATTTCCTTATTGGGACTGACAGAGAGCATATAGGTCATTCTATTCCTATTGCTATATTCTATTTTGAGATAATCTGTTGCAGGGCTCGAGAATTCAAATCAATAGAGCCGTTCCAAAAGATAAACGAGAAGACATATTTAAGAGAGATTTTTCTCAGAATAACAAGTAGTAACAGTAACAGAGAATTTTTCAGTGTGCTGCATTCTTTCAAGCTTCTCCAGAGCAACTCTTCACAATCTCACAATCAGAAGAAGAAAAGTTTTTCCTGAAGCAAAAGTCCAAAGCAATCTACTTCATTCTCAAGTCTCCTGAGCATCTGCTTAGAGTTTTTCAAGACTTCAGAAAAAGCTCCAGATCTGCTTCACGTGCTCCAGAATCTGAAGACCTGATAAAAATCAGTCTACAGATCTCTGAGGATTTAGTTTCAGTTTATCTGAAACTCCTTCATCCTGAAGCAAAGGCTTTCCCTGGACTTCCACTGAGCCAGGGGGAGACTTTGATTCTTTAGAGAATCCACAAGTCTTCTCTAATCTGTATTAACAACAGAGAAGACAATCTAACCCTCTCAACCCCTTTGTAAAAGAGTTTTCACACCTCTTCAAAAGTGAACATTGGTGACAGGGCACCTTATCAACAACCTGTGGTCGAGCATCCTTATCAAAAGCTCAAAGGGTCTGTTTGATCTACCTGAATCAGATCATTGGTGGCAGGGCACCTTAGCAAAAACCTGTAGTGGATTCCTACCAGGGTGGTAGAAGAGTGGAGTACCTATTAAGAGGGAACCACTATATATCCTGTGTCTCTAGCTGTTTTGCTTAAATTGCTTATTCTGTGGCTGTGATAGAACTACCTAGGATTGCTAGTTGCTGTGATAGGTTTATAGTTAATCTGAAATTTCAGTTAACTCTCTCACTTGTGCACTTCACTGTGTTAGGCTCTTAGGGTTCAAGTATCAGATTATTTTATTCCGCAAATCAACTCCAAGGGAGCTGACTAGTTATTCATAAAATTTGAATACTCTATTCACCCCCCTCTAGAGTAGTTTACAACTTATCCCCTCACTTTCATAGAAGATTATAGGTGGGGTAATCAAAGATAAATTTGATGGTTCATATCACACCTAGATAACGATTGAGCCTCTTGCAGGGTTATTACCCTAACATACATCAATATTATAAAAGCCCCCCAGACTTCACCATTATTATACTTCCCACATTGTTTTCTGTCTTTTTTCTGATGGATACTCTTTATTTTTGTTAGTTTTTCTTATCCAAGGGTCCATAATAGGGATCATTCTAAATGGGTGTACACGCACTCAAGCCACATATCACTTTTTTTTAAGTGTCCATAGTAGGGATCATTCCGAGTGGGTGTACACACACTCAGGCCACATATCACTATGAACCAACTCATTCCAAAAAGGTCTTAATAATAGATGTGCTAATAGGTAAAGATTTTTGGCCTTGGTAAATTTTAGTAGTAGAGTATCAAAAGGCAAAGGGAGTAGGTTCAAATTGGGTGTGCAAGGGTATAATGTTTAGGGTTTTGGGCTTGCAAGGCTCAAGCTATCCAAAGGGAGGCATAAGTCATTTCCGCCCTAACTAATTAACTTATGTGAATGTTTTGAAGATCGCTAGGGGCAAGTTCTCGAGACCAATAAAGAGTATTCTTTATTTTGAGTCTCTAATACAAAATTATCAAAATATTACACTCATCGACTCGCTTTAGTATAGATAATTATCTTTTCGAAAATAGAGTGATTGTTAGTTAATAATATAGAGGACTAATACAAAAAATAAGTTATGTAGAGAAAATTAAACTAATGAATTTCTATACATAATTACTAATCAACAAATTTGTACACTTAATGAGTCTACTTCAATTCATTTTAATCAGCATGCGAAAGTAAATTAACTAGTTATAATCCCAAATGAGTGAATTAATGAAAGCTTAAAAAGTAAAAATAGTTTTATTAGGGGATTTTAACAAGATTGAGTACTACGCTAGCAAAAATATAACCAATTGTAATCATGTCCAACACTGAAATATTAGAATTGAACTACATCCACCCCTAGACATAAAATTTGTAATGTCCTCAATGCAATGTAATGAACTGAGAAAGCAAAGGCACAAAAATGTAAAGAACTAACTATCAATAAAATAAAAGTGTCTCCTTCAAATTACATCATTGATGAGTACAGGAAAAGTGCAAAGAACATCTGAGGTGAGATATGACTAAATATATACAAAAATATAGAGAAATCAAAAATAATAAGCTGGTGCAGCAGAATCTGAAGGATCGTCGGGGAGGTGAGAGGAGCCGGGAGCTGTCGGTCATGGACTGGAGATCCCTAAGTGATCCCTGATCTGAAGTATGGCATCCTCTGTCCGCTTATGTGAATCCTCGATACGCTGTAAGCGCGGTGAGAGCTCGGTTTCATAAAAGTGACGGAAATCGCGCGAATACTGAGAGCGCGATCGAGGAGGAGGGGCAAAAGACTCTCCCTAAGTATAAGTATATTGGGCTGGAGGAATCAAGAGCTCATCGAGATCATGATTGAGATCGTCGTCATCATCATCATCGGGAGCAAACTGAGGGCCGCACCTTGCTATGGAGCAGACAGGTCCACCCTGACCCTGACGGGAAGTGCCAAGGCGGAGAGAGCGAAGTGAAGACATCGTGATAGGAACAGTCTTCGTTACCACGATCATCAGGGGGAGGGAAGAAAAGATGTTCATGTTCTTAGCTAGGCGCGTAATGTAGGGTGCTACACAGATAGACCCTATACGTGAGTTATCGATCTGGTGAAGAATGAACTGCGCTAAAATATACCCCAAATGAATGTGGTAGCGCGATGACATGCTATAGAGATACAATATGTCCTTCCTACTCATGACACTGGAGCTTTCCCCCCGGCCACTCAATTTGTCACTTAGCAGATGATGTATGTAATGGAGAGCTGGAGAAATCAATTTTGAGGCCTTATACCTCTTGGCCTCATAGGGAGATAGATCGAAGGTAAGCCGAGCCCAAATATTGGCGGCGTGATCAGGAGAAGGGTGATCAAAGTGGAGGTCGGAGTAAGCGGTATTATAAAGAAACGAGTCCTCATACACCCTTAAATATTGGGTGAACTGTAGAAGTGAAAGGGTATACGTAGTACCCGCTACTCGAAATGAAATGACCCCCACTTGCGTGTTGGTCTGCTTAGTGAAAGTCGTCCTAAGGTTTAGGTAGAAGGAGGACATGAACTCTAACATGAGCTCCTTAAATCCCAACTCCTCAATACAAAAAATTGGTCCCACCCCATTACAGAAATTAACTTGCGAACGTTCACGGCTAAATGAATCTCCTCTAACATGCTCTAGTCAATAGTTCGAATGTCTTGAATTTTTTTTGAATGGAGGCGATTATAACAGTTAATGTGCGCCGAATCTATAAACTCTTGTGGCGCAGCAATGTCATGTCTTTCCGTAGATAATGTTTGGATATTTGGGCGACGACGGTGTCCACCTTGTGCATGTCCCATTGACATGATCTGCAGCCAAGCAAGGAAGAAAAGGAGGAAAAATGAGGAAAGGAAGAAATGAGAATATGAGAACAAGAAGAAGGAGAAGAGAGTGGAGAAGAAGTAGAAGTTGAAAAATAGGAATATAATCCAAATAAAAATTTCACCTAGGAGGATAGATCACGAAGAGAGGAGGAGAATTCGCAAAGATTGAAGGCAAGATCTCGAAGCCTGAGTGGAGAAGAGAGTGCTGGAAGGTAGGGCTGAAACCAGGAAATGAAGATGAAGAAGATGACATGGCCTTATATAATATGCCAAACACGGGTTGCCACACTGGCGTGTGTGCACATGTGTTCAGGAATCTATAACCGCGCTATACACGGTTATTAAAAAGCGTGTGGTCAAACTGATGGGAAAGGATGGTGTCAGGCGAACATGGTCCATAACACAGCTGTGTGTGGACCCGTGTGGTCAAACTGACAGAGGACAGAGGCGGATACGGTACATAACACAGGTGTGTGTGAACCTATGTCATTCTCAGGAATAACATCGTCGACCTACTGCATGGCTGCGAACACGGCTGGGTAACTACCCATGTCCTGCTCGGGATCATGCTTCGTCGAACTAAGAATCTGCACACGACCACAAACACGGGTGTGTGTTAACCCCTGACCTGCTCTGGATGATTGTGTGAGAAAAGAAATTAAAGCTACACGGCCTGGCACACGAGTGTGTGTCCAGCCGTGTGGTGCTCGGGAAAAATGACTCCTACTCATTTTAAATCAAACATGGCTAGGCTAAAGAAAACGTGTATGAACACGGCATGACACACGAGCGTGTGTCTACCCGTGTCCTCCTCTGAATCGGAATTTTCTCCTAAGTGATTTTTGTAATATTTTTATAATAATAATTAACTAGAATTTTATCAAAAATTTTTATAAAATAAGAAAAATTACTATATAACACTTAAGCCTAGTCTAGCCGGAGGCATGATTCTCGGCGAGCGAAGTCTTGAGGAAACACACCATAATAGAGTTTTAATCGGTGCCCGTTAACTTTAAAATCTCCCTTTTCAGGGTGGGTTAGTTCGATGGTGGCATAGGGAAAAACTTTTTTGACCTGGAAGGGTTCCAACCATTTAGAACTTAACTTCCCTAGGAATAAACGAAGTCGGGAATTGAAAAGGAGGACATGGTCACCTTTTTGGAATGTCTTGGGTTTGCGAAAGTGATGGTCATGGAATAATTTAGTCTTCTCCTTATATATCCAGGAGTTTTCATAAGCCATGGTTCTCCACTCATCTAATTCGTTAAGCTGAAGTTTTCGTTTCTCCCCTATAGAATTAATGTCAAAATTCAAAGAGCATATTGCCCAATACGACTTGTATTCTAACTCTATAGGCAGGTGACATGATTTACCATAGACTAATCTAAAGGGAGTGGTCCCTATAGGTGTTTTGAAGGCAGTCCTATATGCCCACAAGCAATCGTTTAATTTCTTAGACCATTGTTTCCTATTCCCTTCTATAGATTTTTCTATGATTCTCTTAAGTTCTCTATTCGAAACTTCAACCTGACTGCTAGTTTGTGGATGGTAAGGAGTAACTATCCTATGTGTGACCCTGTATTTTTGTAAGACTTTATCTAATTATAGATTATAGAAATGTGTACCCCCTATCGCTAATAAGAGCACGTGATGTGCCAAATCGTGCAAATAAGGATTTCAGAAACTAAATTACTACCCTACTATCATTCGTAGGGAGAGCTTGCGCCTCAACCCACTTTGATAAATAATCCATAGCTACCAAAATATATTTATTCCCATAATAAATTGGAAATGGTCCCATAAAGTCAATCCCCCACACATCAAACACTTGACATTCAAGAATAATTTTTTGTGGCATTTCATGTAATTTAGAGATATTACCTGATTTTTGACAAGAATCACATGAAAGCACATACCTTTGGGCATCCCTGAATAGAAGGGGCCAATAAAAACTGGAATCAAGAACCTTTTAGCTGAGCGGTTTGCTCCAAAGTGACCATATGTAGGGCCTGAATGACACTTCTCCAGGATTTTCCAACCCTCATCCGCTGATACACATCTACGTATAATGGAATCTGCACATATCCAAAAAAGATAGGGGTCATCCCAGAAGTAATATTTCAAGTCAGAGAAATTTTTTTTTCTGCTGATATGAAAAGTCTTTTGGAAGGACCTTAGCCACAAGATAGTTTGCATAATCGGCAAACCACGGATGATCAACATTTATATTTATAGATAATGCAAATAACGATTCCTCCGAAAACGTATCACTAATCTCAGACTGATATAACATTATGCGTAGTGGATTTTCTAAACGTGAGGGATTATCTGCCGCTAAGTTTTCTGCTCCTCGCTTATCCCTAATTTACAAATCAAATTCTTGCAATAAAAGAACCCTATAGATTAAACGAGGTTTGGCTTCCGCTTTGGCTAGTAATATCTTAGGACAGAGTGATCTGTGTATACTACCACCTTAGACAATGCTAAATAAGATCTAAATTTATCGAAGGCGAATACCACTGGTAGGAGTTCTTTTTCTGTAGTTGTATAATTCTCCTGTGCGTTATTAAGTTTTTTGCTAACATAGTATAAAGGGTGAAAGTGCTTGTTTTGGCGTTGACCTAAAACAGTCCCTACCGCAAAACTGCTAGCGTCACACATGATCTTGAAAGGTTGAGTAAAATCAGGTGCGATCATAATAGGAGAATTAATTAATCTTTCTTTTAAGAACTCAAAAGTTTGTAGACACTCTTGATTAAAAATAAAAGGTGTGTCTTTCTCTAAAAGCCTAGTAAGTGGTTTAATTATTTTAGAGAAGTCTTTAATGAACCAGCGATTGAATCCGACATGTCCTAAAAAGCTTCTCACTACATTAACGGAGGTTGGTGGTGGCAACTTTTCTATGGTTTCAATCTTCGCTCTATCTACTTGAATTCCTTGGCTTGAGATCTTATGACCAAGTACTAACCCTTCTTGCACCATGAAATGACACTTCTCCCAACTAAGTACTAAGTTTGTGTCCTCACAACTCCTCAAAAATTTTTCTAAAGTCTTCAAACACAAATCAAAAGAATCACCAAACATAGAGAAATCATCCATAAACACTTCCATAATATCTTAAAGAGACTCATCAAAAATAACTAACATGCACCTTTGGAAAGTGGCGGGTGCATTTCATAAACCAAATGGCATGTGTCTATAGGCAAAGGTACCAAATGGGCAAGTGAATGTTGTTTTCTCTTGGTCTTCTAGTGCTATAGGGATTTGAAAATAACCAGAAAGTCCATCTAGAAAACAATAATAAGAATGGCCTGATAATCGTTCTAATATTTGATCAATGAATGGTAGAGGGAAATGGTCTTTCTTAGTGGCATCATTTAACTTTCGATAATCAATACAGACATGCAAACCTATTACTGTTCGCGTTGGAATTAATTCATTCTTATCATTTGCTACTACTGTTAGACCACCCTTCTTAGGAACGACTTGTACAGGACTAACCCATGAACTATCTGAAATAGGGTATCATTCCAGCATCTAGCAACTTAACATTCTCAGCTTTCAGTACCTCTTTCATATTTGGATTTAGCCTACGTTGCGGTTGAATAGAGGACTTATAGTTTTCATCCAAAAATATTTTGTGGGTGCAAAAACTAGGGTTGATACCTTTTATATTAGATATTTGTCATGCTATAACACCTCTATATTTCTTCAGCACAATTATTAATTTAGCTTTTTTAGTTTTAGAAAGATTAGAAGAAATAATAACTGGGTAAGAAGAATTAGATCCTAAGAATACATACTAAAGATTATCCGGTAATTTTTTTACTTCTACTATCGGTGGATCCTTAGTATTATTCTTAAGAACTTCAAGATCTCCTTATGTAATCAAACTATACTCAATATTCTTATTCATTGAAACAGAGTTATCTAGATAATATAAGTTTTCAATAATATCTTCACTGTTGTCTTCTTCTAGATAATAGTTAGTGATGCAAATTTCCAAAGGATCTCTATAATAGAAATCAGAATTTATAGAAGTCATAAAATTATTAACACCATGACAAAAATAACAACAATCATCATTATCCAAGGATGGCTTCATTGTATCATTGATTTGAAAAATAACTTCATCTTCCCCTAATCGTAAAACTAATTTACCATCAAAAATGTCAATAAGAGCTCTAGATATAACTAAAAATGGATGACCAAGTATGAGGGGCACTTCGATATTTTCGTCCATATCTATAATAACAAAATCGGCGGGGAATATAAACTTATCTACCTTAACACATACGTCATCTACTATTCCTCTAGGATACTTAACCGCCCGATCTGCCAGTTGAATACTCATTCTAGTCGGGCTAAGTTCTCCTAGAACTAGTTTCAAATATACTTTATAAGGCATTAAGGCTCTGTTTGGCGCGACTGCAGCGACTGGAGAAGCAGTGGTGGGAAGCAGTGGTGGAATAATCAGCTGTTTTGTACAGTGGTAGCAGAATCTATGAATCTGTTTGGAAGAACAACTATTACAGTGCTTTTTCAACCAGTGGGACACAATTACAAGAACAAAAAATTTGGGTTAGCTGGAGAAGCCAACAATGAAACAAGAAGGAAATCAGAAAATGGCCACAGGAATATCACCGGGAAACATATAAACAGGAAAACAACATCATGCAAGAAAATAAAAATAACTTCTCTTAAATATTCCTGAAATCAAATAATATTTCTGTGATGGCATTATCACACAAAGAGAAAACTATTTCTTCAATCTTCTGATGAATAAGAACAGAATAGGAAAAGAGATGCCTAACCAAAAAAAACAGTGAAACGCCATTAGCGACCTCAAATCAAGAAAATCGGAGCTGCTGCAGGGGTATTGGAAGCAAGGGTCAACGCCATTAGCGGGTTCGAGGGAGATGGAGTCGGGAGCGCCATGACTTAGAGAATGAGAACTCGAGGGAGAGGGAGGCGGGTGGGTGATGGTTTGGGGAAGAAGAACCAGAAGGAGAGGGAGAGAGGAGGGCGATGATTTGGGGAAGGAGACAATCTGGAATGCTCCGCGTTTTTGGAGTCGTGAAAAAAATTCGCGACTCCAAATCGCTCTTTTTTCACGATTTTAGAGCGGCGGCGGATTCCACCATTGGGGTTAAAATTTTGTTTGGCGCGGCTGATTTAGAATCCGCGGCATGCTGCTCTTAAAACGCCCCGCCAAACAAAGCCTAAGTTTATACTAGCTCCTAAGTCCGCTAGAGCTTTATTCACTTATAAATCACTGATAAAACATGGAATTGAAAATGAACCGAGATCCTTAAGTCTTTGTGGTAATTTGTTTTGTAAAATAACTGGACATTCATCACTAAGTGTTACTAAAGATAGTTCTTCTATTTTATTTTTATTTGAAATCAAATCCATTAGAAATTAGCATACTTTGGCATTTGAATGACTTCAAAAATAGGTAAATTAACATGTAATTGTTTAAACGTAGTTAAGACTTACCATATTGTGCATCCATGCACTCCTTGTTCAGCTTCGCTGGATACGGTATTGCTGGTTGATACTCCATTGCCTTTGAATTCATCTCATTCTGTCCTTCACCACTAGAATCCTCTTGGGGTGCTTCCTTTGTAAGCGATTGGTCTTGTAATTCCTTTCCACTCCTTAATTGAATTGCTTTTGCATGCTCCTTCGGGTTTGTTTTAGTATTTCCCGGAAGTGTTCCATGTTGTCTTTCAGATACCATCCTTGCGAGCTGACCTATCTGATTTTCCAAATTCCGAATCGAGCCCTCTTGATTTCAGAAAGCTACATCAGTAGTTTTTATGAACTTGGTGAGTACATCTTCTAATGATGGCTTCCTTTGCTCCGATTGTTGTGGTTGTCCAAACACAGGTTGCTTGCCTTGATTTCCTTGTCCTCCCCAAGAGAAATTATGGTGGTTCCTCCATCCAGGATTGTATGTAGAACTATATGGGTTGTTTGCTTGGTTGAAAAGAGGTCTGGTGTTGTTGCCAATATAGTCAACATGTTCTTACACTTGAGGTTCACAACCAGGCAATCCACTATATGAGGGGTCCCATTATTGAGGTACCATGGAGGGTGATGCTAAGATAGGTTATCCATCTTCTGATGAAGCTTCTCCACTTGAATAGCTAAAGTAGTGACGACATCCACTTCATACATTCCTGTAGGCTTGTTAGGCTTTGGTCTCACGGTAGTCCATTGATAGTTGTTCATTTCCATGTCTTATATCAACTGTTGAGTTGCTTCAGGTGTCTTATTGTTCAAGGTGCCTTCACTAGCTGCATCGATCATCTATTTAGTGGATGGATTGAGACCATTGTAGAAAGTCTGAATCTAAAGCCAGGAAGGTAATGCATGATGGGGACACTTCCTTAACAGATCCTTGAATTGTTCCCATGTGTTATATAATGATTCAGATTCTAGTTGAACATACGTAGAAATGTCATTCCTTAGCTTTGCAGTCTTCGCCGGTGGAAAATACTTCATTAAGAACTTATCAACCATCATATCCCATGTAGTAATCGACCATCTTGGTAATGAGTTTAACCACTGCTTTGCCTTGTGCCTTAATGAGAACGGAAACAACCTCAATCGAATGGCATCATTGGTAATGCCATTGATCTTGAATGTATCACATATCTCCAAGAATCCGGCTAAGTGTGTGTTTGGATCTTCATCTTGCAGGCCATCATATTCGACACACTGTTGAATCATCTGAATAACACTCGCTTCAACTCGAAATTGTTTGCGACAATTGGAGGTCTAACGATGCTTGACCCAGTACCCTGGAGATTAGGTCTAGCAAAGTCAGACATGGTTTGCTCGTCCTGATTTGCCATGATATCTTGATTATGATATCCTAAGTTTACTGTTTTCTCTTCTGAAAGTCCGTTTGAATTATCTGTGTTATCAGTTCCCAAGCCCCTTTGGACGGTGTTGTGAATAATCCGTTCCAGGTGAGGATGAAATGGTGCTAGCCCAGAATTTCTCCCCCTGGTCAAAGACTAACAGACAACAAAACAGAGATTAAGTGATATAATTATGCAAAAAACTAATTTACAGTTATATGTTAGTAAACAAAAATTGGTAGATTAATAAAGTTTAAGCTTTCAAAATATTGAAAATGCTCCCCGGCAACGCCGCCAAAAACTTGATACAATCTTTTTGCTCTATATATAAACTATGTAGATAGACATAAGCTAGATATATTTTAATCTCAGGCAAGTGCACCTATAAATAATAGTATAGGAGAAATCTACATCTCATGTCATATTCCACAGGGTCTTTTCAAGTACTCGTACTCACCCTCACTCTATTATCGTACCTACAATTAAAATTGATTGTTACCCTAAATTAACCTAACTAGGACTACTTGGGTAAAGATACATTGGAGGATTAAGGGAAGTAAAAAGTAGATAATCTAAGAGTAATCACATGAGAATAATCACTCATTAATCCAATTCTATGTAATCATGTAATAACAAGATTATCTAATTCATGTATTGTAAGGGTTAAACATTTATAAAATTCTCTCTCGAGCAATTCAAAACCTAAACTTAAGTTGAGTAAATTTTCTCTCGAATAATTCACAACACTGAAATTTACATAAATATAAAGTACCCTATCTAATACATAAATTCATGAAATCCTATCTCTAAGATACCATGAGTCAAATTATCCGCATTACAATTATCCAAACAACATATCTCTCGATCATGCAATTTGAAATACAAAGAGAAAGAATATTAGAATATGAACATATAAACATCATCACAAACATCCAATTTCTCAATTTAGAAGTTTTGGATTCAAATAAAACAAGTAATAAATTAAAATCTAATATCAATCTCTTTGTTAAAAAGCATACATACAAATAAAATATCACAAATTTGATATAAAAACTAACATACATGATTACCAAATTGTTTCAAAAAAATAAGTCTCATGCGAAATGTAAAAATAAAGTTAGATCCACTAAGAGAAGGGGAAGATTAAAAGAGATACATAAAGATTAAAACTATACGGATTATCTCCTTCGATCTCCCCTCCGTCGAATGCTCTACTTTCGTCCTCCATAAGTTCTCCAAGTTCTTCAATCCAAAAGTTCCTATTCTATTTTTCCTACAGGTTTTTATAGTCTCTTTGCAAACAGGGTCGAACACAGGTTCCAACACGGCCGTGTCACAGGCAGTGTTGACGGTTCAAAGACGATTTCCTACGAGAAAATGTGTCTGGTCGTGGGTCGTGTCATCTGACACGGCTTGGAACATGGACATGTTGTTCTTCATGTTCTTCGCACACAGCTTAGTTTGCAGTAGGTCTGTAATTTTTCCTGAATAGGACACTGGTAGTGATACGGGCATGTGCCTACCTGTTTGGTGCTCTGTCTTTTCTTCCAGGCCTTCTGATCTTTCTCGATAAGGACATGGGTAGTGACACAGGCGTGTTCCTACCCGTGTATGCATAATTCCAGTCCTGTCATCAGTCATGTTGGATCAGTGAACTCTATTTGCTCCAAGACATTTAGTTCCAAGGATTTCCAATACCTGCATTAAGAAGATGAATGAATAAATAAATAGCTTAATACAAGAAATAAAGGAAACTCCATACCGTGCTCTTCTATTCATGATAATTCAGATTCTTTACTATTTTCATACAATTATAACGATTGGAGGTATATAATAGTGGACATTATTATAAATATGGTATTAAAAAGACATATATAATTGAACTCATTAGTGGGAGGGAAAGTGGATGTACCCAATTGGGGAACCACTATAAATATCTGTGTGCTTTGCTGTGTTATTTGTTCTTCTTTATATTGTAGGTACTAAGGACAAGCTCTAGATCACTTAGTAAGAAAAACAACAAAAAGACTTACGAAATTTCAACAACCTATTCACCTAGTCCTCTTCATGAAGAAGAATGCCGGAAGTCTGCGATTGTGTATCTATTATCGGGAATTGAATAAACTAACAGAGAAGATCAAGTACCCGATTCCGAGGATCGATGATATATTTGACCAGCTTGTTGGGTCGACTATGTATTCGAAGCTAGATTTGAAGTCTGGATATTATCAGATGTGAATAAGGGAAAGTGATATTCCCAAGATGGCATTCAGTACACGATATGGGCCTTATGAGTTCACTGTCATGCCTTTCAGGCTGACGAACGCATCATCCGTGTTTATGAACTTAATGAACAAGTCAAGGAGTATTTGGATCGGTTCGTGATAGTTTTCATCGATGATATCCTGGTGCACTCCCAGTCTGAGTATGATCATGTGGAGCACTTACATATTGTTCTGGAGATCTTGAGGAGTAATCAGTTATACACCGAGTTCTCTAAATTTGAGTTTTGGCTATCTTCTATGGTGTTCCTTTGTCATATTATCAGTGGTGAGGGTATCACAGTGGATCCGACAATGGTTGCTGCTGTACGGGAGTGGCCTGTGTTGTCTTCTATAGCGGAAGTCTGGAGTTTTCTAGGATTTGCCGGCTATTACAGGAATTTCGTAGAGATCTTCTCGGGAATAGCTTTACCCCTCACGACCCTGACAAGGAAGGATCAGAAGTTTTTTTGGTCACTAGCGTGCACGCAAGTTTTCGAAGAATTGAAAAGTCGTCTGACCACGATGCCTATTCTATGCTCGCCATGTGGGACAGAAGGCTTTAAGGTCTACATCGATGCTTCAGGTAGCAGCTTAGGCTGCATTTTGTTACAACATGGGAGTGTAATAGCATATGGTTTGCGCCAGTTGAAGGTGCAACAGAGGAATTATCCGGTCCATGATTTAGAGTTAGCATCTGTAATATTTTTGCTAAAGCTCTGGAGGTACTACTTATATGGAGTGAAGTTCGATATTTATACAGATAATAAGAGCTTGAAGTATTTGTTGGATCAAAAGGACTTAAATATGCATCAGTGAAGGTGGATGGAGTTCCTTGGGGACTACCCTTTCAAGATACATTATATCCCTGGAAAAGGTAATGCGATTCCGGATGCGTTAAGTTGTAGAGCTCCCGCACAGGCTAGTTGGTTATTGATGCATGATGAATGTCTCATTTGAGATTTGGAGGCCTTAGAGATCTCCTGTGTTGATAGGAGGTCGAGTGCTGAAGCACATTTGAATTGGATAGAGGTACAATATGACATCGCTGATCGGATTAGATAGGCTTTGGATTTGGATGATAGTACGAAACAGTACATGGCCGAGTCTTTGGAAGGATCAAATGCCAAGTTTACGGTTGATAATGGGCTATTGTGGAAGAACAGTCGTTTGTGTGTCCCAAAGGTGGGTAAAATACAAGAAGAATTAAAGTACAAGGCTCATTATAACAAGTACTCGATTCACCCAGGGAGCACGAAGATGTATAAAGATATGAAAAGGTTGTTCTGGTGGCCAGGACTGAAGGACATAACGCTATATGTAGCAAAGTGTCAGACTTGTGCCTTGGTGAAGGCTGAATGTCAGAAGCCCAGTGGGTTTTTGAAGTCTTTGCTTATATCGAAATGGAAATTCGACGATATATCCATGGATTTCGTGCACGGGTTGTCGAGGTTGCAGAAGAGAAACGACGCCATTTAGGTGATCGTTGTTCGTTTGACGAAAGTGTCGCACTTCATCCCGAATAGGCAGGACGATTCGATGGAAAAACTAGCAAAATAATATGTGGATAATATTATTTGACTACACGGTGTGCCGCGTAGCATCGTGTGTGACCGAGATGGGCTCTTCATGTCTAACGATTAGAGGCTAATACATTAACTATTGGGTACTAAATTGAAGTTTAGTACGGCCTTTCGCAAACGCATGGTCAAACTGAGAGGGTAAACAGGACGATGGAGGATATGCTTCAGATGTGCGTCCTAGATTTCGGGAAAAAGTGGGAAGATCACTTTTATAAGATCGAATTTGCTAACAACAATAGTTACCAGACAAGAATTCAAATGGGACCCTTCGAGGCCCTATATGATAGAAAGCGTCGTACGCGGTTGTCATGGTTGGAGATGAGCGAGTCAAAGTTGTATAAGCAGAAGGAAGTTGAGGATGTGACTTCTATTATTCGTACAATCTTAGAGAAGTTGTTGATTGCGCAGGATAGACAGGCTAAATATTACAACGCTAAACACATAAATGTTGAGTTTGTCGTGGGTGATTGGGTTTACCTGAACATCAAACCGTTCAAGGGCGTGTCAAAGATTCGACGGCTAAAAAAGCTAAGTCTGAGATACCTTGGGCTGTTTTAGGTTTTGGAGCGCGTTGGTGAAGCCGCTTATCGTTTGAAGCTTTCAAAAGAACTTAGTGGGCTGCATTATGTATTCCACATATCTGTGTTGCGGAAGGCGGTACAAGAGCCTATGCAGGTGGTTGTGGTGGATTAAGTGCCGATTGATGGTGGGTTGGCAATGAAGGTCAAGCCCATTCGTATTGAAGACTCATAAGTTAAGCAACTTCATAATAAATCAATCAGGATGGTCAAGGTCCGTTGGGACAACTGTGGTAGAGAGGAGCTATTGTGGGAGCGGGAACAAACCATAAAGATGAAGTTGCCCGAGCTTTTCGTTTGAGGTATACTTTCGTAGTATTGATACTCTTTTGTTTTCCTACAATGTGTAATTTCGGGACAAAATTCTTTAAGTGGGGAGATTTGTAATGCCCTAAGTTTCAGTAGGCAGGAAAAGGAGTTACCGTGTTGTGTTAACGCTACCACGTGGCAGTAGCGCCAGACATTGAGAGCATCGAGTGAGGCGGGTTGACTCGACGCATAGTTTACCATGTGGTAGTAGGTTGTTATCGCGCGGCGTTACCCAGTTTATTGGCCGAGTTCTCAGGAAGTTATCTCCCAGTGATAGGGATATCGCAGGCAATAGCTTGGCAATTTATTTATCGAAGCTCTCGGATTTCTACCGCGCAGCGGTAGTAGCTATCACGTGGCGGTAGCAGGAGCGATCATATCGTAACCGTCGCAAGCTACCGTGAGGCATTAGCATCCTATCGCGTGGCGATATCAAAACTATAACATCGTGGCTATGTGTTGGCCTGTGGTCGGAGGGTCTGGGATGTGGCACGCGAAATGAGGCATTGATTAACGGTACCGTGTGGCGGTAGCTTGTTACCGCACGGCTGTAGCTCGGTTTATAGTGTTGGTTTGGTCGGTTTCACTTCATTGTTTTGGAGTTTGAGAAACTTGGGCTGGGCATTTGGTGGAGGAGAAGTAGCGCCGGAGAGCGGAGATCTCGCCGCCGGTTGAGATTCGGAGATCGAATTTGCGAGACGAGTTCTGATCTATGGAGGCAAAGTCGAAATGGTCATTTTCATCCGGCTAGAATCTCTTCCATGGCGTTGAAGTGGACTTCTAGGGTAACGATCCTCATCCTTGGACATATAAAGTTCTTCTTTTTTGGCATTTGAGGGTAAACACTCCACGAACACGTGGAAGTGGTTCTCCCGATGGGTAGATTCGTGTATCCTCGTTAATTTTGCATTTAGATCTAGAATCGATGTACTAAATAGGCATACTGTGTGAAGCCCATCCGGACAGGTTTGTCTGGATTAGTGATGTTTGTATGCTTTGTATGCAAGAGAAGACTCCGTGGTAATTGCGTAAAATTCGGAGTCGCGGGGTGTGCAGATGGCTGTATTTAGAGTACTGAAGGTAAACTCTAGGAAAACACCCGAATTGGGGGAAGAATCGATAGTCTGTCCCCCTACCACGTAGCGGTAGTGCTACCGCCTAAACTAGCTCCTAGTGAGCGCTATATTGTTTCATGAGGCCTATTTCTTGGAAAACTTGTGGCCGTTTGCTGAGGCCTGTCTTGGGGAGACCTGGGGGCCATCTTTTAGTTAGGCCTGTCTCGTGAAGAACTAGGGGCCAGTTTGTGGAGCTGAGAGCTTGTGTGGCCCAGCTTAGGATGTCATGAGTGTTAGCCTAGGATCCTACCAGGGTTATGGATCATACAGAAATAAGAAAGGGGATGCTGACCCGCATCGTGGCTAGCGCGCCTGACGTACAACCTCGGGATCGCTGGGACCAGAGGCTTGAAAAAGGGGTGCTAGGAGAGACGGCCCAATACGGTCGTCATTTCGCAGAGCGAGTGGATCGCACCAAAGGCAGCAGGCGAGAGGGCCCAGACGAGAAGGACCAGAGCGACAACTGCGTCATGAGATGGGCGAGTCAGCGCAACCGGAGGAGGCATTCGCGGGCAAGTAGCTGACTCACCAGGCGAGAGGACTTCAGGGGAAGCTCTCGCCAGGCGAGAAGCCTCCAGAAGGGAGATCTCGCCAGGCGATAAGACCCTTTATGGGAGGTCCTGTCAAATCCCCGTTTTGGTTTAAGACCGGTTCAGGTGGGGCCGAGCCTATCTTTTAGCCTCCGTAGGATTTTACGCTTTTGCCCTGGGTGGTCTGCATGTAGTCCTTCAAAACAACGGAGTATGGCTGTTGGCAGACCCGACTAAGGGTATTATGGTAATTTCAGGACAGCTCCAGTTTGTTATTGACAGTCCAGTTCAGAGGCCTATAAATAGACCGGTAATGTGCTTTAGAAGAGACAGATTTTCCCAAACTCTCCTCCTCTCATTCTAAGGCACCTAACACAGCTTTGGCTAGGGAGGGGAAGGATTTTCCAATTCTTCCGGGTAAGAGGTAGGACCTCCGCGCTGAGGCCTCCGGTCTAGTTTTGAGGGACTTGTCCAGAGGGTTGTCCGAAGAGAGTAAGGGCGAGCTGCATTTTCAGTTTCGAGCTTTAGGAGGGACCGGCTTTGTTGGTTCCAACATTTATGGTGCGGTGAGCGTGGAACAGCAGCTTGCACAGAAGAACTTTTGGTGACCTTATGGCGGGGGATATTGAAGGAGATGGAGGTGGGTCCCCGAACCCGGGAGGTTATGTCGGGGGGGGGGGGGCGGAGTTCATGAAATCAATTGGGGGGATCATGGACATGCTGAAATAGATCTCACAGAGAGGGGAATGCGAGACTCCTCCACCATAGGAGCCAGGTCTCACACCCCGCAAGGGAATCGACCAGGCAAGAATAGACGAGGACGCACCCGGGAGGCGACCGAGAAAGGAGGTAATGGCGGAAGGCAGCAGGCGAGACTTGGAGGGTAGAGAACTTTTCGCCAGTCCGGCGAGTGCCTTCTCGCCTGGCGGGATGGTTGCGCGAGTGGAGGCGGCAAGACCCCCGGCGAGAGGATCTCCTTTCTACGAGTTGATCCTCTTGGCACCTGTCCCGGAAGGGTTCCGCGAGCCCGAGATGACCCTGTGTGGGGAAGGACGATCCCCTCCAGCACCAGCAGTGGTTCGATGACGCGATCTCCATCAGACCAATGACAGACGCTTTTAAGTGCCGCCTTTTCGCCATCACCCCGAAAGACAAGGCTATGGATTGGTTCCACCAACTCCCGGCAGGGTCGATCTACGGCTTCAAGGATCTGAGCAGAAGTTTCCAATTGCGCTTCTCGACCTCTAAGAAGAGGAATAAAAACCCGGAGTCCATTTTCTTGATCAAGCAGAAGGCCGATTAGTCCTTGGCTCAATATGTGGACCGCTTCCAGGAGGAGATTCTCGACATCCAGAAGGTGCCTGGTTTCGCCCTCCAGATGGCTTTCACAGTGGGACTAAAGGAGAGCTTTTTTAAGATGAGCCTGACCAGGAAGCCACCATTGTCATTCGAGGGTTGATGGAGAAGGCGGCGAAGGAAATAGCTATGGAGGCAGCAAACCCGGCCTTTGCCAGGAAGTTGGCAAGACTAACGGATATGGAGCAGAGGGAGCCGGGAGGGACCAAGCAGCAAGAGGGAAGGGGAAGGGAGGAGCCAAGGGGGCCAGTGCATCTGGAACTTGGTTGGAGGAAGCCAGGAGGTCCTGTTCAAGGACCAGGGAGGGCCCCTACGGGAGGAAGAAAACTACTATCCAGGACAGGGAAGGTTTAATCCGTTAGGGTGGCGGCATGGTCCGAGGCCAATCCCACCCCCGCCTTAACAAGCTATGGCCATCGGCCGAGGAAGAGGAAGAGGGCGAGGAAGAGCGGGAGTAGGAGCAGGGAGGAGGAGGAACACCTAGGAGGGGAGGCAGGATGGGGGGGGGGGGGTAGCCTTACCGTATTGCGACTTTCACGAGGAGGAAGGCCACGCGACGGCTACCTTCCCAGAGTTTTTGGAATTGAAGAGGAGAAGGGTAGCAGGGGAGCAGCAGATACCGGTGCGGATTGTAGAGGTGAGGGAACCGGTGAGGAGGATCGGTGTGTGGATCGATCAAATACGGGAGATCGAGGGGGAATTGGGGTGATCCACGAGGGGGATGGGGATTTAGGCTAGCCACAAGGCCAGCCTCCACACCATGTACCGCCGGAGCGTCGCCTCGACATCGCGGGGCCCCCCAGATGAGAAGATTACCTTTTCGAGGATGGATCTACCAGATCACAAAGATCCTTTTTGCGATGCACTAGTGATCAGGACCGCATCGAAAACATCACGGTGTCCAGAATCTGGTGAATAATGGGAGCTCCGTAAATGTTATCTTCAAAAAGGCGTTCAATGAGATGAGAGTGGAAGCCAGGAGAGTGTTGGCGGCGGACGGGACCGTTGTTCGGATTCTCAGGAGAGCGGAAGGAGGTTCGGGGAGGAGTAGGGCTCCAGGTAACTCTAGGGGGGCTGTCCAGACACTACCGCTTTGTGATAGTGGATGCCCCCAGCAGTTACAACGCGATCTTTGGGCGCCTTTTATCAGCGCCTTCAGATGCATGCCATCCTTGTTCCATCAGTGTTTGAAGCTCAATTCAGGGGGAACCCAGATCAGGGTGCGGGAGATCCAAAGGATCCATCAGAGGAAAGAATTATTGGACGGCAGTAAACATCATCTATGGAACGTAGAGAAGAGAGTAGACTAAGAGGAGCATGAGAGCAGGAGAGAGGAGCAAGAGGAGAGAGAGCGTGAATTGGAGTCAAGGAGATTATGGATTGCGGTGGAGCCAGAGATGGAGGGAGAGAAGGTGGATTGAGAGAAGCAAGAGGAGAGATAGGTGGCTGGAGTAGAGAGAGGCATTGCGGTGGAGCCAGAGATGGCGGAAGAGCAGGTGGACGGAGAGGAGCAAGAGGAGAGAGAGGTGGCTGGAGTAGAGAGAGGCATTGCGGTGGAGCCAGAGATGGAGGGAGAGCAGGTGGATGGAGAGGAGCAAGAGGAGAGAGAGGTGGCTCGAGTAGAGAGAGGCATTGCAGTGGAACCAGGGATGGCAGGAGTGCAGGAAGGTAGAAAGGAGGCAGGAGGTGCCAAGGTAGAAAAAGAATATGGGGGAGATTAGAGAGTCGTTCAGAAGGGAGACTCAGCAGGAAGGGGGGAAGCGATCCTCGCCAGGAATGAGTCCCGAAAAAGAAAGGGGGAAGACCTTGGAGAGAGTGGTTGCAGTTGACGAAGAGCGGGAAGTGGTGGAGCGCAGCCCAAGGGAGCAGGAGAAAAACCCAAGGGAGTAAGAAGAGAGGAGGAGCCTTCAAGACTGAGGGCAGCAGTGGAGGTTCTGGAGATGGACATCCTCATGAAGGATGGGCGAAAAGAGAAGGTCAAGGTCAGCGGAGAGCTCACCCCCAGGGGTCAGGAGGAGATCCGGAGGTGCGTGCAAGAGAACATCGATGTATTCGCCTGGAGTGCAGCTGACATGCCGGGGGTCGACGTGGACGTGGCGTGCCACCGCCTCAACCTCGACCCCAAGGTCCGCCCCTTCCAGCAAAAGAAGAGGGCCATCGCTTCCAAGATGGCCGGGCCTATAAGAGAAGAGGTGGAGAAGCTACTTCAGGCAGGGTTCATATCGACGTATAGGAATCCGAGGTGGGTGAGCAATGTTGTAATGGTGAAGAAAGGGGAGGGTAAATGGAGAATGTGTATCGATTTCTCTCTTTTGAATAAAGCATGCCCGAAGGATTGTTACCCTATGCCTCGAATCGACGCGCTGGTTGATTCAGCCGTTGGTTTTCCACTAATGAGTTTTCTAGATGCCTTTTCAGGGTATCACCAGATACGCATGCATCCTCCGGACATTAAAGACGTCACCTTTGTCATCGAGGAGGGTGTTTCAGTTACAACATGATGCCCTTCAGGTTGAAGAATGCAGGGGCGACTTACAAAAGGATTATGGACTGGGTATTTCTGGAGCAGAAGGGGCGGAACCTCGAGGTCTACGTAGATGACCTGATGATTAAGAGTCAAGACCTCGAGTCTCACCTCTTGGATCTGCGGAAAACTTTTAAAACTATAATAAAATATAAAATGAGGCTCAACCCTCTAAAATGTGTATTCGGGGCCAGCAGGGGGAAGTTTCTAGGGCACCTCCTCACCCCTGCTGGAGTGGAGCCTAATCCAGACAAGGTAAAAGAAATCCTGGAGTTAAGATCTCCGAAGGACGCTAAGGAGGTCTAACGCCTTACTGGTAAGTTGGCAGGGTTGTACAAGTTCCTCTCCCGGGCAGGGGAGAGGTGTTCCTCCTTCTTCCGAACTCTGATGGGTGGGAAGGAATTCGAGTGGACCCCCGAATGCGAGAAGGCCTTTCTAGCTCTGAAGCAACAGCTCACCAGATGCCGCTACTTCAAGGGCCGCGAGAGGGGGAGAATCTGTTACTATACATGGGAGTAGGGGCAAAGGCCGTGAGCTCGGTCCTTGTGCGAGAAGAGGGTAAGAAGCAATTGCCCATATATTACGTGAGCAGGGTCCTCAAAAAGGCAGATCTAAGGTATCCCATCCTCAAAAAACTAGCCTTTGCCCTCATCATCTCAGCCCGAAAGCTCAGGCCGTACTTCCAAGCCCATTCCATTCAGGTCGTGACGGACCACCCCCTCCGCCGCATTCTAGATGGGGTGGAGCATTCGGGGAGGTTATCCAAGTGGTCGATAGAGCTTAGTGAATTCGACCTCGCCTACGTCCCTCGGGTAGCTATCAAGGCGCAGGTGGTGGCAGATTTCTTAGCATCTACATGATCGAGGTCAGGGAGGTAGAGGCACCTCCCATGGTGGCTTGGGAAATGCTCGTGGATGGGGCCTCAGGCAGAAGTTCTTTTGGAGGCAGGGTGGTTTTAACAAGTCCCGAGGGGACTAGGATCGAGCAGGCTTTGAAGATCCATTTCACCCTTACAAACAACCAGGCAGAGTACGAAGCCATCATCGCCGGGCTCACGCTGTCTCGTGAGCTGGGCATACAGGACCTCAGGGTCTCCATGGATTCTCTGGTGGTCGCATGACATATCAACAGGAAATTTGAGGTGAGGGAACCGACCCTCCAGCTGTACCTAGTAAAGGTGAAGGGTATCATAGGGCAATTCCACAGCTTCTCAATTCAACATGTTCCAAGAGAAGAGAATACTAGGGCAGACTGCTCGCTAAGAACGGACCTCAGGCCGTAGGGACCATGAAAGAGCTCTTTAGACCCTCTATAAATGAAGGGGAGTTAATGGAAGTGGACCAGGAGGGGTCCTAGATGGACCCATTTATGACATTCTTGACGTCGGGACATCTACCCGAAGGGAACCTTGAGAAGAAGCGAGTCAGGTACAAGTCGGCCTATTACCTACTGAGGGAAGGGATCCTTTACCGGAAAACATTGTCAGGCTTACTAGCTCGATGTGTGTCCGATAAGGAGGCATCAAGGATACTGGAGGAAGTCCACTCGGGGGAATGCGGAAGCCACTCAGGGAGTCGGACCCTGGAAGGGAGGGTGCTGAGGCAAGGCTACTTTTGGCCTACTCTAAAGAAAGATGCTGAGGAGTTCGCAAGACGATGCAGAAAGTGCCAGGAGTTCGCTCCACTTCAACTCCTCCCAGCGCAGAGATTACGCACGATAACGGCTCCATGGCCTTTCGCCATATGGGGAATGGACCTGGTAGGCCCGTTTCCCCAGGCTAGTGGCCAGAGGAGGTTCCTGCTGTTCATGGTGGACTACTTTTCAAAGTGGCCGGAGGTGAAGGCGTTGGCAAAGGTGACGACACAGGTAGTCAAGAACTTTGTATGGGGTGAAATTATTTGCCAGCACGGGCTCCCTTTGGCCATTATCACAGATAACGAGTCACAGTTTGCAAGTAGGGAATTTGTAGACTTCTATGCCCGACTTGGCATAGATCTCGGTTCTCTCTCGGTTCATCACCCTCGAAGCAACGGACAGGTAGAAGCCGCGAACAAGATCATCGTGAACCTCTTGAAGAAAAAGGTAGAAAATCTGAGGGGAAGTTGGGTGGAGCAGCTCCCCTCCGTCCTTTGGGCTCTGAGGACCACACCGAATAGCGCCACAGGAGAAACACCCTTCAGGCTCTCCCATGGCTCCGAGGTCGTCATACCCATAGAATTTGAAGGTGAATCCCCCAGAGTGACAGTGGCAAGGAGAAAAGATGAATGATGGCAAGAGGACAATGGGGAAGAGCAGAATCTCTCTCTTGACCTGGTAGAGGAGCTCAGGGATCTAGCATCAATCCGACAGGAGGAAATCAAACGCTGAATGTCCAAGTACTTTGATAAACACATCAGGATAAAGCAGTTCCAAAAGGGGGACTTGGTCCTAAAAAGGTAGATGCCGCAGGCAGGGGGCCGGGGGCTTCGTGGGGAAGCTCAACCCTAACTGGGAGGGTCCCTTTATTGTAAGGGAGGTCTTAAAGTCAGGGGGTACCACCTCCAAGATGTGGACGGGGTACCCCTGGATGGCGCCCGAAGCGGCGATGACTGAGGCGATTTTACCCATAATGTTGTACCCTCTTGTATTTATTTTAATATGTTTCTAAAAAAGATTTTCCTACTTGTATGAATGACACGATTTCTTGGCACAATGAACTTCTAGGCGACCGTTCTTGAAAGATGAGACTATTTGGAGGTTGTTTGGAAGGAGACCCCGAGCAGACCCGCTGACAGGCTCCCATCAAGCTGACAGGGTGTAGGCTCACTCGGTGGTTGGAGGTTGTTTTTAGAGAGGAGACCCGAGTAGACCCGCTGACCAGGCTCCCATAAAGCTGGCAGGGCAGGGCTCACTCGGTGGTTGGAGGTTGTTTGGAGAGGAGACCCCGAGAAGACCCGCTGACCAGGCTCCTTCAAGCTGGCAGGGCTGCAGGCTCACTCAGTGGTTGGAGGTTGTTCGGAGAGAGGAGGACCCCGAGCAGACCAGCTGACCAGGCTCATCATCAAGCTGGCAGGCTTGTAGGCCACTCGCGGTTGGAGGTTGTTTGGAGAGGAGACCCCGAGAAGACCCGCTGAGGCCAAGGCCAAGCTGGCAGGATGGATTTATCACTCGCGGGTTGGAGGTTGTTCGGAGAGAGGAGACCCCGAGCACCCGCTGACAGGCCTCCGGAGAGGAGACCCCGAGCAGCCCGCTGACAGGCTGCCAAGCTGGCAGGGCTGTAGGCTCACACTCGGTGGTTAGAGGTCGTTTAGGGAGAGGAGACCCCGAGCAGACCCGCTTGACCAGGCTCCCATCAAGCTGGCATTGGCTTGTAGGCTCACTCGGTATGGTTAGAGGTCGTTCGGAGAGGAGAGACCCCGAGCAGACACGCATGACCAGGCTCCCATCAAGCTGCATTGGGCTTGTAGGCTCACTCGGGTGGTTGGAGGTCGTTGGAGAGGAGAGAGGATATCCCGAGAAGACACGCTGAAGGCATGGCTCAAGTTGGTGGTTGGAGGTTGTGGAGGGCCCGCTAACATGGCTCCCATAGGCCCACTCGTGGTTTGAGCAGGAGACCCCGAGCAGGCCCGCTGACCAGGCTCCCATCAAGCTGGCAGGGAGGGATGTAGGCTCACTCGGTGGTTGGAGGTTGTTCAGAGAGGAGACCCCGAGCAGACCCGCTGACCAGCTGCTCCCATCAAGCTGGCAGGGTTGCAGCTCACTCGGTGGGTTTGGAGGTTATTCGGAGAGGAGACCCCAAGCAGACCCACTGACCAGGCTCCCATTAAGCTGGCATGGTTGTAGGCTCACTCGGTGGTTAGAGATTGTTTGGAGAAAAGACCCCGAGCAGACCCGTTGACCAAGCTCCATCAAGCTGGTAGGGCTGTAGGCTCACTCGACGGTTGGAGGTTGTTCGGAGAGGAGACCCCGAGCAAACCCGTTGACCAGGCTCCCATCAAGCTGGCAGGGCTGTAGGCTCACTCGGTGGTTGGAGGTCGTTTGGAGAGGAGACCCGAGCAGACCCGATGACCAGGCTCCCATCAAGCTGGCAGGGTTGTAGGCTTACTTGGTGTTTGGAGGTGGTTCGGAGGAGGGAGACCCGAGCAGACCCGTTGACCAGGCTCCCATCAAGCTTGCAGGGCTATAGGCTCACTCAATGGTTGGAGGTCGTTTTGAGAGGAGACCTCGAGCAGAACCGCTGACCAGGCTCCCATCAAGTTGGAAGGGCCTGTAGGCTCACTCAGTGGTTGGAGGTTGTTTCGGAGAGGAGACCCTGAGCAGACCCGCTGACCAGGCTCCCATCAAGCTGGCAGGGGTTTAGGCTCACTCGGTGGGTTGAGGTCGCTTGGAGAGGAGACCTCGAGCAGACCCGCTGACCAGGCTCCCATCAAGCTGGCAGGGCTGTAGGCTCACTCGGTGGTTGGAGGTTGTTCGGAGAGGAGACCCCGAGTAGACCTGCTGATCAGGCTCCCATCAAGCTGGCAGGGCTGTAGGCTCACTCAGTGGTTGGAGGTTATTCGGAGAGGAGACCCCGAGCATACCCGCTGACCAGGCTCCCATCAAGCTGGTAGGGCTGTAGGCTCACTCGGTGGTTGGAGGTTGTTCGGAGAGGAGACCCCGAGCAGACCCGCTGACCAGGCTCCCATCAAGCTGGCAGGGCTATAGGCTCACTCGGTGGTTGGAAAGGGTTTTTGAGAAGATTCGGGAAGCACACGTTGACAGGGACCACAAAGTGGATGAGACCGATGAGTGATTGCGAAGCAAAAACAAGAGAGGGAAAGCCCAAAAAGGAAAGCCCCAAAGGGAAAACCACACCATTGACCAACGAGAGGAAGGGATCTGACCGTAAAGGAGTGGGAGAAATCCCTGCCTCAAGAAAAAATGAGAGGGGACAAAACTTTTAAAGGCCACTCGCCTCCGGAGAGGTATCAGGGAGCGAGGCGAGATGGGGGGGGGAAGGCATTCCTATGCTCGAGAACTGCGGGACACACGGCAACTCGCTCCCTGATCTAGGTTCTCTCTCGCCAGGAGGCATGACGGGGAGCGACACCCTCTCCGGGATTAATGGATCCTTAGATCCCGAGACAATCGAAGCAAAAAGAAGAGAAGAAAGAAGAGATTACTAGCCCTAGAACCACAACGCGGGTAATATATATATATATAATATATATATATATATAATATATATATATATATATTATATATAATATATTTTATAATATATATATATATATATATATAATAATATATATACGCAGCACGTCCAATAAAATATGTCCGATATAAAATTACATAAGTTGCAAAAAGAAGAATTGTAAGTAAAAGAAAAGTAGAACTCAGGAAGCTTTAATCCTTCTCGCTGGCCGAAGAACCCTCCTCGCCGTAGATCTCGGCGGTTCGGATATTGGCATCTCAGCATAACTCCTCGACCTCCTAATGGGAATACAGAGAGGGGGGAGGAGGGGGAATCACGAGCGAGAGTTCGAAGTGGAGGCGCCATTGAGTTGGGTGACCATGGGCGTTCAGCTCTTTCACCTCTGCTTCCAGCTCCGCTATGCGCGAGTGTAGCCTCTCAGCCGTCTCGGCATCCTGCAGAAAGTCCTTGTTAGATTGGGGTCAGGTACGTCGAAAATGAGCTAAGGGAGAACTCACCACTCCGCCGCGAGCCTTGGCGAGAAGGTTCTCGGGAACCTCTAGTCTCTTCGCCAGATCTCCCGACTTCTCGCGCTCGGCGGCGAAGTTGGCCTCAGAATCTTTCCAGTTTTGGTTGTTGAAAATCAGGCGGCGCGAGAGCCTATGCGAAAGCTCCAAGGTGTGCAGTTGGGATTGCGTCGCCCTCAGGACCAGATCTCGCGAGGAGGCCTTGTTAAGAGGATCGGGACCATGACCTCCGTAAAGACCAAAGCCCAGGGAGAAGGCGTGGCCCGTAGGCTAGTCCTGCTCCCTCCAGGAGGGGAGGAGAGTGGAGATTGAGACCGATGCGCCCCTTTTTCTCAGAGCAGTATGGGGTCGTTGGCAGCATCAGGACAGCGGGCCCATGTTGAAATTGAAGTGGGCAGACAGTGCGGGGAAGCGAGAAGGAGCCCCCTCGCGAGAAGGGGACCGGGATAGTTGTTGAGATGATCCAGCATATTGCACGAGGGGTGCCGTCTCCCCCGAGGGCGAGACGGCCTTACGAGGAGAAACCCGAGGAGGGGACCGGGGGGACTGGGACCCTAGGGAAATAGGTCTTGGGGACCCCGACATCACCACAGTCTCCTGAGGAGTTTTCTTGTCGGGGGGGGGGGGAGAAAGACCACCTTCTTCACCTTCATTTTCATCTTTTTCAAAGTGATGAGTCGAGACGGAGCGGGGTCTTCGGCCGGCCTCTTCTTTAGGGAGGGGGTCAATGATTCTTTGGCCGCCAGGCTGGCGAGAGCAACGCCCTTGGATGGCTTGATGCTACTTTTGTAAGGGGGGTGAACTGGTATGTTCCTCTCTCCTTGTAAAGGCGAGACAGAATGTTATCGTGGATACCAACAATTAGTGAGAAGGAAAAAATAAAGGCGAGATCAAAAAAGAAGGTCGAGCATACCTTCACCAGGAAGTACGGGGAGGAGCGAGCCGAGACCGCGTCTCAGATACTGGACCTCAAAGTTTTTTCCGGCGAGGTACTCGCAGAGGAGCTTATCCGTGCCGCCGACTTGGGGGGTTACGTAAAAGACCTCCGCGGGCGAGACAGGCGCTAGTGGAACGCCGCCTAGGTTGCCGCAAATGAAGACGAACCGCGTGAGCCAATGGTGGTTCTTGTTGGGCGTCTCGCAGACCTTGAGACCCTGCCCTGTGAAGTAGGACACCCCGTCCTGATTGGCGTGATAGATAAAGAGCTTGCGGAAAACTGTGAGGCTGAACTCTATTCTCTCTCGTCGCATGTACCTCGCAAAGGCTACCAGGACGGAGATGGCATTAGGGTTCAGCTGAGCTGGCACGGTGTCGAAATATTTCAAGACCTGTTTAACCTCTGGACAGAGGGGTAATCTCAAACCCGCCTTGAAGTGCGAGACGGGGAAGGCAAGCTCTTCGGGATAGAATGTGTTTAAGTACTCGCAAATAAAGGCATCGTACTCATCCGCAGAGATACGCCCGAGCGGAAAGTCATGGTCCGCGAATCGCTTCCCGCAGCGGCTGTGTCCCTCGCCATCCTCCGGCATTTTATTTCCCATGATCGGGCGAGACGGCTGGAATAAGGGACAGGGGAAGCTAGCGAGGTGACCAGGAAGAGAGGATGCAAGACGGTCGACAAGCAGTTGGCGCGCGAGACGGACGAAGAAGAATAACGCAAGGTTGGGGTGCAGCGACTTAGAAAAGCGTAGGTTTGATCCCGGAAAAGGGGGTATTTATAATGATTCGATCCGAGAACATATACGGGCGAAGAAGTTGTGCAGAGGAAGGGGAAGAGGCGGTCGGCCTCTTTCTCTCTCCAGACCTCGATTAACATGGCCCTAAGTGGGCCCTCAGCACGGCCAAGCGACGGGAAATAAATTGGAATTAAAATTAAAAAATTGGTAAATTAAGGAAAAATTAGTATAAGTACAAAATTTAAATGCCGTGTTAGAGAAAATCGAAAAGCAGGCGATTATTAAACCAATAAAGTTCTTCCCGCGCAAAGCGGGTGGCGAGTTCGCAGAATGCTTGGTACGGGCGGGACGGAAGCATAAATAAGATTATTATATTCATGAACGAAGGAAAGAGAGGTGAGACTCGAAGAAAACTTGTCAATTCTTATGCCACCTCCAGCGCCCCCACCGCGATATCTTGCACAGGGAGGGCAGTTGGGGAGGTGGAGGCGCGAGCCGCGTCGACACCGCGTCGAGCGAAACAGAGCTGTTGGTTGACCTCTCTCAAAATCGCATGGGGGTCAGTCTCGCCTATCTCAATATCAGCATCGATCTCCGAAGAAAAGCGGGCGCACTCCACTTCCAACCAATCGATTTGATGGTCCGCAGCTTGTTTCCCTTTCTCCAGCTCCTGAATGATGTGCGCGTGCTTCCACAGCATCTCCGCTACCCTACGCTTCATTTCCAACAGATCCATAGGGTCACCGAGGTAGTCTTCAATTTCATCTATAGGAGGAGGGGGCGAGACGACCATCTGCCTAGAGTGATCTTCAACGGGAGAGTCCTCGGCCAGCGAGTCCTCGGCATTCGAGTCGCGCACACCTGCGTGGAAAAAGCTTGGGAGGTGAATTAGAGAAGGGGGTAGCAAGGAAAGGCCCAATAGGAAAAGCGTCTTACCAAGGCGGCGATAGGAACCCTCGGTATTAGAAGGATCATCCGTCCTCATCTAAGGAGCAGAGGAAGGAGTAGAGGGTTGTGGCGAGATAGACTGGCAGCGGTGCTCAGAGATATTGATTTGTATAGTCTCTAGACAATGGGGAAGCGCCGGGACATTCTAAGTACGGGTAGCGAGTAAGAAGTCAAGTGAGACAGAGATAAAGGTATGTCAATGTCGATAGACTTACCTCCTTTTATCTAGGATTGGCCGAGGTAGGATGGATATGCCTTCCCGAGACAGTGCGAGAAGGCTCCCCTGCCGAGAGGGGAGGATCAGCAGCTTTCTCCTTCTTGGGAGGGGAAGCAGATAACTGTAAGGTTGGAGGAGCGCGCACAGGGATCTTGTTCAGAGCTGCCGTAGCCGCCTTATTTCTCTGGCGCACCACCGTGATGCGGTCACGGAAACTTTGGCTGAGAGATATGAGGACGGAAGCTAGAAGGGGATAAGGGGAAAGAAACGGCCTCCTGCAGTGAGAAGAGTCCGGTATTTATATATTGTGCAAGGGGCCCACCAAAAGATTCCCTCATAAATCCTCTTTAATGATGTGAGCCTCGGTTGGACTATCTTTCTGAGTTTGTAACAACCTAGAAAAGAGCGGGGATTGTGTACAACCTCGGGCTCGTAGGGACCAGAGGCTTGAAAAAGGGGTGATAGGCGAGACGGCCCAATACGGTTATCAATTTGCAGAGCGAGTGGATCTCGCCAAGGCAGCAGGCGAGAGGGCCCAGGCGAGAAGGACCAGAGCGATAGCTGCGTCATGAGATGGGAGAGTCAGCGCCAACGGAGGAGGAATTCGCGTGCAAGTAGCTGACTCGCCAGAGAGAGGACTTCAGGGGGAAGCTCTCGTTAGGCGAGAAGCCTCCAGAAGGGAGATCTCGCCAGGCGAGAAGACCCTTTAGGGAGGTCCTGTCAAATCACCGGTTCGGTTTAAGACCAGTTGATAATACGTTTTGTAGCCTAAACTATTATCGTATTTTATATTTTATATTGTACAAATTTTGTCTATTATTAGTTTATTTTTATCCTTTTTATGTAAATTTTATTGCCACTAACTTTTTCCTGTCTTTTTGCAGGTTTTCAGAAAAATTGCCAAAATGGCCTGTCACGCCCCCCTGTCACGCCCTCCCTGGGCGTGACCTTGGGCGTGTCACCCGATCCCGAGGACACCTGCTGGAAGGGACAGATAACGGTCAAAACCGCTGTCACGCCCCCTGTCACGCCCTCCCTGGGCGTGTCACCGGGCGTGACATGGGTGTGTCGCCCTCTGCCGCAAAGCTGCCGCCGCATTAAATGCCGTTCCGTCTCAGCACGCAAATAGTACTGTCACGCCCCATGTCACGCCCGTGACATGGGCGTGACACCTCCTTTTTCGGCGACTGACGGATTTCCGACCAATGATTTGGACATGACATGCCTGTCACGCCCCCCTGTCACGGGCGTGACCTAGGGCGTGACCACCGACGTACCGAAGCAATCATCCCTCCCGCCAGAATCCAGAGCCCGAGGTCAAATCCGTACCTGTCACGCCCCCTGACACGCCCCCCCTAGGGCGTGTCGGAGGGCGTGACCAACCCGAGATTTTTTCTATAAATTGAGCCCCCCCCTTTCCATTTCAGCAAGCTTTGGTTGAGTGGGGGAGGTGCTGCCCCTTTGTTTCTTGATCCTTTTTCATGCTTTTTCTCTCTCTCTCTCCCCTCTCTTTGTACTTTTTGGTTAACCCTAGTTTAATCTTAGTTTGTGCTAGCTTTTATTGCATTTTCCTCTTGCTTAGTGCTTAATGTAGGGCTAGAATAGGGTTTAATTTTCATGCACTTGTAACTTTAATTTTCAATAGTGTAACTTGCCTTTTTATTAATAAAATTGTTCTTCCTTAGCTTGTGTTCTTCTTATGTTTTTCTACTCATCTCCCCCCCTCCACTCCATTATGATTAACTAATCCTCCTTGTACTCGATCTTGATGATCCGAGGTTAGAGCGATTATGTTATGATGTTTTAATTAATCTTTTCTTTTTAGGTTAGGGCCTTGAATTACTCTTGATTTATCACGGGTCGGAGGTATATTTTCGATATATACTCTCCGCCTTTGCTTTCATTCTGGGCTAGCCGAGAGGCCGAAAGAATGAAGTGAGCATTCAAGAGTAAAGGGAGTTGTACGCACCCCTCGAGAGAGGCAGACGTCCAAATCTCCCGGATTGGAGTAAAATCCAATAGTGGGGTTCACCGCGTAAAGCGAGTTTTAGGCCTCCGATTTAGACGAGAGTCGGTCGGACCTTCCTAAACTCAGTTGGGCACGACTTCGAGAGAAGCGTGTTCAAGCTTTAGGAACCTCCACGGTCAAGGACCCTTATCCTATTAAGTTTAGATTTTTATCGCATTTTCTTAATCGTCTTTAGCCGAGGTGAATCTTGATCGGGTGCATTTCCATTTCATATTGTTCTACCTTTTGTAGTAATCTCATATATTGTGCTCTTTAATTAACTGCGGTAATTTCCTTTCTAGCTTAGTTGTTTGCTTAATAGCGTAACTTAATTGCGGTAGTTCTCTTTTTAGTTTGCTTTAATTTCTCCATTGCGCTTAGATTTTCTAAAACCCTAGTTTTTCCGTCGATAAGATAATAGCGTTCGTGTGAGTAAGCTTAGCCAACAGTTCCCGGATCTTAATACGACACTTGTGTCCCCTTGCTACAATTCGATAGGTATACTTGCCTCATCGGGTTGCTAGTTCGGTTGCGTTTATTTTCTTCGAACCCTAGCGCGCAACAAGTTTTTTGGCGCCGTTGCCGGGGACCCAACTTCCGTTGATATTTTGAAAACACGAACCTATTAATTTTATCTCTTCTCTTTCTCATCCCCTTTCTTTAAAGTTTTAAAAAAAAAATTCAAAAAAATTATCACCGCTCTTAATAGAAACCAACCTCACAATTTTTCTACGCCACCTAATTCTCTCGAAAAGGGCAAAGGGCTTTAAGCGCCACTGTCTTGTCTAGTACCTTGCGAACCCTTCACGGGGTAGTCCTTGGGAAGTTCGGGAGTTAATTATATAAAAAAAAAATCTATTTCAAAAAGAAAAAAAAAAGTTTTAATTTAATTTTCTAAATCAAGTTTTTCTTTCTAGTTTATCCTTTTTCTCTTTCTCTTCTTCTTTTCTGTTCTTTTAGTGCATGACCCGCGGGAGTCCGTCGGTTATTTTGGACTTGGACCACGAAATTGAGCGTACTCTTCGGAGAAGATCGCGATTTCAAGGTCCTACTATCCAAGTGCCGGTTGAGGACTCCGAGTCATTTAATACTTTAAGAATGGAAGAACCCAACGTAGATGAGGCCGTGCAAAGGACTATGTCCTATTTTGCACGACCGAACCTCGAGGGAACAGAATCGAGTATAGTCCGCCCTACTATAGCAAATAATAACTTTGAACTAAAGCCTAGCATAATTCAAATGGTGCAGCAATATGTGCAATTTGACGGACTTCAAGATGAAGATCCGAACGCACATATAGCTAGCTTTCTTGAAATTTGCGACACCTTCAAGATAAATGGTGTCACAAATGATGCGATCAGGCTAAGACTCTTCCCCTTCTCTCTAAGAACTAAAGCTAAGCAGTGGCTTAACACACTTCCGAAAAATAGCATAACCACTTGGAATGAATTAACTGAAAAATTTTTGGCGAAGTATTTTCCGCCCGCTAAAACTGCAAAACTTAGGAACGACATCTCTGCCTTCGGACAAATAGACTCTGAAACCCTTTACGAAACCTGGGAGAGATTTAAAGAATTATTAAGACGATGCCCACATCACGCGCTTCCTGTATGGTTACAAGTGCAGACGTTTTATAACGGGCTAAATCAAAGCACGAAGCAAATGATAGACGCAGCTTCTGGCGGTACTTTAAATCATAAGACCCCGGAAGCCGCTCTTGAGCTTTTTGAGGATATGGCCATGAACACTTATCAGTGGAATGTGCCTAGGTCCCGCCCGAACAAGCCTGCAGGTATCTATGAAGTGGACAACGTCTCCCAGCTCGCTCTGCAAGTAGAAATCCTAAGCAAAAAAATCACGGAGATGACTGCTGCCTCCGCCCCTCAGGTATGGGAATCTGCAACCCCTACTCCAGAACATTTAGATTATGTTAATAATTTTCCTAGAACTGCTTTTAATAATTTTTCTGCTGCGAATTTTCATCCGCCTGGTTTTAATTTTCCGAATAGTTATAACCCCGCTTTAAGAAATCACCCGAACTTTTCATGGAGTAATCCATCGAATGCGATGCGCCCACCTCCGCAAAATGATTTTTCTGCACAACCACCACCACCACCACCACTTCTTCAAAATTACCCAAAACCTCCAAGCTTGGAGGAATTACTTTCTAAATATATCACCACAAATGACGCCACTATAAGAACGTTAACCGGAAGCGTAAAAAGTCTAGAAAATCAGGTAGGACAGCTCGCGAAAATAATTTCTGAGCGACCCGCAGGGTCTCTTCCTTCCAATACCGAACCCAACCCGAGAGAGCAAGCGAAAGCTATAACTCTTCGGAGTGGGAAGCAAGTCTCCGGTATGGTAAGTGAAGAGCCCGAGGCAAGCTCCGCTCCTGCTTTTAAAAATCAAAGCTCCGTTCCTGCTTTTAAAAATCAAAGCTCTGCTCCGCTTCCACCCTCTGCTGAAGAAGTAATCACCCCCACTTTAGAAAATAATCTCACTCCACCACCCATCTTCAAAAATAATTCAACTCCTCCATACCCCTCTGAACTTAATAGACAACGTCAAGATGATCAGTACTCCCGCTTCTTAGAAATCTTCAAACAAATCCACATTAATCTTCCCTTCCACGAGGCTATTTCGCAAATGCCGAAATACGCCAAATATCTTAAAGACCTCCTCACAAACAAGAAGAAGTTAGAGAATCTTTCGCACGTCACGCTAAACGCCGAGTGCTCTGCCGTTTTAACAAACGGTTTGCCGAAGAAAATCAGTGACCCGGGTAGTTTCTCTATCCCGTGTGTCTTCGGTGATCTCTTTGTTAAACACGCGTTAGCCGACTTAGGCGCAAGTATAAACCTGATGCCCTTTTCGTTGTTCAAAAAGTTAGGGATTGGTAGCCTTAACCCCACGCGTATGAGTATCCAGCTAGCGATAGATCCGTCAAGTACCCGTTAGGAATAGTGGAGGACGTTCTAGTGAAAGTCGACAAGTTCATCTTCCCGGTGGACTTTGTCATTTTGGACATCGAAGAAGACGTCGAGGTTCCCCTGATCCTTGGCCGACCCTTCCTTGCCACCTCCCGAGCCATCATTGACGTAAGCAATGGTAAGCTCTTTCTTCGAGTAGGCGACGACGAAGTCACATTTCCGATCACCCCTTCGATGAAGAACACCTTAGCGAACGATGACTCATGTTTTTCATAGACGCCGTGAGTGATGATTCTTCCTACTGCCTCGCCGACTTTGAAAAAGAATTTTTCTACTTTTTGCTCCTCTTCTCTTACAACAGAATCACTGCAAGGAAGTGATGAATCTTCTTATTGTCTTTCCGACTTTGAAAAAGAGTTTTCTGATTTTTGTTCTTCCTCTTTCCTTACCACTGAATCTGTACAAGAAGCCGTCTTGGCTGCTAGCCCCACCCCTTATTACGTTCCTTATAAAAAATTTTATGAAGATATTATTTTTGAAAAAGAAAGAATCTCAAAATCCTCTTATGAAGAACCCCCTACCCTAGAACTTAAAGAACTTCCCGAACACCTTAAGTATGCTTTCTTAGAAAAAGACTCCAAGTTACCAGTTATCGTTTCGGCCTACCTCACGGATACGCAGAACGATAAACTTCTTCTAGTTCTACGTAAGCATCGCCGGGCTATTGCTTGGCAAATTTCTGATATCAAGGCATAAGCCCATCTTTCTGTACACATAAAATTCTAATGGAAGATAATTCGCGTAACTCTATTCAACCTCAGCGCCGTATAAACCCGAATATGAAAGAAGTAGTTAAGGGCGAGGTTATGAAACTATTAGACGCAGGAATTATCTACCCTATATCGGACAGTAAGTGGGTTAGCCCCGTTCAGGTAGTTCCAAAAAAGAGAGGGATAACCGTAATTAGTAATGAGAATAATGAATTAATCCCGACACGACGGTGACGGGTTGGCGTATGTGCATAGATTACCGTAAGTTAAATGACGCCACCCGTAAGGACCACTTTCCTCTACCGTTTATCGACCAGATTTTAGAACGTCTCTCCGGCCATAGCTTTTATTGTTTTCTCGATGGCCTCTCGGGGTACTTTCAAATACCCATCTCTCTCGAGGACCAAGAGAAAACTACGTTTACTTGTCCCTTCGGCACCTTCGCGTACCGAAGAATGCCGTTTGGATTATGCAATGCGCCGGCTACATTCCAACGATGTATGCTCGCAATATTTGACAAGTACGTAGAAAGCATTATGGAGGTATTCATGGACGATTTCTCCGTGTTCGGCGACTCCTTCGATAGATGTTTAGAAAACCTCCAAAAAGTCTTAGAACGATGCGAAGAAACTAACCTTGCCCTAAATTGGGAAAAATGCCATTTATGGTGAGGGAAGGGTTAGTTTTGGGTCATAAAATTTCTGCTAAAGGTATTGAGGTAGACGTTGCCAAGATAGAAGTTATTGAGAAGTTGCCGCCACCTACAAACATAAAAGCTATAAGAAGTTTCCTAGGCCACGCTGGTTTTTATCGTCGTTTTATAAAGGACTTCTCCAAGATCACTAAGCCCCTCACCCATCTCTTAGAAAAAGACGCTCCATTCATTTTTGATGACTCTTGTATTTCTGCCTTTGAATTAATTAAAGAAAAGTTAATTAACGCGCCAATTATGATAGCTCCGGTGTGGGACCTTCCTTTCGAGATTATGTGCGATGCGAGTAGTTTTGCGGTGGGAGCCGTATTAGGTCAACGCATATCTAAGAACTTCCACCCCATCTATTACGCTAGTAAAACCCTCACATCTGCACAAGAAAATTACACCACAACCGAGAAGGAGCTCTTAGCTGTAGTATTTGCGTTTGATAAATTTCGCCCTTACATTACACTTTCAAAAATCATTGTTTTTACGGACCACTCGGCCCTCAAGTACCTTCTTGCCAAAACGGATGCCAAGCCTCGCTTGATTCGCTGGGTCTTACTCCTCCAGGAGTTTGACTTAGAGATCCGTGATAAGCGAGGAGCCGAGAACTTGGCCGCCGACCATTTATCAAGATTAGATAACCCCTTTATAGAAAAATTAAATGAAAAATCTTTTAATGACTATTTTCCTGATGAGAAGCTGCTTTTAGTTAATACATCTACTTCTCCTTGGTTCGCGCACATCGCCAACTATCTAGTGGCCCGGGTGCTCCAAAAGAGTTCTCCTCTCAGCAGAAGAAGAAATTCTTTTCTGAGCTGAAGAACTACTTTTGGGAAGACCCGCATCTTTTCAAAATTTGTGCGGATCAAGTGATAAGGAGATGTGTTTCTTTTGATGAAGGAATTGATATTCTAAAACATTTGCATGAAGGTCCGACAGGTGGGCACTATCAAGCTGCTCGCACCGCTCATAAAGTGCTTTGCGCGGGTTTTTACTGGCCTAGCCTGTTTAAAGACGCGCAAGCCTTTGTGAGCAGGTGTGATAGTTGCCAACGGTCGGGCAATATTTCTAATAAAAATGAAATGCCGCAAAATTATTTCTTAGAGTGCGAAATTTTCGACCTCTGGGGAATTGATTTTGTTGGCCCCCTTCCTTCTAGCTTCGGAAACAAATATATTTTAGTTGCTGTTGATTATGTTTCACGATGGGCTGAGGCCCAAGCTCTTCCTACGAACGACTCCCGAGTTGTAGTCACGTTTTTAAAAAATTATTTTCTAGATTCGGTACGCCACGCGCAATCGTTAGCGATAGGGGTTCCCATTTCTGTAACACGCAATTTTCAAAAATCCTTACTAAATACGGCGTTACGCATAAACTGTCCACTGCCTACCACCCCCAAACTAACGGTCAAGTCGAAGTAGTAAATAGAGAAATAAAAAGAATATTAGAAAAGACTGTTTCAACTTCTAGAAAAGACTGGTCAGCCAAACTTGACGATGCTCTATGGGCCTACCGAACAGCGTACAAAACTGCCCTCGGATGTACGCCGTATCGGCTGGTCTATGGAAAATCGTGCCATCTGCCCGTAGAGTTAGAACACCGCGCCTTTTGGGCCTTAAAATTTTTAAACTTCGATCCCCACTCAGTCGGTGACCTTCGAAAATTCCAACTAAATGAACTCGACGAGTGGCGCTCTTATGCTTATAAAAATAATAAACTTTATAAAGAGCGGACGAAGCGTTTACACGATAAACACTTAAGGCACCCTAAAAACTTTAAGCCGGGCGACCAAGTCCTGTTATATAACAGTCGTTTACGTTTATTTCCGGGCAAATTAAAATCTCGCTGGTCTGGCCCATTTTCTGTTTTAGAAGTATTTCCTTATGGAACTGTTTTAATTTCTCACCCTGATAAGGGTAATTTCAAAGTGAATGGTCAGCGTCTTAAACTGTATTTCTCTGGTGATGATGATGTCAGTCCAAACACTATTAAGTTTCTGCTTTACGAACTTTAATCTTGAACTTTTTATTTTTTTTGCTAAAAACAATTTTATTTCGGGACAACAATATTTTTGGACAATATTATTTTTGATGCGTCGAGCTCAACGACGCTTTAACCAAAGGGCGCTCTTGGGAGGCAACCCAAGTTATCTTTTTCTGTTTTTTTTATTATTTTACAATTTTTGCCTCGGACGGCTCCGACAAGCTGAAGCTTCTGCGATCGCCCGCTCCAACATTGCTGAATCCATCACGAAGTCCAAAGAAGACATTCGGGGAGCGGCATCACTCAGTTTTCGCAGCAAATAAATCCGGGAAGTACCTGTATTTCAATTCTGTCTTTCAATTCTATACTTTATTTTTCTCTCCTTCTCCAATCCCCTTCTTTAGACATCGAGGACAATGTCTGTTTTAAGCTTGGGGGAGGATTTCCTCCTTCATTTTTGCGTAGTGTAAATAATCTCCTTTTTGTATATATTGTAAATATTTCCAAAAAAAAAAATGAATATCTTAAAATTCCAAAATCCAAAAAAGAGAATATTTCTCAAAATAAAAAAAATATATATGTGTTTTTGAATAGTTTAGACATTTTGGTATTTCAATAGTACCCCTAGTTTTTAGTTTTGTTTTACTCAAAATCTCCTATAAACAACTTAGTTAATTATAATATTTCTAATCGTCCTTTTTAATTATGTTTCACAAGTAAAATGTTGGCCATGCTGTGTTTCTAATTCACGGTAGCACGTTAAGGTGAAATATTTTTCTAAAACTTGCATTTCTATTATGGTTTTTTGTTGTTTATTTCCTTTACTTTCTCAAAAAAAAATTCATCATCCACTATTTTCTTTCTCGTTTTTGAATAACTTTTGTAAAGTCAACTTTTGAATAACGTAGTAGATGTGAACGATCCAAGTCACCTATTATTTCTATTTTCAAGATAATTTCATCAATCATCTTTTATTATCTAGGACTCGCTTTTTGAAAATTTTTCAAACCTTTGTTTTAAATAAATTCAAAAGCGTGAAAATGATTTAGGCCATTTTTGTTTTCGTTTGAGCTTTCCTGCCAACCTAAAATATCTTTTACCACTAGTTAGCCGTTTTTGAGCCTTTTTCCGATTTCATTTGATAGCTCCTCTCTTCATTTCAGTTTCACCAAAGCCAAAATTTCCAACCTATCGAATCACACTAGCCTTTTTGAGTTTCATAAATTATTTTGACGATTTTTGATAGGGTATTTTGTGATTTTTGTGGAGAAAGGTTTTCGAAAAAAAAAGGAAGTATGTTCAAAAGTGATGTTTATTTTTGTTTGGCCAACTCAAAAAGGAAAATAAAAATATTTATGGCCTTTGTTTTGAAAAAAGAAAAAAAAAATGAAAAAGAAAAATGAAAAAGAAAAAGAAAAAGAAAAAAAAATGTGTACATATTTTTATGAAAGTTTTTGAAACTCTTTGTTTTGGTTTAGTGTGATTTTAAACCTTCACGTTTATCTTTGAATTCCACTCCTAATCATTTTCCTAAACCAAACGTTTCTGTCCTATTTAAGTCCTTTTGATTCACGCTTTTTGTTTTTTATTTAACAACTAAGAAAAGAAAAACAGTAAATCAGTTTTAGTTTTGGATTTAAACCTAGATTTTTGATAATTAAATTGATATAATTATAATGCGTTGCTTGGATCTAGTAACAACTCAATGCGTGTTTTTCATTTTCGTTGCTTTACTTAAGTCCATTTAAAAAAATCTCGTTAAAATTTTGGATGATTTGTTTTTATTAAGTAAAGTTTATAAAAGTTTTACCATACCTAAATAAATTTTTTAGACTTACATTTCACCTTTTCCCTACTAAGAATTTCGCATAGTACTTGTGTAGGCATAATTAGAACTTTTTGATTAGTCCTTTTTATAAATATCTAGTTTTTATATTTTTGCTTGGGGACAAGCAAGGCTTAAGCTTGGGGGAATTTGATAATACGTTTTGTAGCCTAAACTATTATCGTATTTTATATTTTATATTGTACAAATTTTGTCTATTATTAGTTTATTTTATCCTTTTTATGTAAATTTTATTGCCACTAACTTTTTCCTGTCTTTTTGCAGGTTTTCAGAAAAATTGCCAAAATGGCCTGTCACGCCCCCCTGTCACGCCCTCCCTGGGCGTGACCTTGGGCGTGTCACCCGATCCCGAGGACACCTGCTGGAAGGGACAGATAACGGTCAAAACCGCTGTCACGCCCCCTGTCACGCCCTCCCTGGGCGTGTCACCGGGCGTGACATGGGCGTGTCGCCCTCTGCCGCAAAGCCTGCCGCCGCATTAAATGCCGTTCCGTCTCAGCACGCAAATAGTACTGTCACGCCCCATGTCACGCCCGTGACATGGGCGTGACACCCTCCTTTTTCGGCGACTGACGGATTTCCGACCAATGATTTGGACATGACATGCCTGTCACGCCCCCCTGTCACGGGCGTGACCTAGGGCGTGACCACCGACGTACCGAAGCAATCATCCCTCCCGCCAGAATCCAGAGCCCGAGGTCAAATCCGTACCTGTCACGCCCCCCGACACGCCCCCCCTAGGGCGTGTCGGAGGGCGTGACCAACCCGAGATTTTTTCCTATAAATTGAGCCCCCCCCTTTCCATTTCAGCAAGCTTTGGTTGAGTGGGGGAGGTGCTGCCCCTTTGTTTCTTGATCCTTTTTCATGCTTTTTCTCTCTCTCTCTCCCCCTCTCTTTGTACTTTTTGGTTAACCCTAGTTTAATCTTAGTTTGTGCTAGCTTTTATTGCATTTTCCTCCTTGCTTAGTGCTTAATGTAGGGCTAGAATAGGGTTTAATTTTCATGCACTTGTAACTTTAATTTTCAATAGTGTAACTTGCCCTTTTTATTAATAAAATTGTTCTTCCCTTAGCTTGTGTTCTTCTTATGTTTTTTCTACTCATCTCCCCCCCCCCCTCCACTCCATTATGATTAACTAATCCTCCTTGTACTCGATCTTGATGATCCGAGGTTAGAGCGATTATGTTATGATGTTTTAATTAATCTTTTCTTTTTAGGTTAGGGCCTTGAATTACTCTTGATTTATCACGGGTCGGAGGTATATTTTCGATATATACTCTCCGCCTTTGCTTTCATTCTGGGCTAGCCGAGAGGCCGAAAGAATGAAGTGAGCATTCAAGAGTAAAGGGAGTTGTACGCACCCCTCGAGAGAGGCAGACGTCCAAATATCCCGGATTGGAGTAAAATCCAATAGTGGGGTTCACCGCGTAAAGCGAGTTTTAGGCCTCCGATTTAGACGAGAGTCGGTCGGACCTTCCTAAACTCAGTTGGGCACGACTTCGAGAGAAGCGTGTTCAAGCTTTAGGAACCTCCACGGTCAAGGACCCTTATCCTATTAAGTTTAGATTTTTATCGCATTTTCTTAATCGTCTTTAGCCAAGGTGAATCTTGATCGGGTGCATTTCCATTTCATATTGTTCTACCTTTTGTAGTAATCTCATATATTGTGCTCTTTAATTAACTGCGGTAATTTCCTTTCTAGCTTAGTTGTTTGCTTAATAGCGTAACTTAATTGCGGTAGTTCTCTTTTTAGTTTGCTTTAATTTCTCCATTGCGCTTAGATTTTCTAAAACCCTAGTTTTTCCGTCGATAAGATAATAGCGTTCGTGTGAGTAAGCTTAGCCAATAGTTCCCGGATCTTAATACGACACTTGTGTCCCCTTGCTACAATTCGATAGGTATACTTGCCTCATCGGGTTGCTAGTTCGGTTGCATTTATTTTCTTCGAACCCTAGCGCGCAACACCAGTTCAGGTGGGGTCGGGCCAATCTTTTAGCCCCGTAGGATTTTACGCTTCTGCCCTGGGTGGTCTGCATGTAGCCCTTCAAAACAGCGGAGTATGTCTGTTGGCATACCCGACTAAGGGTATTCTAGTAATTCCAGGATAGCTCCAGTTTGTTATTGGCAGTCCCAGTTTAGAGGCCTATAAATAGACCGGTAAGGTGCTTTAGAAGAGAGAGATTTTCCCAAACTCTCCTCCTCTCATTCTAAGGCACCTAGCCTAGCTTTTGCTAGGGAGGGGAAGGATTTTCCAATTCTTCCGGGTAAGAGGTGGGAACTCCGCGCTGAGGCCTCCGATCTAGTCTTTTGAGGGCCTTGTCCAGAGGGTCATCCGAAGAGAGTAAGGGCGAGCTGCATTTTCATTTTCGAGCTTTAGGAGGGACCGATATTGTTGGTTCCAACACCTGACAATTTGAGCACGGGAAAGAGCTGAGCTATACCCAACCCTATGCCGTTCGACCTGGAGTGAGTGAAAGTGTAAATTACATGACTTGGTCGTATCCATAGGGGCGTTTTTTTTTGGATTTTGGCCATGTAATACTAAAATCTCAAACATTACTTTCCATCGAAAAGAACGGAGGTGTGACCCTTGAGGTCCTGTGCACCGAGAATGTGCCCTAAGAGCATGGGGCATTGGACGACCGTGCCAATGTCTATGGTGAATGGTGCTTAATTTGCACGTTTTGATTGCCAATACTTGATTGTACTAATGCCTGTAGGGAAGGAGCACCGCCACCCCGGGTAAGGGGTAGGGTTGTTATATTTGGTCAACTAATGATGACCATTGCTATGTTTGCCACTGTTGCGGTGGAATGTCTCTTGCAGGTGCAGCAGAACCATATGGGAAATAACATGCTGGAGCCCTTAGCTGCTAAGCTGGACCTTAAAGGCCAAAGCGAATTACTTATTTACTTTATCGTTCATCAATGGTCGGCCTATGTGCCGATGTATGCAAGACAATTTAATTTGAGTTGAACATTGTAAGGCCTTAAGGCCAAGACTATTTGTGTATTTGATTTATCATTCCTACTTTTTGTTAGTGGACATTCAATTGGTTGGGTTCCTATTAACCTTTAAATTACTTCTGTTAGAATGCACTCTGCGATAGGATGCGTGTATTTGGATTATGGTTTCAATTAGTAACTCCTTTAACAATATATAAAATATGGCGTTAGGCCCCGACCGGACCTTCTTTTATATGTTATATGATGGACGAGAATGTTACAGATGTACTCCAACTCAGCAGTAGATATAGCCACACTGGTCTGCTTCTTTCTACTCCATGAAATCAACCTTCTTCCTAGGAATTGACAAGTTCCACTTGTGCTTTTTCTATCTTCCTTGCAACCTGCAAAGTCTGCATCTGAATAGCCAATTAATTTTAAAATCATTGTTTCTAGGGAATGAAAGGCCATGGTGTTGGCTGCCCATAAGATATCTCAAAATCCTCTTTGCAACTGAGTAGTGAGATTTCTTAGGGTATGGTTGGTACCTAGAACAAACACATATTGTATACATAATATCTGGCCTACTAGTAGTTAAATATAACAAGGATTTAATGATACATCTATACATGGATTCATCAAAGGGCTTGCCCTTCTGATCCTTATCTAGGGAAATATTGGAATCCATGGGAGTTCTCATGGTGCAAGCTTATTCCATCCCAAATTTCTTAAAAAGCCCCCTAGTGTACTTGGTCTGAGAGATAAAAACTATTTATCGGTCTGTTTCACTTAGAGGCCTAAGAAGTGCTTGAAATCTCTTATACTGCTCATCTCAAACTCCTTCTGCATAAGGTTAGCAAACCTTTTGCAAAGGTTATCAAACCTTTTGCAAAGGTTATCATTAGTAGACCCAAATATTATTTCATCCACATAAATTTGGACCAGGAGACACTTGCCCTTTGTTTCCCTAAGAAACAATGTGCTATCTTTCTTCCCCTCAAGAATTTGTTCTTGATGAGAAAGGTAGACAAGGTTTCATACCAAGCTCTAGGAGCTTGTTTTAACCCATATAAAGCTTTCTTCAATTTGAAAACATGATCTACAAGAGTAGGATGTACAAAACCCGATGGTTGCTCCACATATACCTCTTCCTTGAGATTGTCATTCAAGAATGCTGACTTAATATCCATCTGGTAAACTTTGAATCCCTTATGTGCAACATAAACAAGGAACATCCTTAAGGCCTCTAACCTTGCAATTGTGGCAAAGGTTTGGTCAAAGTCTATTCCCTTTTCTTGCGTATAGCCTTTAGCTACCAGCCTTACTTTATTTTTGATAACTGTCCTATTTTCATCAAACTTGTTCCTATAAATCCACTTGGTGCCAATAATGTTATGTCCAGGTGGCTTTGGCACCAACTTCCATACCTTGCATCTTTTGAATTGTTGTAACTCTTCTTGCATGACATTAATCCAGAAGTTATCCTTGTTTGTATCTTCAAACTTCTTGAGCTCATTTTGAGATAGGAAGCTTAGGAACAATGCTTCATTGTGAGTCCTGCTCCTTGTGATTACACCTTAATATTAATCCCTAATGATGAGATTTCTTGGGTGATTTCTCAGGAGCCTTGTTGCAGCAGGCAACCTGTCTTCATCCCGCTGAACATCATCTACAGTATCTGCTTCTCTTTCAATCTAAACACCTACAACCTCATTTATGAGTGTCTCAACTTCTTAAGTGACTGTGCTAGGGCTGGGTGTGTCCTTAATAGTCATCTTTTGCAACTATTGGTCAATACCTACAATAATAGGAGTGTTGGACCAGTCCTTATAAAGTAGTCTAGTCTCATAAAAAACTACATGCATTGAGTCTTTAAAAACACGAGTCTTCTTGTTGAATACTCTATAGGCTCTACTATGTGAGCTATATCTAACAATAATACACACTTTTCATTTTCAGCAAACTTTGTAAGTTAAGATTTCCCATTATTTAAAATATAGCATTTGTAACTAAAGATTCTAAATATGAAATAATTGGTTGTTTGTCTTTCAGAATTTTATAGGGGTTTTCTCATAGGCCTTATTAATGGAGGCTCTATTTAGAACATAACAAGCTGTATTGACTGCCTCAACCCAGAAGTATTTTGATAGAGAGGAGTCATTAAGCAGTGTTCTGCCAGTCTCTATTAAAATCCTATTTCTTCTCTCAGCCACTCTATTTTATTGTGGGGCTTTGGGAGAGGAAAACTCTTGGGTGATACCAAAGTCTTGACAGAACTTTGTCATGGCCTTAAATTGAAACTTTGTATCATGGTCAGTTCTAGTTTTGACCAATGTACATTTAATTCACTCTGGATAGCCTTGACATGGTTTATAAAGACACCTATGGTATCTGACTTCTTCTTAAGGAAGAATACCCATGTATACCTAGAGTGATCATCTACAATCACTAGGGTATACAACTTCCCACCTAGGCTTTGAATGGGCAAAGGACCAAATAAGTCCATATGCAACAGATAAAGACATCTTTCAGTGTCTTTGGAGCCAATATTTTTAAAGGTGACCCTTGTTTTCTTGCCCATTTGGCATGCATGACATGTACTACTTTTAACACATTTTAAATTTGGGTTATTTGTAATCAAATTTTTTGAAAATAATTTGTTCATTATCTTGTAGTTAATGTGGGCAAGTCTCTTATGTCATTGAACACAAAGATACACTCTCTCATTAGCTACAAGACACACAAGAGATAAAGAGTTATTGTAAATAAAATCTAAGCAATATACATTTCCACTCCTAGTGCCTGAGAGGATGACCTCTAAGTCAACAAACTCCTTGATCAAGCACTTGTCATTATGGAATTCAATGACATAGCCTAAGTCACATAGTTGACTTATGATTACATGCTTGTATTGCAAACCTTCCACATAAGCTACCCTTTTTATTGATACTATGTCACCGGTGATCATACCATAGCCTTTGGTTATGCCCTTGTCAGTGCCACCAAGGATGACTTTAGGTCCATTCTTTACAGGAACATAGTCTTTAAGTATGCTCCATATCCGAGTCATATATTTGGAACAGCCACTGTCCATGTACCAAATTTGATCTAGAAAGGTACTTAATTGGACTAACCTGCAAAATATAATTTACTTAACCTTAGGAGCCCAATTAATTTTGGGTCCTGGGTGCATGTTAGCAGCATAAAAATTTCTAACAAAACCTTGCCTGGGTTGAATGCCTTTCTTTGCATTAGGCATATTGGGATTATGCAACAATCAATGGAAAAGTGTCCCACTTTATCACAACACCAACACTCATGGATGTTGTATCATATTTTCTGAACAACACTTGAAGTAGATGCTTAGGAATTCTATTCATGAAGGAAGACAATAACATTGTTCAAATTCTTCACCGCAATATTTTGGCATTTTGCCTGCCTATAGTCAGTCTTAGCAGGCAATATTTGATGGGTATCAACATGACTCAGCTTGGAGGCTAAGCACAAGTTGATAGCTTTCGAGATTGCCCTATGAGATTGAGCTATAGGCTGGACATCAGCCAACTGTTTAGCTGGTAGGGACTTGGAAGTTGATGCTCCCTTATCTTTGAGTGAGGGTGGTCCTGAGGTACCAAATACAAATGGTCTAGGATGGGACATCTGTATTTTCTCATATGGGGCTTTAAAGGCACTCAAGCCCATGCCCTTCCTTCCACTATAGCTGTGAACATTTTTGTTCACACTATTAGATCTTCCATTCAACCAATGAACATACATACTCTCTTGGTCATAATTATTGGATGGCAATAAACTTTCTCATAAGAAATAGAAGGCTGGATTGGATCCCTGCCCTTACTCCTATTCTTTCTTCTAGTATTCCTCTCAATGTACCCATGCCCCTTCTAATCAGTTTGGGAGGTGAAGGTATCAATGAGTGGCAATACTGATTTGGGTGTTGAGTATTGACCACTAACATCCTCTCTTTGAGGAGCTTATCATTCAACTCTTTAATTAAAGAATTCTTACTATTTATGGTTGTGACTTGGATAATGGTGATTGTTTTAAGTTGGGATATCTCTTTGCTCATTTGAATCAGCTATGAGGCTGACTCAATGTGCAAGTAGATATCTTCTCTTAAGGTGGCAATCTCCTTGCCTTGTCTTTTGACAAGCTATTTGATTTTCTTAAGAGCTTACAAGATTAAACCATAATTATAAATCAATTGATTGATATCTTCCTCAAATTTTGAGCCATCTTTATCACAAGATGAAGGTGCTTCAGAATCAGGACTTGTTTCATAATTTGGTTCAGAGGAGGAGCTGGAATGAGTTAATACCTCATCTGGATCAGAATGATCCTGCCTAGATTCTCCTTTTGTCATGGCCATAAGTCCATAATAACCACTGACATCTTCATCCACCTCATTGTCATTATCTGAGTGTGATAGAGGGGCCCTGATTCCTATCCTTGCAGCTGGATAGTCCTCATCCTCTTCAATAACAACAAAAAACCCTATATAGGCTTCATCTTCTTCTTCAGAATCGGAAGATGCTGAGTCAGTTTGACTCTAGCTCTTCTCATTCTTGGCAATTAAGGTCTTTTCCTTCTTTCCCTTGTGGTGGTTATGCTTCTTCTCACCTTTATTTTCACCTGTATCTTTTCTTTTGACTAGGAAGTCAACAATGACATGCCCAGGCTTGCTATAACAATAACATATTATGTTAGAAGAAATATGTTTACCGGGTTTAGAATCATGCCTGTCTCTCTTGGAGAACTTCTTCTTATATTTAATGTGATCCTTCTTGTAATGTGAGGAGGAAGGTTTGTTCTTCAACTGCTTCCTCTTCATCATCTTCTGGAATTTCCTTGAGAAGTGAGCAAACTCCCCATTTGACATGTTGCCATCAGATGAGCTGGACTCATAGTATACTGAATTAGATGGTCTTCTTGAGGGTGAGTAAATTCTCTCATTGCTCTTCTTAGAGCTTTTAGCCTTAAGAGCCACTGTCCTCTCCTTGGCATGGGACCTGATGGAGGTCTCCTCCTCCTTCCTGGCAGATAGTTGCATCTCATAGGAAAGAAGCTGTCACAACCCGTATTTTCTCCACATTAAATAATTCATCAGAGTAAGAGAAAATATGTGTCGTGATGCCATGCTGTGCAGGGGACAACAGCAGGCGCTCAGGCAAGAACCTACTCCTAATACTTTTCATGAAATTCAAAAATTACTATGATGAAAACATAGTTTGAGTTTATGTTTTGGTGATCGTGTCCCTTGATTCAGTGGATAAACTAGTGCAAGAGTAAAAATATATAGATACACTGCAGAAAATACTTGGTTAAGTTCATTTATTACCCTACATGAGCATGCAGACTCAATGGACAACTCATGATATGCACACATCTATGTTTATAATCCTTTAAAATATGGTGATATTTGATTGAAAAAAAAGTTATGAGTATGAGATAAGAATGTTTATCTTTTTATTTTTTGAAAATAACTAACATGCAACCTAGAATAAAACCTTTCCAGAGAGCCAGTAGATAAACCAAATCAACAAGCAATAGTATACAAGTTAGCAAATAGTCTAAACATTTACTAACCAAATCACTATAAGGGTCAACATCCTGACACGAACTCACAGGATCAAAATATATGTCTGAACAAGAAGAAAAAAACAAGCTACCTCACAAGGTGAGGAGGAAACCACAACTACTAAAGCCAACACCCAAAAACACCAACTTTAGTTGCTCAGACTACTACTGCTCCAAGCTTGAGGTATTAAAAAGAAAAGAATGCTTCAATAAGAAAGTACAGGTGGCGGTAAAAGATCAAAAGTAAATAAACAAGAAAAGTCAAAAGAATTACCAACCTAAGACAGAACATCTGTAATCAGCACTCAACCATAATATAATAAGTAAGAAGGAACTTACATGATGTTTAAATATACCCAGCTGCACCTAATGCGATAACAAAAAAAATATGTGCTTTATTAAAGCATAAGCATGAATAAGTATACTTATATGTATATGAGATTGATCAGCTAATCATTGTGCAAGAATTTACACCAAAAAACAACTGGTATCTTCGGTGGTGGAAACCTCCCCCCACACACCGACAGTCACAATATTCACAAGGGCTGAAGGAAGGTGGTCTTATTTTTTGACACACCCAGAACTAGGGAAAGACCGACACTCGCTGTGGTGGTAACCTTCCCCACACACTCAGTCACAAACCAACACCGGGGAAATCCACCAGGTGTAATGATTCACAAAACAAGAACTATGGCGGCGGTACATTGCACTAACACCCACAACCCAAAATAGTCTATAGTATAATACCACAAATAGTACAAATGACTAGACTATCTGAAATGCTAATCTTATGAAAAGAGAATCATAAAACAAACTTACCTCTCGATGAGCTTCACTATTTATACAACCCCGTATTTGATGAGTGGGTTCCCCCTCCTAGATCAGCACTTTGCGGGGTCTTTAGAGGCCAGAGAGCTCAAGACACCAAGTCGGACCCCTTCCATCCCTAGTGTTGGGTGAAGCTTACACTCTCGACCCCTTCCGCTACTGGCATTGAGTGAAGCTTTCACTATCGATCCCTTCCACCCTTAGTGTTGAGTGATGCTTGTGCTCTCGATGCTTTTAGTTTCGGCAAGAGATGCAGAACCTCATAACCTTCGCACTCACCACTCGCGGCGAGTGCTCGACACCCCCTATCCCAGTGGCCGCAGCCCGTGGCCTAGGCGAAAATGCTCCTGTTCGACGGTCGGGGAAAGAAGCGGCATCAGAATGTATTGAGCGGGACCTCCCTGGGCAAGACCTCGCAGGGCGACTCCTGTTCCTCGGCTCAGCGAATGCGAGGAGGCCCGGTGAAATGGAAGCGCAAGACCGCCCGACTCCCCTGGAGAGTGGCGGGATCCCCTTCAGCGAGTTGGTCTCATCTGCTCCAGTTCCAAAGGGGTTTTGCATGCCAGAGATGTCCTACTATACTAGGAGGAATGACCCGGTCAAGACCATCTAATGGTTCGAGGATGTAGTTTCGATCCGGTAGATGTCAGATGCATTCAAGTGCAGGCTCTTTGCCATCACCCTCAAGGAGAAGGCAAGGGTTTGGTTCTATCAGCTGCCATACAGCTCCATATACTTCTTCGAGGATCTGCGCTGGGGTTCTTACTAAGGTTCACCACTCCCAAGAAGAGGAAGATGGAGTCAGAGTCCTTGTTTCTCACCAAGTAGGGAGTGAACAAGACTTTGGGGAGCTATGTAGATCTATTCAAAGAGGAAGTCCTTTAGGTGCAGGAAATGCCGGGGCACACCCTCATGGTGTCCTTTACCCTAGTGCTTCAACAGGGGTTCTTCAGGATGGAGCTGAAGAGTGCCTCCAGTGTCCTTTGAGGAGCTGGTGGAGAGGGCTGCCTAAGAAGTTGAGGGGGAGGCATCTAACCCAGCGTTTGCCAGGAAGTTAGCTAGGTGGGGCGCGAAGAAGGAGGATCTATGATGTGGCAAAGGGTAGGAGGCCAGGAGGGAAGAGCTCAGGCAGAGGGAGTAGAAAAAGCAGCAGCTGCCGAGATGGGCCACAAGAAGCTGAATTATCGACTGGGCTCGAGGCAGCCAGAGCGGCAGCACCAGGGGCCGAGGAGGGGTTTCCAAGGAGGATACCACCGCCAAGGGGAGCAAGGCCAATTCAACCCTCCAAGTTAGAGGCAGGTCCAGAGGCCCCCTCTCCCCAATCAACACCAAGCTATGACAATAGCTCTGGGGAGGAGGAGAGTGCAGAGGAGGAGTACGGAGGTTAGAGAGGAGCTGCCCTACTATAACTTCCACCAGGAGGAAGGGCACGCTACAGCTACCTGCCCAGAGTTCTTAGAGTTAAGGGGGGCTAGAAGGCAAGCCCAATAGAAGCAACAACACTGTTAGGAGGTGCGAATAGAGGAAGTCCTGCCAGGGGCAGAGAAGGACAGGTATGTGGATCGGGACAATGTTGCAGGCTAAGGGGGGATCAGAGTGGGGGGGAGGGGGAGGGTGTGGGGTGGGGTGGGGGTGATGGAAGTCAAGGTCGCCCGTAAGGTGAGTCTCCACACCATGTACCGACTAAGCGTTGCCTCAACATCCCTAATCCCGCCCCCAGATGAGAAGATTACCTTCTCTAGGAAAGACATGCCAAACTACGAGGATCCATTCTATGATGCGCTGGTAGTACAGTCCGTCGTCGAAAACATCACCATATCCCAGATCCTCATGGTCAATGGGAGCTCCATCAACGTCTGTTGGGTATTGTATCCACAATTATTTGGATTTGAAGAAGCCTCCAGTTAAGCTAAGATGAATTCACAATGTATTTGACAATCTTCTATTAAGTTGTGCTTGCAACTATTCCATGCTAAGTACACACCAATGTCAGGGTGCAGTGGGTCAATATACAAGGGTCTGCGCAACGTAATCCCTCGTTGAACAGATCAGTGTGTTGACTCACGTATGCTCTCTCTATTGGAGTGTACTTATTTTCAAGTACAGGGTCAAGATAGATCAAGAGCAGAAGAGGAGCAAAGATGGGTCAAAGACTAAAGACCAAGTTCATAGGAAGGAAGAGAAAAAGTGTCCAAGTAAAAATCGACGGGAATCACTAAGTGATTCTCGCCGATTCGACGAGAATCATTAGTGATTCTCGACGAATCGTCGAGAATCAGTCTGTGATTCCCGCCGACTTCATCAGGCTATCTGTTTTCCTTCAAGATTTATGCTAAGGCAGAATCGACGGGAATCACTAACTGATTCTCGCCGATTCGTCGAGAATGACTTTGCATTCTCGCCGATTCCCTCCGGATAACAAGTGTTTCAATTGGAATTCTTCCAAGGCAAATTCGACGGGAATCATGAGTGATTCCCGCCGACTTCGACGGGAATCACCAATGATTCTCGCCGTATTTGCCTGAGATAAATTTGCTCTATTCGCTGGATCGAACCAAGATGTTGTGCGCTGTTTTGACCGGAACTAGGGCTTCTTCTTGTGGGCCCCACAACGGTCATTTTGGGTTATTCTACAGTATATATACTCGCGTATTTCGAACATCAACGACAGCGATTCACGGAAAATCAAAAGTAGTCGTGCGTGACCTAGCCGATCGCGGAACTCAACCGCTCTCCATTACCGCTCGCAAGTTAGTCGGCGCCGTAGATCTCAGATCATCTTTGATCTTCCAGCGATAGAACCGAGGCAAGTCTAGCATCTCACGCTTCTCTCTCGAGATCTCTTGTCTCTCGATTTGTTGAACGAGGTTAGTTCTTCATTCCGAATCGATTGAGACGACTGATCCGATTGAGATCGTTGGTAGACCTTGCTTGCTTTGTCAAGAAGTTTTGATCTACAAAGCATCGCCGGCGGAATTGCTTGCCGCCACCGATCTTGGCAAGATCCTCTCCAAGAGAGTACTCCGGTCGTGGACTCTTCGTCTTCTTCAAGAAAGCTTTAACGAACAAAGAGGGACATCGGATTTTCAACAAGTCTAGTATGTATTTCTTTTACATTCTAATTTTGTTTTGTTGTAAAGGAATATTGATTCCTAGTTGTAAGGGTTGGGTGCAACCCGTGGTGGAGTAGTGACTCCTTCGGTTGGAAGGGTGCCTTCCGTAGTGGGAGGATTGGATTTCAATCCGTTTGGTGAAGTGACCGAGTCATCCCTTGTTGGGAGATAGGTCGAAGGGGGAGAGTGGACGTACCCAAATCGGGGAACCACTATAATTGCTTTTGTTCTTTTCTGTGTTATGGTTGTTTGTTTGTGTAGGTTATTTAAATTCCGCAAAAGATTGCACTACACCTATTCCCCCCCATAGGTGGAATTAGTTGACACTAAAGACTTTCAAGTGGTATCAAAGGGAGGTTGCTCGTCAATAAGGTTAACACCTTGAGGAAGATCCCGTGTCTAGTGTCTAGAAGAAAACAAGACTCAAGCATGGAGCTGTACTCTGATGTCTCTCCTCTGAGACTCCCTGCCTGCACAACAGAGTATTATCCCATCTGGAAGATGAGAGTTATGTTTCATCTGGAGGCCATTGACCCTCGCGCATCATTCATTATGGAAGAGGGTCCCTTCATTCCCATGAAGGCTTCCGGATCTGGAGAAGGTCTCCAAATCCCCAAGAGTCCCAAAGAGATGTCTGAGACTGAGCTCTCACTTTTCAACGACCTGGACAAGCTGATTCGTCAGATCATCACTGACTTCTGATCTGGATCATCTCGTTCAAAATTGGACAAGTGTAGGACTGAAAATTCTATGTTAAAAACTATCTCTGACCTCATGGAGGGACCGGAGACTGCTGGGACTGGATGCCTGCAAGAGGATGAAGCATATGTGGGGGTCCTCATCTCTGAAGATGAAAGTCAAGTCCAATCTCTAAATATCAGGGCTCCCGTGTCTCTTTCTGAGATTGAAGAAGAGATTGAGGAATGCAATTCTGATGAAGCTGACACATCTGTCTCTGCAGATCTTAACGCTAACTCTAATCATCACAGTCAGGATCAGGTATCTTCCCCATCATGCTCCTTTCCTCTTGTATCTCCTGAAGACAGGAGAAGTTCAGAGGTTTGTCCCTCTTTTGATGCTTGGGAAATAGACAGTTTCAATCAAAAGATTGAAACTCTTGATTCCCTTCGTAGTGCCCTTCAGAAGAGCAACTTACTTGTGGAGAAAAAAGCTATAGAAATTGCTCAATTGAGGACCATGATGGATCTCCAATTGGAATCCATCAAGGTGAAGGACTCAAAAATCTCGGATCTAGAGTTTTCTCTAGAGACCGAGAAGAGAATAGTATCTAACTTTTCCAAGGTAGATGCTATTAAGAGAAAGGGAGAAAATAGGTGGATCTCACGAATTATAAAATCGTGGAGAAATGGGGAAACTGTTTTCAGACCCCCCACACCGAGTAGGAAGGGCACACATCATGCCTTCGGGTATGACCATAAGATCAACTATGGTCACTGCAAGAATGATCAACCCTCATGTGGAAATACCCATGGTGCAAGTGCTGTTATGGATACCCATGAGAAAATACATTTGGCTCATAATGAACCTTTTGTATTCACTGCCTCATCCCCAAGTCGTCGTGAAAGTGCAGGAACCAGCTCTCACAGTAACTCTCACCACCCTTGGACACAGGGAAAGGGGGGTTGGGAAACATGTAGCAAGTACCCATGGGGCCCCCAGATGTGTGCTGGCTGAAAAGAAGGCACCACCTCCCAGGCCTCATGACACTCACCACATGTTATCCATCCACCCTCCCTCGTGTCTCGGTGGAAAGGTCAAATCTATGAGCAGAACCTGCTCTGCCACTGTCAGACCTAAGATAAAGACTAACTCAATCAGTAGATCTGGTCAGAAAAGGAGATACAACATTCATGAGTGTTGGTGTTGTGGCAAAGTGGGTCACTTTGCCATAGATTGTTGGCACAATCCTTCTGTGCTAAGGGCAAGGGTATGCCCACTTCCTTTGGCTAGAGATAACCTTCCTGACAGAAATCCTGTAGGAAGGCATTCAGTAGTTTTTGCTGACAGGAACCTAAGACCCAATGCATATTGGGTTCCTAAGGTAAGGTAATTCGTTTTTGCAGGATAGTGTAGGTTCCCATGAACATGATGGGACCTAGACAAGAGATGTTCCAGGAATGATATGGAACAAGTATGTGAGATAAGAGATAATGCAAACTACAATGGCCTACTTCAACTGGATACCTGTTGTACTTTAAATAAGGGATCCGGATGATCAACTTAATGATCCCAGGTACGCGCATTAAGTTTCGAAAATTGAATCGCATTACATAGATGTTTATATATATATATCCAAACAAATATGTAGATTCTCTCTCTAAAACAAATATACATAGATATATATATATACACACACCTGATGGTAGGACACGAGAGCTAATAACTCTATGATTCTTAGTTTGGAATCTGATGAATTGTTTATATATCAACAATAATGTGTGACAATGGGTGTCAATCGGTCCGATGAAATTCAAGGGACGTGTGCTAGTAGGTGTAACGAAAACTGTACATTTTTGACTCACCAAGAAATACCCAGTGCTTATCTCTAGGGTTAACATCCCTTTGACTCGACATAGCTATTCTGACCAGGAAATGAAAAGGGCAAAGTTTAAACATTCAAATCGGCAACTCAAAGTTTCGAAATAAAAAGGACAAAGTTTCGAAAGGTTCGAAATTCAAAACGGTCAGCAAAAACCGGCTATTCATAACGGAAATACCAGCATCTTTCGTAGGAAATAATAGCGTAAACCACGTAATCCCAACCCTTCGCATTCTGGACGCTGCGAAAATCCCGTCGACTCTGCGGAAACCTCACCGAATCCCGTCGGTCGTGCGGAAACTTGTTGGTACCCTAGTTTGGATTTGTGTTAAGTCCTCTCAATTAGTTTCTTGACCCATGATTTATCTATGGTCAAAGGTTAGTTTTTAGGTAAGATTCCCTCAGTTGTAGAGTTGTTGCTTATCCAGTTGAAAATCTGGCTAAGTTGTTTTTGGTTCGACTATAGTCGAACGGCGCTCGACTATCGTCTATCAACTATTCGACGATCGTCTATCAGTTGGTTGACTTTCGTCAGTTAGCAGATCGTCGATCTCTGAGTTAGTTCAACTCTTTTTAGCTCGACGATCTGTTGTCTCTGCCTCATCGATCGTCGAACCCTGCTCGACTTCTTTTGACCAGACAGATTTCTTGATAGTTTCGTAGTTCGACTATCTGCTCTGATAGTTCGACTATCTGTTCTGTTGTGATAGTTCGACTATCTATTCTGTTGTGATAGTTCGACTATCTTCTCTGATAGTTCGACTATCTATTCTGTTGTGATAGTTCGACTATCTTCTCTGATTGTTTGACTATCTGTTCTGTTGTGATAGTTCGACTATCTGTTTGATAGTTCGACTATCTTCTCTGTGTTGATAGTTCGACTATCTGTTTGATAGTTCGACTATCTACTCTGTGTTGATAGTTCGACTATCTGTTTGATGGTTCGACTATCTTTTTTATAGCTCGACTATCTGCTTTGATAGTTCAACTATCTGTTTCGTTCGACTATCTGTTCTGATAGTTCGACGATCTCTGTGGTTCGGTCGACAATCTCCGAGGATCGTTCGACATTCGTTTGTCTGCTTTTAGTAATTTTGTACTCCTTCTCTTCTGTGGTTTATTTCCTCTTTATTTGGCATATTTTATTAAAGATTGTTTTATTGATTTTATGCTTACATCTCCATGCAATCTTTGCCCCATTCTTTTTGCATAAGTCAAGCTCTACTCTGACAAAGTCTTTTGTCTTATTAGTTGACATATCTTTATGCTTTATCTATCATACTGTCCTTTATAGCCGTTAGACACAAAAGTCTTCTCTGGTCGTAAAGAGTTTGGTCTGATGTGACTTTCTCTAGTATTCTTTTATCAGATTGGATATGCAGCTTCTCAGAAAGCTTTATCCCTTTATAGGATGTCTTTCTGCAGGATATATTTTGTATTGTGCTATTTGCAGCCCAGATTGCAGATCTCAGAAGAAGACAAAGTTCAAATAAAGATTAGAGCCGTTATAGAGGATAATATATAAAGAGTTCTTTTGAAAGAAGAAAACAATGGTTCACACACATACACAGACATATACTGTTGTTCATATACAGATTCAAAATAAGAAGAACAGCTCTCAGATTCTTTCACATTCAACTGAGAAGATCTACTCTCTTCAGCATTCTTCTTCAACCCTGATTTCATCCTGCTTCCAGGAACATTTACACTCAGAGCCTCTAGGAGAAGAAGAAGAAGAAAGAAAAGCTGATTGAAGAAGAACAATCATTCTACATCAAGAGTCTTCTTCAAGCTGCTCTTTCAAGAACTTTAAGACAGCTCTCTGTCAAGAGTTCAGAAGAGTTCCTGCACCCTGAAGCAAGACTTCTTCCTGGATATTCTCTAAGCCAGGGGTAGCCTTGATTCCTTAGAGCTTTCTAGCTCTGTGCAATCCACTAGCTTCTCTAATCTTGTTTTACAATAGAGAAGACATTCTAACTCTCTCACCCTCCTGTACAAAGGGTTATTACTCCCTTTAAAAGTGAACCTTGGTGGCAGGGCACCTTAGCAAAAACCTGTGTTGGATTTTGAGCTCCTGATCAAAAGCTCGAAGGGTCTACTTGATCTACCTGAACCAGATTAGTTGGTGGCAGGGCACCTGAACAAAAACCTGTAGTGGATTCCTACAAGGGTGGTAGAAGAGTGGATGTACCTATTTAGAGGGAACCACTATAAACCTCTTGTGTTGTCTGTTGCTTACTTTAATTATTGCACTGTGGCTGTGAGTAGAACTAATTAGGATTGCTAGTTGTTGTGTTAGGACTAAAGCTGAAATTGTAATTACAGTTAGCTTTCTCTTATGCACCACACTTTGTGTTAAGCTTTAGGGTTTCAAATATCTATAAACTCTTTCCGCAAACTAACTCTAAGGGAGTTGAGTAGATTGTCATAATTTTTGAATACTCTATTCACCCCCCTCTAGAGTTGTATCTATCCTCACTTTCAAAACTTCTCCCGTGCTTTAGTCGATCGGTGTTCTCATCGACTTCCCCTTGCCTCCCGACGACTCTAGCTCCGTCGATTGTAGTCCGCCGCTGTCCTCTCTCCGTCAGATTGGTGCTCCCATCTCCGGCATCTACTTGACACAAAGTTCCTGCCGATTATGCATTCCCTCTCTCGTTGTCTCCAACTCCCGTCTCCAGAAGTCCCGACGCAAGCCGACTAGGGATTCTCTCCGCTCTGCAAAAGGGTAACGACCATTCCTCCTTCAATCTCAAGCTTGTTTATAACTTATCTAGTTCCTACTAGTTTAGTTCCTAATCTAGATATTTAGATAGAGTTAAGTCCCTTGGATGTTACTTGTTTAGGTTTGTTATGGCTCCTCGAACCACAGTTGTACTCCTCACCGGGAATGAGTTGGTTAAGACTGGCTTCTCCCATGCCTTTGATGAATTCAGGAACATCATCCCAATGCTTGAGCAAGATGGGCTCTCCTTCATCCTTGAGCACCCATGCAAAATTCTAGATAAAGAAGTTCTTGAATTCTATGCAACTGCCAAGCTACGACATGAGGACACCTTGATAAAGAGTAAGATTGCTGGATTAAAGATCAAGATGTCTACAGCAAAATTGTCACGTCATCTGCAGCTCAACAGCTTTGAACATGAGGACCACCTGGATGAGAATGATCGTGCACGGACACTACGTTTCTGTGGATTAGCACGAGGGACAAAGGCCATCAAACGCAAGGACATGAATGAGGAAGGAAAGCTCCTCTCTTACATTATTGGGAAGGTCCTGATCTGCAAACCGGGCTCCCATGATCATATTTCAGGGGATATGTTCAAAATCCTTATGGCTGTGGTGTGTAGATAAAGATACAACAGGGGGGCCATATTGTTTGAAAAGATACCCTATGAACTCCGAACTTTGGGAGAATCATCAGCCTGTACCTGAATCAGATGGACGGAGACAGGTTTGATATGAGCAAGGGAGTTCCTGTTGGGTACATTGGAAAATGTGTACCTGATTTGAAGAAGCCTAACTTAGCTTAATGATATACATCAAGGTGTATTTGATGTTGTTTTAAGTTGACATGTGCAGGTGAAGAAGTGTTAAAGAATACAGGAAATTGTTCTAAGTCCATGTGTCGCCATCTGAAGAAACTGGGTCGACACTTCAGAATAATTGTGTCGACACTTGAAGGAAGCTGTGTCGACACAGAGAAAGATAGTCGACCACATTTGTGTCGACACTGGGAAGCAGTGTCGACTCACAGAAAGATAGTCGACCTCAACTATGTCGACACCTGAAGGCAGAGTCGACACATACTGAGTTCTGAATCTACAACAACTGTGTCGACACACAGGACTTGTGTCGACACACTGCAAAGTCAAGACCAAGTTATTTTCTGAAGAAAGATGAAGTGTTGAGTCGACACAAATTCTCTGTGTCGACTCATTCTCAAGATGAAGTTCTGAAGAAGCAGTGTCGACTTAAAGGCAAACTAGTCGACATCATCAAAGGCTGTGTCGACACCAAAGTCACTTGTGTCGACACATATAGACAGTTGGTCTCGACACTTTCTGACAGTCTGTCTCAACACTTTGCTGTCCAAGACTAAGGCACAGGATCTGTTTGAAGACTTGACAGCTGTGGGTTATGACAGGTTAACTGAAGCTGTCAGACTTGTCAGAAGTCAGTTAGAAACCGGATCAGCCGGTTACCATGTAGAAGATCTATAAATAGACAGATTCAAAAGAAGAAAATTATATACAAGAGGAAATTAATTCTTAATCAACACATCAGTTAAGAGACAAGTCCTCTCTTCAAGAAAGTGTAAGGCATTAAAGAAGATCTTCATCAGAAGATCTAAGAAGACGATCTCAGGATCAGTCTAAGTAGAGTTCTTTCAAGAATTCAGAAGTATCATCAAAGGTGTTGGATAGAGAGGGATCCAGCCACTTGAAGAAGAAGAAGAAAGCCGTCATTGGTTTCTCAAGAAGCTATTTGGAAATCAACTCAGCTAAGTTCAGATTCAAGAAGCTTTGAAGAAAGCTCAGATTCAGTTGATTTCATCAGCTGATCAAGAATTGTCTTGTTCTTTTCTCTCTCAACAAAGGCAAGACATTAAAAACTTCTTTTCTAATTTCTGTAGGATCTGTCAATACAGATCTGAGTTGTAAGCCTGTGTTATAAAGGCTGAGTGTAGGAGAGTTGATCTCTGAGTGGTAGGGCTGTTTGCCTGAGTGTAGGAGAAGGTTCTTCTCTGAGTTGTAGGCTTTGTGATAAGGCTGAGGTAGGGCTGTTGAGCCTGAGTTGTAGGAACCTTTTCAGGTTCTGAGCTGTAGGATCTGTGGATCTGAGTAAAGAGGAAATTTGGCCGAATCTAGCATACTGCTAGATAGGTGAAGGGGGAAAGTGGATGTACCCAGACCTTGGGGAACCACTATAAAACAGTGTGCAATCTGTGATGGTTAAATTTCTGTGACTGCTGTGCTGTGTGTTTTAATTCTGTAATTGAATTCTGCCAAAAAGTGTTAACAAGCATTAGAACCTATTCACCCCCCCTCTAGGTGTTTAGGTTGTCTTGAAAGTAAAACTATCAAGTGGTATCAGAGGGAGGTTCCTCAAAAAGGACTTAACAGTCTGAGGTAGATCTGAAAGGCAGAATCAAGATTCAAGAAGATGGGTTCTGGAGAAAATCACAAGGAGTTAGGGTCAATGAAGTTACCCATCTGCAGGAAGGAAATCTTTGGAATTTGGAAAGAAAGAGTCAGATTGTTCATGGAAGCATCTGACCCAAGGATATACATCACAGTTCAGGAAGGACCCTTCATTCCAATGAAGCTATCAGTTCTTGATGCAAATATTCAAACTCCAAAGAGTTATTCTGAAATGACCAAGGATGAAATCATTTTGGAAACCATGGACAAGAGAGCTCAGAATATTATTGTGAGTGCCATAGACGATTCTACATTTCAGAATCTGATTCACTGCAAGATCTCCAAAGAAATGTGGGACACCTTGATTGTCTACATGGAGGGATCTGAAGAAGTAAGATAGGATAGGAAGTCTATGCTCAACCAGGAATATGAAAGTTTTAGACAAGGAAAAACTGATAGCATAACTGAATGCTATAAGAAATTCTATAGAATTGTGAATGAGTTAATGTCCTATGGAAGAGTCTTCAGTACCTATGAACTGAATGACAAATTCTTAAGATCCTTGACAAAGGATTGGGACACAAAGATTTGTGCCATAAGAGAAGTGGCTAAACTGGCAGAGATTTCTCCTCCAACCTTGTTTAGAAAGTTGCTATCCTATGAAATGCAACTTATGGTGAGGAAGGGGGAGGAAAAGAATTCAAAAGGAGATCATAGAGAGAAGACAGTGGCCTTCAAGGCAGAAGCCACTAGAAAGAATAGGAGAATATCATCATCTCCTCCTAAGGAAGTTGCAGAAGTTAGTTCTGAAAATTCAGATAATCAGGGTTCAGAAAGCTGTGAGTCAGATGCAGATTTTGCTGCATTTACAAGGCAATTCCAGAGATTCTTAAAGAAGAAGCAGTGGAAGTCTAGGCCCTCCTCATCACAGCAAGTTGATGACTATTATCAGAAGAAAAAGTCATCAAGGAAAGAGAAGAGCAGAACAAAGCCCAGCAAGGCCACTACTTCAAAGATTGTCTGCTATTGTTGCAGTAGACCTGGACATGTAGTGGCTGACTGTCCTGATAAGAGAAAGGAGTCATCAGACAAGAAAAAGACTTATCAAAAGGGCAAGAAGGAAAAATCCTTTGTTGCAAAGAAGGAAAAGAGCCTAACAGATCAATCAACTTCAGAATCAGAATCTGAAGCTGAAGCATATATTGGACTGTATGCTGCTACTGAAGAAGAGGAGTTCATGCAATTGCTAGACTCCATCTATGAACAAGAAGATCATCAGTGCATGTGACTGATGGCAGGATTAAAAGAATACATGTGCCAGAATCAGTCTGGTCCTAGTAAGGTACTATGTCCTTCAATAAAATCTGTTTGTAGTACAAGTGCAGTATCAGCTACATCTGCATCAAGTGATGTAGATGCATCTGAATCTGAAGGAGATGTCTATCAATTGATAGATAAGTATGGGGACTTGTTGCAGGCCCTTAAGAAAAGCAAGAACCTGGTTAAATCTCAGGCTCAGGAAATTGCTGATCTAAAGGTAGCTGCAACTGAGTTTGAAAAAGTAATTGATCAGAAGTTAAATGAAATTGCCAAACTGAAGAATATAACTATTATTCAGATGGGCACAATCAATTATACCAATGATCAAGTAAAGAGTCTGGAGGCCAGACTAAGAATAGAAAAGGAGTTAGTGGCTAGTTACTCTAAGCCAAAGTCTGTCTTACCCTTGATAGATGAATTTGTGACTCAAAAGGGTAAGGCAGGATTAGGATTCAAAGGTAACCCCAGGGCAGCCCAATTCAAGAGGAAAGGCAAAGCTCTTGTCAAGCCACTGAACCTTTCAGTCCCTATTAAGTTTAGAAAGGTGCAAGTGCCTTCTAACCAATATGATCATGAAGATATTCATGGTCATTTTAAGACTAATGTTCTAATAAACAAGGGTGTAAATGCCAACAGGCCTATCCATGTTCAAAAACCCAATGGTTATAAGAAATCAGTGGGTGAAGCTGCTGCAGCACCAGCAATGGACAGAAATTCTTCTGTCAAGGGTGTATCTAGATCTAGATATAATAAGTTTGAATGTTGGTGCTGTGGCAAGAGAGGCCATTTTGCATTAGACTGCTGGCATAACACAAGTTTTAGAAAGAACAATAGTCTACCTGTTAGAAGAGATAATGGTAGCTTTGTTAATGCTAACCTGAACCAAGGACCCAAGACTTACTTGGGTTCTAAGGGTAAGTAAATATGTGTTGCAGGAAAGTCCAAGTGGCCATGCCCCTATATGGTACTTGGACAGTGGTTGTTCCAGGCACATGACTCGAACAAAGGGGCTGCTGAAGGAGTATACATCTGTCAAAGATGGACCTAAAGTGATCTTTGGTGGATCTGAAAAAGGAATCATCAAAGGGTTTGGTAACATTTCTACTAACCTAAGTACTATCACCCAAGTGGCTTATGTAAAAGGTTTGAAACACAATCTAATAAGCATAAGCCAGCTGAGTGATTTAGGATATGACATTTCATTTGTTAAGGATGGATGTCATATCAAAAGGTCAAGTGATCAAAAGATCATATTGACTGGGTATAGGAAGAGAAATGTCTATTGTCTTAATTTTGTATGTGAGAACAAGGCTTCTTCCATCTATCTTGTAGCTGATGATAAAGCTTCTCATTGTGTCAAGTGGCACAAGAGATTGGCTCATCTTAACTACAAGATAATTGGCCAACTCTTTAGCAAAGAGTTAGTGAGGAATGGAACTCTTTAGCAAAGAGTTAGTGAGGAATGGTCCTCAAGTTAAGTGTATAAAGGAAGAAATATGCTCAGCTTGCCAAAAGGGCAAGCAGACAAAATCCTCCTTTCAAAGCCTTGAAAACAAGGATTCTGTGAGGTGCCTATACCTCTTACATATGGATCTTTTTGGTCCTATGCCAGTTCATAGTCTAGGTAGGAAAGTCTATACTTTTGTGGTGGTAGATGACTATTCTAGATTTACATGGGTGTTCTTTCTGAGACAGAAATCATAAACCCCAAGTGTATTACTTAGTTTTGTAAAGCAAATTCAGAATGAACTGAATAGTACAGTGGTCAAAATCAGAAGTGACCATGGTACTGAGTTTCAATCTGAAAGCATGACAAAATTATGTGAAGACTTTGGGATTTTCCAAGAGTTCTCCTCACCTAGAACACCACAGCAAAATGGCATTGCTGAAAGAAAGAATAGAACATTAATTGAAGCTGGCAGAACTCTATTGAGTGACACTTCTCTCCCAGAATATTTCTGGGCTGAGGCAGTTAACACTGCATGTCATGTGATCAATAGGGCTTCTATCACCAAGAACCACAAAAAGACTCCCTATGAGATTATGAAAGGTAGAAAACCAAATCTATCCTACTTCAGGATCTTTGGTTGTAAATGCTATATACTTAACAATGGCAAGTCATACCTAACTAAGTTTGCTGCCAAATCCCAAGATGGGATATTTGTTGGGTACAGCATAAATAGTAAGGCCTATAGAATCTACAACTTGACTACTCAAGGTGTTGAAGAATCTGTACATGTTGTGTTTGATGAAACAAGATTAATCAACTGTGAGTTGTCTTGTAGATCAAATGATTCAACAGGTATAAGCAAAAGAATGGACAAGCTCTCCATTGCTGAAGCATCAAAGGAAGATGGAGCATTAGAAAATGAAGGCTACTGTCCAGGGGGAGTACAAGACTCAATAGAAGCTGATGAAAACCAAGAGGTTCAGGATGAAGAAGGAGCTGGAGATGTTCAACCAGAAAGGAATCTTCCTCCAGCTACAAGACATTTAAGAGATCATCCAGCTGATCAGATTATAGGTGATCCAAGACAGGGAGTGCAGACTAGAAGAAGAAATCAAAGCACAGACCTGCATTCAAGTTTCCTGTCTCAAATGGAGCCTAAGAAGTTTGAAGAAGCCATCCAAGACCAGCACTGGATTGATGCTATGCAAGAGGAGCTGAATCAATTCAGAAGGTGCAATGTCTGGGAGCTTGTTCCTAAACCAAGAGGCCACAACATAATTGGCACAAAGTGGATTTATAGGAACAAATTGGATGAGAGTGGAATAATAGTGAAGAATAAAGCAAGATTGGTTGCAAAAGGATACAGGCAGGAAGAAGGGATTGACTTTGATCAAGCCTTTGCCCCAGTAGCAAGGCTGGAGGCAATCAGAATGTTCCTTGCCTATGCAGCCTATCAAGACTTCAGAGTGTACCAGATGGATGTGAAATCAGCATTCCTGAATGGTGATTTAAAAGAGAAAGTCTATGTAGAGCAGCCATTAGGTTTTGTAGATCCTCTTAAACTTGATTATGTCTATAAGCTTAGGAAAGCTTTGTATGGGTTAAAGCAAGCCCCAAGGGTATGGTATGAAACCCTGTCTACTTTCCTTATTGAGAATAAATTCTCAAGAGGAAAAATAGACAAAACTCTATTCCTTAGGGAATCCAAAGGTAAGATCATCTTAGTTCAGATCTATGTTGATGACATAATCTTTGGATCTACTGAAAACAGCCTTTGTAAAAAGTTTGCCAAACTTATGCAAGGGAAGTTTGAGATGAGCAGTACGGGGGAACTTAAGTTCTTCTTGGGACTCCAAGTAAGACAGACTGATGATGGCCTGTCCATATCCCAGTCTAAGTTCACCAAAGAATTAATTAAGAAGTATGGTATGGAGTCATCCTCCACTATGAGAACTACTATGGGAACAAGTATGCCTATATGCAAAGATGATGCAGGTAAACCTGTTGATGAATCTTTGTATAGAGGAATAGTTGGCTCTCTACTATATCTCACTGCTAGTAGACCAGATATTATGTATGCTATATGTGTCTGTGCTAGGTACCAAGCCTGCCCTAAAGAATCTCATTATACTGCAGTCAAAAGGATTCTGAGATATCTTAAGGGCACACCTAATCTAGGCCTTTGGTACCCTAGGAATAGAGATTTTCTACTAACAGGTTATTCAGATGCAGACTTTGTAGGCTGTAGAGAGGATAGAAAGAGTACAACAGGTGCTTGTCAATTCTTGGGAGGAAGATTGATATCATGGAGTAGTAAGAAGCAGACCAGTGTGGCAATATCCACAGCTGAGTCAGAATATGTTGCTGCTGGCAGCTGCTGTGCACAACTATTGTGGATACAGCATCAGTTGAAAGACTATGGTATTCAAGTAAGTAGAACACCTTTATTGTGTGATTCTAAAAGTGCTATTTCTATTGCTAATAATCCTGTTTCTCACAGTAGAACTAAGCATATAGAAATTAAATACCATTTTCTTAGAGAGCATGTAGAAAGAGAAGACATCTCATTGGAATTTGTTAAAACAGATTATCAAATACCAGATATATTTACTAAGCCACTGGATGAAACAAAATTCAATAAATTTAAAATTGAATTAAGCATGCTGACCATTGATTAGTTTATCAACAAACTTACAAGTGATATTAGATTATCAAGTGGTATTAACAAAAATAGAAATTGGCTAAGTAAAATAGTGTCGACACATTCAGTGATAATGTGTCAACTCAGTTAAGTCATGTCGACTAGTCAGAGAATATGTGTCGACACAGAGAATTTGTGTCGACACTTAAGAATCAAATAGTCGACTCATCCAGGAATGCAGTGTCGACTTCACCAGAATAGTGGTGTCGACACTTACAGATTTTGTGTCGACACTTATCCTAAGAGTCGACACAGAATTTCTAATGCTCTACTATGTCTCTCAGGTGTCGACATATCCACAATTGGTGTCGACACATAGTAGACAGACTTGCTGTCAAGACAATAGAAGTTTGTGTCGACACACTCCATCTGTGTCGACACATATAGACTGTTTTTGCCCGACTTTTGATCTTCTTTCCCTAGAAGGTATAAATAGGTCAAGAACTTATTCTGTCGACACGCTTACAAGGTTTTGGAGACTGAAACCTTGTGTCGACAATATCTCTCTCTTCTCTCTCAAGATTTCTCGTCTGATCAATGGCACAAAAGGTTGCAGATAACGTCAACGAAGGATATGAGTTGGTGCGCAATGCCTTTGCGGATGCCCCGACAGATGTTCAAAGGGTTGTCACTCTAATTTCTGAATCTGGATTTGAATTTCTAGTTTCTGAACCATCAAAGATCTGGAAGAAGGAGGTGATTGAATTCTTTACCTCTACATCAGTGGATTCAGCTGGTCTCAAGATAAAATCCACTGTTCATGGGACGAAGGTGAAACTGACACCAAGAAATTTAAGAAAAATACTTCAATTATCAAACATTGAGAATGAAGAAGAGGTTCCAGCCTCTAAGACCAGGGAGGCTCTCCAATGGTGTGGATTGGATCCAACCCTGAAGATTGGAGCAGCTATCAACAGGAAGGGCATGAATCAACGGGGCAAGTTTCTGTCAGAAGTAGTTGGGAAGGTAATTTTGTGCAAACCAGGTGGACATGATAGGATTTCAGCCTATATGTTCAGCCTAATGACCAGAATTGTGTTTACAATTCCAACTGACTGGTCAGCTGTAGTATTTGATAAGATTAAGGAAGGAATCAAGAAGCTAAATTTGGCTAGAATTGTGAGTTTATACCTGACTGGGGTGATCCCTGAGGTTATGCAACAACTGCCTGGGACAAAGATTAATCACAAGAGGAAAATGGATATAAGATTTTTTCAAGGTGGGATAGGGTGCTGTCTAAAGATGTGCCTGATGAGAACAGGCATGACACCCCTGAGAGATCCCCTGCACATGATCTAGGCACTGCCCAGCATCTAGAAGAGCAGGTGAGAAAGCAGGTTAAAGATCAGCCTGAGTTTACTCAAGTTCAGAAATCAACCATTCCTGCACAGATGCAGGGGGAGCAAGCTCACTCTCCTGTCCAGAATGTATCTACTCCTGACCAGGTGCAAGGGGAGCAAGTGTATTCACCTGCCCAGGATATTCCAAACACTGAACAAGTGTAGGGGGAGCAGATGTCTGAATCAGTGCAGGAGAAAGAACAAATTTATTTATCAAAAGATTTGAATATTGCAGATCTGGATGATTCAACATCTGTTCAAGCTCAGAAGGAATACACTCTAGATGAGTTATTTCCTAATGTTGAAATTTCTACTGCTAGAGTAGAGGAGGAGCAAGACAATGAGAAGACACTAGACATTGAGATAGAGCAAGAAGCTGAGAAGGAACAAGGAGTTGAGGAGGAGCAGGTAGTTGAGGGGGAGCCTGTGAATGTTGAGGCTGAGCAACATGTCACTGAAACTAATATTCCTCCTACTCCACCTGAAAGAGTTCAAATAGAGAGTTCATCAGACTCTGAGACTGAAGAAGCCGGAATGGCTAAGAAGAGAAAGCTCATAGTCTTCAAGAGAAGGAGCCAAAGTTATAAGCAGGCACTCTAAACTTCAACTCACCAATCTCCATCTGAATTTAACTACAACAAGTTCATGGTAGATTTGCAAGTTAAGTTGGATGAGCAGAGATTAGCAATGGAGAAGTATGTTGATGAGAGCAATAAATCCCTTCAATTTGACTTGGCTCAAGATATTAAGTCTATTAGATTTGAAGTAAATATGAATAAGAAGGAGATGACAGATTGCTTCCATAAGGGAGGTAATGCTGTAGTATTTTTGGCTAAACAACAACAGTCTATCCTCACTAAAGTGGATGATATTGCTTTGAACCAAGGTTATGTTTTGGAAAATCAGCTGAGGATGAATGATAATTTGGCTGAATCTCACCATGAAATTCTTGAAGAGTTCAAAAAGGCTCCTGCAGGGATGACTGAAGCAAGAGCAAAAGAGATGGAAGCTTTTGATCAAAAACTAAAGGAGGCTATAGCTTCAGTTCAATCTGCCATCACTACATGTCAGAAGGAAATATCTGACAAACTTCAAAAATTGAAACCATATTTTAAAGAAGGTGTGAATTATCTAGATGGCCAGATCAGATTTCAGAAGGATGATCTAAGAGATCATATTACCAGAGAAGTCATAAAGGGGGAGAGGTTGTTAGTTCATGCTTGCTCAAAGCACACCAAATGGGTGACAAATAGTATTCGAGCCACATTGGGATATCCACCATTGTGTGATGATGATATGGTGGCTGAGTCAGGAATTCAAACAGGTCTACTTGAAGGCAATCAACCTGAGATTGCCCAAGTCATTTACCCTCCTCCTGATTTTGATATGATTAATCAGCAAGTTCAGGATATGTATAGTCCTCCAAAGGAGGTTACCAAGGTTGTTATTGAAAAAGTTGATAAGCCTGATGCCAACTTGAAAGAACAGCAAGATGCTCTACTATCCAAGAAAAAGATTTAGAGAGCAGGCTGAACTTAAGCCAGATTTTGAGCAGTGGAGCCCTACTTCAAGAAATATTATACTAACTGCATGGAAGGCTGTAAAGGACCAAGTACATGAAAGAGGAAAGTGGTATAATGCAATGGAATGGCAAAAGTATGAAGCTAGGCAGGAAGCCATAGTACAGTTCAGGAGAAAAGCCAAGATGGGAAGGCTGCCACCAGATGCTCAGGAGCCGAGCAAGTACTTTCCAAAGCCCTTTCATTACTTTGAAAGGCAAAGGCTAAAGGAAGAAGCTCAGAAGAAAGCTGAGCTAAAAGGCAAGAAGCCTGCTGAAGTTGCTGAAGCTCCTGTGAAGGCTCAAATCCAATCTGGCAAAGGAATTGTTCTAAGAGAGCCTGATCAGTCTTAGTTCTAAGTTCTTTCAAATGTTTTGTAATGTTTTGATCATTCAATGTAAACATCTGTAATCAAACATTATCAAGTTATAAATAAAATTTTGTTTGGAATCATATATTCATGTTCACTCTGTGATGAATTGTTAATATTTTGTTTATATAAAATATTCCTGTAATGTCATACATCATCATGTTATTTTTGTTATAAATGGTGTATATCATTAACTAAAAGGGTTATGACTTCTCCAAATAGGGGGAGATTGTTGGGTACATTGGAAAATGTGTACCTGATTTGAAGAAGCCTAACTTAGCTTAATGATATACATCAAGGTGTATTTGATGTTATTTTAAGTTGACATGTGCGGGTGAAGAAGTATTAAAGAATACAGGAAATTATTCTAAGTCCATGTGTCTCCATCTGAAGAAACTGGGTCGACACTTCAGAATAATTGTGTCGACACTTGAAGGAAGCTGTGTCGACACAGAGAAAGATAGTCGACCACATTTGTGTCGACACTGGGAAGCAGTGTCGACTCACAGAAAGATAGTCGACCTCAACTATGTCGACACCTGAAGGCAGAGTCGATACATACTGAGTTCTGAATCTACAACAATTGTGTCGACACACAGGACTTGTGTCGACACACTACAAAGTCAAGACCAAGTTATTTTCTGAAGAAAGATGAAGTGTTGAGTCGACACAAATTCTCTGTGTCGACTCATTCTCAAGATGAAGTTCTGAAGAAGCAGTGTCGACTTAAAGGCAAACTAGTCGACATCATCAAAGGCTGTGTCGACACCAAAGTCACTTGTCTCGACACATATAGACAGTTGGTCTCGACACTTTCTGACAGTCTGTCTCAACACTTTGCTGTCCAAGACTAAGGCACAGGATCTGTTTGAAGACTTGACAGCTATGGGTTATGACAGGTTAACTGAAGCTGTCAGACTTGTCAGAAGTCAGTTAGAAACCGGATCAGCCGGTTACCATGAAGAAGATCTATAAATAGACAGATTCAGAAGAAGAAAAATTATATACAAGAGGAAATTAATTTTTAATCAACACATCAGTTAAGAGACAAGTCCTCTCTTCAAGAAAGTGCAAGGCATTAAAGAAGATCTTCATCAGAAGATCTAAGAAGACGATCTCAGGATCAGTCTAAGTAGAGTTATTTCAAGAATTCAGAAGTATCATCAAAGGTGTTGGATAGAGAGGGATCCAGCCACTTGAAGAAGAAGAAGGAAGCCGTCATTGGTTTCTCAAGAAGTTGTTTGGAAATCAACTCAGCTAAGTTCAGATTCAAGAAGCTTTGAAGAAAGCTCAGATTCAGTTGATTTCATCAGCTGATCAAGAATTGTCTTGTTCTTTTCTCTCTCAACAAAGGCAAGACATTAAAAACTTCTTTTCTAATTTCTGTAGGATCTGTCAATACAGATCTGAGTTGTAAGCCTGTGTTATAAAGGCTGAGTGTAGGAGAGTTGATCTCCGAGTGGTAGGGCTGTTTGCCTGAGTGTAGGAGAAGGTTCTTCTCTGAGTTGTAGGCTTTGTGATAAGGCTGAGGTAGGGCTGTTGAGCCTGAGTTGTAGGAACCTTTTCAAGTTCTGAGCTGTAAGATCTGTGGATCTGAGTAAAGAGGAAGTTTGGCCGAATCTAGCATACTACTAGATAGGTGAAGGGGGAAAGTGGATGTACCCAGACCTTGGGGAACCAATATAAAACAGTGTGCAATCTGTGATGGTTAAATTTCTGTGACTGCTGTGCTGTGTGTTTTAATTCTATAATTGAATTCTGCCAAAAAGTGTTAACAAGCATTAGAACCTATTCACCCCCCCTCTAGGTGTTTAGGTTGTCTTGAAAGTAAAACTATCAGTTTCTCTTCACTACTTAAAGAAGATGGACTCCAGCGTTTTTGATAGATGGGAGAGGAGAATTGGTCAAGGAGGTGCAGCTGAAGCACAGGGTGATGAAGATGACAGAGCTCCGGAGTACAGAAATCCCTTGGATGAACCCAGTGACGTTCCTGATTTGCTGAATGCAGGAATTGAGGGGGAGTCGTTACTCATTCCTTATGATGCCCTCAGGACAGAAGTCTCAGGTTCGGATCATGCAGATGCAATTACTGACATTACCTATGCAAACTCCATTGCCCTAGATGCCAAAAAGGGAGAGAATGAGTATACAGCTAAGATGGCAGGGCTAGAACAAATCATGGTCGACAACTTATTGCAGTCAAATAAGTATGTTTTTGAAAGCTGTCACTAGCTAATTCAGCAAGCATCCGGTATACAAATTCCAATTCCGGTTACTCCTCCTGATGAGGTTTCCACTGTTGCTGATGAGGTTGCAAGTGCTGAGGAGGTTCCCTTGAGTGAAGCTGATGCCATAAAGGTTGCTAGGGCCGCTGGAAAGGCTTCTCTCAGGGCTATCTTTGATCAAGAGGCCATTGAAAAAGGCAAAAAAAAACTTCAAGAAGGGATCCAAAGAGAGTCCAGCTGAGAGGAAAGTAAGATTGAAGGAAAGTGAAGTGAGGAATGAACGATGGAGCCCTACATCGAGGAGCATCATATTGGACACATTCATGTTACAATAGCAAGGAGAACTTAATTGAAATGAAGTGTATAGTCAGTATGAGTGGGAGATGCACAAGGAGTATGAGGCGAAAAGAAACATTTTCTTCAGGTCTAACACTGTGGAACATAAAGCTCCTCCACCCAGATACTACCTGAAGCCAAAGGAGTACTTTGAAAGACAAAGCAAGGAGTTCCAGGCTGAAAAACTAAAGGATGCTCAGGCTAAGGAATAGATTTTCTTTCTATATACGTGTATATCATTTCTTGTATTTAAATGAACAATCTTTGGATATATATATATATATATATATATATGATCACATGCAGATTCATTTGTTGTTCTGAATGCGTGAAATTTTATTATTCTGAATTCTTGTCTCGCATATTTGTTATGTATATCTTTCTTGTTGGTGTAATTCATCTTAGTTAGTTGGATTTTGGCTTCTTCAAATAGGGGGAGATTGTTGGGTATTGTATCCACAATTACCTGGATTTGAAGAAGCCTCCAGTCAAGCTAAGATGAATTCACAATGTATTTGACAATCTTCTGTTAAGTTGTGCTTGTAGCTATTCCATGCAAAGTACACACCAATGTCAGGGTGCAGTGGGTCAATATACACGAGTCTGCGCAACGTAATCCCTCGTTGAGCAGATCAGTGTTTTGACTCACGTGTGCTCTCTCTATTGGAGTGTACTTATTTTCAAGTACAGGGTCAAGATAGATCAAGAGCAGAAGAGGAGCAAAGATGGGTCAAAGACCAAAGACCAAGTTCATAGGAAGGAAGAGAAAAAGCGTCCAAGTAAAAATCGACGGGAATCACTAAGTGATTCTCGCCGATTCGACGGGAATCATTAGTGATTCTTGCCGAATCGTCGAGAATCAGTCTGTGATTCCTGCCGACTTCATCAGGCTGTCTGTTTTCCTTCAAGAATTATGCTAAGGCAGAATCGATGGGAATAACTAACTGATTCTCGTCGATTCGTCGAGAATGACTTTGCATTCTCGCTGATTCCCTCCGGATAAAAGGTGTTTTAACTGGAATTCTGCCAAGGCAAATTCGATGGGAATCATGAGTGATTCCCGCCGACTTCGACAGGAATCACCAATGATTCTCACCGAATTTGCCTTAGGAAAATTTGCTCTATTCGCTGAATCGAACCAAGGTGATGTGCGCTGTTTTGACTGGAACTAGGGCTTCTTCTTGTGGGCCCCACAACGGTCATTTAGGGTTGTTCTACAGTATATATACTCGCGTATTTCGAACATCAACGACAATGATTCACGGAAAATCAAAAGTAGCCGTACGTGACCTAGCCGATCGCGAAACTCCACCGCTCGCCGTTGCCGCTCGCAAGTTAGTCTCCGCCGCAAATCTCAGATCATCTTTGATCTTCCGGCGACAAAACCGAGGCAAGTCTAGCGTCTCACGCTTCTCTCTCGAGATCTCTTGTCTCTTGATTTATTGAACGAGGTTAGTTCTTCATTCCGAATCGATTGAGACGACTGAACCTACTGAGATCGGTTGTAGACCTTTCTTTCTTCGTCAAGAAGTTTGGATCTATAAAGCATCGCCGCCGCAATCGCTTGCCGCCGCCGATCTTGGCAAGATCCTCTCCAAGAGAGTACTCCGGTCGTGGACTCTTCGTCTTCTTAAAGAAAGCTTCAACGAACGAAGAGGGACATCGGATTCTCCACAAGTCTAGTTTGTATTTCTTGTACATTCTAATTTTGTTTTGTTGTAAAGGAATATTGATTCCTAGTTATAAGGGTTGGGTGCAACCCGTGGTGGAGGAGTAATGACTCCTTCGGTTTGAAGGGTGCCTTCCGTAGTGTGAGGATTGGATTTCAATCCGTTTGGTGAAGTGACCGAGTCATCCCTTGTTGGGAGATAGGTCGAAGGGGGAGAGTGGACGTACCCAAATCGGGGAACCACTATAATTGCTTTTGTGCTTTTCTGTGTTATGGTTGTTTGTTTGTGCAGGTTATTTAAATTCCACAAAAGACTGCACTACAAGTATTCCACCCCATAGGTGGAATTAGTTGACACTAAAGACTTTCAACGTCGTATTCAAAAAGGCATTCGACGTGATGAAGGTGGAGGTCAGGAGGGTGTTGGCCTTGGATGGTCCTCTCTTCAGATTCTCCGGGGAAAGGAAGTGTAACATCCCATTTCCAGCTAGACCCCTAGGAGTGGTTTTATCTTAACAGAACCCTAGGAAGCCAAGGAATTGAAGTTTGTCAACCAAGATTTTGAGTCAAGGGGTGGTCACACCCGTGACCGACCCGTCATGCCCGTGACCTAGGGCGTGACCCCCTTCGACGATCGTCGACCTCAGGAAGATGATTGTCGAGCTCAGAATTTCAACATAGGCCAGACACGCCCGTGACCGACCCGTCACGCCCGTGACCTTGGAATGGCATTGAGTGAGCTAAGCTCACTCAACGCCGTGGTTTCGAATGGCGTTGAGTGAGCTAAGCTCACTCAACGCCATGGTCTGGATGGGGTTGAGTGAGCTTAGCTCACTCAAAGCCATAAGCGAGATGGCGTTGAGTGCATTGAGTGCACTCAACTCCATAAGTTGAATGGCGTTTTGTGCACTGACTGCACTGAACGCCATCTGGTGTTGGCAGGTTGGTGTTGAGTTAGCTGAGCTCACTCAACTCTATAGACTGGATGACGTTGAGTGAGCTTAGCTCACTCAACGCCGTAATCTTTCAGGCGGGATGGCATTTAGTGCATTGAGTGCACTCAACGCCATGAGTTGAACGGCGTTGAGTGCACTGACCGCACTCAACGCCATTTGATGTAGTCTGGATGGCATTGAGTGAGCAGAGCTCACTCAACGCCATAATCTGAACGGTGTTGAGTGAGCTAAGCTCACTCAACGCCATCGTTTAAAAGGCCGTAACCCGGAGAGAGTTGAGTGAGCTGAGCTCACTCAACGCCATAATCCGGATGGCGTTGAGTGAGCTGAGCTCACTCAATGCCATAATCTGGGATGGTGTTGAGTGAGCAGAGCTCACTCAACGCTGTAGCTTGTATGGCGTTGAGTGAGCTGAGCTCACTCAATGCCGTAGCTTGGATGGCGTTGAGTGAGCTGAGCTCACTCAACGCCATTATACTTAGAATTTTCTTGCATTTTTATTTCTAGCTGGGTGCTGGTTCAGCTGAACCGAGCTGGCCTGGGGGTGGGCCGTTTTCTCCAATAAGACCTGATAAGTCTTATTTAATTTAAGTTGACCGGTCAGGCTGTGCCACGTAGACCGTTAACTTTACAAAAGGACGGTTGCGGCCATGGCCAAAAGCTTGCTTTCACGGCCATCAATGGCATTTTATGCCATGGCCTTCCCTCTTCCCCTTGAAATAGCTGGATTCAACTCCTCTCAGGGAGAGGAGGAGTTTCCAGCCCTCCTACAGCTGTTACAAAGCCATTACAGCCCCCCCACCACCATGCCCGAGCCAAGCTATAATGGGCCATTAATGGCCACCAGCTTTTGGTCGTTCCCCCTTCCTGGCCAAGCCTTTTAACACCCTCAGAGGCCCAAGAGGAAGTTTTTCCGACCTCTACCTGAAGTTTTCAAGCCTCCCCTTGCTGTTGAAGAATTTTAGGCGATGCCACCATCGCGCAAATGGCATCACGACGATCGGCTCGACTCCAAACCACGAACAAGGTCCTCCCCTCCCTCTTCTTCTGCGGATAGATCTTAGGATTCAATAGGACTGAGAATCGGGCTCAACTGAGCCCGATTGGAGCTTTCATTTTCATGGATTTTCCATGAAATCCGCGTACTCGGGCTCGCCGGAAAAAGCCTCTCCGGCGGCTGCGCCGCCGCCCGGCGATGGCCGCCACCTCAACGGAGGTGGTGGTGGCGGTGGCCGGCCAGGGAGGAGGCTGGACGGCCGGCTGTGGGAGGGAGAAGTGTTCCCAGGCGCGTGCTATTATGACAGTCGGCTGGAGGTTGAAGACAACCTCCCAGCCGACGGATCAACCTTTAAGATCCGTGCTGTTAAATTAAGTTCTTGCTTTTATGTGAATTTATATACTAGAATATCAGTCACTTTAGAAAATTTAGGAAAAATACTTAGAGGCTCCTACAAAAAAAGTTGTCAACACCAATATTGTAACTCTATAAGTCTAAGAAATTTTAAAATTTGTTTCAAGCGTTTTGGACCACTGGATAGACCTAAGAACTCATTTTGGTGAGATCTATCCATAGGGCTGTCCTGACCTTAGAAAAATTCCCCACTCCAATCCAGTCATCAAAATGACTTGAAATTTGGTGTGTGGCCTAATATTACCTATACCTAGAACATATCAAAAATAATAATTTTTGGAGAAAGTTGTTCTATAGTTTTTAGAAAAATTTTATAATCCTAGAATAAATTAATTAGATGGCTAAATGACTTCCAAACCCTCCCAAATTTTGGTGAGTGATCCTTGGGTTTATCATAAGGTTCTGGTAAAAATTTCATCTCATTTGGAGATGTTTTGAATAGGTTTTTATCCAACCCTAGGTTGATCCTTATAGAATTATTTAGGATCAAACACCCCCTGGGTAATTTGAGTGGCCATAGCACCTCAACAGAGGCTGGTATTTTGATCACTGAACTTTTAGGGCATAAAACACCCTCCAAGGGAGTTTGGGGTTGTTTGGTGTACGGTAGCCCTAGAACCCTAGGGTAGATCCCTTAATGGGGATTTGTAGGGTTGTGAAGGTCATGGGGTAAAATGACCTTGGACTGACTTGAAATTTGGTGGAGAGGACCATAGGGCCATTATAGTTCTCTGGACAAAATCTTAGGGCATTCGGAGACAGTTAGGCCACCTAAAACCCTAACCCTAGTTTAGGGCACCATTCTTAACTTGAACTATTATACTGTCAAATGAACTAAAAATCAAATAAAATTTGGGCAGGGTGATTTTCTAGTCTAAATGGCCATAATATAATTTTTTTGATATTTTTGGGTTAAATTATACAGTACTTCATTTACAACTCTAGTTGTGCCCTAGATATTTATTTTGATGATTCTAGAATTTCTGTTCACTGGAATGTTATGAAATCTTAGAGTAGGGCATCTTATAGCATGTTGTACCTTTTGTATTTTTCTTGGGAGTTTTATCTGATTATTTTGGATACTGGCTTCTTTAACTTACCATTTGAGATATGTAGTCAGAAATACAATTAATGCCCAATTACTATTTGAAAAATTATTAAATTTGGTCAGTTGTTGTCTAAAACCATGATAGTCACCCTGTAATTTTTTATGGAATTTTAGATGATTAAAAATAGTACCTCCTTCAACAAGCTAGGAGAGTTAGTATTTTACATTAAAATAAATTTAGAGTCCAAATATTAGAAAAAAATCATGGGACTTTGTTTCTGATAGTTTTAGGTCACCTTAAAGCTTCTGTAATTTTCTTGTGATTTCTGAGTACATATTTACAGTACTTGCTTCATAATATGGTAGAAGTTGCCTAAAATGGTAAATAAGGAAACATAGGCCTAAACACCTCTGAAATTTCTCAAAACTTGGAATTATTGCTTAAATGCCTCATAGGATTTTTACTGATTTTATAATGATTTATTGTTGGCTCATTAGTGCACTTCATGTTCATACTAGGGCATTTTGAAGCTTAGAATAAATAAATTAAATGCCCGATAAATAGGAAAAATTTGAAAATATTGGACTTAGCTATATTATGTCACGATAGACCTCCAATAAATATTATAGAAGATTCGAGAGACAATTTGGAGTACCTTCCCTTATGCACCTCATGTATCTTAGGATGGTCTGCACATAGTAAAACCACGAAAACGAAACTAGAGTGGATAATGAACTTGGGGAGATTGAATTGTGGTAGTTGATGGTTTGGATAGGGCAAGTTAAGTCTAAGTTCATTATTGGAAGATAGGATAAGTAGAGTGTGAGATTGGCCAGTGTTAAGTGGCGTTCGGGAACGACAAAAGATCGTCCACCCTGGGTAGGAGAGGAAGAGTCTTAATTCTCTAGAGCTAGGTCAAAGGTAACTTAAAAGGGATCGGGTAATGGGTATCAACCAATAACAATAAGTGCCTTGTGAAAGGGAACAGTGGGCTTCAACTACCATCATAGTTCCTTGTACCCTTTGAGAGCCCTTCACGGGGAATACCGGGGGAAGTCCTGGGCTAACGTAAATCGTAGGATTTATAAATTAAAGAGCAACTAGTATAACTAGGGTTGCACTTTCACACACCTCAATAGCTAGGAAAGTAGAATGAGTTGGTTTGGTTGCCATTCAGATGGTAGCTCTGAAAGTAGATGCACGGACGGGACAGTCCGGGGAGCCGAGGGCTCGAGGGTTGAGTACAGAATAAAGGTGGTGGGTCTTCAGTATTTGATTGTCGTTCACACCGACATCGGTACGTTGACTCGGCGGTGTGGGACACTTAGCCAAAGAAAGTCTGGTGGATATAGCCAACACTAGTACACGGATACTCTAGGTTGTGTTCTTCTAGGGGCGTACGGAAGGGCTAGGCCCGGTAGTGTGGATACCCGCCTAGGAGTGGGGGCGCGACCCACTGTCTCTGTTTGCCGCCACGGAGGTTCATGGGAGTGAATCTAGCTTCCCGAACAGGGGGAACTAAAGGTCTGTGCGCATAGAGTCGTGCGCGTGAGTTGCACTTGTATGAATCATGGCATAGCATATCACTACACTCATATTTGCATACAACCGACACCCCAACATATAAATCGGTATGGGACTTTTTATACGATGGGAGCCTTGCAGAAGACCCCTTAACTTATAAGTTTGTATGGGCATTCATATAAGTTAAGGATACTTACTTATTTACTTGTTGTTCTCTACCTGCCTTCTTATATAATTGCTACTTACTACATGTTTTACTTTATTACGCACCACCGTAGAATTGCTAGATGTACTATATTCTAGATAGGTGTTTTCACACCATGATAGTTGTTAGATTAGTTTCATTGTCATCTGCTTGAACACTCTCCACCTTTGTAGCTTCCCTTTCCTCCTCTCCGCTCGGTGCTTAGGAGCAGTGGGGGGGGAGGGGTAGGGGATGGTAGGGCTTAGTCTTTATGACTAATGGTTTTCGAACCACAACATTACAGGAGCTCCGGATGGGAGACAGGGACCAGCAGTCCAGGGACAAGCACCAGCGGAGTACGATGCGCATGTAGGTGGGTCAGTCTAGCACCGGTGCACCTGCGACCAGCTCTGTGAGTGATTAGTATATTTATAGCTTCCGCGATGAGTGATTTGTAGTGAGGACTTTGATGTACCGTGCTCGAGCCCGTTTATCTATATTTCATCTGAACTGTATATTTGCAGTACTTTCTATTATTATCTATTGATGGACTGGATGTGCTTTTTATTTATGTGATTTTGTGGACATGTTTACATTTATGTATACTCACTTCCCTCTACTTGCGATCGAAAAGGGCCGGCAGAATTGACGTTTTGTAGTGGCGGCTTTCCCGTGAGTCGGTGCCACTGCAAAGCGGCAGTTTTGGGCTAAGACCCCGGTGTTCGAAAAGAAAAAAAAGGGGGTCTTACAGGAAGGAGGTGGAAGGAGGAGTGGGACTCCATGTTACCCTTTGAGGCCAGTCCAGAAACTGCAGGTTCATTATCGTGGACGTTCCCAGTAGCTATAACGTCATATTAGGATGGCCCCTCATCAGCGCCTTCTGTTGTGTGCCCTCCTCATTCTACCAGTGCCTCAAGTTCAATACCAAGGACATCCAGGTCTGGGTCTAGGGAGATCCCAAGGTAGCGAGGGAATGCTACGTGACCGCTGTCAAAATCATCTCCTGGTAGGAGGGAGCCGAGGAGAAGGAGAGGAGGATGGAGGAAGTGTCCAGGAAAGAGGCTAATGAGGAAGCAAAGAAGATGGATGTGGAAGAGGAAGAGGTTCGCATCCGTGTGGAGGTGGCAGAGGAGGTGATGGAGGAGCAGGCCGAGGTGATGGCCTTGGAGGGGGCTGAGGAGGAAGTTCTTGTCCTAGGTGAGGTGGCCATGGGTAAGTGGGGAGACCAGTCCTGGCTAGAAGCAGCAGAGGAGGTAGTGGAGATGGAGGTTCTCACCTATGGAGGCAGGGTGGAGAAGGTGCGCGTCAGTGGAGGGCTGAGCCCGGAGGACCAGGGGAGGATGCTGAAGTGCATCCAAAAGAACATCGACATCTTTGCATGGAGCACGATAAAGATGTCGGGGAACGATGCCGATGTTGCATTCCCCAGCCTCAACCTGGATCCGGAGGCCCACCCCATCTGGCAAAAGAAGAGATCTACCGCAGACAAGCTGACTGAGCCCATTCGGGAGGAGGTGGGTAAGCTCCTCAAGGCCAAAATCATTTCATAGATCCACATGATCCTTACTCCATCCTAAATAAATCCAGATGACTCCCTCCTCAGAACTATAAAGGCTCTATTGGCTGAACAAACTACATTAGTGAAGGCTTACATAGACTAGTTCATTTCTAAATTCAAACCTGAGCTGATGATAGAGATCAAAACTGCCAAGGATGAAACTGTTCACTTGAACAACCAAGTGACTTACTGGATTGATAAAGCTGCTCAAACATTCAAGGCCCAATCCTCACTTCTCAGATCCATGAACACAAGCCTATAATTCTCTGCAATTGATATTAGTTATATAAAGAACTTTATGAGTCAAACTGATGAAGTAATCATGGGTGCAATAGATCATGTCAACACTTATATCACTAATACTATCATAAAAGCAATGGAGGAAGAAATTCTGATCAAAGATGAATTGATGGCTGACAGTGAAAATAGTTTCCAAACAATGCCTAGCAAGATTAAGGCCAATGCCCTAATGCTGCATAACAAGCTTATTGAAGAAGCCTTAAAGGAGGAGGCGAGCAATGTCAAGATGGCCAAAATCATTGATGAGCAAGCCTTCAAAGTGCTTCAAGGCACAAGAATTGCTCTATGCCTGCCTTTATTGGACAAGTCTAGGCCAGCAAATCTGGATTTCCTTGCTCAAGCTAGAGTGCCATAGGATTCACCGCTTCCAGCCATGAGGAAAATAAAGGGAACTTTATTAGCTGAAGAGTTCATGGCTAAGAGGAGAGCTGAAAAAGCAGATGATCCTGATTATGAATACCTAAGTGATTATTCAGATAAGATCAATATCAATGCTTGATTGAGCCATGATAAGCCACTCAAGAATATTGATAGCGTGTACCCCTCTGAAGAATGGATCAAGCATCTGTAAAGGAATTCTCTAAGAGATACGATTTTCAAAGAAAATTTGGTGAGGAACAATCCTAGAAAGATGCCTCCAAAAAATTTACCCAAACCTTCTCTCTACTTCAAGAGGCAGAAGAATAAAGTCAAGAATGCAAACCTACTAGGTATTGTTCAAGATGTAGGCTCAAGATCTACATCAAAGAAGAGAAAATCTGAATCTTAGTTGTAGTTCTTTTATTTTTTGTTTGAACACTATCTATTAAACCTTTAATTTGTAGTACAGTTAACTTTTGTTGAAAATTATTTGTTAACCTTAATATGTCAGTTCGTTGTATTAAACCTGGAAAATTTGAACAAGTTATGTATGTTATACTATAATGTAATAGTTTAGTTTGATTTTTGGTTGGCTAAATGCAATTGATTATTACTTATATTTGTTCGCCAGTTCACTTTAATGTTGTCATATTGTTGCTGAATCTTGTTTTACAATTTATCATGATATATTTTATGTGTTAATGTATCTTAGTATTGTTGTGTATTCTGCCTTCTTCAAATAGAGGGAGATTGTTGGGAATATTGCCCTTCAATGTTCCCTAGATTTGAAGAGGCATTATCATCAATGTTAAGTGCATAGTGTATTTAATAAACCTTCTACTTCAATTATTTGCAGGTATAAGTTGTTCTAAACATAGTTAGAATATTCCTGGAAGTTACTGGCATTATCTCAACTCTTCTGAGAAAATCCGCTGAGAAGACTGTTTGGTCTCAGTAGAACCGCTGTGACACAGTTAATCTACCGCTGAGACATAAGCATGTCTCATCCCTTCCGCTAATTCAAAACTAGTCGTTGACATGACACGATCCAATTTTGGCAAAAAGCTAATAAAGCAGGATAGCCCTATCCATTCTCGACCATGTGATGTCAAATCAACTGAAGAGCCGTTACAGATTGGTGGGGCATGTAAAAAACATATTATAGGTCAAAGAAAATAAAGAAGTGCTGGATCATTGTAAAAGCTGTTGTTAAGTGATGTGAAGTGCTAGAGTGCCTGCTGAGAACTGGAAGTGCTGAGAAAGAGCTAAAGTTTTGTGCTTCTAGTAGTTGTTCCCATATCTGATATAAGGAGAATAGGTTGAGTCCATCTGGGCTCAGAGTTTGATCTTCCCCCTTCTACTGATGACAAAAGATCAAGGTGGAGCTAGGGCTGAAGCTGAAGATCAAATCTCCATCCCTTCTCCTGGAAAGCTATCAGATGTTCATTCTTAACAGAAAGCCAAAAAGTTGAAGGTTAAATTCATTACTGTCTTTGTTTGTAAACTAAACATTATATCTCTGTAAGAACATTTATGTTTTGAGTCTGTAGGGCCTGAGTGTTTTAGTTTGTAGGGTATGTGTGCCTAAGGTAGGTCTTTTCTCCTAGCCTGAGTTATAGGGATTCCTAATAGGCCTGAGGTAGGTGACCTGGAGGGGCACTGATCTGTAGGAGTAAAAGCTTACTAAGAGTTTGTAGGCCAGTAGCCTGAGGTAGGGTTTGGAGGAAGCTTAAGAGATCCCGAGGGATCTGTGTTGTAAGCTCTTTTAGCTGATCTTGGAGAAGTTTTCCTTGTCTAACACACTATTAGAAAGGTGGGAGGGAGAGTAGATATACCCATACCTTGGGGAACCACTATAAATAATTGTGTGATATCTGTATTTGTTTGATTAATCCTAACACTACTGATGGATACGATAGCCCTCAACGTGTTGAAGACGGAGACGACATGCTTACGGAAGTTATCTCACCACCTCCTAGTAAAGATTTGCGGCGTCGTGATGACCATGTGGAGCGACGTCAAAAGATCCGCCCGCGGCGCAAACCAATCTAATGATAGCTTAATTAATTCATTTTCATGTTTTTTTATTTGGCAATGTCTATGGCAATGTTTATGCCATGTTGTGTTTTATTTTTTTGAGTGTTGTTTTATTTAGTTACTATGGGCTGCAAATAGCCAAACATTTGATGTAGCCTATAAATAGGCAAGGGTGTTTTCATTTTGATCATTGAAGAAAGAAATATTGAAACCCCTAAAATCTCCCCTCTTGAAATTTTTCTCTCCCCCTTCTTCTTGGCCGAACTTCCCCATCTTCCCCTCTCCTTGGCCGTCGCCCTACCCCTCACTCCCTTCAAAAAACCGACCCACCATCACCTCTCACAAAGCCGACCCTCCTCCCTCACTGCCTTGCAACCATCCCTAGCCGCCTCCTCCACTAGTAAATCCGACCACCGTTAAGGATCCCTTCCTCCCCTTTACTTGTGAAGAAATCGGCCAAGGCAAGCTTGCCTCCTTGTGGATTCCTAACACCGGCGTGAAGCGACGAAGGCGGGCAAGATTTTCATCTCCTTCCGGCGCAACTCCAGCGGAGCCGTTGAGAGGCGATCCAAGAAGAGTGTAATCGGAATCACCCTTGCGATTGGGTAATGAAAATCCCTCCTACCTCTTGTGTGTTTTCATTTCTTAGAATAGATCTTGTGGTGGATTATTTTTGGCGTTGTTTTAGATAGCTTGAAATTGTATCGTGGATTTCTTCGCATGCTTTGTATTTCCCTTATCTTCGTTTTATATTCGGGAAGGTTTGGCGAACCTCGTTTGACTTTTGTTGGGAGAGATCTACCCATTCCGAATCGAACTTTTCGGTAGATCTCTTTTGGTACAACATCGCTCGGTCGGACCCAATATTGGTCCTTTTAGCTCGATCGAACATTGGCCTTATAGCCCTTGTTGGATCCAAACCGGCTTGGCTACCCGTACGCTAGCAAAATATTGATAGATGTAATTGCGTGGTATCGCGTAGAGCGATTGTGCGAGTGTAGGGTTTGGATCGAAGAGTGTCGTGGCGTTAGGCCGTAGTTCCAAACGGTGTGAAATGTGCAAGCCTGCATCAACTACCTAGTAAAAACAAGAAAGAATCAAACAACCTATTAACCCCCAGGTGATTTAGATTACTACCCTATTAACTGTAAAAATTTTTGCTTCATGGCTTTTTTTCTTACAATTTCTTGGTATCGCATCTCTCAAACGAGAGGGTTTTGGGTTGCCTTGGTTTAAGAGAAACCTTCAGGTCGATTGAGTCCATCCCTAACATATATTTGCATTAGAAATTCGCTATGTTAAAGGATTAGGTATTGTGGGTAAAGCTATAATCACGATGGTGGTCCGATTTGTTGATGTTGCTTGACGTGCATTTTAGGTATTTCACTAGAAATCTAATTACAACGAAGACACCATTGCAATGCCCTTAATCTCATATGACAACAAATGTTTGCTTAAGGCGGGAAACGATTTGTGTTGAATGTGTGACGGATTGTGTGCTCGCTTGGTTGGGAAGGCATGGCTTTGTATTTATGTTCAGTTGACTTACCCTGTGATGTTGTGATTCACATGTAGAGAGTGTCCCAGCAAGGCAAGTCTCCTTTGGGAAAACAGACGAGAACATCTTTGTTTTTGGACAAGCCCGATGGTGTTTTGATTCATTTGTGGTTGGGGTCTAAGCAAGAGTTCTTAACATCGATTATGCTTGAAATGCTAAAATTGTCGAGAATGGTGGAGTTGATGTACAATCCTGATGGTGTTATGATCCACGAGTGGGTGAGGTCTCAATGGGAGTTCTCAGCCTTGGTTTTGCATGCCTATGGGGAAATGCAAGTACCCATGTGAAATATGTGATGTGATGATGTGTGAGGATATGTTAGAATCATAAACATTATATGATGCATTGGGTGAAACTTAGGTTTGCCTACATGTTGCGTTGGTAGGTCAAATACTCAATATAGAAATGTGTTTGATGTTTGTGACACCCAAACTAATGTTTCTATATTAATTTATGTTTTACTACATATGCATGATAGGTAAAATTTTGGATAAATAATATCTCCAAATTCTATAAGCTATAGGTAAACACACTTATCATTCATAGTATATGCTATTTTAAAAATAAAATATCAAGTATCGAATTTTTGGGGTCTAATAATTACTTCTACTCACGCAAATTAAAATTATTTTATTGGAGAATGATAAAGTAGTTTTGAGAAATAATTAATAAAAGGGGAGAAAACATTTGATCAGGATTTCTTCTTAAGTAAAATAATTCGTAAATCTAAAATTCATAAGAAATGATTAAGAATAATTTGACCGTGGAGATTCCTAAAGGATTGTAGGGCCACTCCTGAGGATTGCTAACAACTAACCTTAGGTTGATCGATTAAAACCCCTAGTCAAGTCGAAACCCTAAGCTTGCTTTAGGCAGTGAACTCAACTATTGGACTTGACTTCAGTTCAGAAGATTTATGTCATCCTCTCTCAATAAGTGCTTGTAACTTCTTTCACCATTGTGCAATCTACACATACTCACGGATCTCTCGATCTACTACAGTATGAATCAAGACTCAATTAGTATATGTCGACAATATAAAACCAAAAAGAGTAATATCAAAGGTAAATCGTAATTTTTGCAATGAGAGATTATGAAAAGGGCATTGTGTAATAAAAAAACTAAAGAATATATTTGATCAAATGCTACAAAATTAGTTAGGCATGTTAGAGGAAAGGAGCAATTTTATTTCTATAGAAAGAAAAGTACAAGTGCATGAAAAGTAAAAGTTGTACTAAGAATTGAAAGGATAAAGCATAAAGTGAAAATGCATGAAAGAAAAGTACAGAAATTGAACTAAAAAAGACCCAAGTCGATGCATGGATTGGATGCCAATCATCTTGGCAACAACTAGAATTTGTAGGTTGAAATTTTAGGAGTCACTCCCTCTAGTCACTGATGCGATTACGACAAGTTTACCTCGACTAAGGCTATGTTGCTCTCAGGAAAATGGTAATGAATTCAACACTCAACTGAACTTTCATTTTATGATTTTCATTTCCATCTCTTCTATTCACCTTAGCTTGTAGGGTTTAGGCTTCTTCAAATAGGGGGAGATTGTTGGGTATTGCATCCACAATAGACCTGATTTGAAGAAGAGTCTGAACAAGCTAAGGTGAATTGACTATGTATTTGACAATTCTATTAAGTTGTGCTTGCAGCTATTCCATACTAAGTACACACCAATGTCAGAGTGCAGTGAGTCAATATACATGGGTCTGCGCAACGTAATCCCTCGTTGTGTAGATTAGTGTGTTGATCCACGTGTGCCCTCTCTATTGGAGTTTACTTATTTTCAAGTACAGGGTCAAGGTAGATAAAAGCAGAAGGAGCAAGGATATGTCAAAGACCAAGCTATCAAAAGAAGGAAGGAGGAAAATCCTTCCAAGTAAGAATCGACGGGAATCGTTAGTGATTCCTGCCGACTTCGACGGGAGTCGTTAGTGATTCCCGCCGACTTCGACGGGAATCACTAAGTGTCTCCCGCCAACTTCTTCCGGCTGGCAAAAGTAAGAAATTCTGCCAAGGCAGAATCGATAGGAGTCGGGAGTGATTCCCGCCGACATCGAAGGAAATCACCAACGACTCCCGCCGATTTAGCCTTAGGCAGATTCCGCCGCTCGCTGGACCGGTCTAGGTCGCCGTGCTCAGTTCGGCCAGATCTCGAGATTTTCGAGGTGGGCCCCACAACGGTCTTCTAGGGTTTACCTTTGGGTATAAATACGTACTGATTCCCGTTGTCTACAGTACACTCCTACCTACCGGAATATGAAAAAAAATCGGCTGTGACCTAGCGCCTCGCGATCTCCGCCCGCATGTACATCGCTGATCGGAAGTTGTCGCCGCCGCTGATCTCAGCTTGTCTCTGATCGCTCGACGAAAGTACCGAGGCAAGCACCCGGTCTCACGTGTCTCTCTCGAGATCTCTTTTCTTCCGATTCATTGAACGATACTTGTTCTCCCTTCCGAATCGGTTGAGATGTTTGATCCGACTGAGATCGTTCGAAGACCTAGCTTGCTTCGTCAAGAAGTTTGGATTTGCAAAGCATCACCGCCGTACTTGCTTGCTGCCGCCGATCTTGACAAGATCCATTCCAAGTGAGAAATCCGGTTGTGGACTCTTCGTACTTTTGTGCAAGCTTCAACGAACGAAGAAGGACATCGGAATCTCCATAAAGCATTGTTTGTATTTTTATTTACTTTCAATTTTGTTGTAAATGAATTTTCATTCCTTTTTGTAAGGGTTGGGTGCAACCTGTTGTGGTGTAGTTGTGACTCCGTTTTTGGAATGGTTCCTTCCGTGGTTAGGGGAGCGTTGCTCCTAGTGTGAGGATTGGATTTCAATATGTTTGAAGAAGTGACTGAGTCGTCCCTGGGTGGGAGATAGGTCGAAGGGGGAAAATGGACGTACCCAAATCGGGGAACCACTATAATTTTGTGTGTGTTTTCTGTGTTTTGTTTGCTTACTTGTGCAAGCTAGTTTAATTCCGCAAAAGACTGCACGACACCTATTCCCCCCTATAAGTGGATTAGGTTGACACTAGATACTTTCAAGTGGTATCAGAGCCAGGTTTCTCATCAATAAGGTTAACACCTTGAGTAAGATCCTATGTCTAGTGTCAAGAAGAAAGAAGATCTCAGGAATGGACGGACTCAAGTATACAGGAAAGATTCTAGTATGCACCAAGATGAATTTTCCCATCTGGAAGGAAAGGATCAGGTTCTACATGGAAGCAGTCGATCCCCGACTCTTCATGATAGTGGAGGAGGGCCCTCATATCCACACTAAGGCCTCCACCATTGATCCGACCAAGATGGTGCCCAAGAGGCTCTCCGAAATGGATAAGGATTAGATGGTGATTGTCGGACTAGACAAGAAAGCTCAAAACATTTTAGTGAGCGCCGTCAATGATTCAATGATGCAGAATTTCAGCAACAAAGGGACTGCCAAGGACATCTGGCAATGCCTGATCATTCTAATGGAGGGCACAGATGATGTTAGGGATGATCGAAGATCCCTTCTGAACCAGAAGTATGACGCCTTCAGGCAAGGTCCCAAGGAAGAAATCAGAGTGACATTCGAGAACTTCCTAAAGATCATCAATGCCTTGAAGGGTTATGGCAGAGTGTTCACCGATGGTGAACTAAGTGACAAATTCCTTAGATCCCTGACTAAGGAATGGGACACCAAGATCTGCACAATCAGAGAGTTTGGCAAGCTGGAAGAAACTGATCCCCAGATTCTGTTTGGGAAGCTAATGTCCTATGAGCTTCACCTGAACACCAAAAAAGCTGAAGAGGAGGCCGATAAGGCTTCAACCAAAGAAAAGACTGTGGCCCTGAAAGATAATAGCTTAAGGAAAGACAAGGGTGAAGCCTCGCCCCGCTCTTGGAGAAAGGCTGAGGAAGAAGACTCTGAGCTATGCTCATCCGGCTCAGAGCTATCTGAAGAAGAATTCTCTTTCATCACTCGAGAGTTTAAGAAGTTCCTCAAGATGAGGAATCAGATAAAAGGAGATGGCTCCTCCTCCAGACATCAGAAGAAAAATTACTCTTCTGACAGGTATGATTCTAAATAGAACAAACATCATTCTGCTGACATTATCTGCTTTGGGTGCAATAATCCAGGCCACATCATTACTGACTGCCACCAAAGCAAGAGAGATAAAGGGAAAGGAGAGGAGCACAAGTCTTCTCGACACAAGAAGAAGGAGAGGAGCTACATTTCGAAGAAGCCAAAGACACTGAGTGAATCTGACTCTTCAGACTCCAGTGATGATGAGGAAGCCTACTTCGGGCTAATGGGTCGCTCCGACTTTGATGGAGATTGTCCCCCATTTACTGGGAAGGTAAAAGATCGCACCACCCCTCTCTGACTATGACTCTGAGTCTCCTGAAGATGATTGAGAGGACAACCTATCTGCCCGTGAAGCTGAATTCCTCGAAAAGTATTAGCTCCTGCTCAATACTTTTGAAGAATGCCGAAAGAGGTTGAGCGCTCAGAAAAAAGAAGTCAAATTCCTTAAGGCTGAGGGTGTGTCCCTAAGAGAAGAGATCATTGGCTTGATATCTCTCCGACAGGAACACCTGGAACTGACTTCTGAGCACTCAGATTCTTTAAGGCTCCTTGACCAAAAGCAGGAAGAAATTAACAAGCTGGAAGAACAGCTTGCGGCCGAGAGGAGGATTGTCAAAAGCTTCTCTATGCCCAAGACCGTTCTTCCTCTGGTTGATGAATTCTTTGCTCTGGCTAAGGGGGCTGGCTTAGGGCATGTGGCTATGGCTGGTAAATCATCCAGGAGAAACAGAAATCGGAGGAAAAATAAGGTTACTAAAAAGTCCTCTGCTGCAGAAAAGGGAAAGGCCCCACTCGGTCCTATTTTATTCCGAAAGCCTAGCTTTCCCTGCAATGACCATGACTTTGAGTCAACCTATGGCCACCTCTTCCGGCCCTCGGTTGAAAAGCCCAAGAGCCGGTATGATGGATGGACCTTCCCCTGCAACTACGGTGAGAGTGTCTTCAAGGCACCTTATGAGGAAATCCAAGTGGAGAATTATGGCCACTTCTCTAGCGGCCATAATAGGAAGCAGGCACCAAAGGACAAGCCTGTTATATAGAAGGAACAGGAAGTGAAGGAATCATGTGACTGCTGTCATCATGATGCCTCCACCTCCGGATCCAAGGCCCCGGCTGGACCCACCATTCCAAGGGTGAAGCAGGAGCCTAGGAAACGGTACAACAGGTTTGACTTTTGGTGCTGTGGCAAAGTTGGTCACTTTGCCGTGGATTGCTGGTTTAATCCAAGAAACAATGAGACTCCTCATGTTAGCAATACAAGGCCGACCACTCGTAGGGTTAACCACCCGAGGGGGAGTGTGCTAACAAGGAATCTAGGACCCAAGTTCAATTGGGTTCCTAAGGGAAACTAATTCTGTTTTGCAGGTATGTCCAAAGGCCACAAAAACACCAATCTGGTACTTGGATAGTGGATGTTCCCGGCATATGACCGGGACAAGAAGCCTGTTGCGTGATTACTCCCCATTCGAAAATGGACCCAAAGTCATCTTTGGAGGATCAGATCGAGGAGTCACCAAGGGTTATGGTATGATATCCAACGGTGTATTCTCTATCACAGACGTGGCCTATGTTGAAGGGTTAAACCATAACCTGATCAGTGTAAGCCAGTTGTGTGATAAAGGATATGACGTTAAGTTCTGCAAGGAAAAGTGCTTGATAATATCGTGTGCCTCTTCGGAGACGGTATTAACTAGCATTAGGAGCAGAAATATTTTTTTCTTAGATTTTCTTAGCATAGACTCTTCTACACCCGTTTGCCTAGTAGCAAAAGACAGTGCATCTCTCTATGAACAATGGCACAAGAGATTAGCACATATAAATTTCAAAACTATTAATATGCTGTTTTCTAAGAACTTAGTAAGGGATGCCCCTACTACTAAGTGCATCAAAGATAGCCCTTGTCCTGCATGCCAGAAGGGCAAACGGACTCGGGCTACCTTTAAGGGCATTGCAGACAAAGACTCTTCTAAATGTCTTTATCTTCTGCATATGGACTTGTTCGATCCAGTGTTAGTTCATAGCTTAGGAGGCAAATCGTATACGCTAGTGATTGTTTGTGATCACTCTCGATTTACGTGGGTGTTCTTCTTGAAACGAAAGTCAGATACGCCTGACATCTTCACTAATTTTGTCAAGCAGATTTAGAACGAACTTAACTGCTCTGTGGTCAAAATCAGAAGTGACCATGGAACAGAATTCGAGTTTGGGGCAATGACAGAATTCTGTGAAGAACATGGTATCTTTCATGAGTTTTTATCCCTGCGTACTCCTCAGCAAAACAGAGTTGTGGAGAGGAGGAATAGAATGCTCATTGATGAATTTACGACAATGTTGAATGACGCTTCCCTTCTAGAGTACTTCTGGGCAGAGGCTGTTAATACAGCTTGTCACGTGCAAAACCGAACCTTGATCAACAAGAACCATCGTAAGACGCCTTATGAGCTATTGAAAGGCAGGAAACCGACCATGTCCTATCTAAGGATTTTTGGCTGCAGATGCTATGTACTCAATAATGGGTAGTACCCACGTACTAAATTCGGATAAAAATGCTTCGAAGGCATCTTCATGGGCTATAGTAGCCATAGTCTGGCATATAGGGTTTTCAATAAGAAAACCTTAGTGGTAGAAGAGTCAATTATTGTTGTATTTGATGAAGGAAGCTTGCTTCATAGCTATTCTTCTAGTGGCATTCTTGAAGATGCAGTTGCAAGGCTTGAACAACTAAGTCTAGATGAGACTGCTAAAAATGAAGCTCCCAAGTACGTCAAGGTCTCCACCTCAACACCAACTGGATAAGATGACGGTCAGGATGGGGAGATTCTCCCAGAAGAGGGTGGAGCCCGAGAAGCGGTTGGAGCTTTAGATGCCAGACTATTAAGGCTCAGACACGTGAGGGATCACCCAAGAGATCAGATCATAGGAGATCCTCGGGATGGTGTCAGAACTCGAAGAGGTACAATTAACGAGATTCTGCACCTTAGTTTTCTGTCACAGGTTGAGCCAAAGACGTTCGACGAAGCGAACAAAGATGCGTCATGGATATTGGCCATGCAAGATGAACTACATCAATTCGAACAATGCAACGTCTGGACGCTAGTTCCCAGACCAAAGAAACAGAATGTGATCAGCACTAAGTGGATCTTCAGAAACAAACTGGATGAACATGGTGTCATCATCAAGAACAAGGCCAGACTGGTGGCTCAAGGTTAAAGACAGGAGGAGGGGATTGACTTCGACCAAACCTTTTCACCAGTTGTAAGGCTCGAGGCGATCAGGTTGTTCCTAGCGTATGCCTCTCACAAAGGATTCACTGTCTATCAGATGGATGTGAAGTCTGCTTTCTTGAATGGAAATTGAAAAGAGGAAGTATACGTCGCACAACCCCCAGGTATTGTTAATCCAACACTCCCTGATCATGTTTACTTTCTTAATAAAGCATTATATGGCTTAAAACAAGCTCCTCGAGCTTGGTATGAGACTCTGTCTAGTTTTCTTCTTGAGAACAAGTTCTCGAGAGGAAAAATAGATAAGACATTGTTTCTTAGGGAAGTCAAAGACAAAATTTTGCTGGTGCAAATCTATGTCGATGACATAATATTCGGCTCAACGGACAATAACCTGTGCAAGAAGTTTTCTAAACTTATGCAAGGGAAGTTTGAAATGAGCAGTATGGGAGAGCTGAAGTATTTCTTGGGACTTCAAGTGAAACAGTCTGAGTATGGAATTTTCATTTCTCAAACGAAGTTTACAAATGAACTCCTCAAGAAATTCGGAATGGAGTGTGCAACCTCTATGAGGAATCCAATTGGATCCACTGTGTCTCTGGACAAGGATGAGAAAGGGAAACCTTTTGATGAAACCAAGTACAGAAGCTTAATTGGATCCCTGCTCTACCTTACATCTAGTAGACCGGATATTATGTTTTCCACATGCGTTTGTGCCAGATATCAGGTGAACACTAAGGAATCTCATTATGTCGCTGCAAAGCGGATTCTTAGATACCTTAAAGGTACACGAAATCTTGGCTTATTGTACCCAAGAAACAATGATGTCGAGCTGATAGGCTTTTCAGATGCTTACTTTGCAGGAAGTAGGGATGATAGGAAAAGCACTTCTGGGACGTGCCAATTCCTCGGAAGAAGGCTTATATCGTGGAGCAGTAAAAATCAGAACCGTGTTGCAACCTCTACGGCTGCATCTAAGTACATCTCAGCAGGCAACTGTCGCGCAAAACTTCTATGGATTAGAAATCAACTTGAAGATTATGACTTGCAGTTCAGAGAACTTCCCATGTATTGCAACTCCTCGAGCGCAATTGCAATTACGAACAATCCTGTATCGCACAGCAGAACAAAGCATATTGAAGTGTGCTACCACTTCATTCAGGAGCATATGGATAATAAAGATATATCTCTCTACTATGTCCCCACGGATAAGCAGATTGCAGATATCTTCACGAAGCCACTAGACTATGCCAAGTTCAATTTATTCAAAACTGAACTCGGCATGCTGAACCTTGAAGATTGAAGACAGAAAGGCTCAAGGATCTTGGATCAAGAGGAAGCGTCTGCTAGGAACTCAAGATCGGGCATGGATGTAAGATTTGAGGGGGAGCGTTTTGCTCCAAGTGAAGTCCCAGGTTTGCAGAAGCCAAAAAGGGGGAGATTACCCTCATTACCCTCTCGGCCAAGGCTAAGGTGTGCTAAGTAGGCCACAAAGGCTTTGCTGCTCTCAGATAGGGGGAGATCACCTCGACTAAGGTTATGTTGCTCCCAGGAAAATGGTAATGAATTCAACACTCAACTGAACTTTCATTTTATGATTTTCATTTCCATCTGTTTTATTCACCTTAGCTTATAGGGTTTAGGCTTCTTCAAATAGGGGGAGATTGTTGGGTATTGCGTCCACAATAGACCTGATTTAAAGAAGAGTCTTAACAAGCTAAGCTGAATTGACTATGTATTTGACAATTCTATCAAGTTGTGCTTGCAGCTATTCCATGCTAAGTACACACCAATGTCAGAGTGCAGTGAGTCAATATACACGGGTCTGCGCAACGTAATTCCTCGTTATGTAGATCAATGTGTTGATCCACGTGTGCTTTCTCTATTGGAGTGTACTTATTTTCAAGTACAGGGTCAAGGTAGATCAAGAGCAGAAGAAGGAGCAAGGATGGGTCAAAGACCAATCTATCAAAAGAAGGAAGGAGGAAAATCCTTCCAAGTAAGAATCGACGGGAATTGTTAGTGATTCCCGCCGACTTCGACGGGAGTCATTAGTGATTCCCGCCGACTTTGACGGGAATCATTAAGTGTCTCCCGCTGACTTCTTCCGGCTGGCAAAATTCAGAAATTTTGCAAAGGCAGAATCGACTGGAGTCGGGAGTGATTCCCGCTGACATCGATGGGAATCACCAACGACTCCCGCGGATTTTGCCTTAGGCAGATTTCGCCGCTCGCTGGACCGGTCCAGGTCGTCGTGCTCAGTTCGGCCAGATCTCGGTATTTTCGAGGTGGTCCCCACAACGGTCTTCTAGGGTTTGCATTTGGGTATAAATACGTACTTATTCCCGTTGTCTACAGTACACTCCTACTCACCGGAATACGAAAAAAATTGGCTGTGACCTAGCGCCTCGCGATCTCCACCCGCACGCACATCGCCGATCGGAAGTTATCGCCGCCGTTGATCTCAGCTTGTCTCTGATCGCTTGACGAAAGTACCGAGGCAAGCACCCGGTCTCACGTGTCTCTCTCGAGATCGGTTGAGACTTGTTCTCCCTTCGGAATCGGTTGAGACGTTTGATCCGACTGAGATCGTTCGAAGACCTAGCTTGCTTCGTCGAGAAGTTTGGATTTGCAAAGCATCGCTGCCTCACTTGCTTGCCACCGCCGATCTTGACAAGATCAATTCCAAGTGAGAAATTTGGTTGTGGACTCTTCGTACTTTTTGTGCAAGCTTCAACGAATGAAGAAGGACATCGGAATCTCCATAAAGCATTGTTTGTATTTTTATTTACTTTCAATTTTGTTGTAAAGGAATTTTCATTCTTATTTGTAAGGGTTGGGTGCAACCCGTTGTGGTGGAGTTGTGACTCCGTTGTTTGAAGGGTTCCTTCCATGGTTAGGGGAGCGTTGCTCCTAGTGTGAGGATTGGATTTCAATCCGTTTGAAGAAGTGACCGAGTCGTCCCTTGGTGGGAGATAGGTCGAAGGGGGAAAGTGAACGTACCCAAATCGGGGAACCACTATAATTCTTTGTTTGTTTTCTGTGTTTTGTTTGCTTACTTGTGCAGGTTACTTTAATTCCACAAAAGACTGCACGACACTTATTTCCCCCCTATAGGTGGATTAGGTTGACACTTGATACTTTCATCGATCTCGAAAGAATGCAGGTTGGGGCGTGTAATTCTATTGCTTAGAAAATCAATTATAAAGATTTAAAATGGAGTTTTGAATGATTTTTGTGATTTGCAATTTAAAAGAACTAAAACTAAACTAGGGGGTCGCAAGCACAACATCGTAAGGTGGATTGAAACTATGTAGGTTGTTAGCTCTGCTTCACAAGTCAGATGGAAGAGAAGACAAGTAAATGGGGTGAATCACTAGCGAAATTGAAGGCCGCAAACACCTCCTTGCAACACACACAACTAGCAATTGCTAGTGGGGTAATCCAACTATCACAAAGCGTATGGAAGGGAAATGGGGACGGAACCTAATGCACACATAAACCACAATAAATTCAAAGTCATGAATTTAGCATTAAAAACAAAGGGTTTAATGTTCTCATCATCAACAACATGAGAAATGAAACTAAAATTACAACTACAAGAAGAGATGTGCTCGAAATACAACGAAGACCAAAGGTTCATCGCCGATTCATGGGAAGAATCGATAATTCATCACTCCACGTCCTCGCTCGGCCCGCAACTGACATTCGGGGTAGAAGAGGGCTCTCACCTCCCCTCACTTTACCTATCTTCTTTAATAGATCACTCCTTGGCTACATCTCTTGCCAAGCTTTCTTCCTTGGAGTAGTGATCAAAGCTTCAAATCACTACGTGGAAGCTCAGCATGATGGAGGTGGCTTAGGGAAAAGCTTTAGCAGAAGAGAGATGGAGGAAGGAATCCCAGAGATCCTCCCTAAGGTGGGAGGTGATGGAGGGCAAAAATGGAGTGGAACTGGGCTGAATGGAGGGAAGAAGGACGGAGATCTGAAATTAGGGAAAAACCTGCGCTTTAATATAAAAAAACTGTGAAAAAAAGAACTTGCACAGTTTAACGCACGGTCGTGCATTTGAAATCGTACAATATTCATCGTGGAATTTCCATACAGACCAAGGGTCCGCCCATGCGATTTCTCTTCATGCACGGTTGCAAAAACTGTGCGTGAACAAAAATGCATGGGCTGAGACAAAACAAAATAATTATAGGCCAAACAGCAGCTCATGCGGTTTTCTTCTCGCATGGTTAAATTCAACCATGCATGAAAGAAATGCATGACCAATAAAAATTATAAAATTTTAAGACAAAGAAGGTCGCTTGTGTGATTGGTTCTTGTACGGTCAAAATTAACCATGCATGACCAAAACGCACGAGTGGTGGCAGAACACCGAATTTCGGCACATTGATCTTACACGAGCAAAACAATCCATGCACGAAGAAAATCACACGGTCGTGTGATAGACGGTCAATGCAATCAAGCCGATAAAAGATAAAACATGGGCAGAATGCCCATGCGCGAACGAAAAATGCATGACCGTGTGAAATACACAGAATTGATCAAATGGATTGGGCTATGCCCCCACGTGTCCAAAACCATACTAAGAATAAAAATAAGCAACTAGGATCACCATGTGCTTACCCCCAACAGAATACAGCGCAATTGTACACCACAACGGTTAAAAAGTGCACTTCATATGAAAGTTCAGAACTACGTAAATATGAATGATAATAATATGAAAGTGAATAACAAGTGCGTGAAATTAAGCCCAAATGAGATCGAAAGACACTATCTAAATTGGATTCATTACACCCCTAGACTTACCTGTTTGCTCGTCCCGGGGGAACTGTAACGCCCCCGATTTTTTGTTCTGCGATTATTTAAATTCTCGTTTGGCGTTACGTCGACGCATTTTCTTGGCTTGCGCCATCTGTGGAGTGTGGTCTTAACTCCTTAGAACTGGGTGCCCTATTTTGTAGCCTGTTGGCAAGATCTCCCTAGCAAGCCGAGTCATTTTGGGTGACCCGGTGTGGCCTCTCGGAGGATGCTTGTGTTTTGACTTCGGGAGGGTATAACTCGAGTTCTATTCGTCGAAAGTTAGTTTCGACTTCGTCGTTGTGTTCTTAGCATGGATATTTAGCTACGGTGCGAATTTCGTCGAATTCCGAGATAGTTTGGTTTTCACGTCGCTTTGGGTGTGCCATTAGTAAAGACTAGAAGAAATTCTTTTTTTTTATTTAAGGAGCAGGCGGTTGGGTTCGGTTTTGCTGAACTGATACTTTAAAGCTTGTATAAAAGCGTTATTAATAAGTGGCGGGCCCACTTCTCCTCTCTTCTTCTCCCCAAGACCGAAACTGCTGCTCCTGTTCGCGGGAAACAGGGGAAACCGCCGGACCTGCTTCTCCTTCGGACGGCGATTACGGGAGTGTTCGTGGACGGATTTCGATTCCGAAAGCGGCGTTGTCTTGCTCTCGCTCAGATCTTCATTTCAACGGTAAGAGGTTTGTTTTTCGTGGAGTTTTAGGAGACTTGGATTTTCGGTTTCTTGAGGTTTCCGCCATTAAAGTGCGGGTTTGCTTGTTAGGTGCTGCTCCTTCTAGTACAGAGTGAAGAGGAGGGAAAGCCGACCAAGCTTCGTCGGAAATCGAGGCAAGTGGTATTCTTGCCCTTGCCATTGTTGTTCTTTTGAATTTTGGAATGTTTCCCGATTAGCCCTAGGATAGAAACCAATCTTATTCTCTTTTATCTTGCTAAATTTTAGGGCTTAGATTCTCCTATGAGCCCCCTCCTTGTGTTTTTTGCTCAACCTGCTAGTTGTGTTCACCATTTAGACTCCAAATTTGTAGTTCTAGTTGGGTGCTTTTGCGGGTGGGGCCGAGAGAGAGAGAGAGAGGGAGGAAGTTGTGGTAGGGCTCTGTTTAGAACCAGTCTTGGTAGACTCTCGGGTTTTGGTGTTGAGTGTGGTGCACACACTCAAAGCCAAAAGCCGCCCGGACTTGGCGTTGAGAGTGGTGGACACACTCAAAGCCATAGCTTGGTCTGTTCCTTGCGGCTGAGTGGTGGGGTGAATGAGTGAGAATTTTCGTCTAAGTCAAAATCGACGGGAATCACCAAGTGATTCCCGTCGATTTCGATGTGTATCGTCAGTGATTCCCACCGATCGGCGAGAATCATCCTTGATTCCTGCCGATTCGTCGAGAATCATTCTGGATTCCTGCCGATCGGCGAGAATCATTATGGATTCCCGCCGATCGGCGAGAATCATCCTGGATTCTCGCCGATTCGGCGAGAATCATCCTGCATTACCGCCGATTCGGCGAGAATCATCCTGCATTACCGCCGATTCGGCGAAAATCAGTCGGCATTCCCGCCGACCTCCTCTTGTTGGCGATGGTTTAGGGTTTTCCTGCGGGAGTGAACATTGGCGTAGAGTGAGTTGACCTCACTCAATGCCAAAGCTGTTTTGGCATCGAGGGAGGTGGACTCACTCAACGCCACCGTTGGGTTTTGTGGTTTTGCTAAAGGCGTTGAGGGAGTGGACATCACTCAACACCATAGCTGTTTTGGCGTTGAGTGAGGTTAGCTCACTCAATGCCGCTGCCTCTTTTGCTGAAGGCGTTGAGGGAGTGGACCTCACTCAACGCCATGACTGTTTTGGCGTTGAGTGAGGATAGCTCACTCAACGCCAGAGCTGTTCTTGTGGAGGGCGTTGGGTGAGTGATTCTCACTCAACGCCATGGATGTTCTGGCGCTGAGTGAGGCTAACTCACTCAATGCCAAGGTCTGGTTAGGCGCTGAGTGGGTTCCACTCAACGCCAAGCCGTGTTGAGTAACTTCAACACTATTTCTCTTTCCTCGATTTTCGTTCCCGAGTGAATTCCTTGATTTTATTTTGAGTTTCCATATCGGCCATGTTTTTCTTTCCTAAAGGCCGAATCGTGGGTCGTGGTTAGTAGTGGTGGTTTGAAGCTCTTCATGGGGGAGGTGTTGTGTAATTTAGCCAAGGCCACCCTTATTCTTCTATCTTGCTCCAGGTACGGGCTGGGCAAGGGGGTGGAAGGTCCTTGTTCTTTCACATGTAGACCCTTGAGCTTGTTGGCTTGGAAATGGTGGTTGGGGGACTGAGTTTGCCTCCAACCCGGATCCATGTTGTTTGTTCTTGCTACTACCATCTTCCACAGCTTAGTGTGTTAGACGTTTCTCCCTTGGTAGATTACAGCACTTTGGGCTCTTAGTAGCCTAGTAGACCCTGCAGGATGTAGTTTTTGGGCAGGGTTGGTGCTGTTTCCTCGCACATAGTGCGTTCCTTGTTGTCTTGCCTTGGGCAGTTGTGACTTTTTCTGCTATGTGTTTTCCTCTTTTATTTATTCCCTGGTTAACACTTCCATGCAGTTTTACCTTGTTTTGCTTGCTGAGGTATTCTTTCTTCTTTTGAATGCCTCATGTTCTGAGCAGTAGCCAGTCTGGTGGCTAGGTTGCGGTGGTGTTGCTGGTGTTCTCTTGGACTTTGGAGATCCTGTTGATTTGTTAGTGAGGTAGTTTTTTTGTACTTTTCTTACAGACATACGTATTTTCCTGTGTGTTCGTGTCAGGTTGTTGGCGCCCACTAGTAGTTTTTACCTTTGTACTAGATATATTACTTTTACTGCTATCATTTTCTGGAGATAGTCTACTTGCTCTGGGGAGGATTTATGCTAGGTTGCTCGTTATTTTAAAACTACAATTATTATTATAAGTATATCGCATGATCAACATGTTTTATAAAGGTAAATCACTATTTTCCAAACAACGTTTAAAGATCGTTTCCTTATATATAATATAAATTAAATGTAGAGTCTTGCATGGCATAAGTGGTCCTCTTAGGGCTCTTATGCACTTCTTAGGATGTCAAACCTGAATAAAATATTTTTTCGCAGCGCTTAAGTATAGTTTTTAACTATGGACTAGGTGATCCACTGAGCCGAGGGATACGGCCTCTAATGTATAACTGATTTTCTAATCATTAAACTCATAAATTTCTTTCATAAAGTGTACTGATGGTTTTGCCTGAGCGTCAGCAGTTATCCCCTGCTTGACGTGGCATCATGACGTACGTTTTCTCATACTCTGATAATTCTTTAATTCGGAGAAAATACGGGTTATGACTGTTGGTATCAGAGGGAGGTTGCTTGACAAGTTAGTTGGGCAACCTTCCTTTTATTGCTTTAGTAGTTCAGCATCATGTCATTCACACACCAATATGTCATCAGCACGTCTTGGCAAAAGCACGAACACTACACTCATAGCATAACATAAAGTATATGGGCCATATTATGTAGTATGGGATGCATAATATGTGTTCGTATATGGATCCACCATAGGGGCAACATGTGAGGGCTATGTAGTATGGGATGCATAACCTCACCACATGGCTGCGACTAGCACGTTTTCTTTTCTTTATTGCATGCGAATGTTTTGTAGTATGGGATGCATAACATTTTCATTCGTACGCCGCTTTATAACATGCATTAGGGCCTTTCAGAATGCATAGCACAAACATGCATAGCATAACATTGCATAAGCACAATGTGACAAGCTAAAGACTGGCAGGATGACATATGTACACACATAAGTTTTCGAGTCAAAAATAATATAGTCATACATTCCCGATCTAGGCACAAAAATTAGTATGGTGGTGGTTAACCATCCTAGGTTAGGGCATAACATCAATTTTTGTAAAAAAAATAAACTCCCAGAGCAAGTTTAGCAGCTTTAAGTTCATATCTATATATGTATTGTCTGTACTTGTAGTTGGGTCTAGCCGTTGTACTAAGATCTAACTAGTGTAGCTTTGACTTTAGGATGGAGAGACGTCCTTCAACTAGATCGACTCCCCTGTCTGAGGGTGAGTCATCTGGAGCTCAGAATGATGCGGTAATCGAAAGCTTGCGGCAGAGTAGCGATTCTTTAAGAAGGCAGTTGGTGGAGGTGCGAGCCCAGATCCAGTCTTTGGTAGCAGTTATGGCAGGACAGACTCAGGGAGTGCAAAGCCCGGCAGGGGGGATTGCTGTTCCTCCCCCTCCTACACCCTTAATACCTCCAGTGGTGGTGCCAGCGGAGATGGCCTTCATCTCACAGTTTCAGAGGCTGAGCCCTCCCACTTATGACGGGAAGGCAGATTTCATGGTGAAAGACGACTGGCTGATCTCCATGGAAAGGAGATGTTCTCGTACTCAGGGATTGCAGACAATCAGAGGGTGATGATAGCCGCCTATCAGCTTAAAGGTTTGGCATAAGAGTTGGTGGCTGGAGAGAGAAGGAGAGCTTAGTAGCTGGATGCTCTTGGGAGGTGTTCAAGGAGATGCTATTGAGGAAGTTCTTACCCTCGGTCGAGCGTGACCGCCTCATGATTGACTTCCTCCATCTGAAGCAAAGGCAACTCACGGTGGGTGAGTATGAGATAGAGTTCAGCAAGCTGAGCCGTTTTTCCCATAGATTGGTCAACATTGAGGCTGATCGAGTTAAGCGATTTCTCGATGGTTTGAGGAGTGAGGTGCAGCAGTTGACCTGTGCTTATGGGTCAGAGTCTTATGTAGGAGTAGTGGAGGCTGCTCTGAAGGTGGAGGCAATTGAGACCGCGAAGAGTAGAGGACAGCAAAGTAGGAAGGATAAGAGGAAGTCTGTGGAGGAAAAGAAACCCCAGGTACCCAGTACAGTTCCTGGAAAGAAGAGTAAAGTGGTGTGCAGTTTCTGTGGCCGGTCAGGCCACCCTGTCGAGAGATGTTTCAAGAGGGCAGCAGCTCAGAGGAAGGAGCAGGTTCATGCGATTCAGGGTGCTCCTAGGAGAGATGTCTCCTGTTCTGTTTGCAAGCGACCCGGGCATGATGCTGCCCAGTGCTGGTCCAAGGATAAGGTATGTTTTCAGTGTGGGCAGAAGGGACACATCAAGTCTAGGTGTCCTTAGGTCCAGCCTACTCTTCATGCAGTTCCTCTTCAGGCATTACCTCCACCTCAGCGTGTGGAAGGGGGAAAGGGAAAGCTGAACGTGATCTCTTCCGAGGAGGCTGAAGCTTCGACTCAGGTCATCTCAGGTTAGTTGTCTTTCCAGCCTAAATGTTTTGTTCTTGTCTTGCTAGAATGTTTGTAATATTGTTGTGGTAGTTCCTTAGTTATATATGTTCCTATAGGGAAGTTTAAGGTGAAGAACCGCTGGGCACGTGTTCTGTTTTACTCTGGAGCTACCCACTCGTTCGTGGCTAGATCCTTTGTTGAGCGACATCGGTTGACTTTAGATCGAGTTCGGGATACCTTTCGTGTCAAGTTCCCCTCTGGTGAATCTGTGTTGTAAGATTTGGGCGTGTTAGATTGCCCTGTTTTGTTGGGGGACTTCCTTACAAAGGCATACCTGAAGACGATTGATCTGGAGGACTTCGATGTTATTTTGGGCATGGACTGGCTGTCTAGGTATGATGCAGTCATTCAGTGCAAAGGGAAGCGTTTGGACTTCATCAGGGACGACAGTCAGCCCGGAAGCGTGTATGCAGATCTGAGCCAGGATTCTCCTGTCATCTCTGCGGTATGTGCTCAGAAGTTTTTTCTTTCGGATTGTTTTGCTTGTTTGGTCTCGGTGGTTGGGACCGCTGTTAGTGTACCGCGCTTAGAGCAGATTCCAGTTGTTCGTGATTTCGCCGATGTTTTTCCTGATGAGCTTCCTTGTCTTCCTCCCGAGCGGGATGTTGAGTTTGTGATCGATTTGGAGCCGTGTACGCGTCCTATTGCTAAGGCGCCGTACCGGATGGCCCCTCGAGATCTAGAGGAGTTGCGAGTCAAGTTAGATGAGTTGTTGGTGAAAGGGTTTATCAGGCAGTGTTCGTCGCCTTGGGGTGCTCCTGTTCTATTTGTGAAGAAGAAAGATGGGTCAATGCGTCATTGCATCGACTATAGAGAGTTGAACAAGGTCACAATTAAGAACAGGTACCCTCTGCCGAGGATCGATAATTTATTTTATTAGTTGCACGGTAGCATGGTCTTCTCCAAGATTGACCTTCGTTATGGCTATCATCAGCTTAGGATCCATGTGGCAGATATTCCACGGACTGCGTTTAGATCGAGGCATGGACATTTTGAGTTCTTAGTGATGTCGTTTGGATTGACCAACGCTCCATCAGCGTTCATGGATATGATGAACCCGGTGTTTAAGGATTTCCTAGATAAGTTCGTGGTGGTCTTCATCGATGATGTGTTGGTTTATTCTCGCAGTGCTGAGGAGCATGAGCCGCATCTGCGCTTGGTTCTATCAGAGTTGAGGAACGATAAGTTATTCGCCAAGTTAAGCAAGTGCGAATTTTGGTTGCCTCAGGTCTCGTTTCTGGGCCACGTGGTGAATAAGAATGGGATCTCGATTGACCCGAAAAAGATCGCAGCAGTGATGGATTGGAGTAGGTCGGGCACGCCCAAGGAGATCAGGAGCTTTCTAGGATTAGCCGGCTACTACAGGAGGTTTGTGGAGGGTTTCTCTACCCTAGTTGCACCTTTGACTAAGCTGACTCAAAAGAACGTGGCTTTTGTTTGGAGCGAGAAGTGCGAAGAAGCCTTTCTGGAGTTAAAGAGGAGATTGTGCACTGCTCTCGTTCTGACCCTGCCTGCTGAGGGTGTGGATTATGATGTATACGTAGATGCTTCGCATGTAGGTCTGGGATGCGTATGAATGCAGGTTGGTAAGGTGATTGCCTATGGGTCAAGGAAACTGAAGACTCATGAGAAGAATTATCCTACGCATGACCTCGAGTTCGCAGTGGTTATTTATGCGTTGAAGCTGTGGAGACACCTACTTTATGGGGCTCAGTGCAAGATCTTCACCGACCATAAGAGCCTGAAGTACGTGTTCACGCAGAAGGAGTTAAATCTGCGCCAGCGTCGGTGGCTAGAGTATGTGGCCGATTATGATGTAGAGATCTAGTATCATCCAGGCAAGGCCAATGTGGTGGCCGACGCCCTGAGCCGTAAGACGGGAAAGATCTTTAATCTCACCGCCGATCGTTTAGTGGAGGAGTTCCTCCTTATTGATATATCAGTGGGATGCTGTGGTCTGCAGAGTAGTTTGTCAGTGGCAGAGCCGTCTTGGAATTTTTGACTAGACTTCACCAGAAATACGACCCGGATCTTCTACACTTATACTCCAGGACTGAGAGAGGAGAGTTGCCGGATTATTCCATCGATAATGCGGGAACTTTGAAGTACCGCAGCTGATTTTGCATCCCCGCGGTTGGGGACATTCGGGGTATGGTTTGTAGAGAGGCTCATGGATCCAGCGTTGCCTACCATCAAGGATCTACAAAGATGTATCGTGACTTAAAGCAAATTGCCTGGTGGTATGGCATGAAAGAAGATATAGCCCGATTTGTTGCAGAGTGCCACACTTGTAAGCGGGTGAAGGCCGATCATGAAAGTCCTGGTGGCAAGTTGAATCCGTTAGAGATCCCGACTTGGAAGTGGGAAAGTATATCTATGGATTTCATCACGGGTTTACCGCGATCCCCGGGGGCATTTGATTCCGTTTGGGTCATAGTGGATAGACAGACGAAGTGTGCTCACTTCGTACCATATAAGATTGATTACCCGATAAAGAAGATAGCGGAGTTGTACTTGAATGAAGTCATCCGACTGCACGGTGTGCCGGTTAGCATCATTTCTGATCAAGACTCCCGGTTTACTTCTCGTTTTTGGCAGAGTCTGCAGGAGGGTTTGGGTACGGATCTGAGGTATTCTACTGCGTACCACCCACAGACTAATGGGCAGACGGAGCGGGTGAATCAGATAGTTGAGGATATGATTCGATGCTACATTTTAGACCACGGTGGAGCGTGGGATGAGCGGCTACGTCTTATGGAATTTGCATACAACAATAGTTACAGGAGAGCTTACAGAAGGCTCCGTTCGAAGTCTTGTATGGGAGGCGCTGCAGAACTCCGTTGTTTTTGGCTGAGGATGGTGAGAGGCCATTATTGGGTCCTGATGCGCTCGAGGAAATGGAAGTTGCAGTGAAGCTTGTTCGAGAGAAGCTTCATATAGCTCAGGAGAGGTACGAGAAGAACGCCAATCGGCGTAGGTCTGCCTTGGAGTTTTCTGTAGGGGACCTTGTATTTCTTAAAGTTTCCCCGATGGTGGGTGTAAAGAGGTCCGGTAAGAATCGGAAATTGGACCCGAGATATGTGGGCCCGTTTAAGATTTTGGAGCGGATTGGCGTGTCATCTTACAGGTTGGATTTGTCAACAAACTTCCCAGGTGTTCATAATGTTTTTCCATGTTAGCCAATTGCGGAAGTGCGTGCGCAGTAGTGGGCAAGTCTTGGACATTGTGCCCCAGTTGGAACCCAACCTCACTTTTGCTGAAGTGCCGGTCTGTATTTTTGATACTCAGGAACGGGTGCTGCGAAAGAAGTCTATTCCATGGTGAAAGTTCTTTGGAGGAATCAGGATTTGGAGAGCACGACTTGGAAGTTAGAGTCGGCTATGAGGGAGGCTTACCCTCAGCTATTTCCCTGATTAGTTTGGTTTGTTTTTCTTCTTGTAATGTTTGGATTATTACTTTCCTTCTATAGTAGAGGTGTTGTGCGTAAAGTTTCGGGACGAAACTTTCTTTTAGGGGGAGTGACTGTAACGCCCCCGATTTTTTTTCTGCGATTATTTAAATTCTCGTTTGGCGTTATGTCAACGCATTTTCTTGGCTTGCGCCATCTGTGGAGTGTGGTCTTAACTCCTTAGAATTGGGTGCCCTATTTTGTAGCCTGTTGGCAAGATCTCCCTAGCAAGCCGAGTCGTTTTGGGTGACCCGGTGTGGCCTCTCGGGGATGCTTGTGTTTTGGCTTTGGGAGGGTATAACTCAAGTTCTGTTCGTCGAAAGTTAGTTTCGACTTCGCCGTTGTGTTCGTAGCGTGGATATTTAGCTACGGTGCGAATTTCGTCGAATTCCGAGATAGTTCAGTTTTCGCGTCGCTTTGGGTGTGCCATTAGTAAAGACTAGAAGAAATTATTTTTTATTATTATTTAAGGAGCAGGCGGTTAGGTTCGGTTTTGCTGAACCAATGCTTTAAAGCTTGTATAAAAGTCTTATTAAGAAGTGGCGGGCCCACTTCTCCTCTCTTCTTCTCCCCAATACCGAAACCGCTGCTCCTGTTCGCGAAAAACAGGGGAAACCGCCGGACCTGCTTCTCCTTCGGACGGCGATTCCGGGAGTGTTCGTGGACGGATTTTGATTCCGAAAGCGGCGTTGTCTTGCTCTCGCTCAGATCTTCATTTTGACGGTAAGAGGTTTGTTTTTCGTGGAGTTTTAGGAGACTTGGATTTTCGGTTTCTTGTGGTTTTCGCCATTAAAGTGCGGGTTTGCTTGTTAGGTGATGCTCCTTCTAGTGCAGAGTAAAGAGGAGGGAAAGCCGGCCAAGCTTTGCCGGAAATCGAGGCAAATGGTATTCTTGCCCTTGCCATTGTTGTTCTTTTGAATTTTTGAATGTTTCCCGGTTAGCCCTAGGGTAGAAACCAAGCATATTCTCTTTTATCTTGCTAAATTTTAGGGCTTAGATTCTCCTATGAGCCCCCTCCTTGTGCTGTTTGCTCAACCTGCTAGTTGTGTTCACCATTTAGACTCCAGATTTGTAGTTCTAGTTGGGTGCTTTTGCTGGTGTGGCTGAGAGAGAGAGTGAGGGATGAAGTTGTGGTAGGGCACTGGTTAGAACCAGTCTTGGTAGACTCTCGGGTTTTGGTGTTGAGTGTGGTGCACACACTTAAAGCCAAAAGCCGCCCGGACATGGCATTGAGTGTGGTTGACACACTCAAAGCCATAGTTTGGTATGTTCCTTGTGGCTGAGTGGTGGGGTGATTGAGTGAGAATTTTCATCTAAGTCAAAATCGACGGGAATCACCAAGTGATTCCTGCCGATTTTCATGTGTATCGTCAGTGATTCCCACCGATCGGCGAGAATCATCCTTGATTCCCGCCGATTCGTCGAGAATCATTCTGGATTCCTGCCGATCGCCGAGAATCATCCTGGATTCCCGCCGATTCAGCGAGAATCATCCTGCATTCCCGCCGATTCGGCGAGAATCAGTTGGCATTCCCGCCGACCTCCTCTTGTTGGCGATTTTTTTAGGGTTTTCCTGCAGGAGTGAACTTTGGCGTAGAGTGAGTTGACCTCACTCAACGCCAAAGCTGCTTTGGCATCGAGGGAGGTGGAATCACTCAACGCCACCGTTGGGTTTTGTGGTTTTGCTAAAGGCGTTGAGGGAGTGGACCTCACTCAATGCCATAGCTGTTTTGGCGTAGAGTGAGGTTAGCTCACTCAACGCCGCTGCCTCTTTTGCTGAAGGCGTTGAGGGAGTGGACCTCACTCAACGCCATGGCTATTTTGGCGTTGAGTGAGGATAGCTCACTAAACGCCAGAGCTGTTCTTGCAAAGGGCGTTGGGTGAGTGATTCTTACTCAATGCCATGGCTGTTCTGGCGCTGAGTGAGGCTAACTCACTCAACGCCAAGGTCTGGTTAGGCGCTGAGTGTGTTCCACTCAACGCCAAGCCGTATTGAGTAACTTCAACACTATTTCTCTTTCCTCGATTTTCGTTACCGAGTGAATTCCTTGATTTTATTTTGAGTTTCCTTGTCGGCCATGTTTTTCTTTCCTAAAAGCCGAATCGTGGGTCGTGGTTAATAGTGGTGGTTTGAAGCTCTTCATGGGGGAGGTGTTGTGTAATTTAGCCAAGGCCACCCTTATTCTTCTATCTTGCTCCAGGTACGGGCTGGGCAAGGGGGTGGAAGGTCCCTTGTGCTTTCACATGTAGACCCTTGAGCTTGTTGGCTTGGAAATGGTGGTTTGGGGACTGAGTTTGCCTCCAACCCGGATCCATGTTGTTTGTTTTTTCTACTACAATCTCCCATAGCTTAGGGTGTTAGAAGTTTCTCCCTTGGTAGATTGCAGGACTTTGAGCTCTTAGTAGCCTAGTAGACCCTGTAGAATGTAGTTTCTGGGAAGGGTTGGTGCTGTTTCCTTGCACGTAGTGCGTTCCTTGTTGTCTTGCCTTGGGCAGTTGTGACTTTTTCTGCTGTGTGTTTTCCTCTTTTATTTAGTCCCTGGTTGAGACATCCATGCAGTTTTACCTTGTTTTGCTTGCTGAGGTATTCTTTCTTCTTTTGAATGCCTCAGGTTCTTAGTAGTAGCCAGTCTGGTGGCTAGGTTGCGGTGGTGTTGCTGGTGGTCTCTTGGACTTTGGAGATCCTGTTGCTTTGTTAGTCAGGTAGTTTTTCTGTACTTTTCTTACAGACATACGTATTTGCCTATGGGTTTGTGTAAGGTTGTTGGTGCCCACTGGTAGTTTTTACCTTTGTACTAGATATATTACTTTTGCTGCTATCATTTTATGGAGATATTCTACTTGCTCTGGGGAGGATTTATGCTAGGTTGCTAGTTATTTTAAAACTACAATTATTATTATAAGTATATCGCATGATCAACATGTTTTATAAAGGTAAATCACTATTTTCCAAACAACGTATAAAGATCGTTTGCTTATATATAATATAAATTAAATGTAGAGTTTTGCATGGCACAAGTGGTCCTCTTAGGGCTCTTATGCACTTCTTAGGATGTCAAACCTGAATAAAATATTTTCCCGCAGCGCTTAAGTATAGTTTTTAACTGTGGACTAGGTGATCCACCGAGCCGAGGGATACGGCCTATAAAGTATAACGTATTTTCTAATCATTAAACTCATAAATTTCTTTCATAAAGTGTAGTAGATGGTTTTGCCTGAGCGTCAGCAGTTATCCCCTGCTTGACGTGGCATCATGACGCGCGTTTTCTCATACTCTGATAATTCTTTAATTCAGAGAAAATGCGGGTTGTGACAGGAACTATCTCTCATACAGATAAGAAAAATAAAAGTTGGCATAGCAATTGAAAAGTGGAGTATTGATGAGTCTGATATTTATAGTGTTTTTGGACTCATTTTGGCTTTTTTTTACACTTGAGCATTTCACATTTAGCTGTTATTGCTTATTTTTCACTTGGTACACATTTTTATAATAAGTGCACTTTTTGCTCGTTGTGGTGCTCAATTGCGCTCCATTTTGTTATAAGCACTTGGTGCTCCTCATTGTGTTTTTGTAGCTTATATTGTTGTTTTGGAAAGGCTGGGGGTGTGCCCATTCAATTTTTGGGATATTGGGGAAATGCACGGTCGTGCATTTTTCCTTGGTGCACGGGCCTTTTGCCCGTACGATCTCGTGTACAGAAATCTTGGGTACTACCTCCACCCATGTGATTTGTTCATGTATGGTTGATTTCAACCGTGCGAGAACAAATTGCACGAGTGACATGGTTTATCTAAAACTTTTATGTTTTTAGTGGTCGTGTATTTTCTTCACGCACGGTTGATTTCAACCGTATGAGAGGAAAATCACACGGTCTGGTGGTTGGCCCTGAATTTTATTTCTGCCTCTACCCGTGCATTTGCGCATGGTATGCAACTGTGCATAAAGAGAAATTGCATGGACGAAACCTTGTCCTGTAGTGTGTTTTCTCTCATAAATATTGCACGGTTTGATCGCACGACCATGCGATCGACCATGCACGGCTAAATTCCCACAAATTCTCTATAAATAGCCGCATGACGCCCAAAGTTTGGAGATTCCATCTTCCCCAATCAGTTCACCAATTTTGCTGTAGGGAGATCTCTGCTCTCTTCCCCCATCATCCATGTATTAGGGCTCTTACCCTAAGCCGCCTCCATCATCCAATAGATTCAAGGAAGGGGATTCTAACCCTACACTCTCCATCAAGCAAGGAAAGTTTGCACTAGAATAGATTGAGTCGTGAGACGAAGAAGACGAGCCATTGGGTGTAGGTGACAACTCTCCACTACCCCGAACGTAGTTGTGAACTGAGCTAGGATGTGGATTGACAACCCGACGATTCTTACCTTGAATCTTCAATAAGGCTTCAGATTTGGTCGATTCTTTTGCTTCCTCCTCTTGTTTTGATAGTTTTCTTTTCATGCATTGATGATGTGCACACTTGAAATTTGTCCTTTAATGTTAAATTCATGTCTTTGAATTTATTTTGTGTTCTTGTGTGTTTGAGGTTGCTCCTCAATTTACCTTCCTATCATGTTAGGATTGCCACGCTAGAAATTATTAGTTGTGAGCTTTGCGTCGAGGCGTGTGCGACCCTCATTTTGCTTGCCTTCTCGTCCATCCGCCTCACGAAAAGTGCATAGTGGCCTACATAGTTTTCATCCCGTCAGTCGAAGCAATGCATAATGGCATGCATAGGAGTAATTGATTTAGTTTTATTTTGTTTAGTTTCCACAAACCAAAAGCTCCTTCATAACCCCAACCTTGAGAACTTCAATCTCAAGTTTTCCTTAAAATTAACTCCACCTTACTATGTTCCACGTGAGATCGATACTTACGAAAATTCGCTCATTTATATTACTTATGTGACTGGTACACTTGCCGCTAGCGCATCAAGTTTTGGAGTCGTTGCTAGGGAACATGGTCAAGTGAGTTTCTAGAGAGGGAGTCGAGAGATTGAAATCCTTTCCTTTGTAATTCACATCTCTTTTGTTTAGTTTTGCTTTTCTTTATTTTACTTGTTTTTAATATAGGTTGTTGTAGTGATTTTTTGTTGGATATAGTGATTTGCATAAAAATTTTCATTTGTTGAATCTGGCTAATTTCACACAATGTGGGCTGCATTTAATATCTGATGTCATTGGTGTGGAGTTCCCTCCCATGCTAGTGATAGATGCCCTACGGGTGATAGTGGGCATAATTCTCATGGCTTGATGCATGGAGTACCGCTCTCCTATGGTTTTTCATTCCATGTGCCTAAGTTTTATGGCAACTTGTCTTCGCCGCATATACCATTTTTGTATTCCTCTCCAGCCCTGCAAGGACTGGGGAAAAATACAAAATTGTGCTTGTTTTTTCATAACACCGATGACGCATTGAAGGATTGTGCTGAATATCTTCGCCAATTGGATAAGGATGATGATTTGGATATCCGGATCATCCCGACTCCTACCTCTTGTAGCACACCTTCAACATCTGATTATGTGTCTGTGTCACCTTTATATTTTGAAGGGAATGATTGGACACAACCACCAGATGTGTGGTTGATTCGGGCTCTTGCATGGCTAAGACTTTCTCCATGTGCATATATAACCGAGTGTGGAATCAATTCTTAGCGAGGAACCAGTGCTTGTTTTTTTTTACAAGCACTATTCCTTCTTTTTTATGTATTCTACTACATTTGTTTCTGACGGCATCAACGATGATGCACCACAAGTTGAGGTGTGTGATCTAGGGGTTATGCATATCCCTATGGAGGAGTACAACTTTCTAGGTGAGGAGGATTCTTTCTTAGCACTAGTGGAGGAAGTCAAAATCATGGGTGAGGCTACTATAGATCCTGCCGAACCTTGTTGCATTGTCGCGGTGAATCATTGGGTCATACGTAAGAAATTCATTAGAAGCAACTTTTAAATATACAAAATAGATTGCAAATTTCTAAGATATATATCTATATATTATTCCTACTCATAAATTGAATTGCGTTGAGTCAATGCAATAAGAAAGTAAATTGATCGCTCAGACGAGTATTGCCTAAGACCAAAGATCGGGATAACCTCCAAAGAAATCCATCAATATTGATGTCCATAAGCTTACCAATTCACACTCTCTCCACAACACTGGTTCGGTTCAAAACACGAATCAATAAGACTTTAGGTTTAGAATGAGACTTGAGTTATGACAGGATAAACAAAGATAAACGAGGAGGCTCGACACAGATAGCTCAAATGAGCTCACAAATATAACTATCCATTCACAAATAAAATGTGGGTGCACAACACCCCCGGGCTTAAACTTGAAACTATGGGTGTGAGCACCACCCAATCCCAAATATTCTTCACATTTTTTTCATTTTCAACTTTTTTTAAAAATTTCCCAATTTATTAAAATTATTCATTTTTGTCTTTTTTTTAGCACAATTTTCAGCTGTATTTTTTCAATGGAGCTTTTCCATGGATTCACAAAAGAGAATACCACATCAACACCCCAAAATATAAAAGAATTCAACCTTAAGCTCGGAGTTTTGGTGTGTGATTAAGATAGGCTTTTGGCTTTAATGATATGACGGTGTAGCTGAGTCAACAGAAGGGATAGGCATAACAAGGCTATGCAAGGATAGAGCATTAGGTTTGGTGCAAAGGCTCAATCGGGCCAAAGGGCATCCTATATCACACTCGTACTACTAAACTAACCTATACCCATGCTTCGAGAGTAACTAGGGTCAAGTTCTTAGACACCGATAAAGACTATCCTTCCACCTAACTCGAGCAATACAACTCTAGAGATTAGCTACACACATCACTTATGTTATCATCGGATTCACACTGGATTCACAATTATGAGTAGAATAAAGTATTTCAACACAAATAGAAAATTATAAAACTATAAGCATAAAGAAAACTTAATTCTACTCGAATTCCTAAATGAGACGGAGCACTCGACTAGGAGCATGACAGGAGTCAACATTTTACTTCATCTCTCAATCATATGCATGCAAAATTGTATTTTTGAATCATATACGAGAGATAAAATTCACTCGTGACGCATCCACGGATAAGTGTGTGCTCATGTGGATGATGTGGTGTGAGAGGAATATCCAAACAAGGTATAATAAAATTTAAATAAAAAATGTGCTTCTGGTATGCAAATGACAAAGTGCACGTGAGTGGGTAACAAACAACTACTCTCCCCAGACTTATGCTAATCAATTCTACACAAGATATAACAATAAAAATCAGGAATAGAGCTAGGGAAAAGATTACTCAATGCTCTGAAATGAGCATACAAAGACGCAAGTATATCATAACCAATTCGTATCCACAACCACAATATATCCACACCTGTAGGCAAAGAACTCCAACGGCAACATATATAAACTAACACAATCACAGCCACAAAACTAAGCTACACAACCACAACTACACTAACAATATGAACTATCAGATCATAGAAAATATTAGAAATAATAGCATAGAAGATAACTGCAGGAAATAACCATGTTCACACATTTGGATCAGAAGTCCTAAATAACAAAGTCATAGTACAACAATAATACAAACAAAAACAAAAACTGAAATAAAAATTGAGCAATCCTTTGAAGAGCGGAGTCGAGCAATCATGGTGGAGACTAATGTGAAGACTGCAGAGGAGGAGAAATGGAAGAATCGAGCTGGCAAAGAAGGCATCGGGGCGAAACTACAGATCGCACACACAGGAGACATAGGCCCCGTTTGGTGGGACTTTTTTCAGCGATCAAGCGGTTACGACAGCATGTACCAAGCCTTAATTAAGGTCCGATACATGTGGTTGTAACCGCTTGACCGCTGAAAATAAGTTCCCCCAAACGGGGCCATAGGCTCCGTTTGGGAGGACTTATTTTCACCGATCAAGCGGTCATGACCGGTGAAAATAAGTCCTCCCAAACGGAGCCATAAACTAGGGCAGCGTGCGACTGTTCGCGAAATGGAAAGATATATAAATTTAAAAATCGCACGATGTGCGTTTTCGCGAACGCATGGCCAGTTCACTTGTGCTATTTGCAAATTCCACCCAGACCTTCAAACTTTCAGGAAATAGATAGCTCACAAAAAGAAAATGCGGATTTTGGAACAACACGATGAAAAGATATAATAATTTCTCAACTGAACTCTTTGCAGGGGGCGCGATACACGCAAAAATTTATAAAAATTAGAATTGGACGAACTAGCAGCAGTTATATTATGACTAAAAGCTACTGATAGAATTAATTAACAATCTACTCCTAGTCCAAGATAAGTATTGCGTTATTGTCATCCCAAAACATCCTATTTTGCAATAGAAATGTGCTAACTTATAGGGTTAAGAAAATTGAAATGAACAGACAATAATTTTATTATCCGCTTTGGTAACCGATACCGATACAGAGACAGAACAATCAACCTCATACATGTATAATAATACATGCATTGTGCTTGAGTCATTGGTAGAAAATATGAGGAAGAAATCTATCTGCCCTTCTCCACATACAGGTGATCCAAACCATCGTCAGACAGCATAATTGGCCCAACCACTTCTTGAACCAAATCCACAGAAGAATCTCATTGAGGATCAAACAAGAGAATAGGTTCACGAAATAAAGTAGAAGAATGACTTAAAGGAATTTAGTCTTCAAGAGCGATCCCGATATCACTCCAGAGAGGTTGAAGCAATAGGATATTGTCGATATCGCCGACAATGCTGCAAGGTTCAGCATGAACTTTAGTGGCCTCCTCCACAATTTGAATTTCCTTTATCGGTGCTGAGGTAATCTCCTCCTCACCTTGAAGAATATCCTCCTCTATAGGAATAGGCACAACACCGCATTCATCTTCATTATCCTGCATAGCATTCTCAGAAAAAGTCGACAGGAACAAATGTAGTAATATGAACAAGAGGGAGAGAAATAATTGTTGGGAATATTGCCCTTCAATGTTGGATTTGTAAAAAGAAAAAGTGTTGTTCTTAAAATATGATTTAAAAATACTAAGAAAAGACCAGCACTCGATCTTGAATCAACTCAGAAAGAAATGATCAAAATAAATAAACTTCCAACTCACTTTAACGATGATGTTTGGACCGTGGAGGTTCCTAAAATATGAACGCACCTTTTTCAAGAATATGCCCACTAAGTTTAGGTAGATCAATCAAACTCTCATCCTAATCGAATCTCCTAAAGCTTGTATTAAGTGGTGAACCCCACTATTTTATTTGACTCTAATCCGGGAGATTTACGTCATCCTCTCTCGAGGGTTGCATTCAAATCTCTTTACCCGTGAGTGATCGATCTGAATACATGATCCTCTCGGACACTTAGAAAACCGAAACAAAAATGAAAACCATATATTTATTGATATGGTCTCACTCCAAATAAATCAGGGGTAAATCCTAAGCATTTGTTAAAAGTGAGTAGAAAATAAGTTTCAAAGAGTGGATCATTTCATTCCCTGGCTCATCTCAATCGAGTGCTAAAAGAGATTTAGCTACCCATTATGGCGGGGGAAAAAAATAAAAAATAGAAAATCGCATGATTAAATATAGGAGAAGGTAAATGATGACGAGCTCAACTTTATATAAAAAAGGGAGTACACTAGTAAAGGAAAATTACAACACTTATACCGTGAAAGTAAAACTGAAAGAAGGAAACAAAAACAAGCAAGCAAACACTCTAAAACTCTTTGAAACTCTCATTTTCCACTCCAAATTATCCGCTTGTGTTTTCTTCCCTCCCCTTTATAGATGTAAAAGTGGTTCTAAAATTATCCAAAATGGTAAATGCAAGGGGGTGTATCTTGATGAGAGATAAAATTTGTGGCTCCAAAGGGGAAAGAATGTGACTTCTCATGGTTTAAGAGGGGGATGAATATTGGAAGTCAAAATAAATGATTCATGCATTGGGAGTGAGGTGGGCCATATGGAAGAGGAATAAAATTGGAAATGGTTGTTGAATGGGGCTAGCCAGCAATGATAGGTGGCAGGATTGAGCTGAAAGTTGGAACCAGGCTGTTGGAACCCTACTTGTGATTTGGGCTAGGTTCACTATTAGGTTTGATTAGATGACCCAACATGTATAGTCTAGGGTCATAGGTTATTTCCAGGGTCTAAGTCAGTAGCACATACTTAGATTGTCAGTCTCTACTTCAGAAGACTTAAGAGACAGAAGATTTCAGAGGAAAAACAGTTAAAATGATTGCAGGAAAGTCGTTCGACGATAGCTGAACTCAGCTCGACTATCGTTGATCTCAGATCGATGAACTCAGAGTTCCTTCTCTGAGTTGAGCTCGACGAAAGTCTAGCTGAGATCGACGAACTGATATCTCATATCAGAAGTTCAGCTCGACGAAGGACTATCTCTGTTCGACGAACTTGGAGCTCAGATTGGCAAGTATATTTTTCAGTTCAACAATCTTGGAGCTCAGCTCAACGAAGGAGAATTATTAGCTCGACGAACTTGGAGCTCAGGTCGACGAAATCATTGCTGAATTCGACTAACTCCTTCAAGGTTCTGTTCGACTATTCTTCTCTGCAGTTTCTCAGTTTGACTATTCCAGTTTGTTTTCAAAATATATTAGGACAGCAATGCTCTGATAATTAATGCTCAATATTCTCAAGAATATAGCCGTTACCTGGCAGCATTAATTATAGTTTTCACAGAGTTATTACTCTACCTTATTTACTGGGATAGTTAGGGAAATGCATTCAAGACAAAATTATCCGTTCAGGATCCTAGAAATTATGCAGAGGATTTCAAAGAAAGAATTTAAAATTCAAATGTTTTGAATCTGCAATCAATATATAAAGTGATTTTTCAGAAGATTGCAAGAGTTAGTGAATTAGTGAAAAAGAAGAGCAATCAATAATCAGTGAAGCACACAACACAGCTCTCAAACACACAGAGTTCTTCTTCATCTGCTTCAGGCTTTCAAGATACAACTAATCAAAATCAGTCTAAAAGCTTGCTGAAGAGCAACATCATTTTGAATGCCTACACCCTAAAGCAAAGCTTCCACTCCTGATCAGATCCATACAACTCAGGGGGAGCTTTGACTTCAACAAGTCCACTAGTCTTCTCAGAGATTTGAGACAGAGAAGACAACATCATTTTACTTTTCCCTTTCACTGTGTACAGGGTTTTAACTCCCTTCAAAAGTTAGCCTTTTTTGTTCATAAGTCACCTGATCAAAAGACTTGGGATTGGTTTTTGGGCACCTGATCAAAAGCTCAAAGGGTTGTTAGATCTCCCTTAGAAAAATAGATCTTGTGGTGAAAGGGCACCTGAGTAAAAACCTGTGGTGGCAGGGCACCTGATCAAAAACATGTAGTGGATTCCTACTAGGGTGGTAGAAGAGTAGATGTACCCAGGTTTATTGGAGAACCACTATAAATTCCTTGTATCGTCTGGATTGCCTTTACCTTTTATTTTTGTGTGCTGTGATTTTCTTCTTATACTTATATATATCACCAACTTTTAATCCGCTATAAAACAAGTGAATAAACTTTAAAATACTATATTTAACCCCCCCCCCCCCCCTCTAGTGTTAAGTCAGATCTATCCCTCACTTTCAATTGGTATCAGAGGTGTATTTTTTTGTTCCACAGGCTAACACTTGAACCAAAAGATCCTTGATAGATCTCACTTACTCTAGTTTGCTCCTTTTCTCATGACACAAAACAAAGAGTTTTCATGCACCAGACCTCCAGTATACAATCTAAATAAGTTTACACTTTGGAAGGTAAGGATTAGGCTCTACATGAATTCCATTGATGAAGATATTTATAATTCTATCTTGACAGGTCCCCCTACACCATCTGCAACAACAAGCACAAGTGAAGTTCCACCACCTGAGTGGATCGATGCTCAGAAGAAGGCCAAGATTGTTGATACCAAAGCCATGAATATTTTGGCTCAAACTATGTCTGATGATATATTCCAGAAGGTTGTTGAATGTACTTCAGCAAAGACCATTTGGGACTAGCAGGTTGTTGAATGTACTTCAGCAAAGACCATTTGGGACTACTTAAATGCTATGGTAGTAGGATTTGCTGATGAAAGGAAAGATAGGAGATCACACTTGATCTCTCAGTATGATAATTTCAAGAAGGAAGAGTCAGAATAAGTTACAGACATGTATAACAGGCTCTGTCTCATAATAAATGAGCTGAAAAATCTGGACAAGAATATCTCATTGACAGAGATAAATGACAAGATTCTTATGTACTTCCCTAGTACATGGGACTCTAGGATTTGGCCAATCAAGGAAGCCAAAAGCCTAAATGAATATCTACTAAAATTTTGTTGGGCAAGCTCAAGTCCTATGAGCAGCTCATCAAGACAAGAGAAGCTGAGCAAAGGACATCATCATCAGGAAGGAAAGAGCAAAGCATTACTTTTAAAGCATCCGATGAAGCAGAAGCTCTTCCTGATAATGAAGAGTTACTTAGTCTCTTGGCTAAGAGATTCTACAAGATGGCCAGGAAGGACTTCAGGAGAAGATCTTCTAGAAATGATGATAAGCCAAGGTATGAAAAGACTCATACTAAAGAGATTGTCTGTAATGGATGCAAGAAACCTTGACATATATTACCGGATTGTCCAGAAATCAAAAGAAAGATAAAATAAAGGAGAAAGACTCTAAGAAACATTCCAGCAAGCCCTCCTCTAGCAAATACAAAAAGAAGGAGAGAGTATTTATTGCTGAAACCTGGAGTGACTCAGAAGAAGGGTCTTCATCCATCACCAGTGAGGATGAAGAAGAGGCCAATGCTAGAGAGGTCTGCTTGATGGCAATCAATGCATCTTGCAACAACTCTGAAACTGCCAATTTAGAAGCTGACAACTCAGAAGATGAATCTGTATTAGAAGAAGATCAAGTAATTTCTTCTTTTGATTTTACTTCAGATCAACTTAAAACTGAATTTAAATGGTTATATAATGATTTAATTAAATCTTAGAAGGAAATCAAACTCCTTAGGGAAAAGCTAATTTAATTTGATAACCTATTTTCTGAAAACGTTAAACGTAAAGATGATCTAGATAATGCTTCAGAACAGATAATATCTTTGAAAACTAAATTATCTGAGGCTAAGGAATTTGAAGAATCCCTTAATGAGAGAAGTATCAAATTGATGAACATCACAAGTGAAAGTCAAGCCTATGGGTAGAAAGTAACCTAGGGGGTGAATAGGTGATCTATTAAAATTCTTTGTAGTTCTTTTAACTTCAGCAATGTTCCCTAATGCAATTCAGAATAAAACTGTACCCAGCACAAATAATAGAACAACAAGAACTGATCACAGCATACACAACAAAGAACACAGCACACAACACACAGTACAAGGGACACAGCAGGTTTATAGTGGTTCCCCTATCTAGGGTACATCCAGTTTCTCCCTTCTTCCTCACTAGCAATGTGCTAGATAAGGTTATAGCTCCTACTTCACAACTCGGATCCTCAGATCCTACAAGGCTCAGTTTGTAAGACCCCCTTTTTTTTTCTTTTTCAACCACCGGGGTCTTAGGCCCAGAATCGCCGCTTTGTGGTGACACCTTCACGTCCTGAAGGGTCATCACCACAAGGCGCCGATTCTGCCGGCCAATTCGATCACAGAAAGGTAGCATAATAATAGAAGTAAGAGCAATGCAGTCCACAATAATAAATCACATATATAGAAATAAATCTCCACGAAGGGAGTGTCCACAGAAAACTTCAGAGTACTATAAATGCGGGCTTATGCCCGGTACAAAATGTCCTCACTACAAGTCTCTCATGCGGAAGCGAAAACAGGAACTACTCATGGTTGAGACTCACGGTCCCGGCTGTATGAACTCTGGAGCTAGACTGCCCCATCTCCAGGCGCACCGATCTCTGGGGCTGCTCCTACATGCTGGGCTCCACGATCCCCTAAATGATGCGGTTCGAAAACCGTTAGTCATAAAGACTAAGCCCTATCATCCCCCACCCCTTCTTCCATGGCTCCTAGGTACCGAGCGGGGAGGAAGAAAGGGAAGGACATGACGGTAGAGATTAATCAAGAAACAGATGGCAGCGGAACTAATCTAACAAGTTGTATTCGGTGAGCAGTTAATATAATTGTTATAATAGGTCTAGCAGTAAGAAAAGCAAATATATGAATTTAACTTTCACTTATGCAAGAACACATAAGCAAAAGGGATCTTTTGCAAGGCTCCCATCGTATAAGTGTCCCATACCACTTATACCTTGGGGTGTCGGTTATCAAACAGCAATGGTTGTTATATATTGAAATTAACCTTTGATTTATAAACTTGCCCACACAAGCTTATAGACCAAGGGGTCTTTTTGCAGGTCCTAATGTATAAGCGTCCCATACCACTTATACTTTAGGTGTCAGGGTTAAATGAATCGATTATGCTATGACATGCAAATGGGTATGATGAAACATGCAAGTGCAACTCACACACCCGACTTTGTGCACACAAACCTTTAGTTCCCCCTTTCGGAGCCGATACCTCCCAGGATACCTCCGTAGTGGCGGACGGAAGCGGTGGGTTGGGCCTCGCCCACCTCAAAACCAGTAAAAGCACCACTGGTCTGACCTATCGTACGCCTCAATGCTTGGTGCACTAAGTGGACGCCTGCGTACTCTTGCCGGCTGGCGCACCGGACTTCTGTTGGCGAAGTGCTAATCACCTCGCCGAGTCAACGATATCGGTGTCGGTGCAATCGAACTCCCCGATATCGTAAAACCCACCACCTTAACTTTTCCTATTTTATGCACATGCAAGTTTAATCGTAAACACACAAAAACCGAGCCGAAGCTCCCCGGACCAAAACGTCCGTCTCCAAACCAACCGAGCCGAAGCTCCCCGGACCATCCCGTCCGTCTCCAAACCAACTGAGCCGAAGCTCCCCGGACCATCCCGTCCGTCTCTTAACCAACCGAGTCGAAGCTCCCCGGACCATCCCGTCCGTCTCTTGACCAACCGAGCCGAAGCTCTCATCAATCTCCCTGTGCCAACAGTGTTTGTGAAAGGTGCAGCCCTAGTTACTAGGTTACTCTTGTCGGTTTGTTATTACAGTTTACGTTAGCCCAGGACTGCCCCCGGTATTCCCCATGAAGGGCTCTCAAGGGGCACTAGGAACCAAGACGGTGGCATTACGGCCCGAAGTTCCCTTTCGCAAGGCACTTATTGTTATTGGTTGATCTCCCTTAACCCGATTCCCTTCTCATATTACGTTAGACTATCCTAAGGTGATTTTTAACCTTCCTCTCTTCGGGAAAAGCGATCTTTCGCCGAACCCGAGCACCCCTTAACTCTAGCTATCACCACTTCTCGCTACTCTTTATATCTTCCTATTGTGATTTCCTCCACCATTGCCCACCCAGACAATATGATTAACTCCAATGCCTTCCTCAGATCATGTCCTATTGCATTTCACAATTGCTATATGCAGACCGACCTAAACTTCATGTCGAACCGGTTATGCAATGATCCAATACTCATCCCAATGCCCTAAATTATTTACTGGAGACTCACTATGATATAAATGACCTAAATCCAGAAAATGGAAATTTTCCTAATCTATTTGGCATTTAATTAAATTCCTCGAAAATCCCAAGGGCTACCGGTTTGAACATGAACTACCCTAAGTAATCTTGCAAGATGTCCAACAAATTTATGTTAAATAGTAAGTTATCTCAATAGGTTAAATCCTAAGTATCCTAATTTTTTCTATCATCAAAAGGGCATGGAAACTATTTTAGAGATAATCTCTAACTTCTGTTGTTTATGAATCAAGTACAGAAAATTTTCTTCCAAAAATTATAAATAATTTATGCCATGCAGATAAAGGACTAAAATTAGCACTGGCCAAGTTTCATAATTTTCCAGCAAGTATTTTATCCATAATTAATTTTTAAACAATAAAACCCCTTTTCTAACATCTGTGAACAAAGTACTAGATTTACTCAACATAAAATTCTATAAAAATTCAGGGATCAATGTTCTACTAGTCAAGATCTAAATCCTAAATTTTAACTGATTATAATTAATTTAAAACCTCCAAATATTTGAAACAACAAATCGGGCTAATAATCCTTTAACACATGAAGTATAATATTTGTTAATCATAAAATTCCAGGAAAATTACCATAAGTCTAAAACATCCTAAAACTCCCTCCTCCCGAGTTTCATAATTTTTAGATTAGATTTAGTGCTTAAAATAACTAAAATACATGTTTATCCTAATCCAAAATCTCAACTTTCGAGGTACCTAATTACCTCCAATTCCTTCACTATTTCAACCAGAGGGTTTTCAGCATATCATCCCACTCTCCTCCAAATTTCAAGGGCATACAAGAGCTTTTGCTCCTATGTCCTTCACAAACCTCAAACTCCCACCCACTGGATTTGAGCCGATCTCTTAGGGTAAAATCCACCCTAATCCAGACCATTTTACCCAAGAGGGTAGACATAGACTCAACAAATCAGTGGCCATAACACCAGCCTCATTTGAGGAGATTTGTCCACTCCATTTCCAATCGTACTTTTCCCCATAGTATCCCTCACCAAGACCTATCTAGGATGAAAGTGAGGCTAAGATCTATCTCAACTCTAGAGGGGGGGTGAATAGAGTATTTTAAAATAATTTTTCACAGTTGAAATAAACAGCACATATAAAATTCAATGTATGATATAGTGTAGAGTGCTAGTAAGAAGTCAAAAACTAAGAAGTAAAAAGCACAGCACACAGCAAACAAATTACACAAACAAACCAGAAGACACAAGGAATTATAGTGGTTCCCCAAAAACCTGGGTACATCCACTCTTCTACCACCCTTTGTAGGAATCCACTCAGGATGAGTTGATCAGGTGTCCTGACACCAATGAGCTTTTGATAAGGTGCCCAAAAACCAAAACTAGATTTTTTGATAAGGTGTCTTGCCACCACTGAGTTTTGACAAGGCTCTCAGAACCAGACAGAACTTTTGAAGGGAGTTCAAGAACCCTTTTACAGCAGGAAAAGAAAAATAAGAGTGAAGGGTGTCTTCTCTGTTCTCAATCAAATGAGAGAAGCACAAGTGGATTGATGATGTCAAAGCTCCCCCTGAGATGTAGAAAGGTTCAGGAAAAGAAGCTTTGCTCTAGGGTGATAGGTCTTCAAAACTTTGATCTCCAGCACAAGATGGTTTCAGCAAGAATGCTGAAGGTAAGGTGTCTGGAGTGATGAGATTGTGAACACTTTTCAGTCAGCAAGAAGATTTTTGAGTCACAGTTCTTCTGTTGTTCTTCTACTATCAGTATACTCTATTCTGTGTGTTCACTTCTGTGTATTCTATAAATCTTAATAACACAGAAGAAAGGAATAATAGATTTCTGACGATTCCTTGTCCAAAAATTAGCCGTTGGGAGTCATAAATGTCTTCCAAAAATAGTCTTGTCTTCTACAGGAAAGTCCAGCAAACATTCTCTGAAAAATTCCTTGAAACTTGCTCCAGAATTAAAGACAAATGGCTGGGAGATCTTCTGACATAAATGCTGATAATATTCAAAAACATTCCAATTATAAGCAGCATTTGAATTCCTGAAAGCGTCGATCTCTCCAAAGAAAACGTCGATCTGAGCTCTACGATCGTCGAACTGAGCTCAGAGATTACATGGACAAGCAGACAGAAAACGTCGATCTGAGCTCGAAGATCGTCGAACTAAGCTCAGAGATCTGAGAAATAACTTTAGGAAGGGATCGTCGAACTGAGCTAGAAGATAGTCGAGGGGAGTTCGACGACTCAGCAGAAGCTAGACGAAGGCAGATAGTCGATCTGAGCTCGACGATCGTCGAACGGAGTTCGACGTTTTATTGAAGATGAGCTCAGAGAGCGTCGAACGGAGTTCGACGATTCGTCGACCTTAGCTCGATGAAAATTGCCTTAGACTAAGCTCTTCAACCTTGATCCTGGAATGATCCTGGGGGCAGCTTCAAACCTAAGTTCTAAGCCCTAGACTCATACTAATGTTGACCTTTTCAACTATACAACTAGGTCAACTAGGATCCCTAAAACAAGCATAGTGATCCTTACCCAAATTAGTAATAGGGTGTTCCAATAATCTCCCCCTATTTGGGTTAGGATTACTATTTACAGTCAATCATAGGAAATGAAAAGCATACAACAATACATAAGCTAATACAAAATGACAGAACAAAGCAGATCACAGATAAATATCAGCAGATATCCAAAGGTGGATGAAATGTTTAGCTTACACAGTTCACTTCCTTTCAGATCCCTTTTTAAATAAAATTTCTCTATTTGGATTCTGACTTTCTTTCTTTGACCTTCTGTCATCCTCTGCACCTAGAGAAGTTTTAAATTTGGGCCTTGGAACAACAGCCTCTGGGTGCAGCTTCATATAGTCTTCTGGATTAAAAAATTTTCTTGATGCATATCTTTCTAATTCTTTCTTTCTCTGCTCTGATAAGGTAGTTATGTTTGAAGTGTCCTTGCCTTGTTCTCTGGCCTTTTTTATTTGATCAAGGGCAGCCAATTCTTTCATTCTGGCTGTCCAGGATGCATGGTTGTTCTCAGGATCTTCAAAAGGAATAGGAGGTTCATATCTGTTGATGATTTCAGAAACAGTAGAAGGAGTCCTGTAAACAATTGTGTCTTTCAGCTTGTAAGGAAAAGGACCTGAAGAAGGGTCAGGGTGACCTTGTCCTTCCCTTTGATAGGATCTTTGTTCTCTTTGATTTCCTCTGTAATTACCCCTTCTGGGTTGATATCCTCTTTGATGCTGACCCCTTTGATATGATCTTTGATAATACTGGGAGGAACTGTCTCTAGAGACTGGAGCTTGAGGGGCTGAACCTGAGCCAGAATCTGGAGGAGGAGGAGGAGGAGGCTGATATTGAGAAGATCCTTTTTCATATTTGTCAAGCTTCCTCTTCTTCTTCATAGCTTTTAGTTGATTTTTGGAATATTGCATCCAAGGCTCAGAGATTGGGCAGTCATGCAAGATGTAGTATGGAATATCATTTGAGTCTTTGGCTTTGGCAGGAGGGACTGACATCATTGCTTTACTTCTGGCTTTTCTCTTCTTGGCAATAGTTCTAGCAGAATCATCAGAATCAGTCCTGTATTGGTCACTCTCAAAACTTTGATGTTGATCATACAGATCATCAATTCTTCTGATAAGCTCTTCTTGAGCTTTAAGTTTTGCAGAAACCTCAGGAGCAGGAGGAGAGAGAGCAACAGCAGAGTAGGCAGAAACAGGAGCAGACACTGGAGCAGGAGCAGCAATTTCATCAGCATTAGTTGCTGGAATCATTTCTATGTCAGCAGTAGCAGCAGCAGCAATTTCAACAGAAGGAGGCACAGTGGCCTTAGTAACAATTGAAAGAGGCACAGTGGCCTTAGTATCAGCATCAGAGATATCCACAGCCTTCCAGGATTTGATGTAGGAATCAATATGGCTTGGATCACAGGTAGCTATAGGCACAATGGCCTTAGACAAATCTTCAGCAGGAGTTGCAGGCAGACAACTGAAATGGACTGTATCAAATATAGATAGCAGCCTCTACAGATTCAGTGCAAAAGCACATGCAAGAGCTGGAGCTGGAGCAGACATAATATCAGCAGCTGGCAATCCACTTCTTCATAAGGCATCTCCCCCTGCCTTGGTTCAGAGAAAGATGAATCAAGGCACACAGAAGATGGGATAGCCAGGGAGGATGAAAGGAAGGCAATCTTGGTAGACAGCTCCTGTACTTGCTTTAGGAGTGGAGCCAGGGAAGACTCCAGTAGAGATGTCAGCTTGGGAGCTAGCAACTCATACAGCCTGTCTGCCAAAATAGGAAGATCTACATGCTCAAGTGGGGCTTGAGCAGAGGTAGAGGCAAAGGTAGATGGAAGGTTGGTGGCTGAAACTGAAATTGTGGAGAAAGGTGGAGAGGGAATGGTTGGTTCAGAAGATGGAATAATGGAGATAGAGGAGGTTGAGGTGGAGATAGGGGAAGTAAGAGATGGTGTGATGGAGGGTTGAGAGAGAATGTCATGGAGCAGTTGTTGAAAGGAGGAAGTGGAGGGTGGCTCAGGAGAAGTAGAGGGTGAATCATCCATGAAGGAATCATCTATAAGTGAGAAAGATGGAAGGGTGAAGGATGAATAGGAGAAGAGAGGATGGAATTCCTCTGAGGTGGATGGCATAGGTGAGGAAATGGTAATTGGGGATGAGATGATTATGGTGGTGACTGGTGGTGAGGAGGTGATAACTTGGGTGGATATGGCTGGAGGAGGGGAGGAAGCAGGCAGCTCTTCTGCTGAAGGAGTGACTGAAATAGTCCTTGTGCCTGAATGAAGTGTTGCAGCAGCCCTGGAGGGGTTTATGATCTGCCTGTCCCATTTACTGAAGAGGGCACAGGAAAGCCTCTTGGATGCATTGATAAACATGCCAGAGGAGGTTAATAGGTCAGGGCACCTGTTGTGCAGAAAGACTCCTAAGATTCTCCCATAGCTAACTGCATTCTTGTTGATCTTCTTCTTAATCAGAGTGAAGAAGATGGAGCCCCAGTCCAGGTGTTTCTTATCTAATAAGGCTCCTATCAGGCAGAACTGATATCTGGAAATGGTGTCATGGGCTGAATGCTTGGCCAACAGCACCTTCCCAACTACATCAGCCAGGAATTGAAATTCTATAGCCAGATTTTTCTTCAGTAGCTTATTAGGGTTTACTGCATTGTGGCCCATCCTATCCAGCATGGAGTCAAACTCCTCTCCAGACAGTTCAATGGAGTCTTCTCCAGTACTGAGTTGAAAGACTTCTGTTAAAAGAGCCGGGGATAGAAATACCTGAGTCCCCTTAATGGTGCCGACAATAGAATTCTCAGACTCGTCTGTTGCGGTAAAACACCACTCTTTTATTTCTTCTGAGGCGATCTTCATCCTTGTAGTCATTATTGGAGTTAGCTGTTGTTCTCGGAATAAGTTTAGGATGTCCTTGAAGCGCTGGTCGCTTCCGTCGAAGGAGTTTATGTCGATGTCAAAACCTGTGTCGAACTTCATCTTAGCAATAGCAGCACTCGATTCAGCCATATTCACCTGCAACAGAAAGCCAAAAACGACCAAGCGTAGAAAATTTGGAGGGAAAAGAAAGAGAGTTGCAGAGTATGAAAGCGCAAAGGGAGAACGACGGCTGAAAGAAAGATTTTATATTAGGGTTCGACGCGAAAAAGGAAAATCGTTGAGCTCAGCTCGACGAAACGTCGAGCTTAGCTCGACGATTTGGGCTACAGAGGGAATCTTAAGAGTCTTCAACATCGGCGATCTTCGTTCGACGATGTTGAAAAACGTTGAGCTCAGCTCGACGGCCTCTGATCAGAAGGAGAGAAAGCCTAGCTCTAGCGAGGGCTCTGAACTCAGATCGACGACTGCAAAAGCGTCGATCTCTGGTCGACGATTTTTGGAAAATCGTCGATCTCTGTTCGATGATTTTTGGGAAAACGTCGAGCGCAGTTCAGAGTCTAAACTCATTCTACAGACACAAAAAGAAGGATTTTTGGCCTAGTCTTGGTCTGTTTTAGCTTTTCAAAATCTTGTAATTTAATTAAGCCTTCCTCCATCTAACATACCTAACTGATTTAGGAAGAAACTGTGTTTCTTTTCATCCAAAGGTTTGGTGAAAATATCTCCCCTTTGCAAATCAGTAGGAATATATTGAAGTTCAATTTTATTTTTCTCTACATTATCTCTTAGAAAATGATGCCTAATTTCTATGTGTTTTGTCCTACTATGGAGGACTGGATTTTGTGCTATAGAGATAGCACTAGTATTGTCACAGAAAATTTTAGACTTCTCTAAGTTGTAGCCATAGTCTAAGAGCTGATTCTGTATCCACAATATTTGTGAACAGCAACTGCCTGCAGCCATATACTCAGCTTCAGCAGTTGAAGTTGACACAGATGTTTGTTTCTTACAGAACCAAGAGACAAGTCTATCACCAAGGAACTGACAGGTTCCACTGGTGCTTTTCCTGTCTATTCTGCATCCAGCATAATCAGCATCTGAGAATCCAGTTAAATCAAATGCTGAATCTTTTGGATACCAGAGACCTAGATTTGGACAACTTTTAACATACCTAAGAATTCTCTTAACTAAAATTAAATGTGACTCTCTAGGGCTAACTTGGAATCTAGCACAAATACATGTGGCAAACATTATATCAGGCCTACTAGCTGTAAGGTACAATAAAGAGCCAATTATTGCTCTATATGTTGTCTGATCAACAGGTTTCCCATGTTCATCAGCATCTATTACAGCATTTGAGGGCATGGGTGTTTTCATACATGATACATCAGACATACCAAATTTCTTAACCAGCTCTTTTGCATACTTGGTTTGAGAAATAAATATGCCTTCAGCATGTTGCTTGACTTGCAGTCCTAAGAAGAAGGACAGCTCACCCATGCTACTCATTTCAAATTTAGAGTGCATAAGCTTGGAAAACTTTTTGCACAATTTTGAATCAGTAGAACCAAAAATAATGTCATCTACATAAATTTGCACTAGCAGGGTATGGGACTTATGGGTTCTAATAAAAAGAGTTTGGTCTACTCTCCCCCTAACAAAATCATTTTCCAGAAGAAAGCATGCTAGGGTCTCATACCATGCTCTAGGGGCTTGCTTGAGACCATATAATGCTTTATGCAATTTGTAAACATAATCAGGGTGAGTTAGAGAGATAAAACCTGGAGGTTGTCTAACATAGACTTCCTCTTTGATGTCCCCATTGAGAAATGCACTCTTTACATCCATTTGATACACTTTGAAACCTTTGTGAGCAGCATAGGCTAGGAATATCCTGATGGCTTCCAGCCTTGCAACTGGTGCAAATGTCTGATCATAGTCTATTCCTTCTTGTTGAGAGTACCCTTGAGCAACTAGCCTTGCCTTGTTTCTGACTATAACTCCTTGATCATCCAGCTTGTTCCTGAATACCCACTTTGTTCCAACAATGGGATGATCCTTTGGCTTAGGCACTAGTTCCCAAACCTTGTTCCTTTCAAATTGATGCAACTCCTCTTGCATTGCAATGATCCAGTATGGATCTTGCTCTGCATCTTGAATGGATTGAGGCTCAATTTGAGATAGGAAGCAAGTGTGCATCAGGTTTTGGTTGACCTGACTTCTAGTTTGCACACCAGCTGAGATCTCTCCAATTACTTGGGTGATTGGATGATCTCTTGTTGTTACTAAGTCAACAGGGAGTGTTGATTGTTCACCAGCCTGTGTTGTTGTCTCCTCTAGTGGAGCAGCAACTGGCTCTTCAGGATGATTTTCTTTAAGATGTTGAACTTCTTCTTCATCATCACTGCTTTCATTCTTTTCAGCAACTTGTAGTTTATTCAAGTCTTCAGCTAGAGAGTGTACCTGCAGAGGTTCTATGGTAGAAGCATTCTTCTCCTTGAAAGACATGTTAGCTTCATCAAAAATAATATGAACAGATTCTTCAATTTTACAGGAAGATTTATTATAAACCCTATAGGCCTTGCTGATCATGGAGTATCCCAGAAACACTCCTTCATCAGCCTTAGCTTGGAATTTTGCTAGATATTTCTTGTCATTATTATGAATAAAACAAGTGCAACCAAAAACTTTGAAATAGCCTATTTTAGGTTTCTTCCCTTTGAGCAATTCATAAGGAGTCTTGCCCTTCAGCTTGTGTATCAGGCTTCTGTTCAACATATAGTTGGAGGTGTTCACTGCCTCAGCCCAAAAGGACAGAGGTAAGTGAGCATCTGCCAATAATGTAGTTGCAGATTCAATGAGTGTTCTATTTTTCCTTTCAGCTACCCCATTTTGTTGAGGAGTTCTAGGAGCTGAGAAAGTGTGCCTGATCCCTTCACTCTGACAGAACTCTTGCATGAGAAGAGAATCAAACTCTGTCCCATGATCACTTCTGATCAGGGCAATGTGAGTGTTGAACTCAATCTGAATGCATTTGAGAAAATCTGTCAAACACTTGAAGTTATCAGACTTCTTCCTCAGAAAGAACACCCAAGTGAATCTTGAGAAGTCATCTACAACCACTAAAGTATAGGACTTCCCTCCTAGGCTTTGTACAGATATGGGTCCAAAAAGATCCATGTGCAACAGGTACAAAATCCTAGGTGAATCACTCTTATTAATTGATTTAAAACTACTTTTAGTTTGCTTGCCTAATTGACAAGCCTTGCAAAGTCCTTCCTTCTTGTAGGGACCAGAAGGTAGTCCTTTAACAAGGTTGTCTTTAGATAGCTTAGCAATGGTTCTAAGGTTAATGTGCCCTAGTCTCTTATGCCATAAAACATTAGATTTTGAAATGGAATTAAACAGGCAAATATCTACCACTGGTGAATGAAAATCCACTAAGTAAATGTTACCTCTTCTGTTACCTGTCAACACAGTTGTGTTGTCCACTGACTTGACTTTGCATATGGCTTTGTTGAAGGTCACTTGATATCCTTCATCACACAGTTGACTGATACTTATCAAGTTGTGCTTGAGTCCTTCAACATATGCCACCTTCTTGAATGTGACTGGGCCAATTTTGACTGCACCATATCCTTTTGTAGTTCCAAAGCTTGAGTCTCCAAAAATTACTTTGGGTCCAAGCTTGGATTTGAAGGAAGTGAAGTTGTCCTTGTCCCCTGTCATGTGCTTTGAGCACCCACTATCCAGATACCATTGATGGTTTGATGCTGGATAGGTCTTCACCTACACAAAAGCAACTTATTTGTTTTTGACCCAGTTAACCTTGGGCCTAGGTTGATATCCCTTAAATTCTGAAATAAAGGATATCCCAGGTTGATCCTTATAACCTTCAGGATGGTATCTCCTAGGAGGTACTATCCATTCAGTGTAGGGATTAAAGCCTTGGGATGTGGAGCTTCTAGGATTGAATCTGAATGTGTCATTGAAGGAGTGTTCACAAGCCTGAACTCTGTTCGACGATCGTAGAACTGAGGTCGACGATCTTGGGTCAGATCGTCGATCTCCATTCGAAGATCGATTATGCTGAGATTCAGAGTTTGGATATCATCGAGCTGAGGTCGACGATCTATAGTTAGATCGTCGAGCTCTGTTCGACGATCGTCGAGCTCTGCTCGACGCTATCTGTTGAACTGAGTTCTTCTCTGACAGATCTGCATTCTTCCTGGGTACCTCTATTACTCCCTTTCCTTTGTCAGAGACAAACTTGATTGGAGTTGTCAAAACTATAGGTTGGCTGGATGAAGCACCCAAGCCCAGTGTGCTATTAAATCTAGAGTTCACTGTGCTTGTGATGTCCATCAGTCTGATACTTCTCCCATTTAGGGATTCTTCAAACTTTTTGGCCTTTGATAGTTCATTCTTCAGTGAAGCTATCTCCTCCCTACAGCATTCTAACTCCTCAGAGAGTTTGAGGTTCTTTGAGTTTAGGACACTATGCTCAGATAATTGATTCCTGAGAGAGATTATCTCCTTCTCAGATTTTAATAGATCTAGACACAGTGTCTTAAATTCATCTTTAAAGTCTTCAGAATTAAAATCAAAAGAGTTGATTACCTGATCCTCATCTGGTTGACTTTCTGAATCTGAATCTGATTCTTCATCAGAGTTTTGCTGTGATGCATTGATAGCCATCATGCAAAATTCTTTTTCATCTGCATCATCCTCATCATCACTGGAGCTGGATGAGGCTTCAGATTCCTCTTCAGTCTCACTCCATGTTTCAGCAACAAAGCCCTTCCTTGTATGTTTGTTCTTGCTGGAGGAGGCTTTGTCTGAGCTATTCTTCTTGTAATCCTTTTCTTTTCTTCTTTCTCTTCTTTCCCTTTTGTCCTTATTCTTGTTTTCTGGACAGTCAGGCACAATGTGGCCTGGTTTCCTGCAACCAAAGCATATGATTTCTTTATTGTTATTTGATTTATCATACCTTGGTTTATCATGACCCTTGTATGGTTTCTTTCTGAAGTCTTTTCTGGCCATCTTGTAGAATCTTTTGGCCAGAAGACTTATGAGCTCATCATTTCCTGTAGCTTTATCTTCAGGCTCCTCTTCTACAGCTTTGAAGGCTATGGTCTTTTCTTTCCTTGTAGCTGGAGAGATAGCCTTTTGTTCTTCTTCTCTATTTTTAATGAGCAGCTCATAGAATTTAAGCTTGCCCAGGAGAGCTTCAGTAGTAATCTCATTTAAACTTCTGGCATCCTTAATTGGCCAGATTCTTGAATCCCAAGTGCTGGGGAAGCACATCAGGATTTTGTCATTCAGCTCAGTCAGTGAGATTTCTTTGTCTAGGGTTTTTAGCTCATTGACAATTAGACTTAGTTTATTGTACATGTCAGCCACTGATTCAGCTTCTCCCTTTTTGAAGTTCTCATATTGGCTTATCAGATGAGATCTTCTATCTTTCCTTTCATCAGCAGATCCTGAGACAATTTCAGAGAGTTTGTCCCAGATTTCTTTGGCTGAGTGGCATTCAGCTACCTTCTGAAAAATTTCATCAAACATTGTTTGGGCTAAGATGTTCATAGCCTTAGCATCTGCAGTCTTCCACTTCTTTATATCTGCATCTGTTCCAGAAGGAGGTGGGACAGCATTTGTACTTGAGCTTGCTGGTGGAGTTGGACAAACTGTCAAGACAGAATTGAAAATGTCTTCATCAATAGAATTCATGTATAATCTAATCCTTGCCTTCCAGAGTGCAAACTTAGAAAGGTTGCACACTGGTGGTCTGGTGCTTGCATAATCTTTATTCTGTGCCATGTCTTTAAATAAAAAGAAGATGTAGAGAAAATAATCCCCTTAAGAGATTGATCTTATCAAGGATCTTTTGGTTCAGGTGTTAGCCTGTATGAGCAACCAACCTCCCTCTGATACCAATTGAAAGTGAGGCTAAGATCTATCTCAACTCTAGAGGGGGGGGGGGTGAATAGAGTATTTTAAAATAATTTTTCACAGTTGAAATAAACAGCACATATAAAATTCAATGTATGATATAGTGTAGAGTGCTAGTAAGAAGTCAAAAACTAAGAAGTAAAAAGCACAGCACACAGCAAACAAATCACACAAACAAACCAGAAGACACAAGGAATTATAGTGGTTCCCCAAAAACCTGGGTACATCCACTCTTCTACCACCCTTGGTAGGAATCCACTCAGGATGAGTTGATCAGGTGTCCTGACACCAATGAGCTTTTGATAAGGTGCCCAAAAACCAAAACTAGATTTTTTGATAAGGTGTCTTGCCACCACTGAGTTTTGACAAGGCTCTCAGAACCAGACAGAACTTTTGAAGGGAGTTCAAGAACCCTTTTACAGCAGGAAAAGAAAAATAAGAGTGAAGGGTGTCTTCTCTGTTCTCAATCAAATGAGAGAAGCACAAGTGGATTGATGATGTCAAAGCTCCCCCTGAGATGTAGAAAGGTTCAGGAAAAGAAGCTTTGCTCTAGGGTGATAGGTCTTCAAAACTTTGATCTCCAGCACAAGATGGTTTCAGCAAGAATGCTGAAGGTAAGGTGTCTGGAGTGATGAGATTGTGAACACTTTTCAGTCAGCAAGAAGATTTTTGAGTCACAGTTCTTCTGTTGTTCTTCTGCTATCAGTATACTCTATTCTGTGTGTTCACTTCTGTGTATTCTATAAATCTTAATAACACAGAAGAAAGGAATAATAGATTTCTGACGATTCCTTGTCCAAAAATTAGCCGTTGGGAGTCATAAATGTCTTCCAAAAATAGTCTTGTCTTCTAGAGGAAAGTCCAGCAAACATTCTCTGAAAAATTCCTTGAAACTTGCTCCAGAATTAAAGACAAACGGCTGGGAGATCTTCTGACATAAATGCTGATAATATTCAAAAACATTCCAATTATAAGCAGCATTTGAATTCCTGAAAGCGTCGATCTCTCCAAAAAAAACGTCGATCTGAGCTCTACGATCGTCGAACTGAGCTCAGAGATTACATGGACAAGCAGACAGAAAACGTCGATCTGAGCTCGAAGATCGTCGAACTGAGCTCAGAGATATGAGAAATAACTTTAGGAAGGGATCGTCGAACTGAGCTAGAAGATAGTCGAGGGGAGTTCGACTACTCAGCAGAAGCTAGACGAAGGCAGATAGTCGATCTGAGCTCGACGATCGTCGAATGGAGTTCGACGTTTTATTGAAGATGAGCTCAGAGAGCGTCGAACGGAGTTCGACGATTCGTCGACCTTAGCTCGACGAAAATTGCCTTAGACTAAGCTCTTCAACCTTGATCCTGGAATGATCCTGGGGGCAGCTTCAAACCTAAGTTCTAAGCCCTAGACTCATACTAATGTTGACCTTTTCAACTATACAACTAGGTCAACTGGGATCCCTAAAACAAGCATAGCGATCCTTACCCAAATTAGTAATAGGGTGTTCCAACATAGGACTTGATACTTCCCTATTCAAAACTCGACCAATTGAGTTGAAATTTTGTACAGATCTTAACATTGGTGTCAGGGACCACCACCCAAAATTTGGGGGAGTTTGGACTTAATTTCATCTCCTAATTAATTTTATAATGTTTATTAGAATTTACAAAAAAACTTTAGGCAAGAGTTCTCCAAAAATTCTCATTTTTGGACTATCGTTAGGTTTAGCTAAGGTGAACCCCCTGCCTAAATTTCAGGTCATTTGGACAAGGGACGAATAGTGGGCATCCATTTTAATTTATGCCCAACTCTAGGTATAGCCCCCACTAAAACGGGTGCTGCGGACGCACCGCTTACCCAAACGAGTTGAAACCAATTTTAAATTAATCTAGACTCGAAGGGCTACAACTTTCGTGACTGGTCATATTTCCTAAAACGGCTTCTAAGTGCCTCGTTTTGCAGCATCAAAATGTGCCCATCTAGGTATATTTTCCTTATAAATTAGTTACATAATTTATATATTATAAAACAGTTTTTACTGTTCATCTTCTACAGAACCCGAAAACCAGACACAGAAAACCATTTTTCCTGTAAGCATTCCGTGATTCGTCGCCGGCCATCCGGTCACTTCCCTGGCCAGCCACCACCACCACCACCTCCGTTGAGGCGATGGCTAGCGGTCGGCGGTGGTTTGGCCGCCGGAGGTGGCGGTTTCCGACGAACTCAAAAAAATACCTTTTTCATGGTTTTCCCATGAAAACGAGAGATGGGCCCGGCTCCGTTGAGCGCGAACTTCCTTTCTAAGAATCCTAAGATCTACCCACGAAAGAGAAGAAGCAGAGGAGGACCTTATTCATGGTTTGACGGCGAGATGAACGACGGTTGACATGGCGCGGTGGTGGCGTTGCTGAACTTCTCCTACAGCAAGGTACAAGGCTTCAATCCGTTGGTCAAGAGAGTAAACTTCTCATCCTGCTCTAATGGGGCTTTTATAAGTCAGCAGGTGGAGAGGTGAAAGGGTAAAGCCTTAATGGTCATGAAGGCTCCTCTTAATAACATTTCGGTTACAGTGAAGGGGTAAGAAATGGTGGAAGATGAACAGGTGTGTCCAGTTGGCGGTTTTCTATTGGACCAACATTTCCTCCTCTATTATATAATTACAGAAGGAAAAACTGCCCGTAATTACTCCTGGTGTAACTTCCCACACCATCATTTATTTCCACGTGTGTTAGAATAATTTCGGGCCTGAATCGTCGTTTCGGCCAATGTCACGGGCGTGACACATAGGTCACGGGCGTGACAGGCCCGGGTGACAATATTTTGGGTCGACGATCGTCGAACTGAGATCGACGGTCGTCGAAGGATGGTCACGCCCTAGGTCACGGGCGTGACACCTAGGTCACGGGTGTGACAGGACCGAACGGCAATTATGAGGTCGACGGTCGTCGAAGGCTGGTCACGCCCTAGGTCAAGGGCGTGACACTTAGGTCACGGGCGTGACAGGCCTGAGTTCAATTTCGACGATCGTTTTACGGGGATCGGCGATCGTCGAAGGAGTCACGCCCCTGGTCACGGGCGTGACACTTTGGTCACGGGCGTGACATGTATGAGCTCCCAGATCGACGATCGTCTCACGGAGATCGACGATCGTCGAAGGGTCACGCCCTAGGTCACGGGCGTGACACCTTGGTCACGGGCGTGACATGCCCGGGCTGTAAGTTCGACGATCGTCTCACGGAGATCGACGATCGTCGAAGGAGTCACGCCCTAGGTCACGGGCGTGACACCTTGGTCACGGGCGTGACATGCCCGGGCAGCAAGTTCGACGATCGTCTCGCGGAGATTGACGATCGTCGAAGTAGTCACGCCCAAAGTCACGGGCGTGACGGGTCGGTCACGGGCGTGACCAACCCGTGACCCGAAACCTCGATCGATTTATTTCAATTTTTGGGCTTCACAGGGTTCTGTCACGACCAACCGACTCCTAGGGGTCTAGCCGGAAATGGGATGTTACAAATCCCAATAAACAAAACAAAAATTTCGTCCCCGAAGTTGAGGTTGAGCCTACGGGGATTTCTATCGGAATAAATTAAACTTGTAACATCCCATACGATCTTTCTATCGGGTTTAGGCGACTATTCGTTTGATAAACGAAGACAATCTCCCCAATAAACAAAATATTAGCCCCTACCTTTCTGATTGAGTGCGCATGCCTAGGTCCTGAATTTTCCTTATCTAGTCTTAACTGTCCAAAACAAGAAGGCAATCTATAGTATACCGAGAGGTGGTGAGATGTACCTGACTGAACAACTCCGGGTATCTTTGCCTCATCAGGTCCTGCGGTTCCCAGGTGTGCTCCTCCTGACCGTGATTTCTCCACAGAACCTTGACTAAGGGGGATCTTCTCGCACCACAAAACTGCACTACTAAATCAGGGTTTCCACAACTATCTCGCTCAATCTATCCTCGAATCTTCCACTCTAACTCTGGAAGTGACTATAATAGTTCTTCAAAACCCTTATACTTGCCTATACTGTTCGGCAAACCTCACCGTGCGTAGCCAAATCCATGACATCTTTCTCATTCCGGGGAAAGACAAGTTCTAATACACACAATCTTCTTCTAGTAAATTGAGTTTTTGTTTGTAACGGTAGACAGCGACTCTATAAACCTCCTCCACGCGATCATGTACGCCCGAGTAATCAATCAATTTGACCCTATGATTTACCCAACTCTGGTAGTTAACGGGAAAGATTACTTCGTCAAATGACCCGTCGTCCGCAAGATTTAAGGGGGTGTACTCGTGCATTTTTTTGGAGGTTGTCATTTATACCTTTTTAATTTGTTGTGCCATTCTGCCGTAGTTACACTTGATTTTCCAACCATTTATTTATCATAGCCGCGACCCTTGCTAACCATGTTTGTGTCATCAAATGTATCTAATCTTGTCTTGATACTATCTGAATCGAGTCTGCAAGGTCATACCTAAGATATATGTTTTCGATATATCGTCTACTAATTTCTTTCAAACTCTTAGTGTTATCATACTCATGATGTTACATCATAGTTTCTCAGTCTTATCTTCCTAAATCTACTTAGTCTTACTACCCGTCATCAAATTCACATTGTATCTTCTAGTAGTTATGTCTCGTAGTTACTCCTCATTATTACCATGACACCATTCGAGTGGCGTCGAGTAAGACCAACCTCAACATTACTGTGTTTGGGGCAACGCACTTTCTAAATTAGGTCTAGGAGACCTAAGCCATTAACTCACTTGCCCAATAAACAAAAGATAAGCCCCCAATAAACAAACGATAAGCCCATATCTTCCTTGGGCTAATTTTCTTTTATCTTACCATGTTATATCTGTCCTAGCTGAGTGTACAATCCCTAGGGCATCAATCTATGACTTGGGGTTCCAAACTGACACTTGTAGATATACTCCATACTTTAAACCCTCCGAGTCCAATTTACGATACGCTTATCAGGGTTGTTCCCACTCCCAATTGGGTCTCTTTCGAACTTGAATTCCTACCCGACCTTGAGTGTTTATCTTGTAGTTGTCCCTGAGTAATCTTGTTACTGGTACGGGGGTTAATACTACGTGTCTTCTACCATTCTGATAATTGATTATTGGTCAGTCCCAATAGATTGAGTAATCCTTGTTAGGGACCATAGGGACAACAGAGTTTATGTCTTAGGTATCCATTCACCTATTAAACTCCTCCTTTAATCTCTTTAGGTATTTCCTTACCTAACCAAATTCATACTTAGGGTCTGTTTCGGACTAGGGCACAGTATAAGTTGTCGGGTTAGTCACGTATCCTAGCGGTTGAGTCTAACCTATTGACTAGAGAATTACAAGAAGAGGTCTTTGAACCCGGAGGTTCTCCCTGCTGGGGATAGGGTTTGCCGCAGGCTACAAAGAAGAATTCCAATTGTTAGCTAATGTACAAATAGAATGAATGGAAAGTGGACAATTTACATGTGATTCCCTATATGGGCACACCACTGCTTCCGCTGCTTAGTTTGTCCCCAAACTAAACTCGAGCGGGGTGACCCAGGGTTAGTGGACTGCTACCTTTTCAGATCGATGTTTTCCTCTGATACCACTTGTAAGACCCCCTTTTTTTTCTTTTTCAACCACCAGGGTCTTAGGCCCAGAATCGCCGCTTTGCGGTGACACCTTCACATCCTAAAGGGTCATCACCACAAGGCACCGATTCTGCCGGCCAATTCGATCACAGAAAGGTAGCACAATAATAGAAGTAAGAGCAATGCAGTGCACAATAATAAATCACATATATAGAAATAAATCTCCACGAAGGGAGTGTCCACAGAAAACATCAGAGTACTATAAATGCGGGCTTATGCCCGGTACAAAATGTCCTCACTACAAGTCTCTCATGCGGAAGCGAAAACAGGAACTACTCAGGGTCGAGACTCATGGTCCCGGCTGTATGAACTCCGGAGCTAGACTGCCCCATCTCTAGGCGTACCGATCTCTGGGGTTGTTCCTCCATGCTGGGCTCCACGATCCCCTAAATGATGTGGTTCGAAAACCGTTAGTCATAAAGACTAAGCCCTATCATCCCCCACCCCTTCCCCCATGGCTCCTAGGTACCGAGCGGGGAGGAAGAAAGGGAAGGACATGACGGTAGAGATTAATCAAGAAACAGATGGCAGCAGAACTAATCTAACAAGTTGTATTCGGTGAGCAGTTAATATAATTGTTATAATAGGTCTAGCAGTAAGAATAGCAAATATATGAATTTAACCTGCACTTATGCGAGAACACATAAGCAAAAGGGATCTTTTGCAAGGCTCCCATCGTATAAGTGTCCCATACCACTTATACCTTGGGGTGTCGGTTATCAAACAGCAATGGTTGTTATATATTGAAATTAACCTTTGATTTATAAACTTGCCCACACAAGCTTATAGACCAAGGGGTCGTTTTGCAGGTCCTAATGTATAAGCGTCCCATACCACTTATACTTTAGGTGTCAGGGTTAAATGAATCGATTATGCTATGACATGCAAGTGGGTATGATGAAATATGCAAGTGCAACTCACACACCCGACTCTGTGCACACAGACCTTTAGTTCCCCCTTTCGGAGCCATTACCTCCCAGGATACCTCCGTAGTGGCGGACGGAAGCGGTGGGTTGGGCCTCGCCCACCTCAAAACCAGTAAAAGCATAACTGGTTTGACCTATCATACGCCTCAACGCTTGGTGCACTAAGCGGACGCCTGGATACTCTTGCCGGCTGGCGCACCGGACTTCTGTTGGCGAAGTGCTAATCACCTCGCCGAGTCAACGATATCGGTGTCGGTGCAATCGAACTCCCCGATATCGTAAAACCCACCACCTTAACTTTTCCTATTTTATGCACATGCAAGTTTAATCGTAAACACACAAAAACCGAGCCGAAGCTCCCCGGACCAAAACGTCCGTCTCCAAACCAACCGAGCCGAAGCTCCCCGGACCATCCCGTCCGTCTCCAAACCAACTGAGCCGAAGCTCCCCGGACTATCCCGTCCGTCTCTTAACCAACCGAGCCGAAGCTCCCCGGACCATCCCGTCCGTCTCTTGACCAACCGAGCCGAAGCTCTCATCAATCTCCCTGTGCCAACAGTGTTTGTGAAAGGTGTAGCCCTAGTTACTAGGTTACTCTTGTCGGTTTGTTATTACAGTTTACGTTAGCCCAGGACTGCTCCCAGTATTCCCCGTGAAGGGCTCTCAAGGGGCACTACGAACCAAGACGGCGGCATTACGGCCCGAAGTTCCCTTTCGCAAGGCACTTATTGTTATTGGTTGATCTCCCTTAACCCGATTCCCTTCTCATATTACGTTAGACTATACTAGGGTGATTTTTAACCTTCCTCTCTTCGGAAAAGCGATCTTTCGCCGAACCCGAGCACCCCTTAACTCTACCTATCACCACTTCTCGCTACTCTTTATATCTTCCTATTGTGATTTCCTCCACCATTGCCCACCCAGACAATATGATTAACTCCAATGCCTTCCTCAGATCATGTCCTATTGCATTTCACAATTGCTATATGCAGACCGACCTAGACTTCATGTCGAACCGGTTATGCAATGATCCAATACTCATCCCAATGCCCTAAATTATTTACTGGAGACTCACCATGATATAAATGACCTAAATCCAGAAAATGGAAATTTTCCTAATCTATTTGGCATTTAATTAAATTCCTCAAAAATCCCAAGGGCTACCGGTTTGAACATGAACTACCCTAAGTAATCTTGCAAGATGTCCAACAAATTTATGATAAATAGTAGGTTATCTCAATAGGTTAAATCCTAAGTATCCTAATTTTTTCTATCATCAAAAGGGCATGGAAACTATTTTAGAGATAATCTCTAACTTCTGTTGTTTATGAATCAAGTACAGAAAATATTCTTCCAAAAATTATAAATAATTTATACCATGCAGATAAAGGCCTAAAATTAGCACTGGCCAAGTTTCATAATTTTCCAGCAAGTATTTTATCCATAATTAATTTTTAACAATAAAACCCCTTTTCTAACATCTGTGAACAAAGTACTAGATTTACTCAACATAAAATTCTATAAAAATTCAGGGATCAATGTTGTACTAGTAAAGATCTAAATCCAGAATTTTAACTGATTATAATTAATTTAAAACCTCCAAATATTTGAAACAACAAATCGGGCTAATAATCCTTTAACACATGAAGTATAATATTTGTTAATCATAAAATTCCAGGAAAATTACCATAAGTCTAAAACATCCTAAAACTCCCTCCTCCCGAGTTTCATAATTTTTAGATTAGATTTAGTGCTTAAAATAACTAAAATACATGTTTATCCTAATCCAAAATCTCAACTTCCGAGGTACCTAATTACCTCCAATTCCTTCACTATTTCAACCAGGGGGTTTTCAGCATATCATCCCACTCTCCTCCAAATTTCAAGGGCATACAAGAGCTTTTGCTCCTATGTCCTTCACAAACCTCAAACTCCCACCCACTGGATTTGAGCCGATCTCTTAGGGTAAAATCCATCCTAATCCACACCATTTTACCCAAGAGGGTAGACATAGACTCAACAAATCAGTGGCCATAACACCAGCCTCATTTGAGGAGATTTGTCCACTCCATTTCCAATCGTACTTTTCCCCATAATATCCCTCACCAAGACCTATCTAGGACTTGATACTTCCCTATTCAAAACTCGACCAATTGAGTTGAAATTTTGTACAGATCTTAACATTGGTGCCAGGGACCACCACCCAAAATTTGGGGGAGTTTGGACTTAATTTAATCTTCTAATTAATTTTATAATGTTTATTAGAATTTACAAAAAAACTTTAGGTAAAAGTTCTCCAAAAATTCTCATTTTTGGTCTGTCGTTAGGTTTAGCTAAGGTGAACCCCCTGCCCAAATTTCAGGTCATTTGGACAAGGGACGAAGAGTGGGCATCCATTTTAATTTCTGCCCAACTCTAGGTATAGCCCCCACTAAAACGGGTGCTGCGGCCGCACCGCTTACCCAAACGAGTTGAAACCAATTTTAAATTAATCTAGACTCGAAGGGCTACAACTTTTGTGACTGGTCATTTTCCTAAAACGGCTTCTAAGTGCCTCATTTTGCAGCATCAAAATGTTCCCATCTAGGTATATTTTCCTTATAAATTAGTTACATAATTTATATATTATAAAACAGTTTTTACTATTCATCTTCTACAGAACCCGAAAACCAGACACAGAAAACCATTTTTCCTGTAAGCATTCCGTGATCCGTCGCCATCCGTCCGGTCACTTCCCTAGCCAGCCACCACCACCACCACCTCCGTTGAGGCGATGGCTAGCGGTCGGCGGTGGTTTGGCCGTCGGAGGTGGCGGTTTCCGGCGAACTCAAAAAAATACCTTTTTCATGGTTTTCCCATGAAAACGAGAGATGGGTCCGGCTCCGTTGAGCACGAACTTCCTTTCTAAGAATCCTAAGATCTACCCACGAAAGAGAAGAAGCAGAGGAGGACCTTATTCATGGTTTGACGGCGAGATGAACGACGGTTGACATGGCGCGGTGGTGGCGTTGCTGAACTTCTCCTACAGCAAGGTACAAGGCTTCAATCCGTTGGTCAAGAGAGTAAACTTCTCATCCTGCTCTAATGGGGCTTTTATAAGTCAGCAGGTGGGGAGGTGAAAGCGTAAAGCCTTAATGGTCATGAAGGCTCCTCTTAATAACATTTCGGTTATAGTGAAGGGGTAAGAAACGATGGAAGATGAACAGGTGTGTCCAGTTGGCGGTTTCCTATTGGACCAACATTTCCTCCTTTATTATATAATTACAAAAGGAAAAACGGCCCGTAATTACTCCTGGTGTAACTTCCCACACCAGCATTTATTTCCACGCGTGTTAGAATAATTTCGGGCCTGAACCGTCGTTTTGGCCAATGTCACGGGCGTGACACATAGGTCACGGGCGTGACAGGCCCGGGTGACAATTTTTGGGGTCGACGATCGTCGAACTGAGATCGACGGTCGTCGAAGGATGGTCACGCCCTAGGTCACGGGCGTGACACCTAGGTCACGGGCGTGATAGGCCCGAACGGCAATTTTGAGGTCGACGATCGTCGAACTGAGATCGACGGTCGTCGAAGGCTGGTCATGCCCTAGGTCACGGACGTGACACTTAGGACACAGGCGTGACAGGCTTGAGTTCAATTTCGACGATCGTTTTACGAGGATCGACGATCGTCGAAGGAGTCACGCCCCTGGTCACGGGCGTGACACTTTGGTCACGGGCGTGACATGTCCGGGCTGCCAGATCGACGATCGTCTCACGAAGGTCGACGATCGTCGAAGGGGTCATGCCCTAGGTCACGGGCGTGACACCTTGGTCACGGGCGTGACATGCCCGGGCTGCAAGTTTGACAATCGTCTCACGGAGATCGACGATCGTCGAAGGAGTCACGCCCTAGGTCACGGGCGTGACACCTTGGTCACGGGCGAGACATGCCCGGGTAGCAAGTTCGACGCTCGTCTCGCGGAGATCGACGATCGTCGAAGTAGTCACGCCCAAAGTCACGGGCGTGACGGGTCGGTCACGTGCGTGACCAACCCGTGACCCGAAACCTCGATCGATTTATTTCAATTTTTGGGCTTCACAGGGTTCTATCACGACCAACCGACTCCTAGGGGTCTAGCCGGAAATGGGATGTTACACAGTTTTTCTCCAAGAAACCTACACTCAGACCCACTGGTCCTACCTCAGAGATATCTAAATATCCTATCTCAGAGATCTCCTTAATTTCCTACCTCAGCCTTATAGATTAGGCCTACAATCTCAGTGATTTACCCCAAATCACCTACCTCAGATTCACCCAGAATCCTACCTCAACCTTTATAAATTAGGCTTACAAAACTCAGAGAATAAGATCTCCTACCCACTCAGATCTCTAGGAGATCTTACAATGAAATTTGATAAAAAGATTACAGAAAAATAGAAAACCTGTTATCTATTGGATTTGTGTGTACATATCTTTTCATTCAACTGCAGTTTGATTTATTCTTGACAGATCAGCAGGCTGAATTGAATTTCTTCTAAATCAGCAACTTCTTGATGAAGATAAGATCGAATAGTTTGAAGATGCTGATAAACAGATAACTTAATCCCCAGATCAACCTTAGAAAAGGGATCTGAAGACTTTCTTAAAGATCAACTTCTTCTTCTCTTTCTACTTCTTGATTTGTCTTTTAGAATGGTGAGAGACTGATGAATAGAATAGAATAGGTTATTTGTATTGGTATCTTCGTCTAAAGGCAGCACCTCCTATTTATAGAAATCTCAGATGGATTGGACTGGTATTGATGACATCAGCAACTGCCAGCAAAACCATCCCTGAACTGTCTTTATAGAAGTGAAGTCTTCCTGTGTCGACCAGAACGATCTGACCAATCTTGACCTGATTGATGTTGACTCTGCACATTCTGTCATATAAGCATTGAAGTAGACAAGTTGTCTCGAAATCTGTGTTGAGATATCCTTGACAGACCCAACACTTCCATACTTAGAATATTTTTCATCTCAGAACAGAAAGTGTTGAAATAGAATAGTTGTGTCGACACTTCTGTTATTTGTTTCGACACATCTGTTATCAGCATCGACACATCTTAGTTCGGCCTTGTGTCGAGACAGAAGTACTGTATCGACACATCTGTTAGCTGTGTCGACATATCTTAGTTCTGCCTTATGCCGAGACAGAAGTATTGTATCGACACATCTGTTATTTGTGTCGACACATCTATTATCTGTGTCGACATATCTTAGTTCTGCCTTGTATCGAAATAGAAGTATTGTCTCGACACATGATGTCTCAACACTTTGACTTGGAATAATTTCTTCAACTTTGAACATGTACATGTAAACTTAGCATACATCAAATACACCTTTGGGTATGTCATTGAGTTCTCAAGGGGACTTCTCCAGATCAGGTACACTGTTCCCAATGTACCCAACAATCTCCCCCTATATGCAGAAGTAATAACCCAAAATCAATGATATACACCAACATAATATTCTTGATGATTATAACATAAAAGATTTAACATTCAACCAGATGAACTTTTATAACGTAAAAGATTTAACATTCAACCAGATGAAGTTTTACAGTAGAAATAAAAATTGCCATAAAACATTCTTATACCAAAATGTTATCAGTCTCAAAATTACAATGAGCTTATATAGGATTACATTAATTCTAAGCAAAGTAAATACATCCTAAGACTGATCATGTTCTGTAATCACAATGCCTTTCCCTGACTGTACTTTGGCCTGAACAGATGGAATGCTTTCAACAACAGCCTTTTTTCCCTTCTTATCTTTGATGCTGGAAAGTTGTTCAGCCTTAATTCTTTGTCATTCAAAATAATGAAAGGGCTTAGGAAAGTATTTGCATGGTTCAATAGCAGTAACGAGAATTAAACTTTCCTTCTACTGCCTTCTGAACTTATAGATAGCAGTTTGTTGCTCTTCTTGCTTCCTCCATTCCTGCTCTAAATACCACTTATCGCTGTCATGTTTGTTGGCCATGACTGCTTTCCATGAGGTAAGAATGATGTCCCTTGATCTTGGACTCTATTGTTCAAAGTAAGGCCTCTCCTCAGTCTGTTCTCTAAATCTTTTCTTTGATAATTGGACCTCTCTCTCCCTTTGAAGAGCAGCTTCAGACATTTCCTCCTCTTTAGAATTAAATCTATGTTTATACTGAGATGGACTATACATAAGTTGAACTTGATTATGAATGTCCTCAAACTGTGAAGGAGGGTATATGATTTTGGTTGTCTCTTGAGCAATTCCTTCAATCATAGTTGGTTGGCAACCAGACTCTGCAACTTGATCATCATCACACAAAGGAGGGTATCCTAGTGTGGCTCTTATGCTATTAAAAGTCAATTTGGCATTTTTTGAGCTAGCCATGACCATCACTATCTCCCCCTTTGTGACTTCTCTCTCAATATGATCTCTCAGATCATCCTTTTGAAATCTCACTTGATGCACCACATGACGGTTCCCTGTGGTGTAGTAATTCTTGAACTTTGTCATTTGATCAGATAGAGCCTTTAATAATCCTTTATAGCTTGCAGCATTGCAGCTGAACCCACTATAAGCTTGGTTTGTAACTCAGTTAGTTGAGTATTTACTTTATCCTCTAAGGAAGTGGATTGATCATCTATCTTCTTAAGAGTGATCGAATGAATTTCCACCAAATTTTCATTCAGTCTCTTCTGATTTTCAAGACTAAAGCCTTATTTTTGCACTATATCATCTATCTTAACTTTTAACTCTTGTTGTTGATTGGCAAGATAAACCACTGCATTGTATCCTTTGTGAAAACAATTAGTCATTTCTTTTTTCATCAGATTCACTTCAAATCTGATTGACTTTATGTCTTGAGCTAGGTGGAACTCCATGTAACACCCCAGAAATCTCAAAAGCCAAAGTGGGATTCAGGTTGGCTGACACGGCCTGAGAAACGGGCGTGTCTCAGGGCGTATCAGGTGTACATGGCCTGGGACACGGGCGTGTCCCTATTCTCGACAAGTACTCGAGAACTGATCGTCGAGTTTGGAACACGGCCTGTGACATGGGCGTGTCACAGGGGCGTGTTTGGCACACGATTAGGGACACGGGCATATGCCTTAGCCGTGTCCTGCTCGAGTGATTTTGGAGATCGTGTTACAGGGGTGATATAGCCAGGTACACGGCCGTATACTGGGTGACACGGGCGTGTCAGGCTTGACACGGGCGTGTCAATGCCCGTGTTCTTGTTTATTTTCAGTCGATTGTGCACTGCTTAGGGAACACGGCCTGTGACACGGGCGTGTCACAACCCGTGTTCGGCCCAGGAAATAAAATTCAGGGCTGATCAGAGCCGTTCATTTTCTTTGACAAAGATCCAATGGTCTGGGCTCTTCCCTGGGTTGATAAGGCCGGGATTGAAGAAGAGAAAGCTCATTTGAGTTTCATCTTTCTCTTTCTAAAGTTAAGAGAGAGAGGAGAACAAGGCAAGGAAGAAGAAGAGGAATCCGACCACTAGTGGTGCTGCGGCGGTCCAAATCGCGAGCCGAGTTCGGATTTACGAAGGCAAGGCTGCTGCGAAGGCTTTCATCCATCTCAATTCTCTCCATGGCTCCGAGGTGACTTCCAAGGGTAATGATTTTTGTCTTGGACATGTGAAGTCCTACTTTCCTGCATTTGCATTGGGAAAACCCGTCCCCGCGAGTGTGCGGTGGGTTGTGGTGTCCCTTGGGGTAGATATGTGAAGTCCCCCTTGTTAGAGTCCGGAATTGGAGTACGGATCTAGGCATGCTGTGTGAAGCCCATCTGGACATGCTGGTCTGGATTGGTGATGCTTGTTTGCATTCCGAGGAATCTCCGAGTCTTTGATTGTTTGTGTGCAATCTGTGGTGCATACCTATTGCTTGGTGCAGCAGGAAGTACTGGAGGAAGTCCAGGAAATTGTGAGAGTTGGTTCAACTCTTGTGACCGTGAGTTGTCACTTTACGTGGTGTTGAGCCGTTGGGCTGCAACTATATAAAATAAGGCTTCGTGCCGAACAGGCAAGGTGAAACCGACCCGTGCCTTTATTTGTGGCCTCAGGTACGATGTACTTGGTAGTGACAAGGCGATTTGAGCAATGAGGGGTGGCTGATCCGTACCTGTGTTATGTAGGTTGGACATGAGAGCGCCAAGGCATTGGGCTTTCTTCAGCGGCATAATGAGAGTCTTGGCCCTACGTGCCAGATTAAATGCTCATTGGTGGGATCCAGTGTTTCCGGTATACCCGAATGTGCCCTGAGTGCATGAAGCGTCGGGCCATCATTCCGGCGTTTGTGATATGTATTGACTGTACGGTCGTGCACGTCTTGCGTGGGTTGCTATACATACTGTTGAAAGATGCTTTGCAGGGATGGAATTCCACTGCCCCATGCCAGGGGCAGGGTTGTTATAATTGGTCAGCTGAATGCTGACCGTTGCCCTGTTTACCACTGCTTGGTGGATTGGTTCTTGCAAGTGCAGGAGGTGCTGGTCCGAGCAGGACTTAGCGGGCTGAAGCCCAAGTTGCGTTGCTGCCCTAGAAGGCTTTATTTTGTTTCTTCTTGTTCATGTGTGGCCGGCCTGCGTGCCGATGTCTGTAAACCACACCTTGTTAAGAGAAATTTGTAAGGCCTTAAGGCCAGATACTTTGGTTGTATACATTCCTATGTTATAGTGGATAGTTCTTGTTACTCTTGAGTTCAAGTTTTCAACCGTGAAGCTTCCGCTAGAATGCTCTGTGTTAGGATGCGTTGGTTTTGATATTATTTCGTAGCGTCTCCGCCTGTTTGTGGAATATGGTGTGGGGCCCCGGCCGGACCCTATATTATATTCTTCTTGACGGGTAGAGGTGTTACAATTTGGTATCAGCTTGTTGGTCGATCTCTTCCGAATTCGCGGACGAATTCTTTTGAGGGGTGGCGAGCACGTGTCAGTGCTGTCGTTATAACACTTAACTTGAACTCAAGAATGTACACTTAGGAATGCAAATACACTTGTTTGTTGAACCTGTGTATTCGTTTTGTATGTATGCCATTTTACTTGGTCACTAAATTGTGTGTTTTACACATATAAGTGACTAGAAGTGTTGCGGGTCAATCTGAACCTTAACATTCTGTAGAAAGTGCGGCACCAGCTGAGGTGCCCACACCTCCTCCATCCGATGAAACGGTACGTTTCATCACGGAAATGGTACTTGCTGTGATGAATGCTCAGTAGGCTGGGCAGGCACGTCCTGCAGTGGTGCCAACGCATGCTGTGGTACGGCAAGAACCGGTAGAAGTTGTAGTTGATCCATGGGCAGCAGATCAACAATTGAAGCAATTCTTGAGCTTCAATCCTCCACAATTTACTGGGGCAGGGTCACCGGCCCAAGCAGAGGATTGGCTTGCAAGGATCAAGAGGATCATCAGAGCGATCAAGGTTGAGGAGGGACAGAAGGTTATGTTGGCCACTTTCCTACTTGAAGGAAAGGCTCGTTTATGGTGGGATGAGATTGAACTGCATCACTTGGCTGGTAGACAACTTATAGAGGTCTCGATGGACGAATTTTCTCGGTTGTTCTTGGCACAACATCTACCAATACAGCAAAGGATATCGATGGAAATGGAATTTCAACGGTTAACCCAAGGAGATCGTAGTGTGGATGATTATATGCATGAGTTCACATGTTTGGGAAGATATGCGGGTACAATCTTCGTCAAAGAAGAGCGTAATACTAGTAGGTTTTATGCGGGACTGCGAGATGAGCTGCGGTATTTTCTCTCGAGTTCTATGAGTCAGGGATTTTAAGCCTTAGTCTGTACGGCTCGGTCTTTGGAGACGGACATGAGAAGAGGGCAGGCAAAAGGGACCTTAGCTATGACAAAGCCAGAGTTCAAGCCGCTGCGTCCGGAGAAGTTTGGGTACCGTAAGAGATGGGGAAATAAGTCCAAGTGTACTGGACAAGCTCCTTCTGCGACTGTGAAAGAGACATCTGGGAATGGATCTCGCGCTTGTTTTACGTGCGGGAAGTTGGGACACTTCGCACGTGATTGATGAGTTGGTCCTCCAAATGGTGACAAGAAGATGGGAGCGTCTTATGCGGAGAAAGGGAAGACTGTGGTGGAGTCTTCTGCCTCGCACGCGCAGCCCAGGGTCTTCAACCTTGGACAGCAGGAGGCCATTAAGCAGGCAGATGTCGTCACTGGTGCGCACAGTTTTTAATGTTATTTTATACTGCGTGCTGTGCTTGTTTTGATTGTGATGTTTTAGGGTTTGTCCTTATACGAGAGTATCCAGCGCGAGCACTGTTTGACACAGGTACTTCACATTCATTTCTGTCTTAAGATTTTGTCTTTCGTGTCGGGGTGCCTATCCGGACCATGAAAGAGAGTGTAAAGGTGTTGTTACCTAACAGATGTTTGATGTGCGCGGATAAATCTTGCAGTCTTGAGGTCAAGATAGGGAGTCGGGAGTTCAAGGTGGAAACATTAGTATTGATCGAGAAATTTGATATAATCTTTGGTATGGACTGGCTGTCAAAACAGCGTGCCTGTATAGATTGCACTTCAAAAGAGGTCACACTCGGGCAGAATACCGAACAAGAGACCAAGTTCATTGGTATATAAGGGATGAGTGGGATGTTGTTATCTGCTCTCCAAGTCGTTAAGGCAGTTCGGAAGGGTGCGGAGTTGTTCTTCACACTCATAGAGGCGGTGGTGCCGAAGGCCAGTGTGAGTGAAGTGCCGATTGTGTTGTAGTATGCTGATGTGTTTCCAAAGGACCCTCCGGGGTTACCTACCCAAAGGGAAATCGACTTCGCTATCGAGCTGGTGTCGGGTGCGAAACCTATGGCCCGTTCGCCGTATCGGGTAGCTCCAAAAGAGATGGCTGAACTGAAAGTTCAGTTGCAAGAGCTGTTGGAGCAGGGATACATACGCCCAAGTATGTCACCTTGGAGCGCGCCTGTTCTTTTTGTGAAAAAGAAAGACGGTAGTTTGCGGCTATGTATTGATTATCGCGAACTGAATAAGCTGACGGAGAAAAACAAGTATCTGATTCCACGGATCGATGACTTGTTCGATAAGCTAGCGGGCTCAACCGTTTATTCCAAGTTGGATTTGAAATCCGGGTATTACCAATTGCGGATTAGGGAAGGTGACATTCCCAAGACAGCATTTGGAACACGCTACGGTCACTATGAGTTCACAGTGATGTCGTTCGGCTTATGTAATGCGCCTTCGGTATTCATGGATCTCATGCATCGAACGTTCTGCGAATACTTGGATCTGTTTGTCATTTTGTTCATTGATGATATCCTCGTGTACTCATAGTCAGAGGAAGATCATGCAAACAATTGGCGGTTTGTATTGCATACCTTACGGAGAAATAAGCTGTATGCCAAGTTCGCTAAGTGTGAGTTATGGCTCTCGTCGGTGGCTTTTCTGGGCCATGTGGTAAGTGGAGAGGGCATAGCGGTTGATCAGGCAAAGATAAGTGCATTCGTGATTGGCCACTGATGTCTTCGGTGGCCGAAGTCAGGAGTTTTCTTGGACTGGCAGGCTACTATAGACGATTTGTGGCGAACTTCTCCCGGATTGCTTTGCCTTTGACTACGTTGACGAGAAAAGATCAAAAGTTCGTTTGGACGCCGGAGTGCGCGCGAGCTTTTGAGGAGCTAAAAGGTCGTTTGACCACGGTGCCTATTTTGACATCGCCATGTGGTACAGACAGTTTTGAGATATACAACGATGGGTCAGGAAGCGTCTTAGGCTGCGTTCTCCTGCAGTTTGGCAAGGTGATCGCTTATGGCTCACGTCAATTGAAAGTGCATGAACGTAATTACCCCGTCCACGACTTGGAGTTGGCGGCGGTGATCTTTTCGCTAAAGTTACGGCGGCACTATCTTTATGGCGTGAAGGTAGATATTTATACGGATCATAAAAGCCTAAAGTATCTACTCGATCAAAAGGATTTGAATATGCGACAAAGGAGGTGGATGGAATTCCTAGGGGATTATACCTTCGACATTCACTATGTTCCCAAAAATGGAAATGTGGTCGCTGATGCCTTGAGTCGTCGGACTCCGGTGCGGGCAAGTTGGTTGCGGATACATGATGAGTGTCTAATCCAGGAGTTGGAAGCATTGGAGATATCTTGTGTGGAAAGGGATTGTTCAGGCCGATGCATACTTGAACTGGATGGAGGTTCAATATGACCTTGCGGACAGGATTCGACGGGCAACGGAGTTTGATGAAAGTCTCCAGCGCTATGCAAAGGAGGGGTCTGGTGACCAATTCTCCCGGGATGACGGTTTATTACGGAAGGAAGTGCCGATTGTGCGTCCCTTGTGTGGGTAAATTGCGAGAAGAATTGTTATATGAAGCACACTTTACAAAGTACTCAATTCACCCTGGGAGCACAAAAATGTACAAGGACATGAAGAAATTGTTCTTGTGGCCCGGTTTAAAGAAAGACATAGCCGCGTATGTGGCTAAGTGTCGTACTTGTGCTTTGGTAAAGGCAGAATGTCAACGGTGAGTTGGTTTCCTGAAATCGTTGCCAGTTCCGCAGTGGAAGTTTGAGGATATTTCTATGGATTTCGTGCACAGATTGCCGAGATCTCAACGTGGGAATGACCTAATCTGGGTGATTGTAGAACCGGTTGACAAAGGTGGCTCACTTTCTACCGAACAAGCGGGACGATTCTGTGGAAATGTTGGCAAAGCTCTATGTGGAGCAGATTGTTCGATTGCACGGTGTTCCCCGAAGCATCGTAAGTGACCGAGATGGGCGATTTACTTCGAAAGATTGGAGGCTAATTCATCAGCTGTTGGGCACTAAGTTAGCATTCAGTACGACCTTTCATCCGCAAACAGATTGCCAAATTGAATGAACCAACAGAACAATGGAGGATATGCTCCGTATGTGCGCCCTGGACTTCGGTAAGAAATGGGAAGATCATGTTGTTATGGTGGAGTTTATCTACAATAATAGCTACCAAGCGAGTATCGGTATGGCACCGTTTGAAGCTTTGTATGGTCGCAAGTGCCGTACACCATTAGCTCTGGCAGAAACTGGTGAATCCAAACTTTTGGGACAAAAGTAAGTCGAGGATGCTAACTCAACAATACGCTCTATTCGAGAGAGACTACTAATAACCCAGGATCGGCAAGCCAAGTATTACAATGCTAAGCACCGGAACGTGGAGTTCGCGGTGGGTGACTTGGTCTATTTAAAGATTAAACCCTTCAAAGCCGTATCTCGGATTCGGCGGTTGAAAAAGCTAAGTCCGTGATACCTTGGTCCGTTTGAAGTGGTGGAGCGAGTTGGGGAAGCTGCCTATCGGCTAGCTCTTTCATCGGAATTGGGTGGACTGCATGATGTGTTCCACATCTCGGTACTACGAAAAGCAGTCAAAGACCCAGCTCAAGTGATTGAGAATGATTGGGTGCCGGTTGAGTATGGGCTAACGACAAAGGTGAGGCCCATTCAGATCGAGGATCGAGCCGAGAAACAGTTGCAGAACAAAACGATCAGGATGGTCAAAGTCCGGTGGGACAATTATGGCCAAGAAGAGCTAACATGGGAGCGGGAGCAGACCATGGGAGCTGAGTTCCTTGAGTTATTTATGTAAACTGTTTGCTCATCTGTATGGTGTTGCAACATATATGTAAAAGTATCACTTTTTATGTCATGCTTGCATCTCCCTACTGCATCCAAATTTCGGGACGAAATTTTATTAAGGAGGTAAGGGTTATAACACCCCAGAAATCTCAAAATCCAAAGTGGGATTCAGGTTGGCTGACATGGCCTGAGACACGGGAGTGTCTAAGGGCGTGTCAGGTGTACACGACCTAGAACACGGGCATGTCCCTATTCTCGACAAGTACTAGAGAACTGATCGTCGAGTGTGGAACACGGCCTGTGACACGGGCGTGTCACAGGGGCGTGTTTGGCACACAGCTAGGGACACGGGCGTGTGCCTTAGCCGTGTCCTGCTCGGGTGATTTTGGAGATCATGTTATAGGGGTGACACGGCCAGGTACACGACCGTGTACTGGGTGACATGGGCGTGTCAGGCTTGACACGGGCGTGTCAATTCCCGTGTTCTGGTTTATTTTCAGTCGGTTTTGCACCGCTTTAGGAACACGGCCTGTGACACGGGTGTATCACAACCTGTGTTCGGCCTAGGAAATCAAATTCAGGGCTGATCAGAGCCGTTCATTTTCTTTGACCAAGATCCAATGGTCTGGGCTCTTCCCTGGGTTGATAAGGCCGGGATTGAAGAAGAGAAAGCTCATTTGAGTTTCATCTTTCTCTTTCTAAAGTTAAGACAGAGAGGAGAGCAAGGCAAGGAAGAAGAAGAGGAATCCGGCCACCGGTAGTGCTGCGGTGGTCCAAATCACGATCCGAGTTTGGATTTACGAAGGCAAGGCTGCTGCGAAGGCTTTCAGCCATCTCAATTCTCTCCATGGCTCCGAGGCGACTTCCAAGGGTAACGATTTCCGTCTTGGACATGTGAAGTCCTACTTTCCTGCATTTGCATAGGGAAAACACGTCCCCGCGAGTGTGCGGTGGGTTATGGTGTCCCTTGGGGTAGATATGTGATGTCCCCCTTGTTAGAGTCTGGAATTGGAGTACGGATCTAGGCATGCTCTGTGAAGCCCATCTAGACGTGCTGGTCTGGATTGGTGATGCTTGTTTGCATTCGGATGAATCTCCGAGTATTTGATTGTTTGTGTGCAATCTGTGGTGCATACCTATCGCTTGGTGCAGTAGGAAGTACTTGAGGAAGTCCAAGAAATTGTGAGAGTTGGTTCAACTCTTGTGACCGTGAGTTGTCACTTTACGTGGTGTTGAGCCTTTATGTGTGAACCGGGGCTGCAACTATATAAAATAAGGCTTCGTGCCAAACAGGCAAGGTGAAACCGACCCGCGCCTTTATTTGTGGCCTCAGGTACGATGTACTTGGTGGTGGCAAGGCGATTTGAGCAACGGGGGGTGGCTGATCCGTACCTGCATTATGTAGGCTTGACATGAGAGCGCCAAGGCATTGGGCTTTCGTCAGCGGCATAATGAGAGTCTTGGGCCTACGTGCAAGACTAAATGCTCTTTGGTGAGATCCGGTGTTTCCGGTACACCCGAATGTGCCCTAAGTGCACGGAGCGTCGGGCCTTCGTGCCGGCGTTTGTGATATGTATTGACTGTGCGGTCGTGCACGTCTTGCGTGGGTTGCTATACATACTGTTGAAACATGCTTTGCAGGGATGGAATTCTGCTGCCCCGTGCCAGGGGCAGGGCCGTTATAATTGGTCAGCTGAATGCTGACCGTTGCCCTGTTTACCACTACTTGGTGGATTGGTTCTTGCAGGTGCAGGAGGTGCTGGTCCGAGCGGGACTTAGCGGGCTGAAACCTAAGCTGCGTTGCTGCCCTAGAAGGCTTTATTTTGTTTCTTCTTGTTCATGTGTGGCCGGCCTACGTGCCGATGTCTGTAAACCATAACCTTGTTAAGAGAAATTTGTAAGGCCTTAAGGCCAGATACTTTGGTTGTATATATTCCTATGTTATAGTGGACAGTTCTTGTTACTCTTGAGTTCAAGTTTTCAACCGTGAAGCTTCCGCTAGAATGCTCTGTGTTAGAATGCGTTGGTTTTGATATTATTTCGTAGCATATCCGCCTGTTTGTGGAATATGGTGTGGGGCCCCGGCCGGACCCTCTATTATATTTTTCTTGACGGGTAGAGGTGTTACACTCCATATCCTTCCTATTCTCATCCACATACTTTTCTAGATCAGTTCTTTGTTTGGCTAGCATTATCTGTAGCTAAACCATGAGACAACTCTCATCTATTGAAGCAGATGGAGTGGACTGGAATGACTGTAAAGCTTTCTTATAGATCTAACTCTTCTTTCTTCTTTCATATATTCTGGTTTGTTGTTTCTTTATGGTCTCTCCCTTATCAGAGTCAGATGAACTGGTAATTTTAACAGTTGTGTCTACATCAGCTGGTGCTTCAGTTCCAGTCGTAGGAGACTTGGCTGATTGCTCCCCCTCAACTACGGTACCCTGTTGATCATGGTGTATTTTTACTAGAGTTGGTTCAGGTTGTTGAACTTCTATAGGAGCTTCATTTTCTCTATGAGGATCTGTTATCTCCCCCTGGATGTGAGCATCCATTCCTGTTGTGTCATCAGGATCTTTTTTAGGAGATTTTTCATTCATAATATATGGCATATTCTCATCTTATTGTGTATTCAATACTTTGAGAACATCCTGTACTTTGTTAGTGACAGTTTCACTATCTAACACAGTTGTTTCATCCATGGTTTTCTCTGCATTGAATGTTGTAGAGGATTGTAACTTCCCCTGGATCTGATCCCCAGTTTTAGTTGTAATACTTGGAGTTTTCCTTTGGATTCTTACTTCAGCTCCACCTGAACTGAAATTGATCTGCTCTTCTAAGTCACTTGAGGATTCACTTTCTTCTTTAATGTTTCTTGTTCTTGATATCCTTAGTCTTCTATGGTTCTGGTATATCCTTGGCCAAGACTCTGTCCCATCTAGACAAAATCCTTATGTCCATCCGTCTTATGTGATTTATCTTTGAACCCAATTTTGGAATGAGTTCAACAGGAATTACTTTATTCAGATACAAACTCAGTATTCTACCCAGGTTGGGTTTCTTGATACATTCAACAATTAAGTCAAACAACAGTCTGCTCTAGTCTGTTTGTAGTTGGAAAATGATCCTAGTCATTATCTAAAACTTGTGAATTGAGATTCTGTCATGTGTACCTGTCTTGCACAACAGAACCTTGCCAACTATTTCAAATAGAAATTTTCCTTGGCTGTTCATACCTTTCCTATTCAGTGAACTCCCAATCTTGGAAACTGTATCCAAACCACACCATTGAAGTCCTGCAGTAGTCTTGGTGGAGTCGACTATATCTTCTTGTTTAACTCTAGGTAATTGAAATACTTGAGCCAACCGCTTGCCTTTGATCTTGACCTATGTCCATTTACGGTTGATTTGTTCTTTGTGGCATGAGAATCGATCGAGGTGTTTATTAGAAGTTCTGATACTTCTCTTTTCCATATGATTGTCGGCTCAGATTATAGATACTCAAGTCCAGCATCTTGGATTAGGCCAATGACATTTGTAATCACTTCGTCTGTCGATTTGAATCCATGGCACACCAGTTCGTATCCCTCATTGATATTATCATCCTTCCTTGGAGCCATTGTCATTGATTTACAAATTATCGAATCGAAAAATTGACGAGAGTCGACAACAGAAAATCTAGGTTTCAACACTAAGCAAGAGAGAAGGATCTGGTAGAGAATTTCTACAGTTTATGTCCTTTTTATAGGCCATTATACTGAGAAGGTGAAAGGGCGCGTCTCCTAAAGACATATTCATAAGTTTGGAAAAATCCCTTAGGTCAACACTCAGAACTTGTCGACAGAGAAAATGTGTCGACTTGTGTCGACACACCTCCAACCATCTCGACAAGCAGGGTCGACACACTTCCTTGTGTCGACACAGGACAATGTAGATTATGTCGACACATATACATTAATTGTGTCGACAACTCTTGTTTGTGTCAACACACTTGATTTGTCTCGACACAAAACATACTTAGCCAAATTTCTGACTCCTGAATTGTTGACTCCTGATCCTGATGATGTTCATATCTTGATGTGACAGCTGGATAGTAGGCTTGTATTTTTGTTCACATAGTCTAAGTTTGGGCTCATTCAAGACTTAGCATGCCTAGCTCAAATTTGAAGAACTTAAACTTTTCTTCTTCTAGTGGTTTTGTAAATATGTCAGCTTATTTGCTTATCAGTAGGAACATATTCTAAACTGATGTCATTGTTTTCTACATATTCCCTAATGAAATGATATCTTATTTCAATGTGCTTAGTTCTACTGTGAGATACAAGGTTATTTGCAATTGAAATAGCACTAGTAGAGTCACAAAATAATATAGATTTACTTATCCGTAACTGATAATCTTGTAGCTGATGCTGAATCCAAAGAAGTTGAGCAAAACAATTCCCAGCTGAGATGTACTCAGATTTAGCTTTTGATATGGCCACACTTGTCTGCTTTTTACTACTCCATGAGACTAGCCTTCTACCCAGGAATTGACATGACCCTGAGGTGCTTTTCCTATCTTCTTTACAACCTACATAATCTGCATCTTGAAAATCCTATCAGTTCAAAATCACTACTCCTAGGATACCAAAGGCCAAGATTTGGTGTCTCAGAATTCTTTTGACTGCAGTGTAATGATATTCTTTAGGGCAAGCTTAATATCCAACACAGATACAAGTAGCATACATTATATCTGGTCTACTGGCAGTTAGATAAAGTAGTGATCCAACTATCCCTCTGTACAAGGTAATATCAACTGGATTTCCAGCAATATCCTTGTCCAAAGACATGGTTGATCCCATAGGAGTTCTCATAGTAGTAGCAGTTTCCATGCCATAATTTTTGATTAACTCCTTGGTGAATTTTGATTGACTTATGAAAAGTCCATCTTGTGATTGTTTAACTTGGAGACCCAGGAAAAACTTAAGGTCACCCATGCCACTCATCTCAAATTTACTTTGCATTAGCTTAGCAAATTTAGTGCAAAGTGAATCATCTGTAGAACCAAATATTATGTCATCAACATATATTTGTACTAAAATTGTCCTACCTTTGACTTCCCTTAGGAATAGTGTCTTGTCAATCTTTCCTCTTGAGAATTTATTCTCTAGAAGGAATTCTGACAGAGTCTCATACCAAGCCCTTGGAGCTTGTTTTAATCCAAGGAGACCTTTAGAAAGTAAATAGACATGAGAAGGTTTAGTTTTATTAGCAAAACCTGAGGGTTGTTCTACATATACTCTTTTCTTGAGGTTGCCATTCAGAAAAGCTGACTTAACATCCATTTGGTATACTTTGAAACCTTTGTAAGCTGCATAGGCTAAGAAGAGTCTTATAGCTTCCAACCTAGCCATTAGTGCAAAAGTCTAGTCAAAGTCTATTCCTCTTCTTGTTTATAACCCTTTGCAACCAGTCTAGCCTTATTTCTTATTATCACTCCATTTTCATCTAGTTTGTTTCTGTAAATCCATTTTGTTCCAATGATATTGTAATCATCAGGTCTTGGAATCAACTTCCAGACCTTGCACCTCTTGAATTGGTTCAATTCTTCTTTGCATCGCACCAATCCAAAATGGATCCATATTTGCTTCTCCAAACTTCTTAGGTTTTTTTATGACAGAAAACTTGAATACATCATTGTATTATGATGTCTGCTTCTTATGGTAACTCCTTGAGCAACATCACCTATGATCAATTCTATTGGATGATCCTTTAGGTCCCTTACAGCTACTAGTAGTATCACTTCTTCTCCTTGACCATCTTGATCATGCTGTTGAGTTGTTTCTCCAGGTTCTTCCTATCCCAGTACTTCTTCAACAATGTTGATTTCCTCTTGCAAATTATGCTTGCCTATTTTTGTATCTTCCATGGCCAGTTCCTTTAGCCTCAAGTCCACTTGTGTTGTGTTTGAAGTACCTGTCTTACCATTATAGAACATAGAACTTTCATCAAATATAACATGTACTGACTCCTCTACAACTTGATCCTTCAAGTTATAGACCCTATAGGCTTTGCTATGGTTACTATAACCAACAAATATCCCATCATAAGACTTTTCAGCAAACTTGGTTAAGTAGGTTTTTCCATTGTTTAAGACATAACATCTACATCCAAAGATTCTGAAATAGGCTACGTTTGGTTTTTTGCCCTTCATAAGTTCATAAGGAGTTTTATTTAATCTCTTGTTGATTGAAGCCCTATTTAGAACATGACAAGTTGTGTTAATTGTCTCATCCCAGAAATATTCTAGAAGTGAGGAATCACTTAGCAAGGTTCTACCAGCTTAAATGAGAGTTCTATTTCTCCTCTCAGCTATTCCATTTTGCTGGGGTGTTCTTGGTGAAGAAAATTCTTGCTGAATTCCTAGTTCTTCACAAAAATTTATCATACAATCAGATTGGAATTCAGTTCCATGGTCACTTCTCATTTTGACCACAGTACTGTTAAGTTCATTCTGAATTTGTTTCAAAAAATTCTTGAAGATATCAGGAGTTTCAGACTTTTTCTTTAAGAAGAATACCCAAGTAAATCTGGAGTAGTCACCAATAATTTTAAAAGTATAGACTCTCCTTCCTAAGCTATGAACTGGCATAGGACTAAACAAGTCCAAATGCAGGAGGTATAAACACCTCACAGAGTCTTTGGATTCATAGCATTTGAATGAAGCTTTAGTCTGCTTGCCTTTTTGGCATGCTGGGCAGATGCTCTCCTTAGTGCATCTCATGTTAGGACAATTCCTAACAAGCTCCTTCCTGTATAGTTTGCCTAAAGCCTTATAGTTCAAGTGGGCTAGCATATTGTGCCATATAACACATTATGAAGCTTTCTCACTTGCAGCTAAACATAGGGGTGAGTAAGACTTAATACATAGGAAGTTTAAACAATATACATTTCCACATCTAGTTCCAGTACAGATGACCTCTTGGTCACTTGATCTTTTTATTAGGCACTCATCTCTGTGGAACAATGTGTCATATCCCAAATCACAAAGTTATCTTATGCTTAAAAGGTTGTGTTGCAACCCTTCCACATAAGCTACATGAGTGATTGTGACTAGACCATTTGTGATCTTACCAAAACCTTCGATGATGCCTTTGTCAGCTCCTCTAAAGATCACTTTTGGTCCATTTTCCACAGGAATATATTCCCTCAGATTTCTTCTTGTTCCAGTCATATGTCTGGAGCATCCACTATCCAAGTACCAGATTGTCTGGAGCTTGGACATTCCTGCAAAATAGAAATTACTTTTCCTTAGGACCCCAAATAGTCATGGGTCCTAGGTTCTTGTTAGCTGTGACTCTATCAAAGCCACTTTGTTGATATCTTGAAAGGAATTGTCTTCAGACTATGAGGCATTGTTGGATTGAACCAGCAATCTAGGGCAAAGTGTCCTATCTTTCCACAGCACCAGCATTCAAATCTATTATATCTCCTTTTAGGAGGAACAAAAGAATCTTTGTGCTAACACCCCTTTGGATAGGAGCCAACACTTTTGGATTTATCTTGATTGTGAACACAAGATGGGTCTTGTCTCACAGCCTTAAGATGTTCTCTTGGATTATTAGATTGTACAGCTGATTGTGGAATGGTCTGACCCTTTGATCCCTTTTGCTTTTTGCCCCTTCTTCTCTTGGGTTTAATAAACCCCAAACCACCTCTAGGTTTTCCTGAGAAGGTGTCTATAATAGGCAAAATAGTCTTTGGTTTTGAGAACTGCTCAACCAATTTCCTTTCATTTAGGAGTTTGGTTTCTAGCTCCTTAATGATTGCATCCTTTTTCTTAATTTCATTTATTTGATCATCAATGGTCTTGGATTAACTTTGTTAACTTAGACCCCTGAAGACCAAGTTTCTGAGTATCCATCTTGTGATGATACTCAAGACTTTTTAGTGATGCAATTTCTATAGCTTGTTCTTTAACAAGCTTCTTGCTTTTGACTAAAGCTGCTAGCAGTTTACCAAACCTAAGTATGAGTTGCTTCTGTTCAGTCCCTGAGTTAATCTCATGTGGATCAACAAGTAATTCACTTGAGTTTACCTCATCTCCAGTCTCATAGCCAGAGTCTTAGTGCATGAAGAGTTATCATAAATTAGCTGAGAATTCTCATAGTTGCGAGTTCCAGTTTCTGGATCATCAGCTATAGCCATCAGATTGATTTCCATGTTTTTTCAGAGTCACCATAGGATGATGAAATTATGGAGTTATTTCCTTTGTAGACGGCTCTTCTGATGAACTCCTCCTCATATGAATATAGCCGAACATCTTCTTCTTCTGACTCAGTTGAATTAGAATCACTGTCAAACAAGGTCTTTGTCTTCTAAGCCATCAGACATTTTTCTGATTTCTTATCCTTGAAGAACTTCCTTTCTTTTGAATTTCTTTTCTCTTTTCTCTTTACTGGGCAATCAGCAATGACATTCCCAGGTCTGTTACAACAAAAACAAATAATATCAGTCTTATATTGTTTGTTCTGATTGGAGTCATACCTGATCACAGATTTATCTCTGTGTTTGTATTTGCTTTTATGAGAACTAGAACCAGATGGTTTCCTATTGCTCCACTGTTTTCTTCTTCTTAACATCTTCTAGTATTGCCTTGTAAGTAAGGCAAGTTCATCATCTGATATCTCCTTTGAAGAAGAGCAAGGTCCAGTGCTATCTGTCTCTTCATATATTCTAGGTGATGATGGAATTTCCCTTCTAGTTTTCTTGGAAGAGTCAGCTTTGAAGGCCAATGATTTAGACTGGGATGATTGACTGGTAGTTTCTGCTTCTTCTTTTCTTGAATTGAGTTGAAGCTCATGTGACATTAATTTCCCAAATAAGTCTTGGGGAAGCAGATTTCTCAGATTTCTAATTTCCCTTACTGCATAAATCTTGATATCCCATTCTTTATTAAGGGATCTAAGGAACTTGTTATTTAGTTAATAGTTTGAGAAGTTTCTCCCATAGTTTCTCAAGTCATTGAATATTCTAAAGAACTTTTCATATGTTTGTTCAATAGAATCTGTCTTCCCTTGTCTAAATGCCTCATATTGCAGGTTAAGGAGTGATCATCTGTCATCTCTGACCTTTGTTGTAACTTCCATATACACTATCAAGGTATCCCACATTTACTTAGAAGAATTACAGTGCACCAGATTCTGAAATGTGGAGTTGTCTATAACACTCACTATTATGTTCTGTGCTCTTTTGTCCATAGTAGCAAGTATTATTGAAACCGGAAAATCGGTCTCTATTGAGTTCAACCCTTGGGGAAGGGGTGGTCGCACTCCTACTTCGCCCCTGCAAGAAAAACAATAAGAAGAGAAAGAGTGCAAAGGACTAGACCAAGGGCCCGGCGCGGAGGTCCCACCACTATCCCAGAAGATCTCAAGGCGCTTCCCCTCCTTACCCAAAGTGTCGGGCTAAGGCACCTCAGAAAGCACTGGAATCCTGGAGACGAGTCCATCTCTTTGAGTTGCCCCCTTGGGTCCTATTTATAGATTTTCGGAAACGGCCTGCAAATAGCCAACCTCCGTCGTTCTAAACAGTTATGTGCAGCCCAGCTGGGTTTGCCAACAGCGTAACTCCGCTGTTCTAACCGGCTATGGGAAGACCAGCGGGGGCAAAATGGTAAAAAAGAAAATACTTCACGGCTGAGGGTCGAGTGGCCCTATGATGGATGGTACTCGGCAAGGACGCTGAGTACCGGGTGGAGTCGGGTGGAGCTGGTACTCGCCGCCCCGGCTTGGCGCTAGGCGAGTGTGAGCTCGGCCGGTCCTACCTGCCTACTATTTGGCGTGCTCACGCCTCCCGCCGGGACTGACCCGCCAAAAGGCGCGGGTCGGGGCTGACCCGCCTAAGGGAGCAGGCCGAGGGTTGGCCCGCCTGAGGGCGCAGGCCAAGGGCTGGCCTGCCTGAGGGCGCGGGCCGGTGTTTACCCGCCTGATGGTGTGGGCTGGGGTAGACCCGCCTGCTGGTGCAGGCCGGGGCTGAACCGCCTGCTCACCCAGGTTCCCTCGGCGAACACGGGGTTGTACACAATCCCCGCTCTTTGCGAGCTTCGCAGGAGCTCGGAAATAAACATCCAACCCCACGTGTTCGGCGGGGGCCCTGCTGAGCTGGAGGGAATCTTTGGAGGGGGGTCCCACCTTTGCTCTATAAATAAGCTGCCGGACCTTTGAAGACTACTCCTTTTCTTTGCCCCCTTCCGTGATTTAAAAGCCGGAAGATGCCTATGTACGAGGAGATGTAGGCTCGCTTGGCGGCTGCGAGGGAGGGTGCCCGGGAAGCGGCTCTCGAAGTAGCCCCGTGGTTGGTGCGCGGATCGCCCGGTCCCCTATTCAAGCCAGTAAAAGGAAAGATCATCCGTCGGCCCCCACCAAGTGGTGACCCTGCTTCCGGTTCAGCCGACAATGCTGAGGTCGCTCCTGAGGTATGAGGTTTCCTTATTCGATCTGTCGCCCCTCCTGACTTTTCTTTTCTTTTTGGCAGGAGGCGCCTCACGACGACAGGGCGGACAGGGGGGGGACCAGGGAAATCCCCTTTGATGGTGACGAGTCGGGCTGCCAGTCCCTCTTCTCAGGCACATTTTCCTCCTGCAACCCCTCCGTCGCAAAGACCCCCTGGCCTGGGGAAACCACTTATCACCCCCGGAGGACCAGCATTCTAGGGTCGACCGGGCTCTTCCCGACCCGTTGATGTTGTGGGGGATGTGCCGATGCCTGGTAACTCTCTGGCTTTGGCCCGCTTATCAATTGTCGACTTCCTCTAACTTTGACTTCGCATGTTACAACACGGTCTCTTCTGACGTCGAAATGAGCGAGGGATATTCGCCTCCCCCCGAGCTAGACAGAATCACAGGTTATCTGGGCGACCCGCTAGATGCCGCGAAGATGAAGACGCAAGTGACGCAATTATTTCAGAAACACACGCTGCTACTACAGGAAATCTTCGATAGAGTAGAGAATGACAAAGCTGAGATGGAGGAGCGACTCGCGGCTCTGGAGGGAGCTGGGTGAACTGCTGACGAGGACGGGGCGAAATCGCCGGGCACGCACATTACGCGGGCCGAGGAGCGGCTTAGGCAGGTCTCGGAGCAGGTTGACCTGGACCAGCGGGAGCTGACGACAGTTCACGAGTATCACTATCCTCGCGTGCTGCCCCAATCCGAAAAGCGGGGGTGGGGCAGATGGAAATGGATTCAGTACTGAGCCGCCTGCCTCGCTCCCGTCGGTGCCTGCTGCTATTCGGTGGGTCTGAGTTGCCTCGCATGTTGATCAAAACTATCGGAATCGCAAACATTTGCTTTAAAATAATTATTCATTTGTAATAATTCAGGACCTGTCCCGCCCGCTTATGGGCGTCCGCTCGCTGTGCTTTTTCTTTTGGCTAGTCTGTTCTAACTTTTTAAGAGATGCGGGCGAGGCGAGCCGGCTCCGTCAGTTCGACTTCTTGCTTGCTCAGCGTTGCGGAGTTGGCCCACTTGGTCCTTGATCGCATCTATTCTGGCAGTAGCGGGCCGACTTCCCGCGGGTCTTCCTCTTGATGGCTCGCGTGCCACTCTTGGCGAGGCCCGCGTCACTCGTTACTCTCTCATGCGGGAGCGGGTGCGGGCGGCTTGCGACCGAGAACCTCTCGCGGCCGTCCTGCGAGTCGACGAGGATCCCGGTCGGGTTCAGAAGTCGAAGCGTCGGGGTTAATCTTGCTATCCGCACTTTTCCTACCACTGAAGTTTTTTTTTGCCCCTCTTAGCTCTATAAATAGGCTCCGCCAATCTACTTTTCACCCACTGCATTAAAAGCCTCTTCTTTCTTTCCCCGCGAGGACCTTCCTTTCTTTTGCTTAGTGAACCCCTCACAAGATGGTTGGCGACGGCGGCAGCGGCGAGGCGGACGGGAGGGGAAAGTGTGCTTGGGCCTTTTCCGAGCACGATTTCCCTCCCGCCGTTATCACTGAGCGGGAATTCCACGAGGCCCTTGGCCAATTCGTCCCGCCAGACTTTGAGGCGAGGAGGCCTGAGGCGAGCGAGTGCATAAACGATCTTTCGGCAGAGGAACTCGCGATTCCCCCGCCCACTTCGAGGCGGGTATCCGGCTGCCCTTGTGGCCGGAAATCCGTCAGTTCTTCAAATACTACGGGGTTGTCCCTGGACAGATGACCCCTAACTCTGTCACGGTGGCGGTTGGGTTCGCTTGCTTCCTTCGAGAGGAGAGGATCGAGTTCAGCATCGCGGTCTTCCACAAGCTGTTCTCCTTTCGGACGAACAAGGATGGAACCGCCTACTTCGCCAGCAGCAAGGCAAAGGTGCGGGAAACAGTGAACAAGAGCCACAATTGGCTAAAGAAGTTCATCTTCGTCAAGGGGGAGTTCGCCAACGTCCCCTGCTCGCCGATCCAGCTCGGCGAGGCGAGCTACCGCCCCCCGACTTTGGGGGGCCATGAGGCGGCACTATTCGGGTTCTTTGCCCGGGAAGAACTTTGAAGTGGCCTACCTCCGCAGGAACCTGGACGACCTCGTCCCCGTGCTGCCCGGTGAAGGTAAGTGATTCGACTGCTTCCAATTTTTTTTTCTTTCAAAAAACCATCCTTAGAAAAATCTTAAGTCCCACGCTTTTGTAGGCGAGCGTGACGTTCCTCTCCATCCCCCCTATGAGAGCGCGCGACTTGCGTCTGACGAGCTTGCCCGGGCCGAGGCGGCGGCCGCCGCACACCGTGAGCTATCGGTCCCCGCTTCCCCAAAGCGACCCAGTCACGAGCGAGCCCAGGAGCCGCCACCGCCCAAGAATTAAAAGAAAACGAGTGGTGTTCCTCTCCCGGCTCACGACAAGGGCAAGGCTCCAGATGATCAACCACCCACTGATTCTCTTCCCCCTCACCCCTCGGCCACTCCGGCCATCGGCCCAGCTGATGCGGGGGAAGGTACGTCGCGGCCGCAAGAAGAGGGCCAGCCCACAGGGAAGCTAGTCCCCTGGGGGCACCGCAACTTCGGATACGGGTAGGGGCCCTTGGATGAGCTCGGAGTCCCACTACTTCAGTGGGACAAGGAGACCAACCGGGTCTTCTTATCCTCGGCACTGCTGAGTTGGGTGGAGCAGGAAACCAGCAGCGGGGATGCGTACAACCTCTCCTTCAGCGTCTATGGGCGAGAGGATGCCGCTGTCTATGGCGAGGAGGCGACGCAGGTGCTGATCTTCGAAAGCGCGCGGGCCCAGCTTAGTAGCCTCGAGCTGGCCCATATGGTCGGCCGGCGGTGCCTTCGGTCGGACAAGAACGTCCTGACACTTAACAAGATAATCGATGAGAAGGAGGCGGCCTGCAAGCTCGCTCGGGAGGAGGCGGACGAACTGCGGAAGCAGGCCGAGGCATCCGATGCCGCCCTTGCGCAGTACCTGGGGTGTGGTAAGTTAGCTGACTGGCATTGGCCTTCCCTTGTTTTGCGCAGTTTGACCCAGTGACTTTCCTTTTCACAGGACGCGGCGACGGCTAGCCGGCTGGGTAATGAGATCGCCACCCTTCAGCAGGAGAAGCAGGCACTACAGGCGCTGGTGGATGCACTGGAGGCTGCCGCGGCTGCGCCGCCACCGTCTACAAGCGGCTGTCAGCTAGCTCATTACAGCGATTACGAGATCGAGGTGATGATGCAGAAGAACGCGGCTAGCGCGGCGAAGTACACTTTTTAGACGATGCAGCGGGCTAACCTCCTCAGGAGCAATTGTGTTAAGATCTCGGCAAACGAGGTGGTACCGGAGCTATTCCTCCCGGTACCAAAGCCGGGCGGCCCCCCTTTCATCCTATATGAGGGGGGCTTGCCGCTTAGGGCTCGCCTCGCCGAGGTCTTGCGCTCGATTGATTTTCTTTGTAGCAGTGCCGAGGGCCTATGCCTGGGTTTTTGTAATTTTTCTTTTTGATAAGTCTTAATGTAATCAGAAACCTTTGATTCCTTCCTTCCGCTGTAATGTTAATGTTTTCTTTTTCCGCGCTTCGCCACTTGCTTCTCGCGTTCGCTGTTTATATTCTTCCTCGAATGTTCATTCTTTGACTTTACGACCGCGGGTGAGGGAGGCCGTCTGTTCGCTCTAGATTGGGAATCTTGACTTAGGAGCGTGGGGAACGTTGGGATAATCGCGGCGCGGACGGGCGACTTGCATCCTCTGTCCGGGCTCGCTACTATGCTCTTGCCGTGGAGCGGGCGAGTAAGGCCGTGCTGTTGCGCTAAGGGGCCTCGCGGAGGTCAGCCTTTCCGGGAGTCTTGGTGCAGCCAAGTTCTCGGCACCCGTGTCCTTTCCTCGGGGCCACCGAACGACTGGCCGCGACCGACACTCCCAGCTCGCCGATTCGTTGGGGTCTTCTCGCCGGCCCGTCGGCCACATCGTTCATGACGCGGGCGGCGAACTCCTTCCCATATGCGCTGCGCCTTCTGGAGCATCCCGCCTCAGCCGGACGGCGGGAGGGCCCGGGCGGACTCCTGGAGTGATGTCCGCCCGATCCTTGTGGCTGGGCAGGGTCCATCAGCTGAAACCGGCTGGAGTTTAAACTTGCTCCTCCGAGTGTCACCCAGCCCTGCCAGCTTGGTGGGAACCCGGCAGCGGGATCTGCTCGGGGTATGGGGCAGACTCCTCCGAGTGATATCCAGCCCTGCCAGCTTGATGGGAGCCTGGCAGCGGGATCTGCTCGGGGTCTGGGGACACCTCCTCCGAGTGACATCCAGCCATACCAGCTTGATGGGAGCCTAGAAGCGGGATCTGCTCGGGGACTAGGGAAGACTCCTCCGAGTGACATCCAGCCCTGCCAGCTTGATGTGAGCCTGGCAGCGGGATCTGCTCGGGGTCTGGGGCAGACTCCTCCGAGTGACATGCAGCCCTGCAAGCATGATGGGAGCCTGATAGCGGGATCTTCTCGGGGTCTGGGGCAGACTCCTCCGAGTGACATCCAGTCCTGCCAGCTTGATGGGAGCCTGACAGCGGGATCTGCTCGGGGTATGGGGAAGACTCCTCCGAGTAACATCCATCCCTGCCAGCTTGATGTGAGCCTGGCAGCGGGATCTGCTCGGGGTCTAGGGCAAACTCCTCCTAGTTACATCCAGCCCTGCCAGCTTGATGGGAACCTGGCAACGGGATCTGCTCGGGGTTTTGGGCAGACTCCTCCGAGTGACATCCAGCCCTGCCAGCTTAATGGGAGCCTGGCAGCGGGATCTGCTCGGGGTCTGGGGCAGACTCCTCCGAGTGACATCCAGCCCTGCCAGCTTGGTGGGAGCCTGGCAGCGGGATCTGCTCGGGGTCTGGGGAAGACTCCTCCGAGTGACATCCAGCCCTACCAGCTTGATGGGAGCCTGGCAGCGGGATCTACTCGGGGTCTGGGGCAGACTCCTCCGAGTGACATCTAGCCTTGCCAGCTTGATGGGAGTCTGGCAGCGGGATCTGCACGGGGTCTGGGGCAGACTCCTCCGAGTGACATCCAGCCCTGCCAGCTTGATGTGAGCCTGGCAGCGGGATCTTCTCGGGGTCTAGGGCAGACTCCTCCGAGTGACATCCAGCCCTGCCATCTTGATGGGAGCCTGGCAGCGGAATCTGCTCGGGGTCTGGGGCAGACTCCTCCGAGTGACATCCATCCCTGCCAGCTTGATGGGAGTCTGGCAGCGGGATCTGCTCGGGGTCTAGGGCAGACTCCTCCGAGTGACATCCAGCCCAGCCAGCTTGAGGGGAGCCTGGCAGCGGGATCTGCTCGGGGTCTTGGGCAGACTCCTCCGAGTGACATCCAGCCCTGCCAGCTTGATGGGAGTCTGGCAGTGGGATCTGCTCGCGGTCTGGGGAAGACTCCTCCGAGTGACATGCAACCCTGCCAGCTTGATGTGAGCCTGACAGCGGGATCTGCTCGGGGTCTGGGGCAGACTCCTCCGAGTGACATCCAGCCCTGCCAGCTTGATGGGAGCCTGGCAGCGGGATCTGCTCGGGGTCTGGGGCAGACTCTCTCTTTAACTTGCATAAACATATGAACCTGAGCATCTCGACAAAGAATTTTGTTTCATAGAACAGAGTTTACATGATTTAGGGATAGAAACGTTTCAGGTCGTCACCACTCCAGGTGGGACCCAGGGTCTCGCCTCCCGCATTCCGAAGGCAATAACTTCCTGACTTTAAGACCTCTTGCACTATATACGGCCCTTCCCAATTTGGGTTGAGTTTCCCTACTGCGGCTGATCTCCCTGCGGCGTCCTCCTTCCTCAAGACCAAGTCCCCTTCCGCGAATTGTTTGATCCTAATGTGCTTGTCAAAATATTTGGCCATTCTTCTCTTCACCTCCTCTTGCTTGATGGTGGAGAGGTCCCGCAATTCTTCTACCATGTCAAGGGAGAGCCGCAGTTCCTCCTCGTTCTCGACTCTCCACTCTTCCCTGTCTTCTCCTGCCTCCACTAACCGGGCCTTCGGACCTCGAGGTCTATGGGAAGCACCGCCTCGCATCCATGGGAAAGCTTGAATGGGGTCTCTCCTGTGGATGTGTTGGGCATGGTTCTGAGGGCCCATAGGACCGAGGGGAGCTGCTCCACCCAACTACCTTTCAGGTTTTCTACTTTCTTCTTGAGGAGGTTGATGATAATCTTGTTCGCTGCATCCACTTGCCCATTACTTCTCGGATGATGGATTGAGGCGAACCTAAGGTCAATTCCGAGCTATTCGCAGAAGCCGAAGAATTCGGCGCTTGCTAACTGAGGTCCATTGTCCGTAACGATTGCTTGGGTCATCCCGTGGCGGCAGATGATCTCCCCCCATACGAAGTTCCTCATGACTTGGGAGGTCACCTTGGCTAACGCCTTAACTTCCAGCCACTTGGAGAAGTAATCGATCATCACGAGCAGGAACCTCCTCTGGCCGCTGGCTTGGGGGAAGGGTCCAACCAAATCAATTCCCCAGATTGCGAAGGGCCAAGGGGCCGTGATGCTCCTGAGGCGCTGGGCCGGTTGTAGCTGAAGGGGAGCGAATAACTGGCACTTGTGACACTCCTTGGCAAATCTTGCCGCATCGCGGCCTAAGGTCGGACAAAAGTATCCTTGCCTGATGATCCCCCCCTCCAGTGTCCGGCTCCCAGAGTGGCTCCCGCACTCCCCGGAGTGAACTTCCTCCAAGATTTTTCTGACCTCCCCCTCGGCCACGCATCGGGCCAACATGCCCGAGAGAGTCTTCCGGTATAGCTGGCCATCTCGCAAGAGGTAATATGCCGACTTGTACTTGAGCTTCTTCCTATCCATCCCCTCGGGGTATTCCCCCGTGGATAGGAAGGTCGTGAACGGGTCCATCCATGAGGGGCGTTGCTCCACCTCCATCAGTTCCCCCTCCTCGATGGAAGGCCGAAATTAGTCGGTGATGATTCCTCCCGCCCGAGGACCATATTTTGTTAGTTGGTCCACCTGCTCATTTTCCTCTCGGGGCACGTGCCGGATGGAAAAAGTCTGGAACGCGCTGATAACCCCCTTCATCTTAGTTAAGTACAGCTGCAGGGTGGGCTCCCTGACCTCGATCTCCCCCTTGATCTGGGAGGCCACCACCATGGAGTTAGTGAGGACCTCCACATCATGCACCCCCAACTCCCTTGCCAAGCGTAGCCCTGCAATCACTGCTTCATACTCAGCCTGGTTGTTGGTGATGGGGAAGTGTACTACCATCGTCTGCTCTATCCTTGTCCCTTGGGGGCTTTCTAGGATGACCCCGACTCCCAGGGAGTGCCTCCCCGAAGCACCGTCCACCATAATCTTCCAAGGAATCGGGCGAGTGAGGCCTTCCTCCGCCACCTCAACCACGTATTCAGCTAGAAAATCTGCCATAGCTTGTGCCTTGATCGAGAGGCGAGGGACGAAGGAGATGTCGAACTCGCTCAATTCCACCGACCACTTTGCCAACCTGCCCGAATGCTCCACCCCACCAAAGATGTTGCGAAGGGGTTGGTCGGTCACTACTCGGATCGAGTGTACCTGGAAGTAAGGCCGAAGCCTCCGGGCTGAGATGATTAGAGCGAATGCCAACTTTTCCAGGATGGGGGTAGCGGAGCTCGGCCTTCCTCAACACCCTACTAACATAGTAAACTGGAAGCTGCTTCTTCCCCTATTCCCGAACTAACATGGAGCTCAGGGCCTCCTCCCTGACACCCAAGTATAGAAATAAGTCCTCCCACTCCTTTGGCCCTTGGAGCAGGGGGGCTTGAGTCAGCTGCCTCTTCAGAGCCTGGAACGCCTCCTCGCATTCCGAGGTCCATTCAAACTTCCGACCTCCCCTCAAAGTTTTGAAGAAGGGGGAGCACTTTTCCCCGGCTCGAGAGACTCAACCTTGCTAGCTTTCCCGTCAGCCGTTGTACCTCTTTGGCATTTTGCGGTGGCCCCAACTCCAAAATTGCCTTTACCTTGTCTGGATTGGGTTCCACACTGGCAGGGGTGAGGAGATGCCCAGGAATTTGCCCCTGCTCGCCCCCGAAGATGCACTTAGAGGGGTTCAGTCCTCATTTTGTACTCTCGAGGGTAGCGAAAGTCTCCTCCAAGTCCCGGAGGTGAGAATCAACGTCGAGGCTTTTGACCATGAGGTCATCCACATACACCTCCAAGTTTCTTCCCCATTGCTCTCGGAAGACCCTGTCCATCATTTTTTTGGTAAGTTGCACCTGCATTCTTTAGCCCGAAGGGCATCATTTTATAGCAATATCATCCATCTCCCGTGATGAAAGAAACGTCTTTGACATCGGGAGGGTGCATCCTGATTTGATGATAACCTGAAAACGCATCTAGGAAGATCATTACAGGGAAACCTACAGCTGAATCAACCAGCGCGTCGATCCGAGGCAAGGGGTAACAATCCTTAGGGCATGCTTTATTAAGTAAAGAAAAATCAACACACATCCTCCACCGTCCGTCTCCTTTTTTAACCATTACAACGTTGGAGACCCAGCCGGGGTATTGGATTTCAGATACAAAACCGGCTTTAAGAAGTTTGGCCACCTCCTCTCAAATTGGCTCGGCCAGCCTGTCTGTCGTGGACCTCTTCTTCTGCTGGATGGGGCGAGCCTCCGGATCCAGGTTGAGGCGATGGCAAGCCACGTCGGCGTCAATCCCTGGAATCTCCGCAACACTCCAGGCGAAGATGTCCACGTTCTTTTGGATGCATTCCAGCATCCTGCCTTGAGCCTCCGGATTCAGACCTCCGCTGACGCGAACCTTCCCCACCCTGCCGCCGAAAGTGAGAACCTCCATCTCTACCACCTCTTCCGCCGCCTCCAGATGGGACTGCTTCCCCCACTCCTCAGCATCCTCTCCTCCGGGAGTGAAGAATTCTTCCTCGACTTCCTCCACAGCCATTGCTTCGGCCGGTCCCTGGACTTCCTTCGCCACTTCTTCCCGGGCGTGGCTCTCCTCCGTTTCCATACCTTCTCTATCAGCTTCCTGCTCCACCTCCTCCATCGTCCGCCCCATCTCCTCGGCTCCCTCCTGCCAAGAGATAGAGTTCACCGCCGTGACGTAGTGTAACGCCCCCATTCGTCACATGAAATATAACAGAGGGTCCGGCCGGGGCCCCACGCCATATTTCACAGACAGACGAGAGAGCCACTTGAGAGTATCAAAAACCTTTATACACGCATCCTAACTCAGAACATTCTAGCGGAAGATTTTAAGTTACAGAACTCATAACATTGAATGTCCACTACAAATATATAAATAACACATTTATATATGACCAGGAATGTTTACACGAATACACCGCACACGACCTTAAGGCCTTACAGGTTTCTCTTTACAAATATATAAGTTCATACATCGGCACGCAGGCCGGCCACACATGAAATCCAACACTTCGCACGGCCTTCAAGGGCCTACCAGCAGCATGGGCTTCTGCCCGCTCAATCCAATCAGCCCGCAACACCTGCTATGGACGTCCACCCATGGGTGATAAACAAAGCAACGGTCAGCATTCCGCTGACAATTATAACGACCCTACCCCTTACCCGGGGCAGTGGTTCCTTCCCTGCATGTATAATAATCACAATTATATATCACATAACATCACAAATGCCGCCTCATGCCAGGCGCTCCGTGCACTCAGGGCACATTTAGGTTTGTACTTGGTAGGCGGGCATAAGCCTCCAACCCCTGTTGAAGACCTCACGCACCCGTCTCACTCAGAGGTACGCACCTCACCAAAACCCGTGAGCACTACCAGTCGACCTACCCCCGTAGTGTAACAAGCCTAGGAATTCGCCCTGCTGCTTTGTACCAATCGACCGCTCATCCGATCTTAACATCGCCACTTGGTGGATGGGCATAAAGCCTCCAAACCACTGTTGAAGACCTCACACGCCCACCCACTCAGAGGTGTCCGCAACTCCAAACAACCCAGCTCTTAACAAGCATGCAACCAAAGGAGCTATGCAAAGCATCCTTCACACCAAGCAACATCGTCCTCACCTTCTCCGCAGGCTAAACGATGAATACACGGAGTCTTCTCCGGTTCGCAATATATAAACATCACCAATCCCGACATATACGTCTGGATGGGCTTCACACAGCATGCCTATGCCGTACTACATACTTCTGGCTCTAGATGCAGACTCAACTGCTGGAATCGCTTACGCTTTTCCATCTCTTGATGGAGGATCCCATGCACATGCATAAACAAAGGGCTTCACCCGCCCAGAGGAAAGAAAGACGTTACCCTTGACGATCGCTTCGGCGCCATGGAAGAACTAGCCGGATGGAAATCACCGCAGCGGCCTGCCTGCCTCCGCAACGCCGAACTCGGTTCTCGATTCGGACCAACGAAGCTCCACCGGCGGCCGGAAAGCTCCTCCTCCTCCTCCTCCAAGCTCTCCTCTCTTTCTTCTCTTTAGAAAGAAAATGGCTAAGTGAGAATGAGATTTCATCTCAATCCACGGCCATATAGAAGCTGGAAAGGCTTTGGACCACAAGATCCAAATTAGAAGGAAACGAACGGCCGAGATCTGCTCTGAATAACATTTCAACAGGCCTGACACGCCCTGTAACACGCCCGTGTCACAGGCCGTGTACCCCCAGTCGGTTAGCAACCGACTCAAAAGATACCAGAACACAGGCTTGGATACGCCCGTGTCGGACCTGACACGCCCGTGTCAGTCAATCGACACGCCCGTGTCACCCCTGTAACACGGCCTTACACAATTGCCAAATCGACCAGAGAAGTACACGGCCAAGGCACACGCCCATGTCCATGGCCGTGTCCCTCAAGCTCGACTATCGCCGACGTCGACCGCTGCCCCACGGTCGTCGACCAAGCCTGGACACACGCCCTGGAACACGCCCGTGTTCCAGGCCGTGTCGCCGCTTGACGACCGCCAACCGCCAGGTCGACACCTCGACACGCCCAGGATGGACACGTGTCGGACACTCCCCCCGGACACGCCCTGGGAGACACGCCCGTGTCCTAGGCCGTGTCAAACGACACGCGCCCGACCTTGCCTCCTGCAAGTCGCTGGCCAACACACACGACACCTGACTGGACATGACCCCACGACACGCCCGTGTCGCCGGGCGTGTCAGCCCCTTTCCTCAACATTTATCGCGCACATTGTTGAGTAAACGATCCCGAGCAAGACACGCCCTGGGACACGCCCGTGTCCCAGGCCGTGTCAGAGTCTACAAAATCTCCATTTTGTCTTGGGGATATTTTGGGTGTTACAATCCTCCCCTCCTTAAAGAAATTTCGTCCCGAAATTTTAGCGCAACACACATGTATCAACACCAACCACGCTGTTGCGATACAAACCAAAACGATCCAGGTTTAGAGCTCAGAGGCCGCAGCTTGTCTCGTCCCATGGAATCGTACCACCACAACTGTTTGTCACAGACATAAATACATACATACAATATAACAAAAGATAATAAAGTGCAACGTCACTTTATTTCGGCTTCTCCGCATCTCGCAAAATCCGTTTAGCTGCTTCCATTAAGTCCAAAGCACGAATTTGTTGCTCTGCTTGGTTGGAACTTTGCGGCTCCTGCAACTCAAGAGTGTAGACTCGAGGTTGCACCCGCGATGCAGATGATTCTACCACGACTTTGCCCTTTTCGTCATAGGACGTACCGGTCTTTTGCTCACCCTTTGATGTACCACTCCAGCAAAATCGGGCGATATGCGCTTGCTTCCCACAAATGAAACATGTACGAGGCTCAAACCGTCCTTGCCCAAACGTAGCTCCTGACGCAACATCCGAAGTTTGTTCAGCAGGCCTGAACCGCTTCTTATCACGTTTCCTCAAATCTGATTGTTCTGATTGCGGAACTTTGAATTCGGACTTTTCCACTACCGCATTTTTCTTCTCCCGCACCCGCTTCAAATCCTTCTCCAGCGCACTAGCGGTATGTACCAACGCTTGAAATCCTTGGTTTATTGAACTCGGGAGAGCCAACCTCAGCTCATCACGCAGTCCTTCATAGAACCGATTCGTCTTTCTCGCCTCTTCCGCAAACGTCGACCCCGCATACCGACCAAGTCTGGTAAACTCATGCAGGTAATCGTCTACGGTCTTATCACCCTGCACCAGACGGTGAAATTCATTTTCCATTGCAATTCTCTGCGACATTGGCAAGTATTTCTCCCAGAATAATCTGGAGAATTCGTCCATCGATATGTCGCCCAGGTCTCTACCACCTCTCAACTGGTGCAACTCGATCTCATCCCACCAAAGCCTCGCCTCTCCTTCCAGTAGGAAAGTGGCTAACGGGACCTTCTGCTCCTCACTAATCCTGAGCGCAGTCAGGATTCGCTTTACCTCTGGAGAGCCAATCCTCTGCCTCTGTTGGAGAACGTCGTCCCGACAAAACGTAGGCAGATTAAACTCCATAAATTACTTCAGTTGCTCGTCCGCTGCTTGCACAGCAACCGGAACCTCAACATGCTCTTGCCTCGCACCAAACCTGTACTGGCGCCATAGCAGGCCTCGCTTGCCCGAATGGTTGTGCTTGAAGCATGGCAAAGATCACCTCCGCAACTAAGCGCACACGTTTTTCCGTAGAAGGGGGAGGTGTAGGCACCTCAGGCTGGTGCCGCACTCCTCATCCGAACGGCTGGGGCTCAGACTGCCAAGCTCCACTCCTTGTCACCTATAGGTGAACAAGAAAGCATTACTCTCCATGCTAAAACGGCAAACAAAACCGAATAGACACACACACATTCCTAGTGGACATTCTTGAGTTCAATTATGCGCTCCCAACTCAACCCTAAACTCTGATACCAAAGTTGTAACGCCCCCATTCGTACATGGAATATAACAGAGGGTCCGGCAGGGCCCCACGCCATATTTCACAGACAGACGAGAGAGCCACTTGAGAGTATCAAAAACCTTTATACTCGCATCCTAACTCAGAACATTCTAGCGGATGATTTTAAGTTACAGAACTCATAACATTGAATGTCCACTACAAATATATAAATAAACATTTATATATGACCAGGAATGTTTACACGAATACACCGCACACGGCCTTAAGGCCTTACAGGTTTTCTTTACAAATATATAAGTTCATACATCGGCACGCAGGCCGGCCACATATGAAATCCAACACTTCGCACGGCTTCAAGGGCTACCCAGCAGCATGGGCTTCTGCCGCTCAATCCAATCAGCCCGCAACACCTGCATATGGACGTCCACCCTATGGGTGATAAACAAAGCAACGGTCAGCATTCCGCTGACCAATTATAACGACCCTACCCCTTAACGGGGCAGTGGTTCCTTCCCTGCATGTATAACAATCACATATATATATCACACATAACATCACAAACGCCGGCCTCAATGCCAGGCGCTCCATGCACTCAGGGAACATTTAGGTTTGTACTTGGTAGGCAGGCATAAGCCTCCAAACCCCTGTTGAAGACCTCACGAAACCCGTCTCACTCAGAGGTACTCACCTCACCAAAACCCGTGAGCACTACCAGTCGACCCCCCCCCGTAGTGTAACAAGCCTAGGGGAATTCGCCCTGCTGCTTTGCTACCAATCGACCGCTCATCGATCTTAACATCGCCACTTGTGGAATGGGCATAAGCCTCCAAAACCCTGTTGAATACCTCACACGCCCACCACTCAGAGGTGTCCGCACTCCAACAACCAGCTCTTAACAAGCATGCAAACCAAAGGAGTATGCAAAGCATCCTTCACACCAAGCACATCGTCCTCACCTTCTCCGCAGGCTAAACGATGAATACACGGAGTCTTCTCCGGTTCGCAATATTAACATCACCAATCTCGACATACGTCTGGATGGGCTTCACACAGCATGCCTATTCCGTACTACATACTTCCGGCTCTAGATGCAGACTCAACTGCTGGAATCGCTTACGCTTTTCCATCTCTTGATGGAGGATCCCATGCACATGCATAAAAAAGGGCTTCACCTGCCCAAGGAAGAAAGACCGTTACCCTTGACGATCGCTTCGGCGCCATGGAAGAACTAGCCGGATGGAAATCACCGCAGCGGCCTTGCCTCCGCAACGCCGAACTCGGCTCTCGATTCGACCAACGAAGCTCCACCGGCGGCCGGAAAGCTCCTCCTCCTCTCCTCCAAGCTCTCCTCTCTTTCTTCTCTTTAGAAAGAGAATGGCTAAGTGAGAATGAGATTTCATCTCAATCCACGGCCATATAGAAGCTGGAAAGGCTTTGGACCACAAGATCCAAATAGAAGGAAACGAACGGCCGAGATATGCTCTGAATAACATTTCAACAGGCCTGACACGCCCTGTGACACGCCCGTGTCACAGGCCGTGTACCCCCAGTCGGTTAGCAACCGACTCAAAAGATACCAGAACACGGGCTTGGACACGCCCGTGTCGGACCTGACACGCCCGTGTCAGTCAATCGACACGCCCGTGTCACCCCTGTAACACGGCCTTACACAATTGCCAATTCGACCAGAGAAGTACACGGCCAAGGCACACGCCCGTGTCCATGGCCGTGTCCCTCAAGCTCGACTATCGCCGACATCGACCGCTGCCCCACGCTCGTCGACCAAGCCTGGACACGCCCTGGAACACGCCGTGTTCCAGGCCGTGTCGCCGCTTGACGACCGCCAAACCGCCAGATCGACACCTCGACACGCCCAGGTGGACACGTGTCGGACACTCCCCAGACACGCCCTGGGACACGCCCGTGTCCCAGGCCGTGTCAAACGACACGCCGCCCGACCTTGCCGCCTGCAAGTCGCTGGCCAACACACACGACACCTGGCTGGACACGCCCCCCGACACGCCCGTGTCGCCGGGCGTGCCAGCCCCTTCCTCAACATTTATCGCGCACATTGTTGAGTAAACGATCCCGAGCAAGACACGCCCTGGGACACGCCCGTGTCCCAGGCCGTGTCAGTCTACAAAATCTCCATTTTGTCTTGGGGATATTTGGGGTGTTACACGTAGCACTCCCTCGCTACTTTGGGGTCTCCGCGGACCCGGACCTGATCCCCCTCGACGTTGAACTTGAGGCACTGGTGAAAAGACGAGGGGACGCAGCGAAAGGCGCTGATGAGGGGCCTCCCGAAGATGGAGCTGTAGCTACTGGGGGCGTCCACGATGATGAATTTGCAATTGCGGGACTGCCCCCCTAGAGAAATTGAGTCCCACCCCTCCTTCAACTTCCTTCCTTTCCCTCGAAGAAGGCCAAACAGGGGCCCGTCTGAGGCCAACACCCTCCTAGCCTCCACCTTCATTGCGTCGAACGCCTTCTTAAAGATGACGTTGACCGAGCTCCCGTTGTCGATGAGGATCCGGAAGACGGTGAAATCCTCGATGGCCATCTGGATGACTAACGCATCGCAAAAGGGGTCCTCAAGTCCTGGCATGTACTGGACAGAGAACGTGATTCTCTCTTCTGGGGGGGGGGTCTGGGATGTGGAGCCAACGCTCCTGCGATACATGGTGTGGAGGCTTGCCTTGCGGGACCTCGACCCCTGCCCCCCCCGTGGATTGCTCCTATCCCTCCCGGGACCCCACATCGGCCCGGTCTTCGCATCTGTCCTCCTCCCTTCGGGGCAGGACTTCTTCGATCCGCACTCCCTGACGGTCTTGTTGGTGTTTCTGCTCCCTATTTCCCCTTATCTCGAGGAACTCCGGGCACGTGACGGTGGAGTGCCCTTCTTCCTGATGGAAGTCGCAATACGGCAACTCTACCCTGACTTCCCTTCTCCTCCTCCTTGCCGGCCTTCTTCTCTCCCCCATGGCTATGGCCATTTCCTGTTCTTGGTCGGGGAGAGGTGGCCTTTGGCCTCGCCTCCCTCCGAGAGGGTAGAACTGGCCCTGACCTCCCTGGCGACGGTCCCCTCCGTGGAACCCTCTCCTCGCCCTCTGCTCCTGCCACTCTGGCCTCCATCCTAGCTGATGATTTGGCTCTTGGCGCCCCCAACCGGGCTGCTGCTGCTGCTGCTGCCCATCCCTCTGACGGGGCTCGGCTCTCCTCTCTTCCTGGCCCCTACCTCTTCTGGGCCTCTCCTCTTCCGTAGCCCATCTGGCTAGATTTTGGGCGAACTCCGGGTTCGACGCCTCCCCGTCGAATTCTCTCACCGCCCTCTCCATTAACTCCTCGTAGGAGAGGGGGGGGGAACCCTTTTCAACTCCATGCGAAAGAAACCCTGCTGCAACCCCAGGGTGAAGGCCATCATCAGGGTATGGCCCGACGTCTCTTGGACCTGGGCAACCTCCTCCTGGAAGCAGTCGACGTAGCTTCCAAGGGTTTCGTTCACCCCCTGCTTTATACAGAACAGGGATTCCGACTCCCTCTTCCTCCTCTTAGAGGTGGTAAATCTCAGCACGAACCCCCGGCGTAGATCTTCGAAGCAGTAAATGGAGTTGGACGGCAGCTGATGGAACCACTCTCTCGCCTTCTACCTAAGGGTAATGGCGAAGAGTCGGCACTTGAATCCGTCCGACATTTGCCGGATTGAGACCACATCCTCAAACCACTGGATGTGCTGGATCGAATCCCCTTTTCCGGTGTAGTAGGATATCTCGGGCTCTCTGAACCCATCCGGGACTGGCGCAGAAGAAACTAATTCACTGAAGGGACTACCTCCACTCACCGGGCGAGTTGGAGGATCTCGCACCCCTAGCTCACCGAACCGGCCGCCGCTCCCCGAGCATGGGAGAGCACTCGCCCTTGGAGTTTGGCACCTCGACCTTCTTCAGTGACTTCCTTCCCGACTCGTCTGACGGGGGCCGCCTCGCCGAGTGCCGGGTCCGCGAGGACCGGGATCACCGGGGTCGCACTCTCGGCCCGCATGCTGAGTGCGAGTCGGACCATACCAAGCATCTCCTGTATGAACTCCTCGAACATCCCCGTGGTGGCGAGAGAGGGTGGGGGTGGCGAGTCGGTCCGGTCCGATCCCTGCCCTTCTCCTCCAATCATTGAACTCGCTGAAGGTTTTCTGAGTTGACCACGCTCCACGCTCACCGCACCAAAATGTGCTCCTCACATCCACTTTCCCTCCCACCTATCAAACTATCTTGTTGGACTAGGCCAAACTCCTCCAAATATGCTCCTCATAGCTTACACCTCAGGCCCTCAGCCTTATACTCAGAACTTCAGCAAGTTCCTACACTCAGTATCCTTTTTAGGACACCTACCTCAGAACCAACAAATTCCTACCTTAGAGCTCTGCAGTGCTCATACACTAAGTGACCCACAAGCCACCTACCTCACCCTTACACAAAGGCCTACAGCTCAGGCTTCTCAGCCCTACAATTTCAGGCACACATCCTGTAACACCTCCCTTGTAAAGACCATATAATATGGGTCCGGCCGGGGCCCCACAACATACGGACGCCACAGCTTTAGTATTAAAAGATGATATAAAACTACCCCATCTCAAAACTCAAGCCAAACATAGCGGAAACAGAACACTAACAGACAGAAGTTATCCACTAACAGAAGAGTATCAAATGGCCTTAAGGCCTTACACAATATAAGTCCAAATATAAAAGTGCCAAGCACCCTAGGCTACCTCGGCATGCAAGCCGGACATAGTCAAACAACAGCAGCAAAACAAGGAAACGAAAATAGTCAAGCACAGCAACACTTCATGAGGCTTAGGTATTTTCGCCCGGCGCGCTAGCTCCTGCATGCGATCCTTGCCCTGTAAGGATTTGAAGTAACGTGGGTCAGCAAAGGCTGACCTCTACTGTGTAATAAACACATCTCCTCCCGGCCGTCCCTAACGGACCCCGGGCGTACCACTCCACCTGCAAGTTAGCACTTCGTATACCAAAATAGTATATATAATAAAGCGGTTAAAACAGGCTTGGATGTCTCATACAGCATACATGTTCTCTATGTGTTGTACAAAGTGAAAGGGGCCTACTATTCAACATGAATGCAACCCGGGTTTCACCCAAGGCACCCTAGCTCGTATGCATCAAGCACAACATCAGACACTGGGTACTTCCGTTTCCCCATTGGCTTAAAGCCGCAAACACAAGGGAACCGCCATGTCCCTAACGACACACACGCCGTCACACGGAACCTCGCAAAGGCCCCACCCGCACATGGGTCATAACCACAGGGCTGGCCCGCACAATCTGACTTCGCTCGTCAGGGTTCCATCTCAAACTGACCGATTCTAAGAAGCCTTGATGGACCCCACCCACTCATGTCTACATTGCCCGGGCTTGCCCTCCACTCGGCATTCTCGTCAGTCTAACACAAGGGACTAGTCTCGCCGGGACACTTTCCCCACATGACTTGCGTGTCACGGGATATCCAGCCGACCACGGAGACATAGCCGCACCTTTGCACAGCACAAACAAAGGTTTCCCCACTCCAATCACCATTCGCACCGTATCTTTCCCATGCTCCAAGGAAACCATCTACCGCAAGAAGCGGAGCTAACCTTGTCTGGTTCCGACTACGAGTACTCACTCAATTAAAAGGGGGAAAACACAAACACACAACGGCGTATTGCCGCAACGGATTTCTACCGAATCCTCACATCTCGCTATGCAACATCACCGGGTCGGACTAACGGTCGCGACCACGGCTTAACCCGCAATGCCTAATCCGCTAACGGAGCGGATCTCTAATGCAAAGTATGTCGGGATGAACATACTCAACCGGAGGTTCCTCTTGAACCTAGGCTACACGAATCCCTCTCATTTGAGAGATTCGGTGCTCAAAATACGAAAGGAAGGGATGTTATTCATGCATCCTAAATCCTAAAAACCGAGAGGAGAAGTGTCGTTACCTTCCGTCCCCTCTTCCTAGCCATGGAGAAGATTTGCTCGGTTGAAAACCACCGCAACGCTCCCACCTTCACGGATCTGAACTCCGCTCGCGAAACGGACCATCCGAAGCTTCGCCGGCGGCCGGATCTTGGCCTTCCTCCTCCTCCTTGCTCTCCCTTCTCTCTAGAATCAAGAGAGATAAAGATAGGAGAAAAGTGAGGGTTTCAAACCCTATTCCCGAGTTTAATCCCTCAGATCTAGCCCCCAGCCGTTGGATCTCATATCAAAGAAACGGACGGCCACGATTCGGCCTAAAATCACAAAAACTGGGCCGAACACGGGTTGCAACACGGCCGTGTGCTAGGCCGTGTTACTCATTCGCCGTCTCGACAGATTCGAAAACCAGCACACGGCCTTTGAAACGGCCTCCGACATGCCCGTGTTGCCTTTGACACGCCCATGTCGAGACCCGTGTCATGCCCCCCACCGACTAATTTTCCCAGTCAGAGAAGGACACGGCCAAATACACGGCTAAAGACACAGCCTTCGACACGCCCGTGTCAGCCCCCGACACGGCCGTGTCGTGACCCGTGTCACGCCTAGCAGAATAAATCCTGCAAACAGCCGAGAAGGACACGGCCAGGACACGCCCGTGTCTCAGGCCGTGTTCCTGAGCTCGACGAACGTCGACCCTCAAAACGTCGACCACCAGCTCCGCGGTCGACCACGCCCCGACACGCCCGTGTCACGCCCTTGACACGCCTGTGTCGCCTGCTCCAAAACCCAAACTTGGCTAAAACGACGTTGTCGATTCCCCTTCAATTTTTGGGGTGTTACAATCCTCCCCCCTTACAAGAATTTCGTCCCGAAATTTAAAACATGGAAGGTAAACAAAACTAAACGGTACCTGAGGAGAAAAGCTCGGGGTACTCCTCCAGCATGGCCTGCTCTCGCTCCCATGAGAGCTCCTCGCAGCCACAGTTGTCCCAACGGACCTTTACGAGTCTGACCTCCTTGTTCCGCAATTGCCGAACCTCTGAGTCTTCTATCCCGATTGGACGAACTCGCGTCCTCAAGTCTTCCTCTACCGGCACCGCCGTCGGCTCAATCACCACGCTGGCTTCTAACAAAGCTTTCCTCAGGACGGAGACGTGAAAAACGTCATGCAATCCACTTAGCTCTGTGGACAACGCCAACCGGTACGCTGCCTCTCCCACTCGCTCGATGACCTTGAATGGTCCCAAAAATCTCGGACTCAACTTCTTGAGTCGGCGAATTCGCGAAACGCCTTTGAACAGCTTGATCTTAAGATACACCCAGTCGCCCACAGCGAATTCCACATGCCTGTGCCGAGCATTGAAATAATTCGACTGCCGATCTTGAGCTACCTTCATGTGCTCTTGGATGGTCCGCACTAGCTCACTAGCATCGGCTACCACTTCTTTCCCTAAAAGCTTGGTGTCTCCCGCCTCTGTCCAAGACATCGGTGTTCAACACCACCTCCCATACAGAGCTTCGTATGGAGCCATCTTGATACTAGCTTGGTAACTATTGTTATAAGCAAACTCCACCATGAAGAGGTGATCCTCCCACTTCTTGCCGAAGTTGGGAGTACACATCCTTAGCATATCTTCCAAAGTACGGTTCGTTCTCTCAGTTTGCCCATCGGTTTGAGGATAAAAGGCCGTACTGAACTTGAGTTTTATGCCCAAGCTCTTCTGCTCCAACCGCCAATCCTTAGACGTGAAACGTCCATCCCGGTCGCTGACTATACTCTTCGGAATCCCATGAAGTCGTATAATATTGCGGACGTACAACTCCACCCTTTTCCACACCGTCCTCCTTCCGGTTTGGGATGAAATGTGCAACTTTGGTCAAGCGGTCCACAATCACCCAAATGGCATCATTTACCCTGCTGCGATCTAGGCAACCCATGCACAAAATCCATGGAGATGTCATCAAATTTCCATTCGGGGATTGGAAGAGGCTTCAAGAACCCGCCCGGCTTCTGACACTCGGCCTTCACCAAGGCACATGTTTGGCACCGACTCACACACAAAGCTACGTCCCGCTTCGTCCCAGGCCACCAATAGGACTTCTTCAAATCCAAGTACATCTTGGTACTACCCGGGTGAATGGAGTACTTAGTGAAGTGGGCCTCAAACATCAACTCCTCGCGGAGCTTGCCGAACTACGGTACACAAATCCTTCCGCCCTTCCTCAGAATCCCATCAACCATCTCCCAGGCTCTACCCTCACCCTTTAGAGCTTCCTCTACGAAAGGTTGGAACTCCGCATCTACAGGGTCGCTTCCCGAATACGATCGCATAAGTCACTCTGCATCTCAATCCAATTTAGTTGAGCCACGCTAGACTCGCCTCTTGCCACACATTCCAAACCAAGGGACTCCCAGTCCTGCCTTAACCGCTCAATCATCGTGAGCTTCAATACCAATCCTACCTTGCCCCGAGTATTTCCTACTCAAAGCATCTGCCACCGACATTGGCTTTCCCTGGCGTGTACTGAATCGCCACCACTCAGTATAGTCACCAAGGAACTCGGACCCCACCTGCGCTGCCGCATATTTAGGTCCTTCTGATCTAGGAGATACTTTACAGACTCTTGTGGTCCGTGAAGATCTCCACCTTTGCACCATAAACGTAGTGCCTCCACAACTTCAAAGCAAAAATTTACCGCCGCCAACTCCAAATCATGGACGGGGTAATTTCTCTCATGAGGCTTCAGCTGCCTCGACCCAAAAGCTATCACGCTACCATGCTGCACCAACACGCACCCTAAACCGCATCCGTATGCGTCGCTGAAAATCTGGAACCCTTCGGTCCCCTTTGGTAGACTTAGGATTGGCGCCGTCATTAGCCTTTCCTTCAGGGTTTCAAACGCCTGATTCCACTCTTGAGTCCATACAAACTTCTGATCCTTGCGAGTTAGTGAAGTGAGGGGTAGAGCTATCCGCGAAAAGTTTTCCACAAACCTTCGGAAGTACCCGGCTAGTCCGAGAAAACTTCGGACTTCCGCCACGGTCCTCAAAACTGGCCACTCTCTGATGGCTTCTACTTTCGTTGGATCTACCGCCACCCCATCCCCACTAATCACATGGCCTAGAAATGCCACTTTCTCCAACCAGAACTCGCACTTGGAGAACTTCGCATAAAGCTGGTTCTCTCTCAATACTTGCAACACTGTCCGCATGGTGCGACTCGTGCTCCGCTTCCGACTTGGAATACACCAATATGTCATCGATAAAGACGACTACGAACCAGTCCAAATATTCGCGAAACACTCGGTTCATCAAGTCCATGAACACGGACGGCGCGTTCGTCAGCCCGAACGGCATCACCGAGAACTCAAAATGACCATACCTCGTACCAAACGCGATCTTGGGTATGTCTTCGTCACGAATCCGCAACTAATAATATTCGGACTTCAAGTCCAACTTGGAGTACACCACCGACCCCACCAACTGGTCGAAGAGATTGTCTATCCGAGGAATCAGATACCTATTCTTGATAGTCAATTTGTTCAACTCTCGGTAGTCTATGCACAGACGCATACTACCGTCCTTCTTCTTTACAAATAACACCAGCGCACTCAACGGTGAAGAGCTGGGTCTGATATACCCTTGCTCCAAAAGCTCCTGCAACTGAACCTTGACCTCGACCAACTCTTTTGGTGCCATCCTAAAGGGTGGACGTGACACCGGTCTAGCCTCGGGCACTAACTCGATGGTGAAATCAATCTCCCGCCGAGGAGGTGCTCCCGGTAGCTCCTTAGGAAAAACATCTCCAAACTCCGCCACCACGGGCACTTCTCCAAGAGACTGCCCGGAAAGGCTAACCTCCAACAACGCTACCAGAGCTACACCCCCCTGGTTAACAGCTCGCACTAGTTGAAGTGCCGAAACTAGGGAACAAGCCACTCCATGCAGGCCCTCAAACTTGACTTCCGCTTGCCCCACGCCCCTCAGGGTTACCACCTTGCACAAACAGTCGATACTGGCACGCTGATCCGCTAGCCAATCCATCCCCAAAATCACATCGAACTCGGACAACGGCAAGATCGCCGCTACCAATATGAAGTCGACTCCCTCAAGACTCCAACAAATCCGCCCTTTAGCCCTGGTTGTCATAGACGACCCATTGGGCATGCGCACTTTCAATTCTGAGTTCGTTGCGAAGGACTCAACTCCAATCCTCCGGGTGAAACTTTCTGCAAGGAAGGAGTGCGACGCTCCCGTATCAAAAAGTACTCTAGCGGGGTACCCAGATACCACTACAAAGCCTACACACATGCAACAAACATAAAAAGGCTTGAAAGGAAGAAATCTATGGTGCAGGTTGAACTCTCATACCTGTCACCACATCGATTTGGCGGTTTGCTTCCTTCTGCCCAAGGTTATAGGCCCTTGGCTGCACTGGTTGAAACCGGGAGGCACTCGACTCCGCCATTTTCCCCTTCTATGCTGCACTGGGTCCGGAGCGTACCAACTGCTCCTGTCTTGGATCTTGCTCAGCGCCCCCTTGGGTACAAAATCTTGTTATGTGGCCTGGCTTGCCACAACTGTAACACGTCTGCGGTCCCTTAGAGCGTGACCCTCCGGACATCCAATTACTTTTCTCGCCCAACTTATATGGGGAAGGCTTCTTCTTCCATCGGCTCCCTTCCGCCTTTCCATGGGACTAAGCAGGCTTCTTCTCCTCCCACTGTTTGGGTGTGAAACCCTTGCGACGCTGGGATCGCTCCATGTCACTCTCCAAAATTCGGGCCGCCTCCACCAATTCATTGAAACCCGCACGTTTCATCGATATGTGGGGTTGTCTTAGATTCTCCCTCAATCCATGATAAAAGATATTGTCCCTCTCTTCATCGTCTGCCATGGTCGTCCCCGCATAACGACCCAAGCGAGTAAATTCCTGAACATACTCATCCACTGACTTGTCTCGATGCACCAGATGTAGAAACTGCCTCTGGAGGGCTAACCTCGTTGAGGCAGGAATGTACTTCTTCAGGAAGGCATTCCCAAACTCCTCGATGGACGGTGTGCGTCCTAGAAACTGCCGGCCACTGTGGCTCACCCACCATAACTTGGCATCTCCCTCCAACATAAAGGCTGCGAACTCTGTCTTTTTCTCAGCCGGCGCCTCTGCCGCCCTCAGAAGCTCCTGAATTCTAGCCCACCAATCCTCTGCATCTGTGGGCGTGCCGATTCCCGTGAAGGTTGGAGGGTGGAAACTCAGAAAGTACTTCATTTGCCGGTCCCCATGCCCGACAACCACTCTCTCGGCCTGCGGCTCTGCCCGCCTGGCTTCCTCAACCGGCACGATCGCTGCCGTGTCTGGGGTAGCAGGAGTTGCTACTTGAGCAACGGGAGCTGCTACCTGTGCTGTCGCTGCAGCTTGGGCCGCCACCATCGCTTCTACAAGCATACGGCAGAAGTCGGCCGGTGTGACCCCCATCCCTAGCGGACCTTGCGCAGTCGCACTACTTGCCGAGAGCTCTTCTCTTGGCCTCGAGGTCCCAGCCTCGTTGCTTGCACTCTAAACACAAACAAGAAAACACAAATCAGTCTCTAATCGCAAGACTCGAACACAAGGACACTCATGGTCCCGTGATACTCCTATGTGGATAACTTCTTATACGTGACTCGACTTATACTTTCGACCGCGAAACTTCTCATTGGAACGCCAACCTCCCTCTGATACCAAATTATAACACCTCCCCTGTAAAGACCATATAATATGGGTCCGGTCGGGGCCCCACAACATACGGACGCCACAGCTTTAGTATTAAAAGATGATATAAAACTACCCCATCTCAAAACTCAAGCCAAACACAGCGGAAATAGAACACTAACAGACAGAAGTTATCCACTAACAGAAGAGTATCAAATGGCCTTAAGGCCTTACACAATATAAGTCCAAATATAAAAGTGCCAAGCACCCCTAGGCTACCTCGGAATGCAAGCCGGACATAGTCAAACAACAGCAGTAAAACAAGGAAACGAAAATAGTCAAGCACAACAACACTTCATGAGGCTTAGGGCTTTTCGCCCGGCGTGCTAGCTCCTGCATGCGATCCTTGCCCTGTAAGGATTTGAAGTAACGTGGGTCAGCAAAGGCTGACCTCTACTGTGTAACAAACACATCTCCTCCCGGCCGTCCCTAACGGACCCCGGGGTACCACTCCACCTGCAAGTTAGCACTTCGTATACCAAAATAGTATATATAATAAAGCGGTAACACAGGCTTGGATGTCTCATACAATATACATGTTCTCTATGTGTTGTACAAAGTGAAAGGGGCCTACTATGCAACATGAATGCAACCCGGGTTTCACCCAAGGCACCCTAGCTCGTAAGCATCTAGCACAACATCAGACACTGGGTACTTCCGTTTCCCCATTAGCTTAAAGCCGCAAACACAAGGGAACCGCCATGTCCCTAACGGCACACACGCCGTCACACGGAACCTCTCAAAGGCCCCACCCGCACATGGGTCATAACCCCAGGGCTGGCCCGCACAATCTGACTTCACTCGTCAGGGTTCCGTCTCAAACTGACCGATTCTAAGAAGCCTTGCTGGACCCCACCCACTCATGGCTACATTGCCCGAGCTTGCCCTCCGCTCGGCATTCTCGTCAGTCTCACACAAGGGACTAGTCTCGCCGGGACACTTTCCCCACATGACTTGCGTGTCACGGGATAGCAAGCTGACCACGAAGACATAGCCGCGCCTTTGCACAGCACAAACAAAGGTTTCCCCACCCCAATCACCATTCGCACCGTATCTTTCCCGTGCTCCAAGGAAACCATCTACCGCAAGAAGCGGAGCTAACCTTGTCCGGTTCCGACTACGAGTACTCACTCAATTAAAAGGGGGAAAACACATACACACAACGGCGTATTGCCACAATGGATTTCTACCGAATCCTCACATCTCGCTATGCAACATCACCGGGTCGGACTAACGGTCGCGACCACGGCTTCACCCACAATGTCTAATCCGCTAATGGAGCGGATCTCTAATGCAAAGCATGCCGGGATGAACATACTCAACCCGGAGGTTCCTCTTGAACCTAGGCTACACGAATCCCTCTCATTTGAGAGATTCGGTGCTCAAAATACGAAAGGAAGGGGATGCTATTCATGCATCCTAAATCCTAAAAACTGAGAGGAGAAGTGTCGTTACCTTCTATCCCCTCTTCCTAGTCATGGAGAAGATTTGCTCGGTTGAAAACCACCGCAACGCTCCCACCTTCGCGGATCTGAACTCCGCTCGCGAAACGGACCTCCGAAGCTTCGCCGGCGGCCGGATCTTGGCCTTCCTCCTCCTTGCTCTCCCTTCTCTCTAGAATCAAGAGAGATAAAGATAGGAGAAAAGTGAGGGTTTCAAACCCTATTCCCGAGTTTAATCCCTCAGATCTAGCCCCCAGCCGTTGGATCTCATATCAAAGAAACGGACGGCCACGATTCGGCCTAAAATCACAAAAACTGGGCCGAACACGGGTTACAACACGGCCGTGTGCCAGGCCGTGTTACTCATTCGCCGTCTTGACCGATTCGAAAACAAGCACATGGCCTTTGACACGGCCTCCGACACGCCCGTGTCGCCTTTGACACGCCCGTGTCGAGACCCGTGTCACGCCCCCCACCGACCAATTTTCCCAGTCAGAGAATGACACGGCCAAAGACACGGCTAAAGACACGGCCTTCGACATGCCTGTGTCAGCCACGACACGGCCGTGTCGTGACCCGTGTCACGCCTAGTAGAATAAATCCTGCAAACAGCCCGAGAAGGACACGGCCAGGGACACGCCCGTGTCCCAGGCCGTGTTCCTGAGCTCGACGAACGTCGACCCTCAAAACGCCGACCACCAGCTCCGCGGTCGACCACGCCCTGACACGCCCGTGTCACGCCCTTGACACGCCTGTGTCGCCTGCTCCAAAACCCAACTTGGCTAAAACGACGCTGTCGATTCCCCTTCAAATTTTTGGGGTGTTACACATCCCTACTCTTAGAGTGCTACAACACTATTACAACTCAGTACCTAGCAGGTACCTACCTTAGTGACCTTCCAGGAACCAACAGCTCAGTGATTAATTAATCACCTACCTCAGGCTATTAAGCCCTATATCTCAGATCCAACAGGATCCTACAGGATGGAAGTGGGTTATGTGGTTACTCTTGACACAAGAGATGTTTCTCTATGTCAAGCTTCTTGACTGAGTTAGACTCAACCCAACTTTGACTTCGGGAATTTCTTTCCTGAGTCTATCTTTACTAAACTAAGAATTACTTAGTCCAAACTACTTCCACAACAACAAGTATATATTTACTTGAGCTGGAAGTAACTTGCAGAACAATGTTCTGCCTCTTTCTGAACTGATCCTGAAGCTGAGCCCTAACTACTACTTCACAACACCAGGGATTTTTCCTGCTGGAACTGTGAAGTTACTACAACTAATTGCTGCTACCAGAGCTGAGAAAAAATCAGCTCTAACTTTACAGACTAAGATAGATCTGTGTTGGGTCTTGTTTCCACAATGACCTTAATTTGAAGAAGTCCTCCTAAAACTAAGGTGCATTGTAGTTGTATTTGATGTTGTGTTTAAGTTGTGTATGCAGGACCCTACTGCCAAGTGTGAACCAATGTCAGTCTATAGTGGGTCACCAAACACAGGACCATACAATGTAATCCCTCATTGTGTGATTCAAAGTGTTGACTCATGTATAGCCTCTCTATTGGGGCACACTTCTTCTACATGCACTTAGACTACTGGACCATGGAGTGGTGAAGTTCATCTAAGGAATTTTGACTAAGTCCAAATACTCGAGTACCTCCCTTAATATACTCGAGTACTTTATTTCAATATACTCGAGTAAGTGTTTGGGTACTCGAGTAGAGCCTTAATCATACTCGAGTAGTTTCTAGTTATACTCGAGTAAGTCTAGCTGTTCAGACTAAAATTTCTCTAAGTCCACATACCTGAGTAACTTTGCTCTTATACTCGAGTAAGTGGCTTAGTACTCGAGTAGTTTTCATTTTCAGTATACTCGAGTGGTCTGAACTAGTACTCGAGTAGGTTATTCTTGTACTCGAGTAGATCCTACCTTACTCGAGTAGATCCTTTCTAATACTCGAGTAGTTTAGTTTTGTACTCGAGTAGCCGCTTTCACTTACTCGAGTAGTTTATCTAGTTTGTAACTCGGGTAGTTTCCCCAAGGTACTCGAGTAGCTCAACCCTTACTCGAGTAGTTCAACTCTATACTCGAGTAGTTCCTTATTCGCTCGAATAAATCAGCCCTTACCCGAGTAGCTCACCTATATACTCGAGTAGGTTGATTCTGCCTTCAGAAAGAATTTTTCTAAGTCCTGGTTTTGCAGGCTAATTCAAATCCTCTATTTTGATTGGTCCACGTGTACTTGTTTAAGTATTGACCGTTACAGAAGTCCTATAAATAGGTCTTGTCAAATCGACAAACCCTAACAACAAGAAAGAAAAAGAATTCTGAATCTATTTCTATCGCGGATATCGGGAAGCCGCAAAGTTCACGCCGACAAAATACTGTTCATCTTCTTCGTCGCCGGTCTTCCTCGAAACAGCTATTCAGACAAGAAGAATCACTCGATCATTCCGCACTTCATCGATCTCTGATCTTTCTCTTGATTGTGGTGATTCCGTATTTCAGATCTGAGGATCTCCTTTGAGTCGTCTTCAACCATTTCTGATCAAGCCAAAGTTCTCAAAGAAGAAGACAGTTGAAGATCCAGATCTGAATAATTCTGTTTGTATTTTTATTTATAAAACCATTTATTCTTGTAGGAGTCTTGACTCCGAGTTCTGTAGATCCGGTTTGGATCGAGATTTGTAGGAAGGTTTTCTTCCGAGTGTAGATCTGTTTGGATCGAGTTTTGTAGGAACGTGGTTCCGAGGTGTAGGATCGTTTTGATCCGAGATAGTGGAGTAGCCAAGTCTAGTGGTTTACTAGATTGGTGAGGTGAAAGTGGATGTACCCAGGGTTGGGGAACCACTATAAATCCTGTGTTCTCTGTGTGATTGCTTGATCTGTGCTGTGTTAATTTTTTATTCCGCTTTTGGCACGCATTTCACCTATTCACCCCCTCTAGGTGATTTAGGTTGACAACTTAGCGCTCTCAATTGGTATCAGAGGGAGGTTGATCTTTAAAAGGTTAACACCTTGATCTGATCCCTCCTAGTTGTCTTTCTGAGTTAATCAAGCATGGACGGAGCCAAGGATTTTTCTAAGCTCCCAGTGTGCAATAAGGCAAACTTTCCCATGTGGAAAGAGAGAATAAAACTTTACATGGAAGCTGTTGACCCCCGCTTATTCATGATAGTGGAGGAAGGCCCTTATATCCCTATGATTGCCTCCACTAGTGATCCTACAAAGGAGGTGCCAAATAAGTTGATGGATCTTGATAAGAATGAGATTGCACTTGTCTCCTTAGACAAGAAAGCCAAGAACATCATCGCAAGTGCAGTCAATGATTCTATGTTGCAAAACCTCATTCACTGCCAATCTGCCAAGGAAATGTGGAGATCTCTAATTATCTTGATGGAAGGTACAGAAGAAGTAAGGGATGATAGAAGATCCCTTCTAAATCAGAACTATGAAGCCTTCAAGCAAGGACCAAAGGAAGCTATCGCTGACACATATGAAAATTTCTTCAAGATTGTCAATGGATTGAGGAACTACGGCAGAGTGTTCACAGATGGTGAACTAAACGACAAGTTCCTAAGATCCTTAATAAAGGATTGGGACAACAAGATATGTGCCATCAGAGAGTTTGGAAGATTAGCAGAAACTGACCCTCAGAACCTCTTCGGAAAGCTTATGTCATATGAGCTTCAAATCAATAATAGAAAAGCTGAAGAAGAGGGAAACAGCTCCTCATTCCAAGATAAGCCAGTTGCACTAAGGGCAGACAGCTCAAGAAAGGCCAAAGCCACTTCCACTCAAGGAGACTATGAAGAAGAAGAGTCCGAGCCAAGCACCTCAGGCTCAGATTCATCAGATGAAGAGTTTCATCTTCTCTCCCGACAATTCAAGAAGTTTCTTAGCAATAAGAAACAAATGAGAGAAAATGATTCCTCGTCCAGAAGATCACGTCCTGATGGTGATCGTCACAGCAGACATGACAGGTATAAATCTAAACCGAACAAACATGTTTCATCTTACGTTGTTTGTTATTCCTGTAGTAAGCCAGGTCATATAAGCACTGAGTGCCCTCTGAAGAAGAAAGAAGGAAGAGGCATAGAAAAGAATTCCCCTCAAGGGAAAAGGAAGAAAGAAAGAAGCTTCATTGCCAAAAAGCCAAAGACCCTCAGTGACTCTGACTCATCTGAGTCAAGTGCGGATGAAGAAGCCTACTTCGGGCTTATGGCTGTTTCTGACCAAGAGGACAAATACAACGGTAACTCCTCATATACCGGGAAGGTAAATTCTCACACACCTCTTTCTGCCTCAGATTCTGACTCAAATGGTCATGATGGCTATTCTTTTGGGGAGGATGATTTTGAATTGGTAAATCAGTATCAAGTCTTATTGATTGCATTTGACAAATGCCGGAAGGTAGTCAAATCGCAATCAAAAGAGATTGCATCCCTCAAAGAGGTGGAATCAAATCTGAGGGAGGAGATTGACCAAATGACCCCTCTCAGAGATGAAGTTCAATCTTTGAAGGAGGAAATCAAACATTTTACTGAATTAGTAAATCATAAAGATTTTCTCCTGGATGAATTGGAAGCAAAGCTAGTCATTGAACGAAAGCTGGTTGAAACTCTCACCATGCCTACAACTGTGCTTCCAATCACTAATGGAGAAACCTCCTTTGGGAAAAATAGCAGTGTAGGACATAAATCAGCCAAAGGTAAAGGCAAGGCTATCCCAAGCCAAACTGTTGCCTCACTGACTTGTGATCCTTATAATCATGGGCCAAATGAGAAGAAAACATCAAAAGCTAAAACTGGTGTAACAAAGGCCAAGGAGACAAGGAAGCCATGTACTTGTTGTAATCATGAGGCTTCCTCCTCCAAATCTGTTGCTCTTGCTAGACCCCCCATCCATAAGTTAAAGCAAGAGAACAAGAGAAGGTACAACAGGTTTAACTGTTGGTGTTGTGGCAAGGTTGGTCACTTTGCCATAGATTGCTGGTTTAATCCCAGATATGTTTTAACTCCTCAAGTTGATAATATGAGAAAGAACACTCATAATGTTAACTCTCATAGGGGGAGAATACTAACAAAAGACCTAGGACCCAATCTTGTTTGGGTTCCTAAGGGATTCTAATCTTGTGGATGCAGGTATGTCCATGGGCCAACAAAATTCTTATCTGGCATATGGACAAGAAGAAGTTCCAGAAAAAAAATTCTTGGAACTACAAGATTAAAGTATCTCTGTTGGAAAGCATGATGGTTTTTAGAAATTGAAGAAGAATTCCTTATGCATTGATTTAGGGGGAGTATCCCATTCCATGTCCCCTATTTAAAGAAATCAGAAAGGGGGAGAGCAAATGGAATATAGAGATGAAAAAAAATTGCAAATCCAAATGAAGATTTCAGAAAGGAGGAGAAATGCAAAACAATTCTAGTACAGAAATAGGGAGATTGTTGGACAACTACAGTAAAGAAATGTAAGACAAGCATCCTCTTTTCTGTTATTTTGTTTTAATATCTCTTGCAATTCAACTTAGTAGATGGTGTTCTGACTTCTTCAAATAGGGGGAGATTGTTGGGTCTTGTTTCCACAATGACCTTAATTTGAAGAAGTCCTCCTGAAACTAAGGTGCATTGCAGTTGTATTTGATGTTGTGTTTAAGTTGTGTATGCAGGACCCTACTGCCAAGTGTGAACCAATGTCAGTCTATAGTGGGTCACCAAACACAGGACCATACAATGTAATCCCTCATTGTGTGATTCAAAGTGTTGACTCATGTATAGCCTCTCTATTGGGGCACACTTCTTCTACATGCACTTGGACTACTGGACCATGGAGTGGTGAAGTTCATCTAAGGAATTTTGACTAAGTCCAAATACTCGAGTACCTCCCTTAACATACTCGAGTACTTTATTTCAATATACTCGAGTAAGTGTTTGGGTACTCGAGTAGAGCCTTAATCATACTCGAGTAGTTTCTAGTTATACTCGAGTAAGTCTAGCTGTTCAGACTAAAATTTCTCTAAGTCCACATACCTGAGTAACTTTGCTCTTATACTCGAGTAAGTGGCTTAGTACTCGAGTAGTTTTCATTTTTAGTATACTCGAGTGGTCTGAACTAGTACTCGAGTAGGTTATTCTTGTACTCGAGTAGATCCTACCTTACTCGAGTAGATCCTTTCTAATACTCGAGTAGTTTAGTTTTGTACTCGAGTAGCCGCTTTCACTTACTCGAGTAGTTTGTCTAGTTTGTAACTCGGGTAGTTTCCCCAAGGTACTCGAGTAGCTCAACCCTTTCTCGAGTAGTTCAACTCTATACTCGAGTAGTTCCTTATTCGCTCGAATAAATCAGCCCTTACCCGAGTAGCTCACCTATATACTCGAGTAGGTTGATTCTGCCTTCAGAAATAATTTTTCTATGTCCTGGTTTTGCGGGCTAATTCAAATCCTCTATTTTGATTGGTCCACGTGTACTTGTTTAAGTATTGACCGTTACAGAAGTCCTATAAATAGGTCTTGTCAAATCGACAAACCATAACAACAAGAAAGAAAAAGAATTCTGAATCTATTTCTATCGCCGATATCGGGAAGCCGCAAAGTTCACGCCGACAAAATACTGTTCATCTTCTTCGTTGCCGATCTTCCTCGAAACAGCTATTCAGACAAGAAGAATCACTCGATCATTCCGCACTTCATCGATCTCTGATCTTTCTCTTGATCGTGGTGATTCCGTATTTCAGATCTGAGGATCTCCTTCGAGTCGTCTTCAACCATTTCTGAACAAGCCAAAGTTCTCAAAAGAAGAAGACAGTTGAAGATCCAGATCTGAATAATTCTGTTTGTATTTTTATTTATACAACCTTTTATTCTTGTAGGAGTCTTGACTCCGAGTTCTGTAGATCGGTTTGGATCGAGATTTGTAGGAAGGTTTTCTTCCGAGTGTAGATCTGTTTGGATCGAGTTTTGTAGAAACGTGGTTCCGAGGTGTAGGATCGTTTTGATCCGAGATAGTGGAGTAGCCAAGTCTAGTGGTTTACTAGATTGGTGAGGTGAAAGTGGATGTACCCAGGGTTGGGGAACCACTATAAATCCTGTGTTCTCTGTGTGATTGCTTGATCTGTGCTGTGTTAATTTTTTATTCCGCTTTTGGCACGCATTTCACCTATTCACCCCCTCTAGGTGATTTAGGTTGACAACTTAGCGCTCTCAATCTGCCTCTTCTTCCTTTCCTGGGCAGAGGTGATTGAGCCTTAACTTTGACTCCTGAGGAATAGTCTCCTGAGCCTTCTTTCAGATCTCTGCTTCTTCATGCTTCTTCCCTTCACAAATTCTAGATTATGATCTTCAAGATGTTTCTTGTCTAGCTAGAACTGTGAAGAACTTGCAGCAAGGGTTTGCCCTAGGATGCTTCCTCTTTCCTCGGAGAAATACTCTAAACTGCTGAGGTCGATGAAGATGACAACAGCTAATTTGCTCTTCATCTTGTTGACTTGAGCTTCCTGTTCTTCAGCACAACAATAATGGCGGAGAAGAAGAACGATGATAATACGTTTTGTAGCCTAAACTATTATCGTATTTTTCTAGTTTATAATGTACAAATCATGTCTTTTTAGTTTATCTTTTATCCTTTTTATGTAAATATTATTGCCACTAACATTTTCTTGTCCTTTTGGAGGTTTTCAGAAAATTGGTCAAAAATGACCTGACATGCCCCTTTGTCATGCCCTCCCTGGGCGTGACCTAGGGTGTGTCACCCGATCCCGAGGACTTTTGTTGGAAGGGACAGGAAAACGAACAAAACCGCTGTCACGCCCCCTGACACGCCCTCCCCGGGCATGTCGCCAGGCGTGACCGAGGGCATTTTGCCCTCTGCCGCAAAGCCTGCCGCCGCATTGAATGCAGGTTCCGCCACTGCACGCAACAGCACTATCACGCCACCCGTCACGGGCGTGACCTGGGGCATGACATCAACTTTTCTGACGACTGACGGATTTCCGACCAATGATTTCGACGTGACGTACGTGTCACGCCCCCTGACATGCCCCCACTAGGGCGTATCGTAGGGCGTGACCAACCCGAGAATTTTTCCTATAAATTCAGACCCCCCTTCCATTTTAGCAAGCTTTGGTTGAGTGGGGGAGGTGCTGCCCCTTTGTTTCGTGATCTTTTTTATGCTTTTCTCTCTCTCTCTCTCTCTCTCTCTCTTTGTAATTTTTGTTTAACCATAGTTTAGTTTTTAGTTTGCCTTAACTTTTGTAGTAATCTTGCTTTTTCTTATTGCTTAATATAGGGCTAGAATAGGACTTTAATTCATGCACTTGTAATTTCAATTTCATTAGTGTAACTTGCTCCTTTTAATTAATATAAGTGCTCTTCCTTTACTAGTGTTCCTTTTATATGCTTTACTACTCATCCCCCCTCCTCCACTCCATTATGATTAACTAATCCTCCTTGTACTCGATCTTGATGATTCGAGGTTAGAGCGATTAAGTTATGATGTTTTAATTAATCTTTTCTTTTTAGGTTAGGGCCTTGAATTACTCTTGATTAATCATGGGTTGGAGGTATATTATCGATATATACTTTCCACCTTTGCTTTCATTCTGGGCTAGCAGAGAGGCCAATAGAATGAAGTGAGCATTCAAGAGTAAAGGGAGTTGTACGCACCCCTCGAGAGTGGCAGACGTCCAAATCTCCCGGATTGGAGTAAAATCCAATAGTGGGGTTCACCGCATAAAGCGAGTTATAGGCCTCCGATTTAGACGAGAGTCGGTCGGACCTTCCTAAACTCAGTTGGGCACGACTTAGAGAGAAGCGTGTTCAAGCTTTAGGAACCTCCACTGTCAAGGACCTTTATCCTATTAAGTTTATATTTTTATCGCATTTTCTTAATCGTCTTTAGCCGATGTGATTCTTGATCGAGTGCATTTCCATTTCATCTTTTCAACCTTTCGTAGTAATCACCTATCTTGTGCTCTTTAATTAACTGCAGTAGTTTCCTTTGTAGCATAGTTCTTTACTTAATATCACTTTACTTAATTGCGGTAGTTCTCATTCTAGTATAGCTTTACTTACTTCCTTACAATTAGATTTTCTAAAACCCTAGTTTTACTGTCGATAAGATAATAGTTTTCGTGTGAGTAAGCATACTCAACAGTTCCCGGATTTCAATATGACACTTGTGTCCCCTAGCTACAATTCGATAGGTATACTTGCCTCATTGGATTGCTAGTTCGGTTGCGTTTATTTTCTTCGAACCCAAGCGCGCAATAAGTTTTTGGCGCCGTTGCCGGGGACCCAACTTTCGTTGATATATTGAAAACACGAACCTATTAATTTTATCTCTTCTCTTTCTCATCCTCCTTCTTTAAATTTTAAAATTCAAAAAAAAAAGTTATCACCGCTCTTAATAGTAACCAACTTCACGATTTTCTACGCCACATAATTCTCTCGAAAAGGGCAAAGGTCTTTAAGTGCCACTATCTTGTCTAGTACCTTGCGAACCCTTCACGGGGTAGTCCCTGGGATGTTCGGGAGATAATCTATAAAAAAATCTATTTCAAAAAGAAAAAAAAAATTTCTAATCTAGTTTTCTTTCTAGTTTATCCTATTTCTCTTTCTTTTCTTCTTTTCTGTTCTATTAGTGCATGACCCGTGGGAGTCCATCGGTTATTTTTGACTTGGCCACGATATTGAGCGAACTCTTCGGAGAAGATCGCGATTTCAAGGTCCTACTATCCAAGTGCCGGTTGAGGACTCCGAGTCATTTGCTACTTTAAGAATGGAAGAACCCAATGTAGATGAGGCCGTGCAAAGAACTATGTCCTTTTATGCACGACCGAACCTCGAGGGAACAAAATCTAGTATAGTCCGCCATGCTATAGCAAATAATAACTTCGAATTAAAGCGTAGCATAATTCAAATGGTGCAGCAATATGTGCAATTTGACGGACTTCAAGTTGAAGATCCGAACGTACATATAGCTATCTTTCTTGAAATTTGCGACACCTTCAAGATAAATGGTGTCACAAATGATGCGATCAGGCTAAGACTCTTCCCCTTCTCTCTAAGAACTAAAGTTAAGCAGTGGCTGAACACACTTCCTAAAAATAGCATAACCACTTGGAATGAATTAACTGAAAAATTTTTGGCGAAGTATTTTTCGCCAGCTAAAACTGCAAAACATAGGAACGACATCTCTGCCTTCGAACAAATAGACTCCGAAACCCTATATGAAACCTGGGAGAGATTTAAAGAATTATTAAGACGATTCCCACATCACGCGCTGCCTGTATGGTTACAAGTGCAGACGTTTTATAACGGGCTAAATCAAAGCACAAAGCAAATGATAGACGCAGCTTCTGGCGGCACTTTAAATCATAAGACCCCGGAAGCAGCTCTTGAGCTTTTTGAGGACATGGCTATGAACACTTATCAGTGGAATGTGCCTAGGTCCCGCCCAAACAAGCCTGCATGTATCTTTGAAGTGGACAACGTCTCCCAGCTCGCTCTGCAAGTAGAAATCCTAAGCAAAAAGATAACGGAGATGACTGCTGCCTCCGCCCCTCAGGTATGGGAATCTGCAACCCCTACTCCAGAACATTTAGATTATGTTAATAATATGCCTAGAAATGCTTTTAATAATTTTTCTACTGCGAATTTTCATCCTCCTGGTTTTAATTTTCCGAATAACTATAACCCTGCTTTAAGAAATCATCCGAATTTTTCGTGGAGTAATCCATCGAATGCTATGCGCCCGCCACCACAAAATGATTTTTCTGTACCACCACCACCTCTTCAAAATTATGCAAAACCTCCAAGCTTGGAGGAATTACTTTCTAAATGTATAACCACAAATGACGCTACTATAAGAACTTTAACCGGAAGCGTAAAAAGTCTAGAAAATCAGGTAGGATAGCTCGCGAAAATAATTTCTGAGCGACCTGCAGGATCTCTTCCTTCCAATATCGAGCCCAACCCGAGAGAGCAAGCGAAAGCTATAACTCTTCGGAGTGGGAAGCAAGTCTCCGGTATGGTAAGTGAAGAGCCCGAGGCAAGCTCCGCTCCCACCTTTAAAAATCAAAGCTCCGCTCCTGCCTTTAAAAATCAAAGCTCCGCTCCGCTTCCACCCTTTGCTGAAGAAGTTATCACCCCTATTTTAGAAAATAATCTCACTCCACCACCCATCTTCAAAAATAATACAACTCCTCCATACCCCTCTGAACTTAATAGACAACGTCAAGATGATCAGTACTCCTGCTTCTTAGAGATCTTCAAGCAAATCCACATTAATCTTCCCTTCCACGAGGCTATTTCGCAGATGCCGAAATACGCCAAGTATCTTAAGGACCTCCTCACCAATAAGAAGAAGTTAGAGAATATTTCGCACGTCACGCTAAATGTCGAGTGCTCTGCTGTTTTAACAAACGGTTTGCCGAAAAAAATCAGTGACCCGGGTAGTTTTTCTATCCCGTGTGTCTTCGGTGATCTTTTTGTTAAACACGCGTTAGCCGACTTAGGCGCGAGTATAAACCTGATGCCCTTTTCGTTGTTTAAAAAGTTAGGGAATGGTAGCCTTAACCCCATGCGTATGAGTATCCAGCTAGCTGATAGATCCGTCAAGTACCCGTTAGGAATAGTGGAGGACGTTCTAGTGAAAGTCGACAAGTTCATCTTCCCGGTGGACTTTATCATTTTGGACATCGAAGAAGACGTCGAGGTTCCCCTGATCCTTGGCCGACCCTTCCTTTCCACCTCTCGAGCCATCATTGACGTAAGCAATGGTAAGCTCTTTCTTCGAGTAGGCGACGATGAAGTCGCATTTTCTATCACCCCTTCGATGAAGAACACCTTAGCAAACGATGACTCCTGCTTTTTCGTAGACGCCATGAGTGATGATTCTTCCTACTGCCTCTCCGACTTTGAAAAAGAATTTTCTGCTTTTTGCTCCTCTTCTCTTCCAACTGAATCGCTGCAAGAAAGTGATGAATCTTCTGATTGTCTTTCTGAGTTTGAAAAAGGAATTTTCTGATTTTTGTTCTTCCTCTTTTCTTCCAACGTAATCGCTGCAAAAAGCCGTCTTGGCTGCTAGCCCCATGCCTTATTACGTTCCTTATAAAAATGTTTATGAAGATATTATTTTTGAAAAAGAAATAATTTCTAAATCCTCTTATGAAGAACCCCTTACCCTAGAACTTAAAGAACTTCCTGAACACCTTAAGTATGCTTTCTTAGAAAAAGATTCCAAATTACCAGTTATCGTTTTGGCCTACCTCACGGATACGCAAAACGATAAACTTCTTCTAGTTCTACGTAAGCATCGCCGGGCTATTGCTTGGCAAATTTCTGATATCATGGGCATAAGCCCATCTTTCTGTACTCATAAAATTTTAATGGAAGATAATTCGCGTAACTTTATTCAACCTCAGCGCCGTATAAACCCGAATATGAAAGAAGTAGTTAAGAGCGAGGTTATGAAATTATTTGACGCAAGAATTATCTACCCTATATCGGATAGTAAATGGGTTAGCCCCGTTCAGGTAGTGCCAAAGAATGGAGGGATAACCGTAGTTAGTAATGAGAATAATGAATTAATCCCAACACGGACGGTGACGGGTTGGCGTATGTGTATAGATTACCGTAAGTTAAATGATGCCACCTGCAAGGACCACTTTCCTTTACCGTTTATCGACCAGATTCTAGAACGATTATCCGGCTATAGCTTTTATTGTTTTCTCGATGGCCTCTCGGGGTACTTTATAATACCCATCTCTCCCGAGGACCAAGAGAAAACTACGTTTACTTGTCCCTTCGGCACCTTCGCTTACTGAAGAATGCCGTTTGGATTGTGCAATGCGCCAGATACATTCCAGCGATGTATGCTCGCAATATTTGACAAGTACGTAGAAAGCATTATGGAGGTATTTATGGACGATTTCTCCGTGTTCGGCGATTCCTTCGATAGTTGTTTAGAAAACCTCGAAAAAGTCTTGGAACGATGCGAAGAAACTATCCTTGCCCTGAATTGGGAAAAATGCCAATTTATGGTAAGGGAAGGGTTAGTTTTGGGTCATAAAATTTCTGCTAAAGGTATTGAGGTAGATGTTGCCAAGATAGAAGTTATTGAGAAGTTGTCGCCGCCTACAAACATAAAAGCTATAAGAAGTTTCCTAGGCCACGCTGGCTTTTACCGTCGTTTTATAAAGGACTTCTCCAAGATCACAAAGCCCCTCACCCATCTCTTAGAAAAAGACGCTCCATTCATTTTTGATGACTCTTGTATTTCTGCCTTTGAATCAATTAAAGAAAAGTTAATTAACGCACCGATTATGATAGCTCCGGTGTGGGACCTTCCTTTCGAGATTATGTGCGATGCGAGTAGTTTTGCAGTGGGAGCCGTATTAGGTCAACGCATATCTAAAAACTTCCACCCCATCTATTACGCTAGTAAAACCCTCTCATCTGCACAAGAAAATTACACCACAACCGAGAAGGAGCTCTTAGCTGTAGTATTTGCATTTGATAAATTCCGCCCTTACATTACACTTTCAAAAATCATTGTTTTTACGGACCACTCGGCCCTCAAGTACCTTCTTGCCAAAACAGATGCAAGGCCTCGCTTGATTCGCTGGGTCTTACTCCTCCAGGAGTTTGACTTAGAGATCCGTGATAAGAGAGGAGCCGAGAACTTGGCCGCCGACGATCTATCCAGATTAGATAACCCTTTTATAAAAAAATTAAATGAAAAATCTTTTAATGATTATTTTCCTGATGAGAAGATGCTTTTAGTTAACACATCTACTTCTCCATGCTTTGCGCACATCGCCAACTATCTAGTGGCCCGGGTGCTCCCAAAAGAGTTCTCCTCTCAGTAAAAGAAGAAATTCTTTTCTGAGCTGAAGAACTACTTTTGGGAAGACCCGCATCTTTTCAGAATCTGTGCGGATCAAGTTATAAGGAGATGTGTTTCTTATGATGAAGGAATTGATATTCTAAAACATTTGCATGAAGGTACCGACAGGTGGGCACTATCAAGCTGCTCGCACCACTCACAAGGTGCTTTGCACGGGTTTTTACTGGCCTAGCCTGTTTAAAGACGCGCAAGCCTTTGTGAGCAGGTGTGATAGTTGCCAACGCTCGGGCAACATTTCTAATAAAAATGAAATGCCGCAAAATTATTTCTTAGAGTGCGAAATTTTCGACCTCTGGGGAATTGATTTTGTTGGCCCCTTCCTTCTAGCTTCGGAAACAAATATATTATAGTTGCTGTTGATTATGTTTCACGATGGGCTGAGGCCCAAGCTCTTCCTACGAATGACTCCCGAGTTGTAGTCACGTTTCTAAAAAAATTATTTTCTAGATTCGGTACGCCTCGCGCAATCATTAGATATAGGGGTTTCCATTTCTGTAACGCACAATTTTTAAAAATCCTTACCAAATACGGCGTTATGCATAAGCTTTCCACTGCCTACCACCCCCAAACTAACGGACAAGTCGAAGTAGTTAATAGAGAAATAAAAAGAATATTAGAAAAGACTGTTTCAACTTCTAGGAAAGACTGGTCAGCCAAACATGACGATGCTCTATGGGCCTACCGAACAGCGTACAAAACCGCCCTCGGATGTACGCCGTATCGGCTGGTCTATGGAAAATCGTGCCATCTGCCCGTAGAGTTTGAACACCGCGCCTTTTGGGTTTTAAAATTTTTAAACTTCGATCCCCACTCAGTCGGTGACCTTCGAAAATTTCAACTAAATGAACTCGATGAGTGACGCTCTTATGCTTATGAAAATAATAAACTTTATAAAGAGCGGACGAAGCGTTTACATGATAAACACTTAAGGCACCCTAAAAACTTTAAGCCGGACGACCAAGTCCTTTTATATAATTCTCGTTTACATTTATTTCCGGGCAAATTAAAATCTCGCTGGTCTGGCCCGTTTTCTGTTTTAGAAGTATTTCCTTATGGAACTGTTTTAATTTCTCACCCTGATGAGGGTAATTTCAAAGTGAATGGTCAACGTCTTAAACTGTATTTCTCTGGTGATGATGATGTCAGTCCAAACATTATTAAGTTTCTGCTTCACGAGCTCTAACTTTGAACTCTTAATTTTTGTTAAAAACAATTTTATTTCTGGACAACAATATTTTTGGACAATATTATTTTTTGATGCGTCGAGCTCAACGACGCTTTAAACAAAGGGCGCTCTTGGGAGGCAACCCAAGTTATCTTTTTCTATTTTCTTTATTTTACAATTTTTGGCCTCGGATGGCTCCGACAAGCTGAAGCTTCTGCGACCGTCTTCTCCAACGTTGCTGAATCCATCACGAAGTCCAAAGAAGACATTCGGGGTAGCGACCTCACTCAGCTTTCGCAGCAAATAAATCCGGGGAAGTACCTGTCTTTCAATCCTGTCTTTTAATTCTGTCTTTCAATTCTGTACTTTATTTTTCTCTCCTTCTCCAATCCCCTTCTTAAGCCATTGAGGACAATGACTATTTTAAGCTTGGGGGAGGACTTCCTCCTTCATTTTTGCTTAGTGTAAAAATTTTTCTTTTTTTATATATTTTAAATATTTCCAAAATAAAAAAAAATGAATATCTTAAAATTCCAAAAAAAAGAGAAAAAGAACTTCCAAAATCCAAAAAAAAATATAATATTTCACGAAATTAAAAAAAAATGTGTTTTTGAATAGTTTAGACATTTTGGTATTTCAATAGTACCCATAGTTTTTGTTTTGTTTTACTCAAAATTTCCTATAAACAACTTAGTTAATTATAATATTTTTAATCGTCCTTTTTAATTATGTTTCACAAGTAAAATATTGGCCATGCTGTGTTTCTAATTCACGGTAGCATGTTAAGGTGAAATATTTTTCTAAAACTCGCATTTCTATTATGGTTTTTTGTTTTTTATTTCCTTTACTTTCTCAAAAATTCATCATCCACTATTTTCTTTTTCGTTTTTGAATAATTTTTGTAAAGTCAAATTTTGAATAACGTAGTAGATGTGAACGATCCAAGTCACCTATTATCTCTATTTTCAAGTTAATTTCATCAATCTTCTTTTAATATCTAGGACTCGCTTTTTGAAATTTTTCAAACCTTTGTTTTAAATAAATTTAAAATCGTGAAAATGATTTAGGCCGTTTTTGTTTTCGTTTGAGCTTTCCTGCCAACCTAAAAACTTTTACCACTAGTTAGCCGTTTTTGAGCCTTTTTCCGATTTTATTTGATAGCTCCTCCCTTCATTTCATTTTCACCAAAGCCAAAATTTCCAACCTATCTAATCACACTAGCATTTTTGAGTTTCATAAAATATTTTCACGATTTTGATAGGATATTTTGTGATTTTTGTGGGAGAGAGGTTTTTGAAAAAAGTATGCTCAAAAGTTATGTTTATTTCTGTTTGGCCAATTCAAAAGGAAAATAAAAATATTTATGGCCTTTGTTTTGAAAAAAAAAATTGGAAAAAAGAAGAAAAAAATGTATATATATTTATGAAATTTTTTGAAACTCTTTGCTCTGGTTTAGTGTGATTTTAAGCCTTCACGTTTATCTTTGAGTTCCACTCCTAATTATATTCCTAAACCAAAGGTTTCTATCCTATTTAAGTCCTTTTGATTCTCGCTTTTTGATTTTTATTTAACAACTAAGAAAAGAAGAAAAGTAAATCAGTGGTAGTTTTGGATTTAAACTTAGTTTTTTGTTAATTAAATTGATAATTATAATGCGTTGCTTGGATCTAGTAACAACTCAATGCGTTTTTTCATTTTTGTTGCTTTGCTTAAGTCTATTTAAAGAATTTCGTTAAAATTTTGGATGATTTATTTTTATTGAGTAAAGTTTATAAAAGTTTTACCATACCTAAATAATTGTTTTAGACTTACACTTCACCTTTTCCCTACTTAGAATTTTGCATAGTACTTGTGTAGGCATAATTAAAACTTTTTGATTAGTCCTTTTTATAAATATCTAGTTTTTATATTTTTGCTTGAGGACAAGCAAAGCTTAAGCTTGGGGGAATTTGATAATACGTTTTGCATCCTAAACTATTATCGTATTTTTCTAGTTTATAATGTACAAATCATGTCTTTTTAGTTTATCTTTTATCCTTTTTATGTAAATATTATTGCCACTAACATTTTCTTGTCCTTTTGCAGGTTTTCAGAAAACTGGTCAAAAATGACCCGACACGCCCCTTTGTCACGCCCTCCCTGGGCCTGACCTAGGGCGTGTCACCCGATCCCGAGGAGTTTTGTTGGAAGGGACAGGAAAACGAACAAAACCGCTGTTACGCCCCCTGACATGCTCTCCCCGGGCATGTTGCCAGGCGTGACCGAGGGCATGTCGCCCTCTGCCGCAAAGCCTGCCGCCGCATTGAATGCAGGTTCCGCCACAGCACGCAACCATACTATCACGCCCCCCGTCACGGGCGTGACCTGGGGCGTGACATCAACTTTTCCGACGACTGACGGATTTCCGACCAATGATTTCGATGCGACGTACGTGTCACGCCCCCTGACACGCCCCCACTAGGGGTGTCATAGGGCGTGACCAACCCGAGAATTTTTCCTATAAATTCAGACCCCCCCTTCCATTTCAGCAAGCTTTGGTTGAGTGGGGGAGGTGCTGCCCCTTTGTTTCTTGATCTTTTTATGCTTTTCTCTCTCTCTCTCTCTCTCTCTTTGTAATTTTTGTTTAACCAAAGTTTAGTTTTTAGTTTGCCTTAGCTTTTGTTGTAATCTTGCTTTTTCTTATTGCTTAATATAGGGCTAGAATAGGACTTTAATTCATGCACTTGTAATTTCAATTTCATTTGTGTAACTTGCTCCTTTTAATTAATATAAGTGCTCTTCCTTTACTAGTGTTCATTTTATATGCTTTACTACTCATCCCCCTCCTCCACTCCATTATGATTAACTAATCCTCCTTGTACTCGATCTTGATGATCCGAGGTTAGAGCGATTAAGTTATGATGTTTTAATTAATCTTTTCTTTTTAGGTTAGGGCCTTGAATTACTCTTGATTAATCATGGGTTAGAGGTATATTATCGATATATACTTTCCACCTTTGTTTTCATTCTGGGCTAGCCGAGAGGCCGATAGAATGAAGTGAGCATTCAAGAGTAAAGGGAGTTGTACGTACCCCTCGAGAGAGGCAGACGTCCAAATCTCCCGGATTGGAGTAAAATCCAATAGTGGGGTTCACCGCGTAAAGCGAGTTTTAGGCCTTCGATTTAGATGAGAGTCGGTCGGACCTTTCTAAACACAGTTGGGCACGACTTCGAGAGAAGCGTGTTCAAGCTTTAGGAACCTCCACGGTCAAGGACCTTTATCCTATTAAGTTTAGATTTTTATCATATTTTCTTAATCGTCTTTAGCCGAGGTGATTCTTGATCGAGTGCATTTCCATTTCATCTTTTCAACCTTTCATAGTAATCACCTATCTTGTGCTCTTTAATTAACTGCAGTAGTTTCATTTCTAGCATAGTTCTTTACTTAATAGCACTTTACTTAAATGCGGTAGTTCTCTTTCTAGTATAGCTTTACTTCCTTCCTTGCAATTAGATTTTCTAAAACCCTAGTTTTTCCGTCGATAAGATAATAGTTTTCTTGTGAGTAAGCATACTCAACAGTTCCCGGATTTCAATACGACACTTGTGTCCCCTAGCTACAATTCGATAGGTATACTTGCCTCATTGGATTGCTAGTTCGGTTGCATTTATTTTCTTCGAACCCTAGCGCGCAACAAGTTTTGGCACCGTTGTCGGGGACCCAACTTTCTTTGATATATTGAAAACATGAACCTATTAATTTTATCTCTTCTCTTTCTCGTCCTCCTTCTTTAAATTTTAAAATTCAAAAAAAAAAAGTTATCACCTCTCTTAATAGTAACCAACTTCACAATTTTCTACGCCACCTAATTCTCTCGAAAAGGGCAAAGGGCTTTAAGCGCCACTATCTTGTCTAGTACCTTGCGAACCCTTCACGGGGTAGTCCTTGGGAAGTTCGGGAGTTAATATATATAAAAAAAATCTATTTCAAAAAGAAAAAAAAATTCTAATCTAGTTTTCTTTCTAGTTTATCCTATTTCTCTTTCTTTTCTTCTTTTCTGTTCTTTTATTGCATGACCCGCGGGAGTCCGTCGGTTATTTTGGACTTGGACCACAAAATTGAGCGTACTCTTCGGAGAAGATCGCGATTTCAAGGTCCTACTATCGAAGTGCCGGTTGAGGACTCAGAGTCATTTCCTACTTTAAGAATGGAAGAACTCAATGTAGATGAGGCCGTGCAAAGGACTATGTCCTATTATGCACGATCGAACCTCGAGGGAACAGAATCTAGTATAGTCCGCCCTGCTATAGTAAATAATAACTTCGAATTAAAGCCTAGCATAATTCAAATGGTGCAGCAATATATGCAATTTGACGGACTTCAAGATGAAGATCCGAACGCACATATAGCTAGCTTTCTTGAAATTTGCTACACCTTCAAGATAAATGGTGTCACAAATGATGCGATCAGGCTAAGACTCTTCCCCTTATTTCAAAGAACTAAAGCTAAGCAGTGGCTGAAGACACTTCCTAAAAATAGCATAACCACTTGGAATGAATTAACTGAAAAATTTTTGGCGAAGTATTTTCCGCCAGCTAAAACTGCAAAACTTAGGAACGACATCTCTGCCTTCGGACAAATAGACTCTGAAACCCTATATGAAACCTGGGAGAGATTTAAAGAATTATAAAGACTATGCCCACATCACGCGCTTCATGTATGGTTACAAGTGCAGACGTTTTATAACGGGCTAAATCAAAGCACGAAGCAAATGATAGACACAGCTTCTGGCGGTACTTTAAATCATAAGACCCTGGAAGCAGCTCTTGAGCTTTTTGAGGACATGGCCATGAACACTTATCAGTGGAATGTGCCTAGGTCCCTCCCAAACAAGCCTGTAGGTATCTTTGAAGTGGACAATGTCTCCCAGCTCGCTCTGCAAGTAGAAATCCAAAGAAAAAAGATAACGGAGATGACTGCTGCCTCCGCTCCTATGGTATGGGAATCTGCAACCCCTACTCCAGAACATTTAGATTATGTTAATAATATGCCTAGAAATGCTTTTAATAATTTTTCTGCTGCGAATTTTCATCCTCCTGGTTTTAATTTTCTGAATAGCTGTAACCCTGCTTTAAGAAATCATCCGAATTTTTCGTGGAGTAATCCATCGAATGCTATGCGCCCGCCACCACAAAACGATTTTTCTGTACCACCACCACCACCACCTCTTCAAAATTATGCAAAACCTCCAAGCTTGGAGGAATTACTTTCTAAATATATAACCACAAATGACGCTACTATAAGAACTTTAACCGGAAGCGTAAAAAGTCTAGAAAATCAGGTAGGACAGCTCGCGAAAATAATTTATGAGCGACCCGCAGGGTCTCTTCCTTCCAATACCGAACCCAACCCGAGAGAGCAAACGAAAACTATAACACTTCGGAGTGGGAAGCAAGTCTCTGGTATGGTAAGTGAAGAGCCCGAGGCAAGCTCCGCTCCCGCCTTTAAAAATCAAAGCTCTGCTCCTGCCTTTAAAAATCAAAGCTCCGCTCCGCTTCCACCCTCTGCTGAAGAAGTTATCACCCCTATTTTAGAAAATAATCTCACTCCACTACCCATCTTCAAAAATAATTCAACTCCTCCATACCCCTCTGAACTTAATAGACAACGTCAAGATGATCAGTACTCCCGCTTCTTAGAGATCTTCAAGCAAATCCACATTAATCTTCCCTTCCACGAGGCTATTTCGCAGATGCCGAAATACGCCAAGTATCTTAAGGACCTCCTCACTAACAAGAAGAAGTTAGAGAATCTTTCGCACGTCACGCTAAATGCCGAGTGCTCTGCTGTTTTAACAAACGGTTTGCCGAAAAAAATCAGTGACCCGGGTAGTTTTCTATCCCGTGTGTCTTCGGTGATCTTTTTGTTAAACACGCGTTAGCCGACTTAGGCGTGAGTATAAACCTGATGCCCTTTTCGTTGTTTAAAAGTTAGGGATTGGTAGCCTTAACCCCATGTGTATGAGTATCCAGATAGCCAATAGATCCGTCAAGTACCCGTTAGGAATAGTGGAGGACGTCCTAGTGAAAGTCGACAAGTTCATCTTCCCGGTGGACTTTGTCATTTTGGACATCGAAGAAGACGTCGAGGTTCCCCTGATCCTTGGCCGACCCTTCCTTGCCACCTCCCGAGCCATCATTGATGTAAGCAATGGTAAGCTCTTTCTTCGAGTAGGTGACGAAGAAGTAATATTTTCTATCACCCCTTCGATGAAGAACACCTTAGAAAACGATGACTCCTGCTTTTTCGTAGACGCCGTGAGTGATGATTCTTCCTACTGCCTCTCCGACTTTGAAAAAGAATTTTCTGCTTTTTGCTCCTCTTCTCTTCCAATTGAATCGCTACAAGAAAGTGATGAATCTTCTGATTGTCTTTCTGAGTTTGAAAAAGAATTTTTTGATTTTTGTTCTTCCTCTTTTCTTCCTACTGAATCGCTGCAAAAAGCCGTCTTGGCTGCTAGCCCCACGCCTTATTACGTTCCTTATAAAAAAGTTTATGAAGATATTATTTTTGAAAAAGAAATAATTTCTAAATCCTCTTATGAAGAACCCCCTACCCTAGAACTTAAAGAACTTCCTGAACACCTTAAGTATGCTTTCTTAGAAAAAGATTCCAAGTTACCAGTTATCGTTTCGGCCTACCTCACGGATACGCAAAATGATAAACTTCTTCTAGTTCTACGTAAGCATCGCCGGGCTATTGCTTGGCAAATTTCTTATATCAAGGGCATAAGCCCATCTTTCTGTACCCATAAAATTTTAATGGAAGATAATTCGCGTAACTCTTTTCAACCTCAACGCCGTATAAAGCCGAATATGAAAGAAGTGGTTAAGGTCAAGGTTATGAAATTAATAGATGCAGGAATTATCTACCCTATATCGGACAGTAAATGGGTTAGCCCCGTTCAGGTAGTGCCAAAGAAGGGAGGGATAACCGTAGTTAGTAATGAGAATAATGAATTAATCCTGACACGGACGGTGACGAGTTGGCGTATGTGTATAGATTACCATAAGTTAAATGACGCCACCCGTAAGGACCACTTTCCTTTACCGTTTATTGACCAGATTCTAGAACGATTATCCGGCCATAGCTTTTATTGTTTTCTCGATGGCCTCTTGGGGTACTTTCAAATACCCATCTCTCCCGAGGACCAAGAGAAAACTACGTTTACTTGTCCCTTCGGCACCTTCGCTTACCGAAGAATGCCGTTTGGATTGTGCAATGCGCCAGCTACAGTCCAGCGATGTATGCTCGCAATATTTGACAAGTACGTAGAAAGCATTATGGAGGTATTTATGGACGATTTCTCCGTGTTCGGCGATTCCTTCGATAGATGTTTAGAAAACCTCAAAAAAGTCTTGGAACGATGCGAAGAAACTAACCTTGCCCTGAATTGGGAAAAATGAAATTTTATGGTAAGGGAAGGGTTAGTTTTGGGTCATAAAATTTCTGCTAAAGGTATTGAGGTAGACGTTGCCAAGATAGAAGTTATTGAGAAGTTGCCGCCACCTACAAACATAAAAGCTATAAGATGTTTTCTAGGCCACGCTGGCTTTTACCATCGTTTTATAAAGGACTTCTAAAGGATCACAAAGCCCCTCAACCATCTCTTAGAAAAAGACGCTCCATTCATTTTTGATGACTCTTGTATTTCTGCCTTTGAATCAATTAAAGAAAAGTTAATTAACGCACCGATTATGATAGCTCCGGTGTGGGACCTTCCTTTCGAGATTATGTGCGATGCGAGTAGTTTTGCGGTGGGAGCCGTATTAGGTCAACGCATATCTAAAAACTTCCACCTCATCTATTACGCTAGTAAAACCCTCACATCTACACAAGAAAATTACACCACAACCGAGAAGGAGCTCTTAGCTGTAGTATTTGCATTTGATAAATTCCGCCCTTACATTACACTTTCAAAAATCATTGTTTTTACGGACCACTCGGCCCTCAAGTACCTTCTTGCCAAAACAGATGCCAAGCCTCGCTTGATTCGTTGGGTCTTACTCCTCCAGGAGTTTGACTTAGAGATCCGTGATAAGCGAGGAGCCGAGAACTTGGCCGCCGACCATCTATCTAGATTAGATAACCCCTTTATAGAAAAATTAAATGAAAAATCTTTTAATGATTATTTTCCTGATGAGAAGCTGCTTTTAGTTAACACATCTACTTCTCCTTGGTTCGCGCACATCGCCAACTATCTAGTGGCCCGAGTGCTCCCAAAAGAGTTCTCCTCTCAGCAAAAGAAGAAATTCTTTTCTGAGCTGAAGAACTACTTTTGGGAAGACCCACATCTTTTCAGAATCTGTGCGGATCAAGTGATAAGGAGATGTGTTTCTTATGATGAAGGAATTGATATTCTAAAACATTTGCATGAAAGTCTGACAGGTGGGCACTATCAAGCTGCTCGCACCGCTCACAAGGTGTTTTGCGCGGGTTTTTACTGGCCTAGCCTGTTTAAAGACGCGTAAGCCTTTGTGAGCAGGTGTGATAGTTGACAACGCTCGGGAAACATTTCTAATAAAATTTAAATGCCGCAAAATTATTTTTAGAGTGCAAAATTTTCGACCTCTGGGGAATTGATTTTGTTGGCCCCCTCCTTCTAGCTTCGGAAACAAATATATTTTAGTTGCTGTTGATTATGTTTCACGATGGGCTGAGGCCCAAGCTCTTCCTACGAACGACACCCGAGTTGTAGTTACGTTTCTAAAAAAAATATTTTCTAGATTCGGTATGCCTCGCGCAATCGTTAGCGATAGGGGTTCCCATTTCTGTAACGCATAATTTTCAAAAATCCTTACCAAATACGGCGTTATGCATAAGCTTTCTACTTCCTACCACCCCCAAACTAACGGACAAGTCGAAGTAGTTAATAGAGAAATAAAAGGAATATTAGAAAAGACTATTTCAACTTCTAGGAAAGACTGGTCAGCCAAACTTGACGATGTTCTATGGGCCTACCAAATAGCGTACAAAACCGCCCTCGGATGTACGCCGTATCGGCTGGTCTATGGAAAATCGTGTCATCTGCCCGTAGAGTTAGAACACCGTGCCTTTTGGGCCTTAAAATTTTTAAACTTCGATCCTCACTCAGTCGGTGACCTTCGAAAATTTCAACTAAATGAACTCGATGAGTGGCGCTCTTATGCTTATGAAAATAATAAACTTTATAAAGAGCGGACGAAGCGTTTACACGATAAACACTTAAGGCACCCTAAAAACTTTAAGCCGGGCGACCAAGTCCTTTTATATAATTCTCGTTTACGTTTATTTCCGGGCAAATTAAAATCTCGCTGGTCTGGCCCGTTTTCTGTTTAAGAAGTATTTCCTTATGGAACTGTTTTAATTTCTCACCCTGATAAGGGTAATTTCAAAGTGAATGGTCAGCGTCTTAAACTGTATTTCTCTGGTGATGATGATGTCAGTCCAAACATTATTAAGTTTCTGCTTCACGAACTCTAACTTTGAACTCTTAATTTTTGTTAAAAACAATTTTATTTCTGGACAACAATATTTTTGGACAATATTATTTTTTGATGCGTCGAGCTCAATGACGCTTTAAACAAAGGACGCTCTTGGGAGGCAACCCAAGTTATCTTTTTCTGTTTTCTTTATTTAATAATTTTTGGCCCTGGACGGCTTCGACAAGCTGAAGCTTCTGCGATCGCCTGCTCCAACGTTTCTGAATCCATCACGAAGTCCAAAGAAGACATTCTGGGAAGCGGCATCACTCAGCTTTCGCAGCAAATAAATCCGGGGAAGTACCTGTCTTTCAATCCTGTCTTTCAATTCTCTCTTTCAATTCTGTACTTTATTTTTCTCTCCTTCTCCAATCCCCTTCTTTAGCCATTGAGGACAATGTCTATTTTAAGCTTGGGGAGGACTTCCTCCTTCATTTTTGCTTAGTGTAAAATTTTTTCTTTTTGTATATATTTTAAATATTTCCAAAATAAAAAAAAAGGAATATCTTAAAATTCCAAAAAAGAGAGAAAAAGAATTTCCAAAATCCAAAAAAAAAGATAATATTTCACGAAATTAAAAAAAAAAAATTGTGTTTTTGAATAGTTTAGACATTTTGGTATTTCAATAGTACCCCTAGTTTTTGTTTTGTTTTACTCAAAATTTCCTATAAACAACTTAGTTAATTATAATATTTCTAATCATCCTTTTTAATTATGTTTCACAAGTAAAATGTTGGCCATGCTGTGTTTCTAATTCACGATAGCATGTTAAGGTGAAATATTTTTCTAAAACTCGCATTTCTATTATGGTTTTTTGTTTTTTATTTCCTTTACTTTCTCAAAAATTCATCATCCACTATTTTCTTTTTCGTTTTTGAATAATTTTTGTAAAGTCAACTTTTGAATAACGTAGTAGATGTGAACGATCCAAGTCACCTATTTTATCTATTTTCAAGTTAATTTCATCAATCTTCTTTTATTATCTAGGACTCGCTTTTTGAAATTTTTCAAACCTTTGTTTTAAATAAATTCAGAAGCGTGAAAATGATTTAGGCCATTTTTGTTTTCGTTTGAGCTTTCCTTCCAACCTAAAAACTTTTACCACTAGTTAGCCGTTTTTGAGCCTTTTTCCGATTTTGATAGCTCCTCCCTTCATTTCATTTTCACCAAAGCCAAAATTTCCAACCTATCTAATCACACTAGCCTATTTGAGTTTCATAAAATATTTTCACGATTTTGATAGGATATTTTGTGATTTTTGTGGGAGAGAGGTTTTTGAAAAAAGTATGCTCAAAAGTGATGTTTATTTCTGTTTGGCCAATTCAAAAGGAAAATAAAAATATTTTTGGCCTTTGTTTTGAAAATAAAAAAAATGAAAAAAAAGAAGAAAGAAAAAATTAATGTATATATATTTATGAAATTTTTTGAAACTCTTTGCTCTGGTTTAGTGTGATGTTTAAGCCTTCACGTTTATCTTTGAGTTCCACTCCTAATCATATTCCTAAACCAAACGTTTCTGTCCTATTTAAGTCCTTTTGATTCTCGCTTTTTGATTTTTATTTAATAACTAAGAAAAGAAGAAAAGTAAATCAGTGGTAGTTTTGGATTTAAATTTAGATTTTTGTTAATTAAATTGATACAATTATAATGCGTTGCTTGGATCTAGTAACAACTCAATGTGTTTTTTCATTTTTGTTGCTTTGCTTAAGTCTATTTAAAGAATTTCGTTAAAATTTTGGATGATTTGTTTTTATTGAGTGAAGTTTATAAAAGTTTACCATACCTAAATAATTATTTTAGACTTACACTTCACCTTTTCCCTACTTAGAATTTCGCATAGTACTTGTGTAGGCATAATTAAAACTTTTTGATTAGTCCTTTTTATAAATATCTAGTTTTTATATTTTTGCTTGAGGACAAGCAAAGCTTAAGCTTGGGGGAATTTCATAATACGTTTTGTAGCCTAAACTATTATCGTATTTTTCTAGTTTATAATGTACAAATCATGTCTTTTTAGTTTATCTTTTATCCTTTTTATGTAAATATTATTGCCACTAACATTTTCTTGACCTTTTGTAGGTTTTCAGAAAATTGGTCAAAAATGACCTGACACGCCCCTTTGTCACGCCCTCCCTGGGCGTGACCTAGGGCGTGTCACCCGATCCCGAGGACTTTTGTTAGAAGGGACAGGAAAACGAACAAAATCGCTGTCACGCCCCCTGACACGCCCTCCCCGGGCGTGTCGCCAGGCGTGACCGAGGGCGTGTCGCCCTCTGCCACAAAGCCTGCCGCCGCATTGAATGCAGGTTCCTCCACAGCACGCAACAGTACTGTCACGCCCCCCGTCACGGGCGTGACCTGGGGCGTGACATCAACTTTTCTGACGATTGACGGATTTTCGACCAATGATTTCGACGCGACGTACGTGTCACGCCCCCTGATACGCCCCCACTAGGGCGTGTCGTAGGGTGTGACCAACCCGAGAATTTTTCCTATAAATTCAGACCCCCCCCCTTCCATTTCAGCAAGCTTTGGTTGAGTGGGGGAGGTGCTGCCCCTTTGTTTCTTGATCTTTTTTATGCTTTTCTCTCTCTCTCTCTCTCTTTGTAATTTTTGTTTAACCATAGTTTAGTTTTTAGTTTGCCTTAGCTTTTGTTGTAATATTGCTTTTTCTTATTGCTTAATATAGGGCTAGAATAGGACTTTAATTCATGCACTTGTAATTTCAATTTCATTAGTGTAACTTGCTTCTTTTAATTAATATAAGTGCTCTTCCTTTACTAGTGTTCCTTTTATATGCTTTACTACTCATCCCCCCTCCTCCACTCCATTATGATTAACTAATCCTCCTTGTACTCGATCTTGATGATCCGAGGTTAGAGCGATTAAGTTATGATGTTTTAATTAATCTTTTCTTTTTAGGTTAGGTCCTTGAATTACTCTTGATTAATCACGGGTTGGAGGTATATTATCGATATATACTCTCCACCTTTTCTTTCATTCTGGGCTAGCCGAGAGGCCGATAGAATGAAGTGAGCATTCAAGAGTAAAGGGATTTGTACGCACCCCTCGAGAGAGGCAGACGTCCAAATCTCCCGGATTGGAGTAAAATCCAATAGTGGGGTTCACCGCGTAAAGCGAGTTTTAGGCCTCCGATTTAGACGAGAGTCGGTCGGACCTTCCTAAACTCAGTTGGGCACGACTTCGAGAGAAGCGTGTTAAAGCTTTAGGAACCTCCACGGTCAAGGACCTTTATCCTATTAAGTTTAGATTTTTATCGCATTTTCTTAATCGTCTTTAGCCTAGGTGATTCTTGATCGAGTGCATTTCCATTTCATCTTTTCAACCTTTCGTAGTAATCACCTATCTTGTGCTCTTTAATTAACTGCAGTAGTTTCCTTTCTAGCATAGTTCTTTACTTAATAGCACTTTACTTAATTGCGGTAGTTCTCTTTCTAGTATAGCTTTACTTCCTTCCTTGTAATTAGATTTTCTAAAACCCGAGTTTTTCCGTCGATAAGATAATAGTTTTCGTGTGAGTAAGCATACTCAATAGTTCCCGGATTTCAATACGGCACTTGTGTCCCCTAGCTATAATTCGATAGGTATACTTGCCTCATTGGATTGCTAGTTCGGTTGCGTTTATTTTCTTCGAACCCTAGCGCGCAACAAACGACATGATGGCTCCTCTCAAAACCTGCCTTCCTCTGTAAAACCTTTCCCTTTTATTGATTATGACCCAATGTCTCTTTGAGCAATGTCCCCCAAGCCATTAATGGCCAGCAACAACCTCGCTTTAATGCCAACTATCGTACAGTAGGTCCTCAACAACATTTGTCACATACTGTAGCCATCCCACCTCTAATTTGAAATATGTTGACTTGCTGACGTCACCATCTGTGGACTTATCCAAAAATCAAGCATCATTAGTATAGGCGTTGAATGAGGGTCCTTCACTCAATGCCAAATCACTTAGATAGATTTACTGTCTCTTGGTGTTGAGTGAGTAACCTTCACTTAACTCCAAACTACTTAGAATATTAATCTATTTCTAGGTGTTGAGTGATTCAGCTTCACTCAATGCTAACTTGCTTTATCAGCTTTCTGCTGCTTGGCGTTGAGTGAGTAAGCATCACTCAATGCCAAACTCCTTAGACAAAATTCTGTCTTCACTAGCCATTATGATCGTTGAGTGAGCACTCTTCACTCAACGCTTTCTGCCTTAAGCATTTTCCTGCTTAACTGTTTCAGCGCTTTCTTGTTCCCAGCTGAGAAAAACACTTGTCTCAGCGGTTGTGCTGAGAATAACACTTGTTCTTGATTCTTTTATCTTTAGAAAAAATCTTCCTGCTTCTCTGGCACTGAGAGCGTTGTGTGTGTCTTCATCACTCAATGTTTTTTGTCTTAGTAAAAGCTTTCTGCACCTTAGGCGTTGAGAGCGTTGAGTGAGCATGCCTCACTCAACGCTTTTTGCCTTAGTCAAATTTTTGTGCTTAAAACACTGGCTTTGATTGACAGAGTGTAACTCAACACTTATGAGGCTATGGCGTTGAGTGAATGACCTTCACTAAATGCCTGTGGACTTAGACACTTTTCTGCCTCTCAAACCTTAGGCTTTGACTGTCTCAGCCTGCCTTACTCAACTCTGAACTGAGTTTGACGAATGCTGAACTGAGTTCGACGAACGATGAGCTTAGCTCGGTGAACTCTGAACTTAGTTCGACGAATTCAGAATCCAGTTCAACACACAGCTTTTTTGTTGTATGGCATTTAGTGTGTCTTTATAACTCAATGCCAAACTACTTAGCTATTTTTCTTCCTATAGCTGTATGGCGTTGAGTTAGTCAACTCCACTCAACGCCGGTGGATATAGCCATATTTTCAGCTTGCCAGCAGTTAGGCTTAGACTAACTAAGCTATATTCAACGCTTTTGCTTACCTGGCATTGAGTGAATAGACTTCACTCAATGCCTGTGGAATTAGCTGCATTTTCAACTGCTCTTTGACTTCTGGCATTGAGTGACCAGTCCTCACTCAACGCCTGTGGACTTAGGCAAATTCCTACCTTTCTAGCATCTTCTCTTTGTGTCCATCTTTCTGCCTTATGACCACCTATCACATCACTTAGATAATCTGTCTAGACTTGTTCCACGGAACATCCTGCTCATGATGAGCTTAAACAACATCAAATACAACAATGCTCTTAGTGGTGATGGTGATGCCTCATCAAATCCACTCTAGGAAACATTATGGGCAATGAACCCAACAATCTCCCCCTATTTGAAGAAGGCAGAACACCCAATAATACTAAGAAGCATTAACATAAAAAGCAGATTAACTTTATGTACTCCATTTAACTGCATTGACTCAATAAGTCTAGTCAATGCATCCTTATACTACTTGAATAATTGCTTAAGTAATATGCACCCTCCTTTATACCACTTAATATTTAAATGGAGCACCACTAAAAGCACTAACTCAACATGACCTGATCATGTCAAGTATTGCTTCCACATATCTCCCTTATGTATTGCCTAACATCTTGTAAGATTCGACTCCCCAATTCAGGAGCTCTCCCGGATCTTATTCCCAGAACCACCGCCTTACGGTAACACAAACTCACGGGTTAGTCGACACTGTAAGACGTCGATTCTGCTAGCTAACACGATCACAAACCAATAGGCCAATATGAGAAATATAAGCATATAATCAGAGTAAAGCGCAATAGTCCACAGTCACAGCATGTCTATATATATATGAAAATGAAAAACATCAGTCCAGAAAAGAGTGCATAAATAAAAAAAGGGCTTTTGCCCAGTACATCATATATAAATGTCTCTCTCTCTCTCATTTAACAGTGGAAGATACTATCATCTCTAACTCATCCCACCTGTGGCATCTCTGCAGTAGTAGTAGTAGGTGGTAGTCGAACTCGCTCCTCAGGTCCTGTCACCTCGTCCTGCTGGTTGTGCCGGTACTCCATCTCCTCGAGCCCCTAAAAGTAGTTGGTCACCGACCGTTAGTCAAAAGACTAAGTCGTTTCCTCCACACCCCGCCCCGCAACTCCTAGGCAATGTGCAGAAGGACGAAGCGGAGGACAAATAGGGGTGACAAGTATAAGCAGATAACAGTGGCACTATACTAACAAGTATATGAGGAGTAATAGTAGTTCTACTCTAGCAGTTCTATGTAAGAGGTACAAGTACAGTAAGTGAAGAATAGAATAGCAGTAAGTAATGAATATAACAGCAGTAAGTAAAGTAGAGTAAAAGCAGTGCTACGCGGTATGGTAAAGTAAGTATAACTGCTACTTCTAATCCATCATCACAGAAGTACCCTAACTTATATGAGTGCCCATACAAACATATAAGTTAGAGTTTCAAAAATTAAATTATCATATAAAAGAGCCCATACTAATTTATATGATAAGGATCCATGAAGCGTATGCCTACTATGTATGAATGCATGCGGTTTATTATGCAACATGCAAGTGCAACTCATACACAGTGACTCTGTGATCACAGACCTTTAGTTCCCGCTTTTCAGAACTAGCATCACTCTCAGGTACCACCGTTGTGGCTACGATAGTAGTGGAGCGGGCGTCTCCACTCCTAGGCAGGTATGCACATGCAAGTATTACAACTCGAGCCTCAAGCTTGCAGGACAACCTGTCCTGAATCCCTCCAACCCTGCACGGGTGAGCGTATAATACAAATCCCTCAAACCCTACACGGACGAGAATATTTCCATGAATCCCTCCAACCCAGTACGGGTGAGAATAATGATACGATGCCTAACCTAGTAGGCTACTCTTGTCTACGGGTTATTATACTTGGTGACTTAAGATTAATCCCAGGACTGCCTAGGGTATACCCGGTGAAGGGCTCTCGGGGGCACTAGGAACTACGATTGGCTGAAGCCCAAAGCTTCCTTTCTCAAGGATATTTACTTTAGGTTATGTCTACCCTTGATTCCCTTTTTTCTCTCATTATTACTCTTAGGCGATCCTAATGATTTAAGATGTTATTGGAGGGGCGACGATCTTCCGCCGGCCTCCACCTAGTTGCTATCCAACAACTTGCACTTTTACTCTCGTCGCTAGGACATAACTTCCAACCGGGGTTATATTACAAATACAACTTAACCTGACCGATGATCTATTCCCCCGGTGGTCCTTACTGTATATCCTACTTGTACTATACGCAACCCATGACCTAATACCATCCCGGAGTATGACTTCCAATTTCCTTGGGTCAAATGCCCCCCTCTATTTATCCTAGGATTGTATGGACTAATATGATGCATGACTACATGAAGTTTCATAAATTTTCCATGTCGATTAGGTCACCAAATTAAATCTTTTAATTAATTCTCTAAGCCACTTACTACATGAAGTACCTTAATTAAAAGTCCCACTGACCTAAGAAAATTTCCTGAGTTGTAATTTGATAAAACATTACTGTCTGCCAAGGGTCATAATTTTTCCTTCATAATTCTGTTTATCTCTTAATTTATACAAATTTCATAATTTAGGCATTTTCCAATGGAAGTATAAGGAATTCATGATTAAAAATTCTAAGGAAATTACAGAACACAATTATTGATAAAATAATGCTAAAGACAGAGTTTCATGAACTTATATGGATCAAGGGTTACAAAACCTTATTTTTAATTATATTACCAAAATGCCACTATGATGTTTTAAAATTACTGATTCATCCAAAAATGCTGAGAAAATTATAAAAGGTTAATCATACTCAGACACATCACTAAATATTTTTCCAAATTTTTCTAATGAATATTTTCATCAATTTCCTAATTATGTGCAATAAGGGTAAAAATGTAATTCCTACATAACACCTATCAAATTTCATCAAACAGTGCCCTAAAAATTTTTAAGAATTGATTATGACATTATAATGACCTTGACAAAGTTTGAAAATTTTATCTTAACAATAAATCTATTTTCAAATTTATTTTCCCAAAGTTCAATTATTTCAAAAATTCCAAATAATGAGATTTTTGCTTCCAAAATATCCCATTATTGCAGTGAGGGGCATAATTCACCCTAATGAGCCTCTCAAATCAATATAAAGATTTTTGGATGTACCATTTAGGCTTAATACACATTATTTCAAATTTGGCTAATTGCACCCCAAGCCTATATATAACCAACACATGCAAGTGAGTTTACTCAACATGCAGTGGTACAAATGTGCTGAAATTTATATCATGCACATGTTTAGGCCCCAAGGACATTCCATTAAAATATGGGGCCATTTGGAGCCATAACACTCCAAAAATTTCATTTATTTTTTTTGTGTATTTTGATAAAAACTTTAGGAAAAGTTTTCCCAAAAATTCCCATTTTTTGACAGGGGCTAGATATGCCTTAGTTAAGCTCATTCGCAAAATTTTGGGTCATGTGGACCTATGGTTTGGCCTGGGCATTAATTTTGGTTTCTGCCCTAGCCTAGGACCAGTACTAGCAAAACAACCCTACAGACCAGTAGATGGCACCAAATTACATGATTATGGTTGCAAATCAAAGAAAAGAGGAAGGGCTACAAATTTTATCTTAATCACAATTTTTGATAATGCCTCTAAGGGGCCTAAAATTGACATGCAAATATACTGTAAAAGTGTGACAACATTTAAATAATTCATCATATAACATTTATTAATTAATTCAATCAAAAGGAACGACATCGGGTCATCATCCCCGATCAGCCAACGGCCCAGATTGATTTGCACTGGGCCGACTTATCTGCTGTTTTTCAGCCAGCTGAGCCACCGCCACCGCCGACGATTGTCGCCACCACCTTCACTGAGGTGGGGGCTAGCTTTTCCCGGCGGTGAGGCCACCGGAATTGGCTCCTCCGGCGATCCCGAGCAATGAGAAAATCTCGGTATTTTCTCACATTCCTCTCAGAGTATAGGGATCAATTGAGCCCGACATATCCCCTAAATGATCTAGATAGCTAGTACAGGAAGAGAGGTGGCGAAACGGACCCGAATGGAGGCATGCCGGCGAGGTTGGCAGCGGTTGGCCATGGTAGAGCTGTTTCGGTGATCTCCTGCTCAAAATTTTGATTCTCCACCGAATTCCTTGCTCCAGGAGTCATTCTCCACTCGTTTCCACTCACTGAAGCTAATGGAGGGGTCGATTTGGGATGAGGGTGGCTGTATAATGAGATGACATCAAGGGGGGCTCGTGTCATGCTTTGGTGGTGTCACCAATGGTGCCAAGTGGCCACATGCTGCCAAAAACCTCTGGAATTCCTCTTGGTGGCCGACCAGCAGCACTGGATAGGAAGAATGAATTCCATATGGCCACCCTCATCTCCTTTCCCTTTCTCACTCCTCTTCTCTCTCCTCTTTTCCCATTTTGCCCCCATGCATGTGCCCTCTCTCTAAAGCCAGAGGGGTAGGGGTGGTCATTGACCACTTGGGATGATAATGGGACAAGTTTGGTGGACTTGGCCCAAGGGGAGTGGGCTTAGCCCTCATTTTCTCCTTTAGGTTCATTATGTTGACTAGGTTGACTTTGGAGTTGACTTGGTCAACAATGATGAGTGGGTTGACCCCACTTGATGGTCATGGGTCTATTAGCACCACCTAACTTGGGTTTGGTCAATATGGTGCCCTAATTAGGCTTATTGGGCCTATAGGTATAGGTTTGACCAACCAAGGGCTAAGGTTGACTTTGGTCAACTAGGGTCAAAGGGTTGACTTAATGACATGCCCTAGGGTCTACTTAGATTATTTTTGGGTTAGGGCAATATGGTGGGGTCATGGTGTGGCTAGGGTTCCTTTTTAGGCTAGTTTGACCTAGTTTGACTTTGGCCCTTTTAGTGGGCCCCACAAGGCTACAACTCACTCTCTAGGGTCAAACCTAGCTAGAATCCCTATCACCCACCCCATGCCTAACCCAATCTAAGTTAAGGGGTCTAGGAGTAACATGAGATGTTACACATCTCACCCTTTCTGGCTTTTTCAATAGGTATATATATTGAGGGAGGAGATGGGATCAAGGGAGAGATTATCTCTTGATCCTAATCAAAGTCATATGTTGATACTACTAAGGAAATCAACCTAGTAATCAAACCACTTGATTAGGGGTCATACCTTTTGTGTTGATACATTGAAACAACACAATAGTGTATCACTTGAACTTGCTGCACACATAGTTCCACTTACTAGTGACACAACCTCACAGCAGCCCCTTGACTCTTGAATTAACCATGGATTCACTTGAGCTGACTGCAAGCTGTTCCTCTTCTCTTGCAGTAACACTATTTTCTCAGGAGCAGTCCTTCTTAGACTCAGAGAAGATTATGACTATGTCATAAGCAATCTCACCCATAGTTTGTGCAATGTCCTTAGGACAAACTGATCAGCAGTGAAGATATCTGATCCTCTGTAGTAGCTGTTTGCTCCTTCTCAACAGGAGGCTGATCCAGTTTCAGCAAGTGTTGGACTTGCTCCCGCTCAGCAGGAGCACCACTATTATCATCTCTAATGGACACATAAGTCCATTTAAGTCCTGATACCACATGAGATTCTTTTGAAAGGCAGTAAAATTTATGTTTGACAATTTTGAGTTCGACAAATTATTAAGATTTCGTTGAGCTCCATTCGACGAATTATTCTGATTTTGTCGAGCTCCATTCATGCTGATGCTTAATAACTCCCTTGAACTTGAAAGTCTTTTTATAGTCTTGATATTACATCAAAACTAATCTTCTATGGAGATGATACTGGATTTACACCCACTGTACACAGCAACTCCCTTGCACCATACACAGTCTCTTTTTGCTGAGCCAGATTTTCTCCCCTTATTTAGCAACAGACTTGCCTTTGGCTTCAGCTTTCTTATCAACAAGACAAGAGTGTTCAGCCCAATGAATACTATCTTGATCATTACATTGATCTGCCAACTTGATCACCACTTGATCAATCCCTTCTTGGTTTCTGAATAGACAGGGAGGAGTTGGTCTGCTTTGATTCTTTTCTCCCTCTAGTTGATTGCAAATGATACTAATGGTGCAGCTGCCAGCTTTATCTTCTCATGAGGCTGAATTTTCTCCTTAAGCTCCTGGACTTTGAGACCATTTGAACCTTGAATGATCTTTCCTTGAACCATCCTTTCATTCTGATACCAAGTTTTTATTTACACTGCTATTCCAATAGGAATGTACTGACTTGTATCAACAATAGTTGGATTAATCCAGATGTTCTTGTAAAATGATTGGCTTGCCATCTTCTAGCAAGTCCCATCACTTGGGTAGTTTCCCTCCCAGCCTCTGCAATGTCCATAGGGACAAGCTGATCCTTAGGATTAATGCTGATCTATTCTGTGCTTGGGGAACTTTGGGTAAGATTGAAGCTTGTCCAGCAACCTTGACTGAACATGCTCCCCATCTGCAAGAGTAACTTAACTTGACAGTCTCCCCCTCAACATTTGTATTGATACTGTCCTTATGACTATCAGTCATCATTTCAGCTGATGATATCACTTGACATGAAAGTCCCTAATATGCATCACTTGACAGTTTGTCCCTTCTGTATAGTGAGTCTTATCAGCTGAGCACAGTGTGCCTCTTCCTTGCTGCTCACAGAGGAGCTACTCCTAGTGATTTTCCTTAGTGATGAGTACACCCTACTTGTTCTTCTCCTAGTTTACTGGTGTGGCTGCAAAGCTTTATCATACCAGACAGTCCTGCTGGCTGGATCCTACTGGTCTTTGCCTAAGACTTGTGCACTTTATCCTTCTTTAGGAATGCACACAACATCCTTATCCTTGGAGTATGATCCATAGGATAACTTACTTGTTCTAGTCCAGGTTCTAGAACATCTACTATCCAAGTACCACATGGGGGATGAGAACTTAGACTGACCTATAAAACAGATTCTTTTACCTTAGGACCCCAATAGGTATTGGGTCCTAAGTTCTGATTAGTCTGAAATCTGACTTTCCTACCTGCAGCATTTCTGTCAGGTAGGCTAACTTTAGCTCTAGACACAGAAGGATTGTGTTGGCAATCTAGGGAAAAATTCCCCACCTTACCAATAGACCAACACTCATGGATATTATATCTACTTTTCTGAGTAGGTCCTTCAGTATGGTTAACTGCTGACTAAACAAAAGGAAGAGGAGCAGCAACTTTCGTCAAGTTCCTTTTAGCAAGGATCTGACTTAAGGACATTCTTCCAGTAGACTTCCTTTGCTTGCCCTGAATGGTATTTATAGTAGTCTTCTTTACAGATGACATGCTATTTATATCATCAGAACTAGCCAAGTTAGGCTTACTAGTATACTGACCCTTGGTCTGAGTCCTTGCTGGATGGGCTTGAGTGAAATCCACTACCTCATCCTTGTGAGTTGGGGCTTAGGCACTAAATATAAATGGTCTAGAATTGGTCATTTGTACTTCTTTATGGGGAGCCTTAAAGACACTCATTCCCCTACCCTTTCTTCTTCCATTGTAAGATACACTTTTATTCTTACAAGAAGAATTCTCATTCTTACAGAGACCATAAATGCAGTCCTAGTCATACCTGTTAGAAGGGAGAATTACCTTATGAAAGTTTGACTGTGGCACAACAGGAGGTTGGCCTCTCCCCTAAGATTGGATAACTTTAGAAATCCACTCAGATTCATTTTTTATTTTGATAGCATCTATCTTTTTAATGGACTCAACATGGGTATCTACCATGGTCTTCAGATGACCAACTTCCCTACTCTTCAGATATAGAAAAGATGAAGTCTCATCTTGCTGGGAAGCAGTCAGCTATAGGGAGGCAATTTCCTCTGCTTGCTTCTTAACAAGCAACTTGCTTTCCTTGAAAGCTTTCAGAAGTACATCATGATTCTCAATCAATTGATTGATATCATCTTCTGATAGAGGAATCTCATCATCACTTGATGAGTAAGCATCAGAGTCCAAGCTAGACTCATGACCTAAGCAATAAGAAGAATTAGACAGAGATTATACCTGATCTGGACTAGGCTGATCCTGGAAGGATTCTTCTTCCTCTGGTGTAGCAATCAGCCCATAGCATCTGTATTCACCTTCCACAGCTACATCCATCTCTGATTCTCTATCCTAATGTGACAGAGGGGCCCTGATCTCTATTCTTGCATTTGCATAGACATCATCATCTACAGGAGCTACCTACAACCTAGTATGGTCCTTACTCTCACTGCAGACTTTAAACTTCATTGAGCTCCACTCTATATAGTTATCTTTTGAACACACCAATGCATACCTTTTAGCTATCCTTTGAGGTCTACTCAGGATGTTAAGTCCTTTTTGAGTAACCTCCCTATGATACCACTTGAAAGTCTTTGTTTTCAAGGATAACTAAATCACCTGGGGGGGTGAATAGGTTTCTTAATCCTTAGTGACTATCTTTTATTTTCGTAGTTATTGAAGGATTTATTAGTTGATTAGTTGAAGTTTTCAAGATATGCAACCTACAATAAAACCAGCACAAAGAAAACACATACATCACACAAGATTTATAGTGGTTCCCCTAATAAGGGTACATCCACTTTAACTCCCACCTATCCAACTATCTTGTTGGACAAGGCAAAACTCCTCCAAATATGCTCCTCAGAGATGACACCCTAGGCCCGCAGCCTTATACTCAGAACTTCAGCAAGTTCCTACACTCGGTATCCTTTTCAGGACACCTACCTTAGAACCAACAGGTTCCTACCTCAGAGCTCTATAGTGCTCTTACACTCAGTGACCCGAGAGCCACCTACCTCAACCTTACACAAAGGACTACAACTCAGGCTTATCAGCTTTACAGTTTCAAGCACACAACTCTACTTCAGAGTGCTACAACACTCCTACAACTCAGTACCCTGCAGGTACCTAGCTCAGATCCCTTCCAGGCACTTACAGCTTAGTGATTAATTCATCACCTACCTCAGGATGTTAAGCCCTACAGCTCAGATCCAACATGATACTACAAGATGGAAGTTGGTTATGTGGATACTTTTGACACAAGAGATGTTTCTCTATGTTAAGCTTCTTGACTGAGTTACACCCAGCCCAACTTTGTCTTCATGAATTTCTTTCCTGAGTCAACCTTTACTTAACTAAGAATTACTTAGTCCTAACTACTTCCACAACAACAAGTATATATTTACTTGAGCTGGAAGTGACATACAGAACAATGTTCTGCCACTTTCTGAACTGAGCTTGAAGCTCAGCCGTAACTACTACTTCACAGCACCAGGGATTTTTCCTACTGGAACTGTGAACTTACTACAGCTAATTTCTGCTACCCGAGTTGAGAAAAACTCAGCTCTAACATTGCAGACTAAGATAGCTCTGCCTCTTCTTCCTTTCCTGGGCTGAGGTGATTCAACCCTAACTTTTACTCTTAAGGAATAGTCCCCTAAGCCTTCTTTCAGATCTCTGATTCTTCAAGCTTCTTCCCTTCAGAGCTTCTAGATTAAGATCTCTAGGATGTTGCTTGTCCAGCTGGAACTGTGAAGAACTTGCAGCAAGGGTCGGCCCTACGCTGTTTCCTATTTACTCAGAGAAATACTCTAAACTGCTGAGGTCGATGAAGATGATAGCTAACTTGCTCTTAGCTAACTTGCTCTTCGTCTTGTTGACTTGAGCTTCTTGTTCTTCAGCACACCAACAATGGCTGTGAATAAGAACGTTATGATGGCTCCTCTCAAAAGGGTTCTTACTTTGTAAAGCCTTTCCCTTTTATTGATTATGACCCAATGATTCTTTGAGTAGTGGGCCCCATGCCATTAATGGCCAACAATATCCTTGCTTTAATGCCAAATATCATACAGTAGGTCTGCGACAACATTTGTCGCGTATGGTAGCAATTCCGCCACTAATTTGAAATATGTTGACTTGTTGACTTACTGACCTCACCAGCTGTAGACTTAGCCAAAAATCAAGCATCATTAGTATAAGAGTTGAGTGAGGGTCATTAACTCAACGCCAAATCACTTAGAAAGATTTAATGTCTCTTGGCATTGAGTGAGTAACCTTCACTCAATGCCAAACTACTTAGAATATAAATCTATTTCTAGGCGTTGAGTGATTCAGCTTCACTCAACGCCAACTTGCTTTATCAGCTTTCTGCTGCTTGGCATTGAGTGAGTGAGCATCACTTAACGCCAAACTCCTTAGACAAAATTTTGTCTTCACCGGGCATTGAGAGCGTTGAGTGAGCACTCCTCACTCAACACTTTCTACCTTAGACATTTTCCCGCTTAACTGTCTCAGCGCTCTCTTGTTCTCAGCGGAGGAAAACACATGTCTCAGCGGTTGTGCTGAGACTAACACTGGTTCTAAATGCTTTTGCTTTAAGACAAAATCTTCCTGCTTCTCTAGCATTGAGAGCGTTGAGTGTGTCTTCATCACTCAACGCTTTTTGCCTTAGGAAAAGCTTTCTACACCTTAGGCATTGAGAGTGTTGAGTGAGCATGTCTCACTCAACGCTTTTTGCCTTAGCCAAATTTCTGTGCTTAAAACACTTGATTTGACTGACTGAGTGTTACTCAACACTTATGAGGCGATGACGTTGAGTGAATGATCTTCACTCAAGGCCTGTGGACTTAGCCACTTTTCTGCCTCTCAAACCTTAGGCTTTGACTGTCTCAGCCTGCCTCACTCAACTTTGAACTGAGTTCGACGAATGCTGAACTGAGTTCGACGAACGGTGAGCTCAGCTCAACGAACTCTTAACTTAGTTCGATGAATTCAGTATCCAGTTCAACTCACAACCTTTTTGCAATATGACGTTGAGTGTGTCTTCATCACTCAATGCCAAACTACTTAGCCATATTTCTGCCTATAGCTGTATGGCATTGAGTAAATCAACTCCTCAATGCCTGTGGATATAGCCACAGTTCCAGCTTGCCAACAGTTAGGCTTAGACTAACTAAGCTATATTCAATGTTTTTGCTTACCTGGCGTTGAGTGAATAGAATTCACTCAACGCCTGTGGACTTAGCTGTATTTTCAACAGCTCCTTGACTTCTTGCATTGAGTGATCTTTCCTCACTTAATGCCTGTGGACTTAGACAAATTCCTGCCATTCCAGCATCTTCTCTTGGTGTCCACCTTTCTGCCTTAAGTCCACATGTCACATCACTTAGACAATATGTCTAGACTTGTTCCATGGAACATCCTGCACATGACTAGCTTAAACAACATCAAATACAACTGTGCACTTAGTGTTGATGGAGATGTCTATTCAAATCCACTCTAGGGAACATTGTGAGCAATGTACCAAACAATCTCCCCCTATTTGAAGAAGACAGAACGCCCAGCAATACTAAGAAGCATTAACATAAAAATCAGATTAAATTTATGTACTCCATTTAACTGCATTGACTCAATAAGTCAAGTCAATGCATCCTTATACTACTTAAACAATTGCTCAAGTAATATACACTCTCCTTTATACCACTTAATATTTAAATGGAGCACCACTAAAAGCACTGACTCAACATGACCTGATCATGTCAAGTATTGCTTCCACATATCTCCCTTATGTATTGCCTCACATCTCCCCCTTTCTGGCTTCTTCAATAGGTATATCTATTGAGGGAGGAGATGGGAACAAGGGAGAGATTATCTCTTGATCCTAGTCAAAGTTCTATGTTGATACTACTAAGGAAATATGCCTAGTAATCAAACCACTTGATTAGGGGCCATACCTTTTGCGTTGATACATTGAAACAACACAATACTGTATCACTTGAACTTGCTGCACACATAGTTCCACTTGCATATGACACCACCTAACTATAACCCATTGAGTCTTAAATGAACCATAAATACACTTGAGCTGACTGCTAGTTGTTCCTCTTCTCCTGTAGCAACAATGTTTTCTCAGCAGCAGTCCTTCTTAGACTCAGAGAAGATTATGACTATGCCATAAGAAATCTCCCCCTTAGTCTGTGCAATGTCCTTAGGACAAATTGATCAGCAGTGAAGATCTTTGATCCTCTACAGTAGCTGCTTGCTCTTTCTCAATAGGAGGCTGATCCAGTTTCACGAAGTGCTGGACTTGCTCCCCCTCAGCAGGAGCACCACTATTATCATCTCTAATGGACACATAAGTCCATTTAAGTCCTGATACCAAATGAGAGTCTTTTGAAAGGCAGTAAAATTTTTGTTTTACAATTTTGAGTTTGATGAATTGTTAAGATTTTGTCGAGCTCCGTTCAATGAATTATTCTGATTTCGTCGAGCTCCATTCATGATGATGCTTAGTAACTCCCTTGCACTTGAAAGTCTTTTTATAGTCTTGATATTACATCAAAACTAATCTTCCATGGAGATGATATTGGATTTACACCCACTATGCACAGCAACTCCCTTGCACCATGCATAAACTCTTTTTGCTGAGCCAGATCTTCTCCCCTTCTTTAGCAACAGACTTACCTTTGGCTTCAACTTTCTGATCAGCAGCACAAGAGTGTTCAGCCCACTGAGAACTATCTTGATTATTACATTGATCTGCCAACTTGATCACCACTTGAACAATCCATTCTTGGTTTCTTAATAGACAGGGTGGAGCTGGTCTGCTTTGATTCTTTTCTCTCTCTAGCTGATTGCAAATGATACAAATGGTGCAGCTACAAGCTTTTTCTTCTCATGAGGCTGAATTTTCTCTTGCAGCTGCTGGACTTTAAGAACATTTTAACCTTGAATGATCTTTCCTTGAACCATCCTTTCATTCTGATACCAAGTACTTCTTTACACTGCTATTCCCAAAGGAATGTGCTGACTTATATAAATAATAGCTGGAGCAATCTAGCTGTTCATGTAAAATGATTGGCTTGCCATCTTCCAGCAGGTCCCATCACCTGGGTAGTTTCCCTCTCAGCCTCTGCAATGTCCATAGGGACAGGCTGATCCTCAACAGTAATGTAGATCTATTCTATGCTAGGGGAACATTGGGTAAGATTCAAGCTTGTCCAACAACCTTGACTGAACATGCTCCCCATCAGCAAGAGTATCTTAGCTTGACAGTCTCCCCCTTAACATTTGCATTGATCTTGTCCTTATGACTATCAGTCATCATTTCAGCTGATGACATCACTTGACATAAAAGTCCCTAATATGTATCACTTGACAGTTGTCCCTTTTGTATAATGAGTCTTATCAGCTGAGCACAGTGCGCCTCTTCCTTGCTGCTCACAGAGGAGCTACTCCTAGTGATTTTCCTAAGTGATGAGTACACCCTACTTATTCTTCTCGTAGTTTACTAGTGTGGCAACAAAGCTTTGTCCAACAAGACAGTCTTGCTGGCTAGATCCTGCTGGTCTTTGCCCAAGACTTGTGCACTTTATCCTTCTTTAGGAATGCACACAACCTCCTTATCCTTGGAGTATGATCCATAGTATAACTTCCTTGTTCCAGTCCAGCTTCTAGATTATCTACTGTCCAAGTACCACATGGGGGATGAGCACTTAGACTGACCTACAAAACATATTACATTACCTTAGGACCCCAATAGGTATTGGGTCCTAGGTTCTGATTAGTCTGAAATCTGACTTGCTTACCTGCAACATTTCTGCTAGGTAGGCTAACTCTAGCTCTAGACACAGAAGGATTGTGAAAGCAACCTAGGGCAAAATGCCCCACCTTACTACAACACCAACACTCACTGATATTATATCTTCTTTTCTGAGTAGGTCTTGCAGTGTGGTTAACTGCTGACTGAACAGAAGGAAGAGGAGCAACAACTTTCTTCATGTCCTTTCAGCAATGATTTGATTGAAGGATATTCTTCCAGCATGCTTCCTTTGCTTGCCCTGAATGGTATTTACAGTTGTCTTCTTTGCAGATGTCATGTTGTTTATATCATCAGAACTAGCCAAGTTAAGTTTACTGGTAGACTGACCCTTGGTCTGAGTCCTTGCTGGATGTGCTTGTGTGAATGCCACTACCTTATCCTTGTGAGTTGGGGCTTAGGCACCAAATATAAATGGTCTAGAATTGGCCATTTTTACTTCTTCATGGGGATCCTTAAAGGCACTCAATCCCCTACCCTTTCTTCTTCTATTATAAGATACATTTGTATTCTTACAAGAAGAATTCCCATTCTTATAGTGACCAAACATGTAGTCCTGGTCATACCTGTTAGAAGGGAGAATTACCTTATGAAAGGTTGACTATGGCACAACAAGAGCTTGGCCTCTCCTCTGAGATTGGATAACTTTAGAAATCCACTCAGATTCAGATTTTATTTTGATAGCTTCTATCTATTTAATAGACTCAACATGGGTATCTACCATGGTCTTATGATGACCAACTTCCCTACTCTTCAGATATAGAAAAGATGAAGTCTCATCTTGTTGGGAAGCAGTCAGCTATAGGGAGGCAATTTCCTCTGCTTGCTTTTAACAAGCAACTTGCTTTCCTTGAAAGCTTTCAGAAGTACATCATGATTCTCAATCAATTGATTGATATCATCCTCTGATAGAGGAATATCATCATCACTTGATGAGTAAGCATCAGAGTCCAAGCTAGACTCATGACCTAAGCAATAAGAAGAATTAGACAGAGATTATACCTGATCTAGACTAGGCTTATCCTGGAAGGATTCTTCTTCCTCTGGTGTAGCAATCAGCCCATAGCATCTGTTTTCACCTTCCACAGCTACATCCATCTCTGAGTCTCTATCCTAATGTGACAGAGGGGCCCTGATCTCTATTCTTTCATTTGCATAGACATCATCATCTACAGGAGCTACCTACAGCCTAGTATGGTCCTTTCTCTCACTGCAGACATTAAACTTCATTGAGCTCCACTCCATATAGTTATCTTTTGAACACACCAATGCAAACCTTTTAGCTATCCTTTGAGGTCTACTCAGGCTGTTAAGTCTTTTTTGAGTAACCTCCCTCTGATACCACTTGAAAGTCTTTGTTTTCAAGGATAACTAAATCACCTGGGGGGGGTGAATAGGTTTCTTAGTCCTTAGTGACTATCTTTTATTTTCGTAGTTATTGAAGGCTTTATTAGTTGATTAGTTGAAGTTTTCAAGATATGCAACCTGCAATAAAACCAGCACAAAGAAAACACATACATCACACAAGATTTATAGTGGTTCCCCTAATAAGGGTACATCCACTTTACCTCCCACCTATCCAACTATCTTGTTGGACTAGGCAAAACTCCTCCAAATATGCTCCTCAGAGATGACACCCTAGGCCCACAGCCTTATACTCAGAACTTCAGCAAGTTCCTACACTCGGTATCCTTTTTAGGACACCTACCTTAGAACCAACAGGTTCCTACCTCAGAGCTCTGTAGTGCTCTTACACTCAGTGACCCGAGAGCTACCTACCTCAACATTACACAAAGGACTACAACTCAGGCTTCTCAGCTTTACAGTTTCAAGCACACAACTCTACTTTAGAGTGCTACAACACTCCTACAACTCAGTACCCTGCAGGTACCTAGCTCAGATCCCTTCCAGGCACTTACAGCTCAGTGATTAATTCATCACCTACCTCAGGATGTTAAGCCCTACAGCTCAGATCCAACATTATACTACAAGATGGAAGTTGGTTATGTGGATACTTTTGACACAAGAGATGTTTCTCTATGTCAAGCTTCTTGACTGAGTTAGACTCAGCCCAACTTTGACTTCATGAATTTCTTTTCTGAGTCAACCTTTACTTAACTAAGAATTACTTAGTCCTAACTACTTCCACAACAACAAGTATATATTTACTTGAGCTGGAAGTGACATGCAGAACGATGTTCTACCTCTTTCTGAACTGAGCTTGAAGCTCAGCCATAACTACTACTTCACAGCACCAGGGATTTTTCCTGCTGGAACTGTGAACTTACTACAGCTAATTACTGCTACCCGAGTTGAGAAAAACTCTGCTCTAACATTGCAGACTAAGATAGCTCTGCCTCTTCTTCCTTTCCTGGGCTGAGGTGATTCAACCCTAACTTTTACTCTTAAGGAATAGTCCCCTAAGCCTTCTTTCAGATCTCTGATTCTTCAAGCTTCTTCCCTTCAGAGCTTCCAGATTAAGATCTCTAGGATGTTGCTTGTCCAGCTGGAACTGTGAAGAACTTGCAGCAAGGGTCAGCCCTAGGCTGCTTCCTCTTTCCTCAGAGAAATACTCTAAACTGCTGAGGTCGATGAAGATGATAGCTAACTTGTTCTTAGCTAACTTGCTCTTCGTCTTGTTGACTTGAGCTTCTTGTTCTTCAGCACACCAACAATGGCTGTGAATAAGAACGATCTGATGGCTCCTCTCAAAAGGGTTCTTACTTTATAAAGCCTTTCCCTTTTATTGATTATGACCCAATGATTCTTTGAGTAGTGGGCCCCATGCCATTAATGGCCAACAACATCCTTGCTTAAATGCCAATTGTCATACAGTAGGTCTGCGACAACATTTGTCGCGTATGGTAGCAATTCCGCCACTAATTTGAAATATGTTGACTTGTTGACTTACTGACCTCACCAGCTGTGGACTTAGCCAAAAATCAAGCATCATTAGAATAAGAGTTGAGTGAGGGTCATTAACTCAATGCCAAATCACTTAGAAAGATTTAATGTCTCTTAGCATTGAGTGAGTAACCTTCACTCAATGCCAAACTACTTAGAATATAAATCTATTTATAGGCGTTGAGTGACTCAGCTTCACTCAACGCCAACTTGCTTTATCCGCTTTCTGCTGCTTGGCATTGAGTGAGTGAGCATCACTTAACGCCAAATTCCTTTGACAAAATTTTGTCTTTACCGGGCGTTGAGAGCATTGAGTGAGCACTCCTCACTCAACACTTTCTACCTTAGACATTTTCCCGCTTAACTGTCTCAGCGCTCTCTTGTTCTCAGCCGAGAAAAACACATGTCTCAGCGGTTGTGCTGAGACTAACACTGGTTCTAAACTCTTTTGCATTAAGACAAAATCTTCCTACTTCTCTAGCATTGAGAGCGTTGAGTGTGTCTTCATCACTCAACGCTTTTTGCCTTAGTAAAAGCTTTCTGCACCTTAGGCGTTGAGAGTGTTGAGTGAGCATGTCTCACTCAATGCTTTTTGCCATAGCCAAATTTCTGTGCTTAAAACACGTGATTTGACTGACTGAGTGTTACTCAACACTTATGAGGCGATGACGTTGAGTGAATGATCTTCACTCAACGCCTGTGGACTTAGCCACTTTTCTGCCTCTCAAACCTTAGGCTTTGACTGTCTCAGCCTGCCTCACTCAACATTGAACTGAGTTCGACGAATGCTGAACTGAGTTCGACGAACGGTGAGCTCAGCTCAACGAACTCTTAACTTAGTTCGACGAATTCAGTATCCAGTTCAACTCACAACCTTTTTGCTATATGACGTTGAGTGTGTCTTCATCACTCAACGCCAAACTACTTAGCCATATTTCTGCCTATAGCTGTATGGCATTGAGTAAATCAACTCCTCAATGCCTGTGGATATAGCCACAGTTCCAGCTTGCCAACAGTTAGGCTTAGACTAACTAAGCTATATTCAATGTTTTTGCTTACCTGGCGTTGAGTGAATAGAATTCACTCAACGCCTGTGGACTTAGCTATATTTTCAACAGCTCCTTGACTTCTTGAATTGAGTGATCTTTCCACACTTAATGCCTTTGGACTTAGGCAAATTCCCGCCTTTCCATCATCTTCTCTTGGTGTCCACCTTTCTGCCTTAAGTCCACATGTCACATCACTTAGACAATATGTCTAGACTTGTTCCATGGAACATCCTGCATATGAATAGCTTAAACAACATCAAATACAACTGTGCACTTAGTGTTGATGGTGATGCCTCTTCAAATCCACTCTAGGGAACATTGTGAGCAATGTACCAAACAATCTCCCCCTATTTGAAGAAGACAGAACGCCCAGCAATACTAAGAAGCATTAACATAAAAATCAGATTAAATTTATGTACTCCATTTAACTGCATTGACTCAATAAGTCAAGTCAATGCATCCTTATACTACTTAAACAATTGCTCAAGTAATATACACTCTCCTTTATACCACTTAATATTTAAATGGAGCACCACTAAAAGCACTGACTCAACATGACCTGATCATGTCAAGTATTGCTTCCACATATCTCCCTTATGTATTGCCTCACATCTCCCCCTTTCTGGCTTCTTCAATAGGTATATCTATTGAGGGAGGAGATGGGATCAAGGGAGAGATTTTCTCTTGATCCTAGTCAAAGTTCTATGTTGATACTACTAAGGAAATCTGCCTTGTAATCAAACCACTTGATTAGGGGTCATACCTTTTGCGTTGATACATTGAAACAACACAATACTATATCACTTGAACTTGCTGCACACATAGTTCCACTTGCATATGACACCACCTAACTATAACCCATTGAGTCTTAAATGAGCCATAAATACACTTGAGCTGACTGCTAGTTGTTCCTCTTCTCCTGTAGCAACAATGTTTTCTCAGCAGCAGTCCTTCTTAGACTCAGAGAAGATTATGACTATGCCATAAGAAATCTCCCCCTTAGTCTGTGCAACGTCCTTAGGACAAACTGATCAGCAGTGAAGATCTTTGATCCTCTACAGTAGCTGCTTGCTCCTTCTCAACAGGAGGCTGATCCAGTTTCACGAAGTGCTGGACTTGCTCCCCCTCAGCAGGAGCACCACTATTATCATCTCTAATGGACACATAAGTCCATTTAAGTCCTGATACCACATGAGATTCTTTTGAAAGGCAGTAAAATTTTTATTTTACAATTTTGAGTTTGATGAATTATTAAGATTTTGTCGAGCTCCGTTCAATGAATTATTCTGATTTCGTCGAGCTCCATTCATGATGATGCTTTGTAACTCCCTTGCACTTGAAAGTTTTTTTATAGTCTTGATATTACATCAAAACTAATCTTCCATGGAGATGATATTGGATTTACACCCACTATGCACAGCAACTCCCTTGCACCATGCATAAACTCTTTTTGCTGAGCCAGATCTTCTCCCCTTCTTTAGCAACAGACTTACCTTTGGCTTCGACTTTCTAATCAGCAGCACAAGAGTGTTCAGCCCACTAAGAACTATCTTGATCATTACATTGATCTGCCAACTTGATCACCACTTGAACAATCCCTTCTTGGTTTCTTAATAGACAGGGTGGAGCTGGTCTGCTTTGATTCTTTTCTCCCTCTAGCTGATTGCAAATGATACTAATGGTGCAGCTACAAGCTTTTTCTTCTCATGAGGCTGAATTTTCTCTTGCAGCTGCTGGACTTTAAGAACATTTTAACCTTGAATGATCTTTCCTTGAACCATCCTTTCATTCTGATACCAAGTACTTCTTTACACTACTATTACAAAAGGAATGTGCTGACTTGTATAAATAATAGCTGGAGCAATCTAGCTGTTCATGTAAAATGATTGGCTTGCCATCTTCCAGCAGGTCCCATCACCTAGGTAGTTTCCCTCTCAGCCTCTGCAATGTCCATAGGGACAGGCTGATTCTCAACAGTAATGCAGATCTATTTTGTGCTAGGTGAACATTGGGTAAGATTCAAGCTTGTCCAGCAACCTTGACTGAACATGCTCCCCATCAGCAAGAGTATCTTAGCTTGACAGTCTCCCCCTCAACATTTGCATTGATCTTGTCCTTATGACTATCAGTCATCATTTCAGCTGATGATATCACTTGACATGAAAGTCCCTAATATGTATCACTTGACAGTTGTCCCTTTTGTATAATGAGTCTTATCAGCTGAGCACAGTACGCCTCTTCCTTGCTGCTCAAAGAGGAGCTACTCCAAGTGATTTTCCTAAGTGATAAGTACACCCTACTTATTCTTCTCGTAGTTTACTAGTGTGGTAACAAAGCTTTGTCCAACAAGACAGTCTTGCTGGCTAGATCCTGCTGGTCTTTGCCCAAGACTTGTGCACTTTATCCTTCTTTAGGAATGCACACAACCTCCTTATCCTTGGAGTATGATCCATAGTATAACTTCCTTATTCCAGTCCAGGTTCTAGATTATCTACTGTCCAAGTACCACATGGGGGATGAGCACTTAGACTGACCTACAAAACATATTACATTACCTTAGGACCCCAATAGGTATTGGGTCCTAGGTTCTGATTAGTCTGAAATCTGACTTGCTTACCTGCAATATTTCTGCTAGGTAGGCTAACTCTAGCTCTAGACACAGAAGGATTGTGAAAGCAACCTAGGGCAAAATGCCCCACCTTACTACAACACCAACACTCACTGATATTATATCTTCTTTTCTGAGTAGGTCTTGCAGTGTGGTTAACTGCTGACTGAACAGAAGGAAGAGGAGCAACAACTTTCTTCATGTCCTTTCAGCAATGATTTGATTGAAGGATATTCTTCCAGCATGCTTCCTTTACTTGCCCTAAATGGTATTTACAGTTGTCTTCTTTGCAGATGTCATGTTGTTTATATCATCAGAACTAGCCAAGTTAAGTTTACTGGTAGACTGACCCTTGGTCTGAGTCCTTGCTGGATGTGCTTGTGTGAATGCCACTACCTTATCCTTGTGAGTTGGGGCTGAGGCACCAAATATAAATGGTTTAGAATTGACCATTTTTACTTCTTCATAGGGATCCTTAAAGGCACTCATTCCCCTACCTTTTCTTCTTCTATTATAAGATACATTTGTATTCTTACAAGAAGAATTCCCATTCTTATAGTGACCAAACATGCAGTCCTGGTCATACCTGTTAGAAGGGAGAATTACCTTATGAAAGGTTGACTATGGCACAACAAGAGCTTGGGCTCTCCTCTGAGATTTGATAACTTAGAAATCCACTCAGATTCAGATTTTCTCTTGATAGCCTCTATCTTAGAGAAATTGGCCACTATCCACTTCTCCCTTTCAAGTTTCTCTTCAAGAACCTTGATAATAGAGTTCTTATATTTAATGGCCTCTACATGGGAATCTACCATGGTCTTCAGATGACCAACTTCCCTCATCTTCAAATATAGCAAAGATGAAGTCTCATATTGCTGGGAAGCAGTAAGCTATAAGGAGGAAATTTCCTATGCTTGCTTCTTAATAAGCAACTTGCTTTTCTTGAAAGTTTTCAGAAGTACACATGATTCTCAATCAATTGATTGATATCATCTTTTAATAGAGGACTCTCATCATCACTTGATGAGGAAGCATCAGAGTCCATGCTTGACTCATGACCTGAGCAATAAGAAGAATTAGACAGAGATTGTACCTGATCTGGACCAGCCTCATTCTAGCCGGATTCTTCTTCCTCTGGTGTAGTAATCAGCCCATAGCATCTGCATTCACCTTACTTAGCTTCATCCATCTATGAGTCACTATCTGAGTGTGACAGAGGGGCCTTGATCTCTATTCTTGCATTTGTATAGACATCATCATCTACAAGAGCTACTTACAGCCCAGTGTGGTCCTTGCCCTCACTGCAGACTTAAAACTTCATTGAGCTCCACTATATATGGTTCTCTTTTGAACCCACCAATACAAACCTTTTAGCTATCCTTTGAGGTCTACTCAGACTATTAAGTACTTTTTGAGTAACCTCCCTCTGATACCACTTGAAAGTCTTTGTTTTCAAGAATAACTAAATAACCTAGCGGGGGGGTGAATAGGTTTCTTAGTCCTGAGTGACTATCTTTTATTTTCCTAGTTATTTAAGGTTGTATTAGTTGATTAGTTGAAGATTTCAAGATTTCCAACCAGCAATAAAACAAACACAAAGAAAACACACACAACACACATAATTTATAGTGGTTCCCCTATTAAGGGTACATCCACTTTCCCTCCAACTTATCCAACTATCTTGTTGGACTAGGCCAAACTCCTCCAAATATACTCCTCAAAGCTTACACCTCAGGCCCTCAGCCTTATACTAAGAACTTCAGCAAGCTCCTACACTCAGTATCCTTTTCGAGACACCTACCTCAGAACCAACAGGTTCCTACCTACGAGCTCTGCAGTGCTCCTACACTCAGTGACCCTCAAGCCACCTACCTCAGCCTTACACAAAAGCCTACAGCTCAGGCTTCTCAGCCCTACAGTTTCTGGCACACAAACCTACTCTCAAAGAGCTGCAACACTCCTACAGCTCAGTACCCAGCAGGTACCAACCTCAGTGACCTTCCAGGCACCTACAACTCAGTGATTAATTAATCACCTACCTCAGGCTATTAATCCCTACAGCTCAGATCCAATAAGATCCTACAGGATCCTATAAGACGGAAGTGGGTTATGTGGTTACTCTTGACACAAGAGATATTTCTCTATGTTAAGCTTCTTGACTGAGTTAGACTCAGCCCAAATTTGACCTCAGAAATTTCTTTCCTGAGTCTACCATTACTTAACTAAGAATTACTTAGTCCTAACTACTTCCACAACAACAAGTATATATTTACTTGAGCTAGAAGTGACTTGCAGAATAATGTTATGCCTCTTTCTGAATTGAGCTTGAAGCTCAGCCCTAACTACTACTTTAAAGCACCAGAGATTTTTCCTGCTGGAACTGTGAAGTTACTGCAGCTAATTTCTGTTACCTGAGGTGAGAAAAACTCAGCTCTACTTTGCAGACTAAGATAGCTCTGCCTCTTCTTCCTTTCCTGGGTTGAGGTGATTCAGCCCTAACTTTGACTCCTGAGGAATAGTCCCCCGAGCCTTCTTTTAGATCTCTGCTTCTTCAAGCTTCTTCCCTTCACAGCTTCCATATTAAGATCTTCAGGATGTTGCTTGTCCAGCTGGAACTATGAAGAACTTGCAGCAAGGGTCGGCCCTAGGCTACTTCCTCTTTCCTCAGAGAAATACTCTGAACTGCTGAGGTCGATGAAGATGACAACAACTAACTTACTCTTCGTCTTGTTGACTTTATCTTCCTGTTCTTCAACACCGCAATAATGGCGGTGAATAAGGACGACCTGATGGCTCCTCTCAAAAGTTGTCTTCCTCTGTAAAGCCTTTCACTTTTATTGATTATGACCCAACGGCTCTCTATATAGTGGGCCCCATGCCATTAATGGCAAGTAGCAACCTTGCATTAATGCCAACTGTCATACAGTAGGTCTGAGGAAACATTTATCGTGTACTGTAGCCATCGCACCACTAATTTGAAATATGTTGACTTGTTGACGTCACCAGCTGTGGACTTAGCCAAAAATCAAGCATCATTAGTATAGGCATTGAGTGAGGGTCCTTCACTCAACGCCAAATCACTTAGATAGATTTACTGTCTCTTGGCATTGAGTGAGTTACCTTCACTCAACGCCAAACTACTTAGAATATAAATCTATTTCTATGCATTGAGTGATTCAGCTTCACTAAATGCAAACTTACTTTATCAACTTTCTACTACTTTGCATTGAGTGAGTGAGCATCACAAAATGCCAAACTCCTTAGACAAAATTCTTTCTTCACTAGGCGTTGAGAGCGTTGAGTGAGCACTCCTCACTCAATGCTTTTTTCCTTAGGCATTTTCCTGCTTAACTGTCTCAGCGCTTTCTTGTTCTCAGCTGAGAAAAACACTTGTTTCAGCGGTTGTACTGAGACTAATACTTCTTCTCGACACTTTTGCCTTTAGACAAAATCTTGCTGCTTATCTGGCATTGAGAGCATTTAGCGTGTCTTCATCATTCAACGCTTTTTGCCTTAGGAAAAGCTTTCTTCACCTTAGGCGTTGAGAGAATCGAGTGAGCATGCCTCACTCAATGCTTTTTGCCTTATCCAAATTTCTGTGCTTAAAACACTAGCTTTGACTAACTGAGTGTTACTCAACAATTATTAGGTTATTGAGTTGAGTGAACAACCTTCACTCAATGCCCGTGGACTTAGCCACTTTTCTGCCTGTCAAACCTTCGGCTTTGACTATCTCAGCCTGTTTCACTCAACTCTGAACTGAGTTCGACGAATGCTGAACTGAGTTTGACGAACGGTGAGATCAGCTTAGGGAACTCTGAACTTAGTTCGACTAATTTAGAATCCAGTTAAACTCACAACCTTTTTGCTATATGGCATTGAGTGTGTCTTCATCACTCAACACCAAACTACTTAGCCATATTTCTGCCTATAGTTGTATGGCGTTGAGTGAGTCAACTCCACTCAATGCTTGTGGATATAGACATATTTACTGCTTGCTAACAGTTAGGCTTTCACTAACGAAGCTATATTCAACGCTTTTGCTTACCTGGCATTGAGTGAATAGACTTAACTTAACGCCTGTGGACTTAGCTGCATTTTCATCTGCTCCTTGACTTATGGCGTTGAGTGAGCTTTCCTCACTCAACACCTGTGGACTTAAGCACCCTGCCTTTCCAGTATCTTCTCTTGGTGTCCTCCTTTCTTCCTTAAGACCATATGTCAAATCACTTAGACAATCTATCTAGCCTTGTTCCATGAAAAATCCTGTACATGATGAGCTTAAATAACATAAAAAACAACTATGCTCTTAGCGTTGATGGTGATGCCTCTTCAAATCAACTCTAGGGAACATTGTGGGCAATGGATCAAACAATGATGTTCCTCAAAAAATAATGATGTACTTGAGGTGGATGATGTCTTTCCATCCACCCTATTAGTTGAGGAATAAACTCTTCCTGAGCATGATGGTCAAAAGGACCAAGAGAAAAGTTCACTCATGATCCTTTATCCACCCTAAATAGATGAATGCCTATTGAAGAAGCCAGAAAGGGGGAGGAGAGCAATGCCTTGACATATTAAGTCACTGGATTAACTTGACATGTTGAGCTAGAAAGGGGGAGGAGAACTTTTTATAAGCTGTATGAGGAGGGCAATGACTTGATATGTTAAGTCACTGCATTAAACTGGGAAACTTGGAGCATGCTTACATTTGCTTAATTGATATGTTTTCTATATTAATGCATCTTAGTATTGTTGTCTGTTCTACCTTCTTCAAATGGGGGGAGATTGTAGGGAATATTTCCCTTCAATGTTCCCTGAATTTGAAGAGGCATCACCATCAATGATAAGTGCATAAATGATTTGATGCAAGCCTTATGTTCAGTGTATGCTGGTTGTCTACTATACCATGATTAGACAGGATATCAGGGTCACAATAATAGTTGGACTCAAGACAAGTTGTTAGTAAAATAGAAATCTAGTTAAGTCCAGAAAAATTGAGTGAAGGACATTCACTCGACGCCAAACAAGCAAAAGAATTGTGAGAACTACATACAGTCAAATCCGTAATGTTGCTGACTAGAAATCTAGCTAACTCCAGAAGCGTTGAGTGATGACAGTTCACTTAACGCCAACTCAACAAGATATCTGGCTAAGGACAGATGCGTTGAGTGAAGAAAGTTCACTCAACGACTCAATCAAGAAGACTGGTTACTAGACAGGCAAAAATCTACCAAGTACAGAAGAGTTGAGTGAACTCACTTCACTCAATGCCAAAAGAGAAGAAGCGTTGACAGAAGATCAAACAGTCAAAGCCTTAGAAGGAGCAGACAAAAAATCTATCTAAGTCCATAGGCGTTGAGTGAAGGCAGTTCACTTAATGCCTTCTTAATAGATAATTCAACTAAGTCCAAAAGCGTCGAGTGATGAAGGCTCACTCGACGCCTAAAATGATAGACTACAAAAGTCTATATGCATTGAGTGATGAAGGATCACTCAATGCACTCAACGTCTGAGATTCAAAATTAAGCTAAGTAATTTTGTGTTGAGTGACAAGGCTTCACTCAATGCCAGAGAAGTTTTTCTCGAATTTACTAAGAACAGAAGCGCTGAGTCATGCTTATGTCAGTAGAAAATCAAATATCACAGGATTTGCTTGCTAGAAGACAAAAGGCGCTGTTTGCCCTTAGTACAGCTGTAAATGAAAAAGTGAAGGAGCAGTTGCCATTTTCGGCTAGTCCTACTGCGCAAAGAGACGATGGATTTATGGGAAATAAAAAGCAGTGTTCTAAGAAATTATTTATGGGTTTAACTTTTGGAGAAAATTACTCTGCTTCATCTTCTTCCTTAAAAATAAAGAAGAAGAGCTCTGTAACTCACGTTCAACATCAAGTCTGTAAACTTTAGACAAGGTTAGCTGATTGAAGACGAAAAGAATAGCAACATCATTTAGTCTTCTTTAGTAAGTTCAGAAGCTCTAGTTTTTGAGATTCTTCCCAGCCCAAGCAGAACCATCTTGAAGATCTACTTCCTCAGTATTGAGAAGAAGTAGGGTTGAGTTCACCCAGTCCAGAGAGATGGCTCAGAGGACACTTCTGAAAGTCAAGCCTATGGGTAGAAAGTCACCTGGGTGGGGGGGGGGGGGTGAATAGATGATCTATTAAAATTCTTTGTATTTCTTTTAACTTCAGCAATGTGCCCTAATGCAATTCAGAATATAGCTGTACCCAACAAAAACAATAGAACAACAAGAACTGATCATAGTATACACATCACACAGTACACAACACAAGGGACACAACAAGTTTATAGTGGTTCCCCTATCTAGGGTACATCCACTTTCCCCCTTCTTCCTCACTTGCAATGTGCTAGATAAGGTTATAGCTCTTCCTTCACAACTCTGATCCTCAGATCCTACAAGGCTCAGTTTCTCTCCAAGAAACCTACACTCAGACCCACTGGTACTACCTAAGAGATATCTCAATCTCCTACCTCAAAGATCTCCTCAATCTCCTACCTAAGCCTTTATAGATTAGGCCTACAATCTAAGTGATTTATCCCAAATCACCTACCTTAGATTCACCCAGAATCCTACCTCATCCTTTATAGATTAGGCTTACAAAACTCAGAGAATAAGATCTCCTACCCACTCAGATCTCTAGGAGATCTTAAAATGAAATTTGATAAAACAGATTATAGAAAAACAGAAAACCTGTTATCTATTGGATCTGTGTGTACAGATCTTTTCATTCAGCTGCAGTTTGATTTCTTCTTGACAAATCAGCAGGCTGAATTGAATTTCTTCTTAATCAACAACTTCTTGTTGAAGATCAGATCGAATAGTTTGAAGATGCTGATGAAAAGATCATTTAATCCCCAGATCAACCTTAGAAAAGGGATTTGCAGACTTTCTTGAAGATCAACTTCTTCTCTCTTTCTACTTCTTGATTTGTCTTTTAGAATGGTGAGAGACTGATGAATAGAATTGAATCGGTTATTCGTATTGGTATCTTCTTCTGAAGGCAACACCTCCTATTTATAGAAATCTCAGACGGCTTGGACTGGTATTGATGGCATCAGCAACTTCCAGCAAAACCTTCCTTGAACTGCCTTTATAGAAGTGAATCCTTCCTGTACCGACCAGAACGATCTGACCAGTCTGACCCAATTGATGTTTACTCAGCACATTCTGTCATATAAGCGTTGAATTAGACAAGTTGTCTCAAAATCTGTGTTGAGAAATCCTTGACAGACCCAACACTTCCATACTTAGAATAGTTTTCATCTCAGAACAAAAAGTGTTGAAATAGAATAGTTGTGTCGACGCATCTGTTATATGTGTCGACACATCTGTTATCTGTGTCGACACATCTTAGTTCTACCTTGTGTCGAGACAGAAGTATTGTCTCGACACATCTGTTATTTGTGTCGGCACATCTGTTATCTATGTCGACATATCTTAGTTATACCTTGGGTCGAGACAGAAGTATTGTATCGACACATCTTTTATTTGTGTCGACACATCTGTTATCTGTGTCGACATATCTTAGTTCTTCCTTGTGTCGAGACAGAAGTATTGTATCGACACATGTTGTCTCAACACTTTGACTTAGAATAATTTCTTCAACTTTGAACCTGCACATGTAAACTTAGCATACATCAAATACACCTTTGGGTATATCATTGAGTTCTCAAGGGGACTTCTCCAGATCAGGTACACTATTCCCAATGTACCCAACAATCTCCCCCTATATGGAGAAGTCATAACCCCAAATCAATGATATACACCAACATAATAATCTTAATGATTATAACATAAAAGATTTAACATTCAACCAGATGAACTTTTATAACATAAAAGATTTAACATTCAACCAGATGAACTTTTACAGTAACATTCAACCAGATGAACTTTTACAGTAGAAATAAAAATTTCCATAAACCATTCTTATACCAAAATGTTATCAGTCTCAAAATTACAATGAGCTTATATAGAATTACATAAATTCTAAGCAAAGTAAATACATCCTAAGACTGATCAGATTTTGTAATCACAATGCCTTTCCCTGACTGTACTTTGGCCTGAACAAATGGAAGGCTTTCATGAACAACCTGCTTGCCCTTCTTGTCTTTGATGCTGGAAAGCTGTTCAGCCTTAATTCTTTGTCTTTCAAAATAATGAAAGGGCTTAGGAAAGTATTTGCATGGTTCAATAGCAGTAGCAGGAATTAAACCTTCCTTCTGCTCCCTTCTGAACTTATAGATAACAGTTTGTTGCTCTTCATGCTTCCTCCATTCCTGATCTGAATACCACTTACCTCTGTCAAATTTGTTGGCCATGACTACTTTCCATGAGGTAAGAATGATGTCCCTTGATATTGGACTCCATTATTCAAAGTCAGTCCTCTCCTCAGCCTATTCTCTAAATCTTTTCTTTAACAATTGGACCTCTCTCTCCCTTTGTAGATCAACTTCAGACATTTCCACCTCTTCAGAATTAACTCTATGTTTATACTGAGGTGGACAATACATAAGTTGAACTTGATTATGAATGTCCTCAAACTGTGAAGGAGGGTATATGATTTTGGTTGTCTCTTGAGCAATTCCTTCAATCAGAGCTAGTTGGCAACCAGACTCTATAACTTGATCATCATCACATAGAGGAGGGTATCCTAGTGTGGCTCTTATGCTATTAGAAGTCCATTTTGCATGTTCTGAGCGAGCCATGACCATCACTCTCTCCCCCTTTATGACTTCTCAATCAATATGATCTCTCAGATCATCCTTTTGAAATCTCACTTGATCCACCACATGACGGTTCCCTGTGGTGTAGTAATTCTTGAACTTTGTCATTTGATCAGAGAGAGTTGAGTATTTACTTTATAATCTAAGGATGTGGATTGATCATTTATCTTCTTTAGAGTGATCGAATGAATTTACACCAAATTTCCATTCTGTCTCTTCTTATTCTCAAGACTAAAGCCTTTTTTTTGCACTATATCATCTATCTTAACTTTTAACTCTTGCTGTTGATTGGCAAGATAAACCACTGCATTGCCTCCTTTGTGAAAACAATCAGTCATTTCTTTCTTCATCAGATTCACTTCAAATCTATAATTGAATTTATGTCTTGAGCTAGGTGGAACTCCATATCATTCCTATTCTCATCGACATACTTTTCTAGATCAGTTCTTTGTTTGTCTAGCATTATCTGCAGCTGAACCCTTAGATAACTCTCATCTATTTAAGCAGATGGAGTGGACTAGAGTGACTGAAAAGCTTTCTTATAGCTCTGACTCTTCTTTCTTCTTTCATATATTCTGGTTTGTTGTTGCTTTGTGGTCTCTCCTTTATCAGAGTAAGAAGAACTGGTAATTTCTATTATATGTGTCTGCATCAGCTGGTGCTTTAGTTCCAGTCTTAGGAGACTTGGCTGATTGCTCCCCCTCAACTGTTGTACCCTATTGATCAAGGTATATTTCTACTAGAGTTGGTTAGGGTTATTGAACTTCTATAGGAGCTATATTTTATCTATGAGGATCTGTTATCTCCCCCTGGATGTGAGCATCCATCCCTGTTGTGTCATCATGATCTTTTTCAGGAGATTTTTCATTCATAAAATCAGGCATATTATCATCGTGTTGTGTATTAAGATCTTTGAGAACATCCTGTACTATGTCAGTTACAGTTTCACTATCTAACACAGTTGTTTCATCCATGGTTTTCTTTGCATTGAATGCAGCAGAGGATTGTAAGTCCCCCTAGATTTGATCTCCAGTTTTAGTTGTAATACTTGGAGTTTTCCTTTGGATTCTTACTTCAGCTCCATCTGAACTGAAATTGGTCTGCTCTTCTGAGTCACTTGAGGATTCACTTTCTTCTTGTAATAGTTTCTTGTTCTTGATATCCTTAGTCTTCTGTGGTTCTGGTGTATCCTTGGCCAAGACTCTGTCCCATCTAGACAAAATCCTTATGTCCATCTGTCTCATGTCATTTATCTTTGAACCCAATTTTGGATTGAGTTCAGCAGGAATTACTTTATTCAGATACAAACTTAGTATTCTACCCAAGTTGGGTTTCTTGATACATTCAGCAATTAAGTCAAACAACATTCTGCTCCAGTCTGTCTGTTGTTTGAAAATGATCCTAGTCATTATCTCAAACATGTGAATTGAGATTCTGTCATGTGCACCTGTCTTGTACAACAGAACCTTCCAAATAATTTCAGATAGAAATTTTCCTTGGTTGTTCATACCTTTCCTATTCAGTGAACTCCCAATCTTGGAAACTGTATCCAAACAGCACCATTGAAGTCCAACAGTAGTCTTGGTGGAGTTAATTATATCTTCTTGTTTAACTCTAGGTAATTGAAATACCTGAGCCAATCGCTTGCCTGTGATCTTGACCATCTGTCCATTTACGGTTGATTTGATCTTTGTGGTGCGAGGAATCGATCGAGGAATTTATCAGAAGTTCTGTTACTTCTCTTTTCCATATGATCGTCAGCTCAGATAATAGATACTCAAGTCCACCATCTTGGATTAGGCCAATGACATTTGTAATCTCTTCGTCTGCCGATTTGAATCCATGGCGCACCAGTTCGTATCCCACATTGATATTATCATCGTTCCTTGGAACCATTGTTGTTGATTTAGAAATTGTCTTGCCGAAAAATTGACGAGAGTCGACAATAGAAAATCTAGGTTTCAACACTAAGAATGAGAGAAGGATCTGGTAGAGAATTTCTATAGTTTATGTCCTTTTTATAGGCCATTCTACTGAGAAGGTGAAAGGGCGCGTGTCCTAAAGAAATATTTATAAGTTTGTAAAAATCCCTTAGGTCAACACTCGAAACTTGTCGATAGAGAAAATGTGTCGACTTGTGTCGACACACCTCCAACCATCTAGACAAGCAGTGTTGACATACTTCCTTGTGTCAACACATGACAGTGTAGATTGTGTCGATACATATACATTAATTGTGTCGACAACTCTAGTTTGTGTCGACACACTTGATTTTTCTCGACACAAAACATACTTAGCCAAATTTCTTACTCCTAAATTATTTACTCCTGATCCTGATGATGTTTATATCTTGATGTGACAGCTGGATAGTAGGCTTGCGTTTTTGTTGACTTAGTCTAAGTTTGGGCTCATTCAAGACTTAGCATGCCTAGCTCAAATTTGAAGAACCTAAACATTTCTTCTTCTAGTGGTTTTATAAATATGTCAGCTATTTGCTTATCAGTGGGAACATATTCTAAACTGATGTAATTCTTTTCTACATGTTCCCTAATGAAATGATATCTAATTTCAATGTGCTTAGTTCTACTATGAGATACATGGTTATTTGCAATTGAAATAACACTAGTAGAGTCACAAAATAATGTAGATTTACTTATCTGTAACTGATAATCTTGTAGATGATGCGGAATCCATAGAAGTTGAGCACAACAATTCCTAGCTAAGATGTACTAAGATTCAGCTATTGATATGGCCACACTTGTCTGCTTTTTACTACTCCATGATACTAGCCTTCTACCCAGGAATTGACATAACCCTGAGGTGCTTTTCCTGTCTTTTACAACCTGCATAATCTGCTTCTGAAAATCCTATCAGTTCAAAATCACTACTCCTAGGATACCAAAGGACAAGATTTGGTGTGTCCTTTAGTTATCTCAGAATTCTTTTGACTACAGCGTAATGAGATTCTTTAAGGCAACAATGATATCTAGCATAGATACAAGTAGCATACATTATATCTGGTCTACTAGCAGTTAGATAAAATAGTGATCCAACTATCCCTCTGTACAAGATAATATCAACTGGCTTTCCAGCAATATCCTTGTCCAAAGACATGGTTCATCCCATAGGAGTTCTCATAGTAGTGGTTGTTTCCATGCCATACTTTTTGATTAACTCCTTGGTGAACTTTGATTGACTTATGAAAAGTCCATCTTGTGATTGTTTAACTTGGAGAACTAGGAAAAACTTAAGTTCACCCATGCTGCTCATCTCAAATTTACTTTGCATTAGCTTAGCAAATTTAGTGCAAAGTGAATCATCAGTAGAATTAAATATTATGTCATCAACATATATTTGTACTAAAATTATCGTACCTTTGACTTCCCTTAGGAATAGTGTATTGTCAATCTTTCCTCTTGAGAATTTATTCTCTAGAAGGAATTCTGACAGTCTCATACCAAGCCCTTGGAGGTTGTTTTAATCCATAGAGAGCTCTAGAAAGTAAATTGGTATGAGAAGGTTTAGTTGGATCAACAAAACCTGAGGGTTGTTCTACATATACTGTTTCCTTGAGGTTGCCATTCAGAAAATCTGACTTAACATCCATTTGGTATACTTTGAAACCTTTGTAAGCTGCAAAGGCTAGGAAGAGCCTTATAGCTTCCAACCTAGCCACTGGTGCAAAAGTCTTGTCAAAGGCTATTCTCTCTTCTTATCTATAACCCTTTGCAACTAGTCTAGCCTTATTTTTTATTACCACTCCATTTTTATCTAGTTTGTTTATATAAATCCATTTTGTTCCAATGATATTGTAATAATTAGGTCTTGGAACCAACTTCCAGACCTTGTACCTCTTGAATTGGTTCAATTCTTCTTGTATTGCACCAATCAAAAATGGATCCATATTTGCTTCTTCAAACTTCTTAGGTTCTGTTTGTTATAGAAAACTTGAATACATCACTGTGTTATGATGTTGTCTTCTTGTGGTAACTCCTTGAGCAACATCACCTATGATCAATTCTATTGGATGATCCTTTAGGTGCCTTATAGTTACTGGTAGTATCACTTCTTCTCCTGGACCATCTTGATCATGTTGTTGAGTTGTTTCTCTAGGTTCTTCCTATCCCAGTACTTCTTCAACAATGTTGATTTCCTCTTGTAAATTATGCTTGCCTATTTTTGTGTCTTCCATGTCCAGTTCCTTTAGCATCAAGTCCACTTGTGTTGTATTTGAAGTACCTGTCTTACCATCATAGAACATAGAACTTTCATAAAATATAATATGGACTGACTCCTCTACAACTTGCTCCTTCAAGTTATAGACCCTGTAGGCTTTGCTATGGTTGCTATAACCAAAAAATATCCCATCATAAGACTTTTCAGCAAACTTGGTTAAGTAGGTTTTCCCATTGTTTAATACATAACATCTATATCCAAAGATTTTGAAATAGGCTATGTTTGGTTTTCTGCCCTTCATAAATTCATAATGAGTTTTATTTAATCTCTTGTTGATTGAAGCCCTATTTAGAACATGACAAGCTGTGTTAATTGCCTCATCCCAAAAATATTCTGGAAGTGAGGAATCACATTAGCAAGGTTCTACCAGCTTCAATGAGAGTTCTGTTTCTCCTCTCAGCTATTCCATTTTGCTGGGGTGTTCTTGGTGAAGAAAATTCTTGCTGAATTCCTAGTTCTTCACAAAACTTTGTCATACAATAATATTGGAATTCAGTTCCATGGTCACTTCTCATTTTGACAACAGTACTGTTAAGTTCATTCTGAATTTGTTTTATAAAATTCTTGAAGACATCAGGAGTTTCAGACTTTTTCTTTAAGAAGAATACCCAAGTAAATCTGGAGTAGTCATCAACAATTACAAAAGTATAGACTCTCCTTCCTAAGCTATGAACTGGCATAGGACCAAACAAGTCCAAATGCAGGAGGTATAAACACGTCACAGAGTCTTTGGATTCACAACATTTGAATGAAGCTTTAGTTTGCTTACCTTTTTGGCATGCTAGGCAGATGCTCTCCTTATTACATCTCATGTTAGGACCATTCCTAACAAGCTCCTTGCTGTATATTTTGCCTAAAGCCTTATAGTTCAAGTGGGCTAGCCTCTTGTGCCTTATAACACATTGTGAAGCTTTTTCACTTGCAGCTAGACATAGGGGTGAGTTAGACTTAATACATAGGAAGTTTAATCAGTATACATTTCCACATGTAGTGCCAATCAAGATGACCTCTTGGTCACTTGATCTTTTTATTAGGCACTTATCTCTGTGGAACAATATGTCATATCCCAAATCTCAAAATTGGCTTATGCTTAAAAGGTTGTGTTGCAACCCTTCCACATAAGCTACATGAGTGATTGTGACTAGACGATTTGTGATCTTACCAAAAACTTTGGTGATGCCTTTGTCAGCTCCTTTAAAGATCACTTTTTGTCGATTTTTCACAGGAATATATTCCCTCAGATTTCTTCTTGTTCCAGTCAAATGTCTGGAGCATTCATTATCCAAGTACCAGATTGGTCTTGAGCTTGGACATTCCTATAAAATAAGAAATTACTTTTCCTTAGGACCCCAAATAATCGTGGGTCCTAGCTTCTTGTTAGCTGTGACTCTATCAAAGCCACCAGTTGATCTTTTGAATGGAATTGTCTTCAGACTATGAGGCACTGTTGGATTGAACCAGCAATCTAGGGCAAAGTGTCCTATCTTTTCACAACACCAGCATTCAAATCTTTTATATCTCCTTTAGCAGGAACAAAAGAATCTTTGTGCTGCCACCCCTTTGGACAGGAGTCGGCACTTTTGGCTTTATCTTGATTGTGAACACAAGATGGGTCTTGTATCACAGCTTTAAGATGTTCTCTTGGATTATTAGATTGTACAATTGATTGTGGAATGGTCTGACCCTTTGATCCCTTTTGCTTTTTTCTCCTTCTTCTCTTGGGTTTAATAAACCCCAAACCACCTCTAGGTTTTCTTGAAATGGTGTCTATAATAGGCGAAATAGTCTTTTGTTTTGAGAACTGCTCAACCAATTTTCTTTTCATTTAGGAGTTTGGTCTCTAGCTCCTTAATGATTGCATCCTTTTTATTAATTTCATTTATTTGGTCATCAATGATCTTGGTTAACTTTGTTAACTTAGACCCATGAAGACAAAGTTTCTGAGTATCCATCTTGTGATGACACTCAAGACTTTTTAGTGATGCAATTTCTATAGCTTGTTCTTTAGCAAGCTTCTTGCTTTTTACTAAAGCTGCTAGCAGTTTACCAAACCTAAGTATGAGTTGCTTATGTTCAGTCCCTGAGTTAATCTCATGTGGATCAACTAGTAATTCACCTGAGTTTACCTCATCTCTAGTCTTATAGCTAGAAGTCTTAGTGCAGGAAGAGTTATCATAAATTACTTGAGAAATCTCACAGTTGTGAGTTCCAGTTTCTGGATAATCAGCTATAGCCATCAGATTGATTTCCATGTCTTTTTCAGAGTCACCACAGGATGATGAAATTGTGGAATTATTTCCTTTGTATATGGCTCTTCTGATGAACTCCTCCTCATATGAATATAGCCCCATATGTTCTTCTTCTGACTCAGTTGGATTATAATCACTCTCAGACAAGGTCTTTGTCTTCTTAGCCATCAGAACTTTTTCTGATTTCTTATCATTGAAGAACTTCCTTTCTTTTGAATTTCTGCTCCTTTCTCTTTACTGGTCAATCAACAATGACATGCCCATGCCTGTTACAACAAAAACAAATAATATATGTCTTAGATTGTTTGTTATGATTGGAGTCATACCTGATCACAGATTTGTCTCTGTGTTTGTCTTTGCTTTTGTGAGAACTAGAACGAGAAGGTTTCCTATTGCTCCACTGTTTTCTTCTTCTTAACATCTTCTTTATCTGCCTTGTAAGTAAGGCAAGTTCATCATATGATATCTCTTCTGAAGAAGAGCAAGGTCCAGTGTTATCTGTCTCTTCATCTCTTCTAGGCCATGATGTAATTTCCCTTCTAGTTTTCTTAGAAGAGTCAGCTTTGAAGGTCAATGATTTAGACTGGGATGATTGTCTGGTAGTTTCTGCTTCTGCTTTTCTTGAATTGAGTTCAAGCTCATGTGACATTAATTCCCAAATAAGTCTTGGGGAAGCAGATTTCTCAGATTTCCCATTTCCCTTACTCCACAAATCTTGATATCCCATTCTTTATTTAGGGATCTAAGGAACTTATCATTCAGTTCATAGTTTGAGAAGTTTCTCCCATAGTTTCTAAAGTCATTGACTATTCTAAAGAACTTTTCATATGTTTGTTCAACAGAATCTGTGTTCCCTTGTCTAAATGCCTCATATTGCTGGTTAAGGAATGATCTTCTATCATCTCTCGCCTCTACTGTACCTTCCATATACAATATCAAGGTATCCTACATTTCCTTAGAAGAATTACAGTGCACCAGATTCTGAAATGTGGAGTTGTCTATAGCACTCACAATTATGTTTTGTGCTCTTTTGTCCATAGTAGCAAATATGACCTCATCCTTTGTCATTTCTTACAATTTCTTGGGAGTTTGAATATTTGCATCTAGGATAGATGTTTTCATGGGAACATAGGGTCCATCTTGATTTATAACAAAGATTATTTGGTCCGAAGCTTCCATGAACAGTCTTACTCTTTGTTTCCGTATAACAAAATTGTCCTTAGTGCAGATTGGCAATTTCATGGAACTGAGTTCTCTGTTTGATTCGGAAGCCATAGGTCAGATAACCTTTAACTACCCTTAGGATCTTTTCCAGACTGTTAGGTCTATCTTTGGACAACCTCCCTCCGATTCCACTTGAAAGTCAAGCCTATGGGTAGAAAGTCACCTAGGGGGGGGGGTGAATAGGTGATCTATTAAAATTCTTTGTAGTTCTTTTAACTTCAGTAATGTGCCCTAATGCAATTCAGAATATAGCTATACCCAGCACAAAAAATAGAACAACAAGAACTGCTCACAACATACACAGTAAAGAACACAACACACATCACACAGCATAAGGGACACAGCAAGTTTATAGTGGTTCCCCTATCTAGGGTACATCCACTTTCCCCCTTCTTCCTAACTAACAATGTGCTAGATAAGGTTATAGCTCCTCCTTCAACTCAGATCCTTAGATCCTATAAGGCTAAGTTTCTCTCTAAGAAACCTACACTCAGACCCACTGGTCCTACCTCAGAGATATCTCAATCTCATACTTCAGAGAATTCCTCAATCTCCTACCTCAACTTTTATAGATTAGGTCTACAATCTCAGTGATTTACCCCAAATCACCTACCTCAGATTCACCCAGAATCCTACCTCAGCCTTTATAGATTAGGCTTACAAAAATCAGAGAATAAGATCTCCTACCCACTCAGATCTCTAGGAGATCTTACAATGAAATTTGATAAAACAGATTACAGAAAAACAGAAAACCTGTTATCTGTTGGATCTGTGTGTACAGATCTTTTCATTTAGCTGCATTTTGATTTCTTCTTGACAGATCAGTAGGCTGAATTGAATTTCTTCTGAAATAGCAACTTCTTGATGAAGATCAGATCGAATAGTTTGAAGATGCTGATGAACAAATCACTTAATCCCTAGATCAACCTTAGAAAAGGGATCTGAAGACTTTCTTGAAGATCAACTTCTTCTTCTCTTTCTACTTCTTGATTTGTCTTTTAGAATGGTGAGAGACTGATGAATAGAATCAATTATTCGTATTGGTATCTTCTTCTAAAGGTAGCACCTCTTATTTATCGAAATCTCAGACGGCTTGGACTGGTATTGATGACATCAGCAACTGTCCAGCAAAACCTTCCTTGAACTATCTTTATAGAAGTGAAGCCTTCCTGTGTCGACCAAAATGATCTGACCAGTCTTGACCTGATTGATGTTGACTCAGCACATTCTGTCATATAAGCATTGAATTAGACAACTTGTCTCGAAATCTGTGTTGAGACATCCTTGACAGACCCAACAATTCCATACTTAGAATAGTTTTCATCTCAGAACAGAAAGTGTTAAAATAGAATAGTTGTGTCGACGCATCTGTTATTTGTGTCTATACATCTATTATCTAGTTGACACATCTTAGTTCTGCCATGTGTCGAGACAGAAGTATTGTCTCGACACATCTATTATTTGTGTCAACACAATTTTTTATCTGTGTCGACATATCTTAGTTCTGTCTTATATAGAGACAAAAGTATTGTCTCGACACATCTGTTATTTGTGTCGACACCTCTGTTATCTATATTGACATATCTTAGTTCTGCCTTGTGTCGAGACAGAAGTATTGTCTCGACACATGCTGTCTTAACACTTTGACTTAGAATAATTTCTTCAACTTTTAACCTGCACATGTAAACTTAGCATACATAAAATACACCTTTGGGTATATCATTGAGTTGCCAAGGGGACTTCTCCAGATCAGGTACACTGCTCCCAATGTACCCAACAAATTACTCTTGAGTAAGTAATCAACAACAAAATCACACTCTGTAAGGTCTTAACAGATCTGAGCTGTAAGCCTGATATATAAAGGCTGAGTTGTAGTATCCTTCTGTGGATATGAGTTAGGGCACGTATGCCAGAGCTATAGGAGATTTATTCTCTGAGGTAGGATCATGTAGTGGATATGAGTGTAGGTATATCCTCTTAGCTTAAGCGTAGGACTTGATAAAGTCTGAGGTAGGTGATCTGATGGAGATTACCGAGCTGTAGGAGATAATATCTCTGAGAGTAGGGCCATGGGCATGAGGTAGGACTTGGAGGAGTCTGAGAGATTCTAAGGGATCTATGTTGTAAGCTCATTAAGATAAGATTGGAGAAGTTGGCCTTATCTAATATACTGTTAGAAAGGTGGGAGGGACAATGGATGTACCTATACCTTGGGGAACCACTATTGATACTTGTGTGATGTTGTGTGTTCTTGAAAGCTAACATAAAACTAAATCATAACACACCAAAGCAAAAAATTGTCATTAAAGTGAAAAACCTATTCACCCCCTCTAGGTGTTTAACTACTTTTGAAACAAAGACTATCAATAATGCTAGGAATTGACTCAGAAAAATCAAACATTGATTCCTCGCAAAGAATCGAATCTACTGTAAATGATAAATCTACAAGGGAGATGGACTTGGCAAATTAGTGCATAAATCCTCCACAACTTTGATAGGCATATCGACATCATTCCTTTTAAAACATTAAGGTGATACATGTACAATCAAAAGAAGAATGTGTGCTAGCAGAAGTAAGAGTAGAGACGATCCAGATATCCTATTCATCATCGTCTTCTAGTTGGCATAGATATTCAGCATAATCCTTCAGGGCATGATCCATGCTTCAACAAAACAAACACTCTTTTCCATTTCTCCTCGATCCTTGCAAGGCCGGAAGGAAATAAAAAAATGATACATATAGAGAGGATGAGTAGCCATAGGACTTGGGCACAGTGTAGGAAGTACCGTAGGATGATGGTGCTTCGTACAGTGGGCCTCGATAATTGTAGCTTCTATCTCCTATGTAGCAATTATCACTAGAGTGGGAGGAATCTCCACACAAACTACAATGAATATTAAGACCAACAAACATGGTGCGCAGAAAGCTAGACTCAAAAAGTTAAAGAACTTGTGCAAACTACTACACTGTCAATAAATCACTAAAGCAACCAATAATTATAAAAAGAAGAACAAAATAAATAAATGAGAAAGAAATAATAAAAAAAATTCTATACAACTAATATTTCTAACAAAAAAATCACAACACCATCTATATTCCCCGACAACGACATCAAAAACTTGATTCAATTATGGCAAGTGTACTTTTCATACAAGTAATATAAAACGAGGAGAAATCCTCGAGTATTGATCTCAAAGGAATGTAGGTTGGGGAGTGTAATTCTATTGCTTAGAAAATCAATTATAAAGATTTGAAAACAGAGTTTTTAATGATTTTTGTGATTTGAATTTTAAAAGAACTAAAAATAAACAAGGCGGGTTGCAAACACTGCATCACAAGTTGGATAGAAACTATGTAGGCCATTAGATTTGCTTCGTAAGGCAGATGGAAGAGAAGGCAAGTAGATGAGGTAAACCATCGACAAAATTGAGGTTGCAAACACCTCCTTGCAATACTCACAACTAGTAATTTATAGTTTGGCAATCAACCTATCTCATAGCACATGAAAGGGAAATGGGGGTGCAACCTCATACACACATAAACCACAATAAATTTAAAGACATGAATTTTGCATTAACAATGAAAATTTTAATGTGCTCACATCAATAACCTTAGAAATGAAACTAAAATTACTCCTATAAGAAGAAAATTGCATGAAAGATAACCAAGACCGAAGGCTCATCGCAGATTCATGGGAGGAATCGGTGGGTCGTCACTCCAGGTCTTCGCTCGGTTCACAACTAACATTCGGGGTACAAAAAGGGTCTCACCTCCTCTCAATAATCTTGTCTTCTTTGGTAGATCACATTGGCCCCCTTGTCTATTGCAAAGCTTTCGTCCTTGGAGAAACGATTGAAGCTTCAAATCACTATGTTGAAGCTTGGGATGATGGAGGCAGCCTATTGCAAAGCCCTAATGCTGGAGAGATGGAAGATGGAATCCCAAAGCTCCTCCCTAAGGCGGGCTGCGATGGAGGGCAGCAATGGAGCAGAATTGAGCATAATAGAGGGAGGAAGGCGGAAGATTTGAAATTAGGGAAAAACATGCGCATAAATACAAAAAATCTGTGAAAAATGAACTCGCGTGGTTTAACGCATAGTCGTACATTCAAAATCGTGCGATTTTATATGAAATTTCAGTACAAGCCAAGGGTCCGCACATGCGATTTCTCCTCTCGCATAGTTGCAACAACCGTGCGTGAACAAAAATGCATTGGTCAGGATAGCACAAAAAATCACGGCTAAACAGTAGCTCGTGTGATTTTCTTCTCGCACGGTTGAATTCAATTATGCATAAGGAAACACATGACCAATAAAAATTATAAAAAATTTAGAAGAAGCAGGTTACTCGTGCGATTTGTTCTTGCATGGTCAAAATCGGCCATGCGTGACCAAAACGCACGAGTGGAAACAAAACATCAAATTTCACCACATTTATCTCGCATGGGCAAAAGTGCCCGTGCACAAAGAAAATCACACGGTCCTGCGCTAGGAAATCAAGACAATCAATCCAATAAAAGATAACGTATAGGCAGAATGCCTGTGAGCGTAGGGAAAACACACGATCATATGAAATACACAAAAATTATCAAATGGATTGGGCTCTAGCCCGTGTGTCCAAAACTACAATAAGAACAAAAACAAGCAATAGGGACTACCATGTGCTTATCCCCACCAGAATAGAGCGCAATTGCGCATCACAACAGGTAAAAAGTGCACTTCAAGTGAAAGTTCGAAACTAAGCAAATATAAATGATAGTGATCTAAAATTGAAGTGCATGAAATGGAACCTAGATTAGTCCAAAAAACCCGATATAAATCAAACTGATCAGTTATGCCCATGACCAAGGGTGTAGTTAGAGAATAACCATCAAATAAAGCCAGATAACGTTGGGAGAAAAACTGCCAAAAATCATCATAATTTGATTGTCACGCTTGTGACCTAGGGCGTGTCTTGACTGGGTCAGCAACGACAGTGAAACGACATGATTTAGAGACAATTCAGTAGTTTTTGGGAAGTACTCAGGCGCGTCTTGAATTCACTGACGTCTACTGATGGACATGGGACTATACTTGTTGGGTATTGCATCCACAATAACCCGGATTTGAAGAAGGGTCAAGTCAAGCTAATATGAATTGAGATTGTATGTGATGCTGTTATTTTAGTTATGTACTTGCAGGTTTACATTGCTAAGTACACACCAATGTCAAGTTACAGTTAGTCAGTAAACACAAAACTATACAATGTAATCCTTCATTATGTAGGCCAATGTGTTGACTCACATGTAATCTCTCTATTGGGGTGTACTTCTATCCCATGTACAGGATAAGGATCAAGGAAGGACAATGGCTTGAAATCAGAAGGACAGGAATTTACCTAGGTAAAATTCGTTAAGTATGGTTAGGAATACTCGTCGAATTTGTCAAGTATACTCGTTGATACTCGTCGAATTCGTCGTATATCTCTTCCAACACTCGTAAAATTCAGCATTTGTACTTACGGCAAATTCTATGAGAATTGGAAAATTTGCCAAGTTAAATTCATCGAGGATCATCGTGCATACTCGTCCAATTCGTCTAATGTATCTAAGGATACTAGCCGAATTCGTTGAATATACTAGATGATACATGCCAGATTCGTCGAGTCTATTCAACGCCACTTCTCTGGATTTTTCTAGTCTCATTCATCGTATATCACTTGGTCAGGAATCGAGTGCATCGAGTGATCTAGCCGATACTCGACGAATTTGTCGAGTGTACCAACTAATACTCGTCGAATTCGTCGAGTATGATCTCCGCCTTGGCATTGAGTGATTTGCCGACCTGAGCTGATTTTTCGAAGTCTCATTCGTCGTATATACAAAAATATTTGGCGAGTATACAAGTGATACTCGACGATACTAGACGAATTTGACTTATTTTCCAACATTTTCAAAATTCTGGTTCGGGTTCGGACGGCCATGCAAAGTACTTTCTAGGTTTCATTTTTGGAAAGTTTCTTGATACCGTTGGCAAGGAGATCTCTATAAATACCTATGGGATATTTCCTTTCCATCCAATGGTGATATTGCTCTCAATTCGTAATCGCTAAACTTTCCAAATTGGAAATCCGTCGGTTCGGCTCCCGTACGCATTGCGATATTCCGATTGGCCGTCTACGATCTGTTGTGCACGATTCATCTTCTTCGACATATGCAAATGGATTGCTACTCTCTCTATAGATCAATACTACTCCAGATCGAGTCGATCGAAGATTCAAGTCAAGATTCAAGATCTTCCAAGTTTTCATATTTTGTGTTCTCCAAGCGATTTCAAGATCTACTATTCTCGAAGAACGACTGGCTGAAGATTTCAAATCTTGTCTAAGTTGAGTGTAATATTATTATGTAATATTCATTTACTTTTGTAGGAGATTTTTCTCAGATTGGTAGATCCGTTTGTGGATCGAGTCGTAGATCCGGTTTTGGATTGAGTGGTAGTAGCGTCGTCTCCGAGTTGTAGGAATTGCGGCTCCGAGGTGTAAGATTTGTAGAAAACTGAGTTTGGTGAAGTAGCCGAATCTAACCTTTCGTGGTAGATAGGCGAGGCAGGAAAGTGGACGTACCCAACTTGGGGAACCACTATAAATATCGGTGTTTGTGTGTTTAATTTTTAAATAATTTTTATTCCGCAAAAAGACACAAACATCACATATTCAGCCCCCTCTAGGTGATTTGGGTGGACGTTAGACACTTTCAATTGATATCAATGGGGCATTTTGTTTGATATAAGGTTAACACCTTGAACAAGATCCCTATTCTAACGTCAAGAGATTCTATCTAGTAACCATGGATAGAAGTAAAGTCATGTCTTCTATGAAGCTACCAGTATGCACAAAAGGAAACTTTCCCATGTAAAAAGAACGAGTAAGGTTCTTCATGGAAGCTGCTGATCCCATAATATTCCATATTATAGAAGGACCCCACATACTGACTCAACCATCAGCTATGAATCATGTAGTCATGATCCTAAAGAAGATAATGGTCTTGACTAAGGATGAAATTGCCTTAGTCTCTCTTGATAAGAAGGCAAAGAACATCATCGCAAGTGTAGTGGATGACTCAATGCTTCAGAATCTATTCCACTGCAAATCTGCCAAAGAAATGTTGGCCTTCATAGTTATGCTGATGGAAGGGACAGAAGAAGTCAGAGACAACCGCAAATCATTGCTGAATCAGGAATACGAAGCATTCAAGCAAGGATCAAGTGATAGTATTGCTGACAACTTCGAGAAATTCTTTTAGATTGTACACGACCTCAGGAACTATGGTCGTAATTTCACTAATGGCGAGCTCAACAATAAATATCTGAGATCCCTGACAGAGGATTGGGACACCAAAGTCGTAGCCATTAGAGAATTAGGAAAGCGGCCTGAAATTGACCCTCAGAACCTCTTTGGTAAATTGCTCTCCTATGAACTACAAATGAACACAAGAAAGAAGGAGGAGAAAAGCAACCAGACTACCAGCAAAGAGAAGTCGGTGGCCCAAAAGGCGGAAGGGTCAAGAAAGTCCAAAGTTGTTTCACTAGTAAGGACTCATGCTCTTGACACCCCCGAAGACTCCGAGCCTAACACATCAGGCTCTGAGCTATCAGATGAAGAGTTCTCTTTAATATCTAAGCAATTTAAGAAACTGCTCAATAAGTGGAGACAGATGAAAAAACCGTCATCCTCATCTGATTTAAGAAAATCTCATCGTGATGGTGATCGCTCCAGAAAAGCTACAAACGAGAGGATAGGTATAAATCTAAACCGAACAAACACTCTTCCTCTGACGTTGTGTGCTACTGTTGCAACAAGATAGGCCACATGATTATTGAATGCCCATATAAGAAGAAGGAGGGCTCCAAGAAAGAGGAGAAAATATCCTTCAAGGGAAAAAGAAAAGAAGAAAAGAGCTTCATCGCCAAGAAGTCCAAGTCTCTCAATGACAGTGACTCAAGTGAGTCGAGCTCAGAGAATGAGGAAGCCTACTTCGGGCTCATGGCTCAATCAAACGACGAAGTTGGTGACTTTGAATATCGCGGGAAGGTAAACTCGTACACGATACTCTCGGAATCAGGAACGTCCACTAATGGTCATGAAGGCTATTCTTCTAAATAGGACAAGTCTGAGTTAATGGTTTAGCATGAGAACCTTTTGAAGGCTTTTGAAAAATGTCGAAAGGTAGTCAAAAAGCAAGCAAAAGAGATTGCCTCTCTCAAGGTAGTGGAATCAAGCCTGAGGGAGGAAATTGCAGAATTGACTCCTCTCAAAAGTGAAGTTCACTCCTTGCAAGTGGAATTGAAAAGCTTGGCTGAAATATTAAGTATAAAAGAGAAATATCTTGATGAACTAGAAGAAAAGCTCTTGGTTGAGAGAAAACTTGTTGAGAGTTATTTCAAGCCAAAGAGTATTCTCACTCTCATTGATGAGTTTTCAACTCCGAAGAAGGGTAGTGGTCTTGGACACGTATTTAGAAAAGGTAAGGCTGTCAAGAAAGCCAGTGCCAAAGAAAAGGGAAGGCGCCTCTAGGTTAACCCTCGTTTTTGAAGATAATCTTCCCGACAAACAAGTTTGACCTTGAGTCATCCTACGGTCATTTGGATTGGCATACTTATGTAGAGCCCAAGAAGCTATACCAGGGATGGACCCGCCCTCAAGAATATGGTGCTAGTGTCTTCAAAGCACCTTATGAAGAGATTGAACTCAAGAGTTATGGTCCTTATGTTCATGGACATAACTATAAGAGGGCACCAAAAGCCAAATCTATTGTACCTAAGGCAAAGGAGATGGAGAAGCCCTACATATGTGTAGTCAGAAGGCTTCCACCTCTAAGTATATTGCCGCTTCTCGACCTCACATTCAAAAGGTAAAGATGGAGTACAAGAGAAGGTACAATAGGTTTGATTGTTGGTGCTACGACAAAATTGGTCATTTTTCCAAAGATTATGTAACACCCCAAATCTCAAGAATGTGTACAGGCTGAGCAACACGGTCTGGGACACAGGCATGTCCCAAGCCATGTCCAGCTCTGTATTGTCGAGTTGAAACACAATGTGTCGAGTGATCAATGAAATGCACTCAATGATTCTCGAGAGGGTACACGGCCTGCGATACGGGCGTGTCCTTGGTCGTGTCCTGCCGAGGTCGATGAAATGCTCTCGATGAAATACACTCGACGCTCCTCGAGAAGCAAGTCGAGTTTGGCATACGGCCTGTGACACAGGCGTGTCACAGGGCTGTGTCCTTCTCTGGTTTTGTCCAGGTTTGTGAAGCCTTATTGGGTATTGTACCCACAATAACCTAGATTTGTATGAAGTCACCTTTGAACTAAGATGAATTAGGTTGTATTTGATTTCCTGTTCTAGTTATGTGTTTGCAGGACATATTGTCAAGTGTAGACCAATGTCAGTCTACAATGGGTCATCAAACACAGGACCATACAATGTAATTCCTCATTGTATGATCCATGATGTTGACTCATGTGTAGCCTCTCTATTGGGATACACTTCTTTTTCAAGAACTTGGATTTATGAAGCAAGACTTGATGTTGTTTGGAATGAAGAACTGAAGTTTGATAAAGCTGAAAATATTCTAAGCATTTTACTCGAGTGAATTCTTTGTACTCGAGTAGAAACCTTAGAAGGTCTCGAGTAGGTCATGTCTGAAACTCGAGTAAAGGAAGTGGTTCTCGAGTAGCCTTATTCTAGCTCTCAAGTAGCCAAGTCCAGCACTCAAGTAGACCTTCTCTCATTCTCGAGTGTTCAGTTTTTAGTAAAATACTCGAGTAGTCATGTCTAGTACTCGAGTAGATGAGCAACCTATTTCGAGTGACAAAAGTATAGTTCTCGAGAAGATTCTAACCTCACTCGAGTAGCAAATCCATGCACTCGAGTAGTTCGTTTAGTACTCGAGTAGTCCAGTTTCAGTACTAGAGTGTTGGGTATTGTATCCACAATGTACCTGATTTGAAGAAGCCCCTGAACAAGCTAAGTTGAATTGACAATGTATTTGACGATCTTCTATCAATTTGTGCTTGCAGATATTCCATGCTAAGTACACACCAATGTCAGGGTGCAGTGGGTCAATATACAAGGGTCTGCACAACGTAATCCCTCGTTGAGTAGATCAGTGTGTTGACTCACGTGTGCTCTCTCTATTGGAGTGTACTTATTTTCAAGTACATGGTCTATGTAGATCAAGAGAAGAAGAAGGAGCAAAGATGGGTCAAAGACCAAGTCATCAAAGGAAGGAAGAGAAAATTCCTCTAAGTCAAAATCGACGGGAATCACTAAGTGATTCTCGCCAACTTTGACGGGAATCGTTAGTGATTCCCGCCGATTCGACGAGAATCAGTCTGCATTCCCGCCGACTTCCTCCGGCTGACAGTTTTCCAACAGGAATTCTACCAAGGCAAGAATCGACGAGAATCGTGAGTGATTCCCGCCGACATCAACGGGAATCACCAACGATTCCCGCCGATTTTGCCTTAGGAAATTTTTCTCGTTCGCTGGACCGAACCACCTTGTCGTGCGCTGTTTAGGCCGGGGCTAGGGTTTCTCCTTGTGGGCCCCACAACGGTCATTAGGGTTAGTTCTAGTATTTATACTCGCGTATTTTGAACTTCTACCGTACGTATTCACGTGAAATAAAAAGTAGCCGACGCCGTGCCCTAGCCGATCGCGGAAACCGCCGATCGCTTGTCGCCGCTCGCAGTTCCTCGTCGCCGCCAATCTCCGATCTTCTTTGATCTTCCGGCGATAGTATCGAGGCAAGCCGAGCGTCTCACGCATCTCTCTTGAGATCTCTTGCCTCTCAATTCGTTGAACGAGACTAGTTCTCCATTCCAAATCGGTGGAGACGATTGATCCGACTGAGATCGTTGGTAGACCTTGCTTGCTTCGTCAAGAAGTTTGGATCTACATAGTATTCTCGTCGCCGATCTTGACAAGATCCTCTCCAAGAGAGAAATCCGGTTGTGGACTCTTCGTAACTTTTAAGAAAGCTTCAACGAACGAAGAAGGACCTCGGAATCTCCAAAATCTTTGTTTGTATTTTCTTTTACATTCAATTTTGATTTGTTGTAAAGGAATTTTTATTCCTAGTTGTAAGGGTTGGGTGCAACCCGTGGTGGTGGAGTTGTGACTCCTTTGATGGAAGGGTTCCTTCCGTAGTGTGAGGATTGGATTTCAATCCGATTGGAGAAGTGATCGAGTCGTCCCTTGGTGGGAGATAGGTCGAAGGGGGAAAGTGGACCTACCCAAATTGGGGAACCACTATAACTCTTTGTGTGTTTTTTGTGCTGTGTTTGTTAATTTGTGCAGGTTAATTTAATTCCGCAAAAGACCGCACGACACCTATTCCCCCCCCCCCCATAGGTGAATTTAGTCGACACTAGAGACTTTCAAGTGGCATCAGAGGGAGGTTACTCATCAATAAGGTTAACACCTTGAGTAAGATCCCGTGTCTAGTGTCAATAAGAAAGAAGATCTCAGTAATGGATGGACTCAAGTATTCAAGAAAGATCCCAATGTGCATAGAGCTGAACTTCCCCATATGGAAGGAAAGGATTTGGTTCTACATGGAAGCAGTCGACCCCCGACTCTTCATGATAGTGGAGGAGGTACCTTATATCCCCACTAAGGCCTCCACCATTGATCCTACCAAGATGGTGCCCAAGAAGCTCTCCGAAATGGATAAGGATGAGATGGTGCTTATCAGACTAGACAAGAAAGATCAAAACATCTTAGTAAGCGCCGTCAATGATTCCATGATGCAGAATTTCAGCAATGGCAGGACTGCCAAGGACATATGGCACTGCCTGATCATCCTGATGGAAGGCACATATAAAGTAATGGATGATCGAAGATCCCTTCTGAACCAAAAGTATGAGGCCTTCAGGCAAGGTCCCAAGGAAGAAATCGGAGTGACATTCGAGAACTTCCTGAAGATCGTCAATGCCCTGAAGGGTTATGGCAGAGTGTTCACCGATGGTGAACTAAATGACAAATTCCTTAGATCCCTTACTAATGAATGGGACACCAAGATCTGCGCCATCAGAGAATTTGGCAAGCTGGCAGAAACTGATCCCCAGATTCTGTTTGGGAATCTTATGTCCTATGAGCTTCAGTTGAACACCAGAAAAGCTAAAGAAGAAGCCGATAAAGCCGTTGCCCAAGAAAAGACTTTAGCCCTAAAAGCCAATCACTCAAGGAAAGGCAAGGGTGCAGCCTCGTCCCTCTCTTGGAAAAAGGATGAGGAAGAAAACTCTGAGCCATGCTCTTCCGGCTAAGAGCTATCTGAAGAAGAATTCTCCTTCATCACTCGAGAGTTCAAGAAGTTCCTCACACTACTAGAAAACTGACTTTTAGCCACGGCAGATTGCCGTGGCTAAAAGTCCAAAACCGTGGCTAAAGACTTTTAGCCACGGTCTGCCCACGAAAAATGGGCGTGGGCAATACGAGCGTGGCTAAAAGTCCAAACCGTGGCTAAAAGTCCAAAACCGTGGCTAATACTGGACTTTTAGCCACGGTTCATTGTCGTGGCTAATAGTGGACTTTTAGCCACGGTTTAATTAACGTGGTTAAAAGGCCACTCATAACATAAAAAATTCAGGCCGGCCGCCGGCCGCCGGCGGCGGCGGCCGCCGCCGCCGCCGCCGCCGCCGCCGCCGCCGCCGCCCGGCCGCCCGGCCGCCCGGCTGCCCGCCGCCGCCACCCCCCGGCCGTCGCCGCCGCCCGACCGCCGCCCGCCCGCCGCCGCCGCCATATTTATTTCAAAGGCTAATTGAAATAAATTCCTTATAAACCCAAAAAACTCATTTTGTTTTGGCGATGTGGGACTAAACGATACCACGACCTTTTGCCACGGTTCAGGCAAACCGTGGCTAATACTAGACTTTTAGCCACGGTTCAGGCAAACCGTGGCTAAAAGTCCAGTATTAGCCACGGAATAAAACCATGGCTAATACTCACTATTAGCCACGATTTTTCCCCGTGGCAAAAGAAACCGTGGCTAAAAGCCAGTTTTCTAATAGTGTCAAGATGAGGAATCAAAGAAAGAGAGACGGCTCCTCCTCCAGACATCAAAACAAGAATTACTCTTCTGACAGGTATGAATCTAAACAGAACAAACATCGCTCAGCTGACATTATTTGCTTTGGATGCAATAAGCCAGGCCACGTCGTAGCTGACTGCCACAAAAGCAAGAGAGATAAGGGGAAGGGAGAGGAGCACAAGTACTCTAGAGATAAGAAGAAGGAGAGGAGCTATATTGCCAAAAATCCAAAGACACTGAGTGAATCTGACTCTTCAGACTCTAGTGATGATGAGGAAGCCTACTTCTGGCTAATGGGTCGCTCCGACTCAGATGGAGACTGTCCCCAATTTATTGGGAAGGTAAAAGATCGCATCCCCCTCTCTAACTCTGACTCTGAGTCTCCTGAAGATGACCACGAGGACAGTCCATCTGCCCGTGAGGCTTAACTCCTCGAAAAGTATGAGCTTTTGCTCAATACCTTCGAAGAGTGCCGTAATAGGTTGAGGGCTCAGAAAAAGGAAGTCAAATTCCTTAAGGCTGATGGAGTGTCCCTAAGAGAAGAGATCACTAGCTTGATTTCTCTCCGACAGGAACACCTGGACCTGACTTATGAGCACTCAGATTCGCTAAGGCTCCTTGACCAAAAACAGGAAGAAATCAATAAGCTGGAAGAACATCTTGCGGCAGATAGGAAGATTGTCAAAAGCTTCTCTATGCCCACGACCGTTCTTCCTCTGGTTGATGAATTCTCTGCTCAGTCTAGGGGGGCTGGCTTAGGGGATGTGGCTGTGCCCGGTAAATCATCCAGGAGAAACAGAAATCGGAGGAAAAATAAGGCTACGAAGAAGGCCTCTACTGCAGAAAAGGGAAAGGCTCCACTCGGTCCTGTTTCATTCAGAAAGCCTGGCTTTCCTTGCAATGAGCAGGACTTTGAGTCAACCTATGGTAACTTCTTTCGGCCCTCGATTGAAAATCCCAAGAGCCGGTATGATGGTTGGACCTTCTCCCGTAACTACGGTGAGAGGGTCTTCAAGGTACCTTATGAGGAAATCCAAGTGGAGAATTATGGCCACTTCTCTAGCGGCCATAATAGGAAGCAGGCACCAAAGGCCAAGCCTATCATACTGAAGGAACTAGAAGTGAAGAAGTCGTGTGACTGCTGTAATCATGATGCCTCCACCTCCAGATCCAAGGCCCCAGCTGGACCCACCGTTCCAAGGGTGAAGTAGGAGCCTAGGAACCGGTACAATAGGTTTGACTGTTGGTGCTGTGGCAAAGTTGGTCAATTTGCCGTGGATTGCTAGTTTAATCCAAGATTCAACGAGACTCCTCATATTAGCAATGCGAGTCCGACCACTTGTAGGGTTAACAACCCGAGGGGGAGTATGCTAATAAGGAATCTAGGACCCAAGTTCAATTGGGTTCCTAAGGGTAACTAATTCTGTTTTGCAAGTATGTCCAAAGGCCACCAAAACACCAATCTCGTACTTGGACAGTGGATGTTCCCGACATATGACTTGGATAAGAAGCCTGCTGCGTAATTACTCCCCAGTCGAAAATGGACCCAAAGTCATCTTTGGAGGATCAGATCGAGGAGTCACCAGGGGTTATGGTATGATTTCCAACGGTGTATTCTCTATCACAGACGTGGCCTATGTTGAAGGGTTAAACCATAACCTGATCAGTGAAAGCCAGTTGTGTGATAAAGGATACGACATTAAGTTCTGCAAGGAGAAGTGCTTGATAATATCGTGTGCCTCTTCAGAGACGGTATTAACTGGCATTAGGAGCAGAAATATCTTTTGCTTAGATTTTCTTAGCTTAAACTCTTCTACCCCCGTGTTCCTAGTAGCAAAAGGCAGTGCGTCTCTCTGTGAACAATGGCACAAGAGATTAGCACATATTATTTTCAAGACTATTAATATGTTATTTTCCAAGAATTTAGTAAGGGATGCCCCTACTATTAAGTGCATCAAAGATAGCCCTTGTCATGCATGCCAGAAGGGCAAACAGACTCGGGCTACCTTTAAGGGCATTGCAGACAAAGACTCCTCCAGATGTCTTTATCTTCTGCATATATACTTGTTCGGTCCAGCGCAAGTTCATAGTTTAGGAGGCAAATCGCATATGCTAGTGATTGTTGATGATCAATCTCGGTTTACGTGGGTGTTCTTCTTGAAATGAAAGTCAGATACGTTTTACATCTTCACTAATTTTATCAAGCAGATTCAGAACGAACTTAACTGCTCCGTGGTCAAAATCAGAAGTGACCATGGAACGGAATTTGAGTCTGGTGCTATGACAGAATTCTATGAAGAACATGGTATCTTTCATGAGTTTTCCTCCCCGCGTACTCCTCAGCAAAACAGAGTTGCAGAGAGGAGAAATAGAACGCTCATTAAAGCATGTACGACAATGTTGAAAGACGCTTCTCTTCTAGAGTACTTTTGGGCAGAGGCTCTCAATACGGCTTGTCATGTGCAGAACCGAGCATTGATCAACAAGAATCATCGTAAGACGCCTTATGAGCTATTGAAAGGCAGGAAACCGACCATGTCATATTTAAGGATTTTTGGCTGCAGATGTTATGTACTCAATAATGGGAAGTACCCACGTACTAAATTCGGAGAAAAATGCTTCAAAGGCATCTTCATGGGCTATAGTAGCCATAGTCGGGCTTATAGGGTTTTCAATAAGAAAACCCTAGGGGTAGAGGAGTCCATTAATGTTGTATTTGATGAAGGAAGCTTGCTTCGCAGCTATTCTTCCAGTGGCATTCTTGAAGATGCAGGTGCAAGGATTGAACAGCTATGTCTCGATGAGACTGCTAAAGATGCAACTCCCAAGTACGTCAAGGTCTCCACCTCAACGCCAACTGGAGAAGATGACGATCAGGATGGAGAAATTCTTCCAGAAGAGGGAGGAGCCCGAGAAGCTGTTGGAGCTCCAGATGCCAGACTCTTAGAGCTCAGACACGTAAGGGATCACCCAAGAGATCAGATCATAGGAGATCCTCGGGACGGTGTCAGAACTCGCAGAGGTACAATTAACGAGATTCTGCACCTTAGTTTTCTATCACAGGTTGAGCCAAAGAAGTTCGATGAAGAGAACAAAGATGCGTCATGGATATTGGCAATGCAAGATGAACTACATCAATTCGAACGATGCAACGTCTTGACGCTTGTTCCCAGACCAAAGAAACAAAATGTTATCGGCACTAAGTGGATCTTCAGAAACAAACTGCATGAACACGGGGTCATCATCAAGAATAAGGCCATACAAGTGGCTCAAGGTTACAGACAAGTGGAGGGGATTGACTTCGACCAAACCTTTGCACAAGTTGTAAGGCTCGAGGCGATCAGATTGTTCCTGGCGTATGCCTCTCACAAAGTATTCACTGTCTATCAGATGGATGTGAAATCTGCGTTCCTAAATGGAAATTTGAAAGAGGAAGTATATGTCGCACAACCCCCAGGTTTTGTTAATCCATCATTCCCTAATCATGTGTACTTTCTTAATAAAGCATTATATGGCTTAAAACAAGCTCCTCGAGCTTGGTATAAGACTCTGTCTAGTTTTCTTCTTGAGAACATGTTCTCGAGAGGAAAAATAGATAAGACATTGTTTCTTAGGGAAGTCAAAGTCAAGATTCTGCTGGTGCAAATCTATTTCGATGACATAATATTCGGCTCAATGGACAACAATCTTTGCAAGAAGTTTTCTAAACTTATGAAAGGAAAGTTTGAAATGAGCAGCATGGGAGAGCTAAAGTATTTCTTGGGAATTCAAGTGAAATAGTCTGAGGATGGAATTTTCATTTCTCAGACGAAGTTCACAAATGAACTCCTCAAGAAATTCGGAATGGAGAATGCAACCTCTATCAGGACTCCAATGGGATCCACTATGTCTCTGGACAAGGATGAGAAAGGGAAACCTTTTGATGAAACAAAATACAGAAGCATAATTAGATCCCTGCTCTAACTTACTGAAAGTGAGGATAGATACAACTCTAGAGGGGGGGGGGGATGAATAGAGTATTCAACAATATGAGAATTTAATCAACTCCCTTAGAGTTAATTTGCGGAAAAAGGAAATAGATATATGAAACCCTAGAGCCTAACACAAAGTGAGGTGCACAAGGGAAAGCTAACTGTAATTACAGTTTGAGCTTTAGTCCTAACACAGCAACTAACAATCATAGGTAGTTCTAGTCACAGCCACAGTGCAGTAATTAAAATAAGCAACACAGACAACACAAGAAGATTTATAGTGGTTCCTTCTCAATAGGTACATCCACTCTTCTACCACCCTGGTAGGAATCCACTACAGGTTTTAGTTCAGGTGCCCTGCCACCAACTGATCTGATTCAGGTAGATCAAGTAAACCCTTTGAGCTTTTGATCAGGAGCCAAAAATCCAACAAAGGTTTTTGCTAAGGTGCCCTGCCACCAAGGTTCACTTTTTAAGGGAGTAATAACCCGTTGTACAAGAGGTTGAGAGAGTTAGAATGTCTTCTCTATTGTTAAACAAAATTAGAGAAGCTAGTTGATTGCACTGAGCTATAGAAAGCTCTGAAGGAATCAAAGCTCCCCCTTGCTAAGAGAATATCTAGGAAGAAGCCTTGCTTCAGGGTGCAGGTTCTCTTCAGAACTCTTGACAAAGAATATTTGTTGTCTTGAGGTTCTTGAAGGAGCAGCTTGAAGAAGATTCTTGATATGGAATGGTTGTTCTTCTTCAACAAATTTTCTTTCTTCTTCTTCTACTACTTGAAGCTCTGAGTATGAATGTTCTTGTAAGCAGGATGAACTCAGGATTGAAGAAGAGAACTCTGAAGAGAGTTGTTCTACACTTGTTCTTCTCAGCTGTATTGAAAACTATCTGAGAGCTGTCTGTATATCTTCTTGTTCTTGTTTTTGTATATCTGTGTATATATGTTTTAACTTCTTTCACTAGCTCTTTATATATAAGCGTTTATAACGGCTTCTATCTTTCACTTGATTTGAATCTTGTCTTCTTCTGAGATCTGAAATCTGGCGTGCAAATAACATAATACAACTAGCCTGCAGAAAGGACATTCTATAAAGAAATAAAGCTTTCTTAGAAGCTGCTTATCCATTCTGCAAGTCCAAAAGGTATTAGAGAAAGTCACATCAAAACAAACTCTTTACAGCCAGAGAAAGACACATGTGTCTAACGGCTATAAAGGACAGCATGGCAGATAAAGAACAAAGATTATTCAACTAATAGGACAAAAGACTTTGTCAGATAGCACTTGATTTATGCATAAAGAATGAGGCCAAGATTGCCTTGATATATAAGCATAAAGTCAATGAAATAATCTAGAATAAAATAAGCCAGATATATAAGAAATAAATCACAGAACAGAAAGAGTACAAAATCACTAAATGCAGACAAAAGATAGTAGAACGAATCACAAAGATCGTCGAACTATCAGATCAGATTGTCGACCTACAAGATATCTGTCTGGGCAGAAGAAATCGAGCAAGACTCGATGATCGTGGATACTGAGACCACATATCGTCGAACTATCAGAGTTGAACTAACTCGGAGATAGTCGATCAGCTGACTGATGATGTTCTAACGACGTTCGACCATAGTCGAACTAAAAAACACTTCACCAGAATTTAAATAGATAAACAATAATTCTATACAACTAATAGGATATAAATTAAATCTAACCTTTGTCCATAGATAATTCTTGGGTCAAGAAACTAATTGAGAAGACTTAACTCAAATCCAAACTAGGGTACCAACAATCTCCCCCTATTTGGGTCAAGTCTCTCAAAACAAAAAGAAAGCTATAGATAGATATAAAAACAACAATAATCTGTTAGGATCACAGTGTATCATATCATATCAACTAAGCAGCATTTCATATCAAAAATTCAGAAACAATCATCAAGCATATCAGATTGTCAATACAAATTAATCTATTCATTAGCAGAGTCTGGTTTAGAATTAGATGAAGCGGGAAGGAAGGAAATTATTCTCTTGGGATCAAGTGCATCCTTCTTTGAAATCTTCAGGTCCTGTTCTCCAATGATCTTTGATTCTCCTGCTTTGGACAAAACAGCCTCTGGATGCTTTTCCATGTATTTTGAGGCATCAAAAACTTCTGGTCTAACTTGGAATCTGTCTAGTTCTTTCTCTCTGAATTTTGACATTGTTGTTAAACCAGTTATGTCTTTTTCCTTCAGCTTTTGCTTTTCTGATTTGAGCTGATCCAACTAATTCAAGAAATCTAGCCATCCTAGACTCAGGATTAAGCTCTTGACATTCATATGCATTCTCATCAACTGGGTCTAGAGGCTTTACAGTTTTAAACTTGGAAGAAAGATCTAACAGACCTGCAGCTGGTTCTATATCTTCTTGAATAATAAGAGAGGAGGGTGGAGAAAATTCTGCAAATTTCTTACTAGACATATCAGAGTATATTTCACTTTTTCCTTTTGAATCCACTTATTTATTTTGAACTGGCTTTCTGGAGGAAGGAGTTTTGTTCTCATTAAGAGGTGAAACCTTTCTTTTAGGTGAAGGAGGAGGAGAAAATGTGGGTTTCTGGTAAATCATCTCATTCACTTGCTCCTTAGGTCCAGTTTCTTGTCTTTGCTGGCCTTGATGGGGTATGCCTTGGTAACCTTGGTTTCCTCTTCTCTGATAGGCCTGAGAAGGAGTGAATCTGGCTGGAGGAGCTGAGGGATCAGAAGCTACATTCCCTGAGGCCCCTGCACTAGGAGGAGGAGGACGACCTCTAGGAGTCCACTTAGGAGCTGGAGTATCATACCTCTTGCTCTTCTTCCACTTCTTCTGCTGGTTCTTAGACAATCCCATCCAGTGCTAAAAATCCTTAGACTTAGGATCAATCCCTTTCAAGATGTAGTAAGGGATGTCATTATCTTGGTTAGGAGGAGGTGGAGCTGGAGCCTTCCTTTTCTTTTGAGAAATATTTCTTTTATTTGATCCTTCTGAATCCTTTGAGTCCTCCTCATCATCAGAATGTGATGATTGAGTTTGATCATATGGATCAATGATATCTTGATAAGCTTTTTTTTTGGCTTTCAAAGCAGCCTTTTCTTTTTTCCTCTTCTAAGGCATCCTGTGTCAATAAAAAATCCAGGTCTAGTCCTAGAGTATCATCCCAAACGGTTAATCTTTCTTTTGAATCAACTGTAACTGTCTTGGGGACCAGTTTTTCTGATGCTTTCACAAACTCCTGATCTGGTATATCATATTCAGGTTCTTTACTTTCTGCAGTAGTTTCTTGAGCAGCTTCTTGAACACCTTGAACTTGATCTGTATTCAAAGGGACACAAAAGTTTTCTAAATGGTATAGAATCATATCCTCAAGGTATTCACTAGTTAACATATCAGTCATTAGGTAAGTGAATTGAGAAATGGTCATACCTGCAGAATCCTCTAACTCCCATAAATCATCTAGGTAGGAGGTAACAAATCCTTCTAGGTACTTGGCAATAACAGGAGTAGATATCTCTTCAAGACAAACTCTAAAAGCAAATACAGCTACAGTTATAACTTCTGCTGTCCTATATTCTGAATCTTTAACTTCTGAAACTATAGCTGTATCTTGAATGACCAGAGGGAGTCCTGAGACATCTTCATGGAACATCTCTCCCTGCCTGACTTCTGTGGCTACTAAACTCAGGCCCCTTAGTGAAGAGGGCTCAGCAGAAGTTTAGAGGGATGCAATGGAGGATGTAAGAGATGAAATGGAAGAAACAAGAGGGCAATTACTGCTTTAATCATTGATTGGATTGAAGGAGTAATTAGCTTCATGATTCTTGCAATGAATGCTGGTGAGATTTCAAAAGATGTAGATGCAGATGTAGTGTGAACTTGTGATGGAGATACAGATACATGAAGATCAATGTTGAGATTTGAAATCCCAGCAAGGTGTGAGGGAGTTGGAGATGCTGGTGGTGATGCATGGAGAATAGCAGTGGATGTAGATGGTACTGCAATAGAAGTTGATGGCAATGCAGATGAAGATGGAATGGGCGGAATGGAAGAGCCTTCTTCAAGTAGGTGGGGGGGGGGGACTGTTACTGTCCTTGTGTTCTGAGATGGAACAGGAGCAACCCCAGCTTGTGAAGGATTCTGGATATTCCTTCTCCACTTGATAAATAGAGTGGGTCCATGTTCTTGCTTGCATTGATTGAGGTTGAGACTGTTCCCAACATCTGAGGATATTTCTCTCTCAGAAATATCCCAATCACCCTTCCAAGGGTTACCTCTTTCTTTGAGTTCTTTCTCATGATTAATTCAAACACTATTCCAACCATATTGATTGCTTTCCTATTAGCAATAGCACACATTAAGGCAAACTGCTTCCGGGTAATGTTATCGTGAGCAGAGTGCTTTCCCAACATCACATTCCCTACTAGTTCTGCTAAGAACTTGATCTTCATCGGGAAGCTTATCTTCAGCAATTTGGAAGGAATGCCTTCAGTATGTCCTAGCTCTAATAGCATCCTGCTATATTCCTGAGTATCTTGTTCATACTCTTCTTGTCCATTGATCAAACCAAAAATTTCAGTCAAGACGGCAAGAGTAAAAATTACCTCCTCTCCACCGATAGTCCCTATCATAGATTCGTCGCTGGAAGACGATATATAGACCCATTCTTTGATTTCTTGAACATTTATCTTTATCCTTGTAGACATCAGCTTCTCCAGTCCTTGATCTTTACACAACTGTAACATCTCGAGAATGTCGGCATCGCAGGCACTGAAAGATTCGAAATCAACGCTGAAGCCGGCGTCAAACTTCATCACGGTCAGCAATGTTGGAGCAATCGCCATGGATTCGGTTGGGGAAGACGAGAGAGACGAAAGAAGAAAGCGCGGGGTAGAGCTCAAGACAAACCTTTCAAGCAGGAATGAGGAATATGAAACGACGGGCTCTGTCGACTATAAAAGGCATGATCTATTGACCTAGGTCGACCATCGGTTTAGTTTTAAACAATAATCATCGACCTATTTCAACAGATACTAGAAACGATGGTCGATCGATTGTTCGATGACCGTTTCCTGAAGCAAAGTAGTCGAAATATCGGTCGACCATCTCTGTCTTCACAAACAAACGAGCCATCATCAAACATAGGTCGACGATAGGCTCAACCTGTTCGACTATGGTCGAACGTCATTTGACCATATTCGAGCAGATTTCAACATAGGCAGAATTTTACACTTGGTCTATTCCATTTATCATGCCTAGTTTATTCAAAAAGAACAGATGCTTCTGTTCATCTAGGGGTTTGGTGAAAATGTCATCTCTCTGAAGGTCTGTAGATATGAACTCAAGATTGATCTTGTTCTTTTCCACACAATCTTTTAGAAAATGGTGTATGATCTCAATGTGCTTGGTCCTAGAGTGGTGCATAGGATTTCGTGCTATGGAAATAACACTGGTACTATCACACATGATTTTTGTGTTCTTGTGTGTGTACCCATAATCCAAAAGTTGGTTTTGAATCCACAGGATCTGTGAACAACAACTAGCAGCTGCTATATATTCAGCCTCTGCAGTTGAAGTTGAGACAGAAGATTGTTTCTTGCAGAACCTAGAGACTAATCTCTCTCCCAGGAAATGACATGTCCCTGAGGTACTCTTCCTGTCAACTCTATAACCAGCATAGTCAGAATCAGAGTATCCAATTAACTCAAATTCTGATTCAGCTGGGTACCATAGTCCTAAATTTGTACATCCCTTCAGGTATCTCAAAATTCTCTTGAGAATAATCAAATGAGATTCCTTGGGGTTGACCTGAAATCTAGCACACAAGCTTGTGACAAACATTATGTCAGGTCTACTTGCAGTTAAATACAATAGGGAACCAATAATGGCCCTATAGTTTTTCTGATCAACTACCTTTCCCTTATCATCAGAATCTTTAACTACATTTGTAGCCATGGGTGTATGCATTGCTGAAGCATCAGCCATCCCAAATTTCTTTACCAATTCCTTGGCATATTTGGATTGGGAGATGAAGATGCCATCAGCATCTTGCTTCACTTGGAGACCAAGAAAGTAAGACAGCTCACCCATACTACTCATCTCAAACTTAGAGTGCATCAGATCTGAGAACCTTCTACATAGTTTGGGATCAGTGGAGCAAAAGATAATGTCATCCAAATAGACTTGAACTAACAAGATTGTGTCCTTTTGATGCTTAACAAAAAGGGTTCTATCAACTACTCCCCTAACAAAGTTGTGCTCTAAAAGGAAACTAGCTAGAGTCTCATACTAGGATCTGGGTGCTTGCTTAAGTCCATAAAGAGCTTTTTGCAACTTATAAACAAATGAGGGTTGAGTTGAAGAAACAAAACCAGGTGGTTGTTCAACAAACACCTCTTCCTTTAGCTCACCATTAAGGAATGCACTTTTAACATCCATTTGAAAAACCTTAAACTTCATATAGGTTGCATAGGCTAGAAAGATCCTTATTGCCTCTAGCCTTGCAACAGGGACAATGGTTTGGTCATAGTATATACTTTCCTCCTGTCTGTAACCCTGAGCTACAAGCCTAGCTTTGTTCCTTATAATAGTTCCTTGGGCATCCAACTAATTTTTTAACACCCACTTGGTGCCTATGATCAGTTGGCCTTTTGGTCTTGGAACCAAAGTCCATACTTTACATCTTTCAAATTGATTAAGCTCCTCTTGCATAGCACTGATCCAGTGGGGATATAGTCAGCATCTTTTATGGTGAGGGGCTCAATTTGTGAAAGGAAACAAGCATGCATCACATCCTGTCTTTATTTATGTCTTGTTTGCACACCAGCTGATATGTCACCAATCACTTGAGATATAGGATGATCTCTAAGTGTGACAAGATCAGTAGGTTGGATGTGATCTTCAACAACAGTTTGGATTAATTCCTCTTATGGAATAGGATTAACTGTTGGTGGTACAACAACTGCTTCCACAGTGTCTTCATCACTATCTGAATCAGTGATATGAAGTGTTGATAAAGGGTGAATCACTTGGGTGAGATCCTTGCATAACTTCGGTACCTACAATGAGTTTGAGGAAGGAGAAGTTTCTTTATCCTTGTAAAACATTTTTGACTCATCAAAGGAAACATGCACAGATTCTTCTATTTTTAAAGTTGATTTGTTAAACACCCTATAAGCTTTGCTTACTTTGGAATATCCAAGAAAAATTCCCATTGAAGCTTTTGCTTCAAAGTTTCTAAGGTATTCTTTGTTGTTATTATGAATATACACTACACAATAAAAGACTCTAAAATAGTTAATTTTTGGTTTCTATCCTTTAAGTAATTCATAAGGAGTTTTACCCTTAAGCTTATGCATTGGACTTCTGTTCAGAACATAATTAGCTGTGCTAACAGCTTATGCCCAATAAGGGAAAGGCAGGTTAGCATCTGCCAATAATGTTCCTGCAGCTTCAATTAGGGTTCTATTTTTCCTTTCCACTACCCCATTTTGTTGAGGAGTTCTAGGAGTAGAGAAGCTATGTTTGATACCTTCTTTCTCACAGAATTCTTGCATGAGAAGAGACTTAAACTCAGTACCATGATCACTTCTGATCAAGGCAACATGAGTAGAATACTCAGTCTGCACACATAGCAGAAAGTTTGTAAGAACTTTGAAGTTATCAGCCTTAGTTCTCAAAAAACACCCAAGTGAACCTAGAGAAATCATGTACAATCACTAAAGTGTAAAATTTCCCTCATAGACTCTGTACCTTTATTGGGCCAAAAAGGTCCAAGTGCAATAAATGCAGGATTCTAGGTGAATTACTCTTATTTACAGATTTGAAAGAATTTTTGGTTTGCTTGCCTAATTGACAAGCCCTGCATAGACCTTCCTTCTTGTAGGAGCAAGAAGGTAAACCTCTAACAAGGTTGTATTTAGATAACCTAGATATATTCTTGAGTTTAACATGGCTAAGCCTTTATGCCATAAGGTGTTATTATTGGTTACTTCATTAAACAGGAAGATTTTAGATTGAGTTGAATTAAAATCTACTAAGTAAATATTACCCTGTCTTATGCCTACTAACAGTATATTACTATTTAAAGTAATATTGCAAAGAGTGTTAGTGAATGATACCTGATAACCTGCATCACATAACTAGCTTACTGAGATTTAGTTGTACTTCAGCCCAGTTACATATGCAACCCTTTTGAATGTCACTGCTCTAATGGTAAACCTACCATATCCTTCTGTTTGACCACAGCTGGAATCCCCAAAGATCACCTTTGGTCCAAGCTTGGCCTTGAAGCTTGACAGATTGTCTTTGTTCCCTGTCATATGTTTGGAATAGCCACTATCCAAATACCATTTGTATTTAGTAATTGGATAGGTCTTCACCTGTAAAACAAACAGTTAGACATTGTGGACCCAGACAACCTTGGGTCCATTATTCTTCACATAATTAAAACTTGAAATTAAAGAATAAGCAGGCTGAGGTTTATATCCTAAGGGATAAGATCTCCTAGGTGGAATACTCCATCCAGTTGATGGGTCAATGAACCTAGGGTTTCTATTTACCTTAGTGTTTCTAAGGTTATGATTATTAATTTGAAAATCCTGTTAAGATCGTCGATCAATGTTCGATGATCGATGCCCAGATCTTCGAGTATCGATCGACCATTGGGCCTGCGATCGTCGAACATTGTTCAATGATTTTTGTATTTCTTTAAATTTTTGTTTTCTCTTTTCTCTCTTAGCCTTATTTAAAGCTTTGTTTACTTGAATTACTTGCTCAGTATTCTTTATTCCATCAGCTGAAATAAAGTTTACTGGAGTAGAAAGATTGTTTTTCAGAACCATAGGGGGTTCACTTGGTGAAGCTACTAAGCCTAGCTTATTATTACCTGTCCTAGTGTTTGACATGCTAGTAATCTCTAGCAGCTTAAGACTTCTACCATTAAGAGATTCTTTTAATCTTTTAGATTTGGCTAGTTTAATTTTAAGAAATTTTATTTCTTCAGTAGATCTAGTGATTTAAGCTTCTAGCCTAGCATTTTCACTAGATAGGGATTCTTATTCAGCTATCCTATTTCTAAGCTCCTTTATCTCCTTCTCTGAGCTAATTAAATCTAAACAGATAGATTTAAATTCAAATCTGAATTCAACAGAAGTAAAATCATAAGAAGACAATACCCGATCTTCAGTAGGCATTTCTTCTTCATCAGAACTCTCTACAGCTGAATGATTGCTGCAGGCATCAATTGCCATTAGGCAAATTTCTTTTGCCTTCTTCTCTTCCTCATCTTCACTGGAGCTTGAGGAGGAAGATTGCTCATCAGTATCACTCCAGGTTTCAGCCATAAAACCTTTCTCCTTCTTCTTGTTTTTGTAGGAGGAGGACTTGGAATGGTTCTTCTGATATTCTTTGTCTTTTCTCTTCTCCTTGTTCTTTTCCTCTGGACACTCAAGTAGAATGTGTCCAGGTTTCCTGCAGCCATAACATATAAGTTCTTTAGCTTGTGTTCTGTCATTCCTTGGATTATCTTCATATCTAGAAGACTTCTTTCTGAAGTTCTTTCTGCCCATTTTGAGAAATCTTTTGGCAAAGAGTGCCATCAGTTCCTCATTTGATTGGCTTCCTTCAGATGCATCAGCAGCCTTTAGAGCAAGAGTTTTCTCTTTCCTGGTAGGAGTGGGAGTCTTGGCTTCAGCTTCATCTTCCCTGATCTTCAGTACTTGCTCAAATGATTTGAGCTTGCCAAGGAGAGCTTCAGTTGAAATCTCAGTTGTACTTCTGGACTCTTTGATGGGCCAGATCCTGAGATCCCATGTGATGGGGAAGCACATCAATATTTTGTCATTGACTTCTGTCAATGTGATCTCTTTATCAAGGGTTCTCAGCTCATTAATGATGGAGCTGAGCCTGGTGTACATTGCATCAACTGATTCTGCTTCAGTCTTCTTGAAATTCTCATATTGGGATGTGAGGTTGGACCTTCTATCCTTCCTCTCATCAGCTGAACCAGCTACAATGTGGTTCAGTGAGTCCTACATGGCTTTTGTTGAGGTGCAATCAGCCACTTTCTGGAATATTTCATCAGACATGGTCTGAGCCAGAATGTTCATAGCTTTTGCATCAGCTATCTTTGCTTTCTTGTAAACATCATTATAGGCAGGAGGTGGCACTGCACTTAGATTTGTTGAAGTTGTAGCAGTAGTTGCAGCAGGTGGTGTTGGTGGCCCTATAAAAATAGAAGAAAAGATATCTTCATCAATAGAATTCATATACAGTCTGATTCTTGCCTTCCAGATGCTGAACTTAGCTAAGTTGCATACTGGAGGTCTTGTGCTAGAGTAATCCTTGTACTGGGCCATGAAGTGAATATCTATAAACTTGGTATCAATCTAGATCTTGTGACTCAGGTGTTAGACTACACAGTCAGTCAACTTCCCTCTTATACCAATTGAAAGTGAGGATAGATATAACTCTAGAGGGGGGGGGGGGGTGAATAGAGTATTCAATAATATAAGAATCAACTCAACTCCCTTAGAGTTAATTTGCGGAAAAAGGAAATAGATATATGAAACCCTATAGCCTAAAACAAAGTGAGGTGCACAAGGGAAAGCTAACTATAATTACAGTTTGATCTTTAGTCCTAACACAGCAACTAGCAATCATAGGTAGTTCTAGTCACAGCCACAATGCAGTAATTAAAATAAGCAACACAGACAACACAAGAAGATTTATAGTGGTTCCCTCTCAATAGGTACATCCACTCTTCTACCACCCTGGTAGGAATCTACTACAGGTATTTGTTCAGGTTCCCTGCCACCAACTGATCTGATTCAGGTAGATCAAGTAAACCCTTTGAGCTTTTGATCAGGAGCCAAAAATCCAACACAGGTTTTTGCTAAGCTGCCCTGCCACCAAGGTTCACTTTTGAAGGGAGTAATAAACCTTTGTACAGGAGGTTGAGAGAGTTAGAAAGTCTTCTCTATTGTTAAAAAAAATTAGAGAAGCTAGTGGATTGCACTGAGCTATAGAAAGCTTTGAAGGAATCAAAGCTCCCCTGGCTTAGAGAATATCCAGGAAGAAGCATTGCTTAAGGGTGCAGGTTCTCTTCAGAACTCTTGACAGAGAAGATCTGTTGTCTTGAGGTTCTTGAAGGAGTAGCTTGAAGAAGATTCTTGATATGCAATGGTTGTTCTTCTTCAACACCTTTTCTTTCTTCTTCTTCTATTACTTGAAGCTCTGAGTATGAATGTTCCTGTAAGCAGGATGAACTCAGGATTGAAGAAGAGAACTCTAAAGAGAGTTGTTCTACACTTGTTCTTCTCAGTTGTATTGAAAACTATCTGAGAGCTGTCTGTATATATTCTTGTTCTTGTTTTTGTATATCTGTGTATATATGTTTTAACTTCTTTCACTAGCTCTTTATATATCAGCCTTTGTAACGACTTCTATCTTTCACTTGATTTGAATCTTGTCTTCTTTTGAGATCTGAAATCTGGCCTGCAAATAACAAAATACAACTAGCCTGCAAAAATGACATTCTATAAAGAAATAAAACTTTCTTAGAAGCTGCTTATCCATTCTGCAAGTCCAAAAGGTATTAGAGAAAGTACATTCAAAACAAACTCTTTACAGCCAGAGAAAGACACATGTGTCTAACGGCTATAAAGGACAGCATGGCAGATAAAGCACAAAGATTATTCAACTAATAGGACAAAAGACTTTGTCAGATAGCACTTGATGTATACATAAAGAATGAGGCAAAGATTGCCTTGATATATAAGCATAAAGTCAATGAAATAATCTAGAATAAAATAAGCCAGATATATAAGAAATAAATCAAGGCAATCATTGCAACAAGGGTACCAACACTTATAAATGTGGGTTTATGTGGAGAAACACCAGGTCGCCGAGAGTAGAACGATATCACAAAGATAAACAATAATAGAACGAATCACAAAGATCGTTGAACTATCAGAGCAGATCGTCGACCTACAAGATATCTGTCTGGGTAGAAGAAATCGAGCAAGACTCGACGATCGTGGATACTGAGACCACAGATCGTCGAACTATCAGAGTTGAACTAACTCGGAGATAGTCGATCAGCTGACTGACGATGGTCGAGCGACATTCGACCATAGTCGAACTAAAAAAAACACTTCACCAGAATTTAAATAGATAAACAATAATTCTATACATCTAATAGTATCTAACCTAAATCTAACCTTTGACCATAGATAATTCTTGGGTCAAGAAACTAATTGAGAAGACTTAACTCAAATCCAAACAAGGGTACCAACACTTACTGTTAGTAGACCGGATATTATGTTTTCCACATGTGTTTGTGCCAGATATCAGGTGAACACAAAGGAATCTCATTATATCACTGCAAAGCGAATTCTTAGATACCTTAAAGGTACACCAAATCTTGGCTTGTGGTACCCAAGAAACAATGATGTCGAGCTGATAGGCTTTTCAGATGCGGACTTTGCAGGAAGTAATGATGATAGGAAAAGCACTTCCGGGACGTGCCAATTCCTCGGAAGAAGGCTTATTTCGTAGAACAGTAAAAAGCAAAACTGTGTCGCAACCTCTACGACTGAATCTGAGTACATCTCAGCAGGCAGCTGTTGCGCACAACTTCTATGGATCAGAAATAAACTCGAAGATTATGACTTGCAGTTCAGAGAAGTTCCTATGTATTGCGACTCCTCGAGCACAATAGCAATTGCAAACAATCCAGTGTCGCACAACAGAACAAAGCATATTGAAGTGCGCTACCACTTCATTCGGGAGCATGTGGAAAACAAAGATATATCTCTCTGCTATGTCCCTACGGATAAGCAGATTGCAGATATCTTCACAAAGCCCCTAGACGAGGCCAAGTTCAGTCTCTTCAAAACTGAAGTCGGCATGCTGAACTATGAAGATTGAAGATTGAAGGGCTCAAGGCTCTTGGATCAAGGGGGAGCATCTGCTATGAATTCAAGATCAGGAACGGATGCAAGAACAAAGGGTGAGCTTTGTGCTCCAAGTGAAGTCCCATATTTGCAGAAGCCGAAAAGGGGGAGATTATCCTCTCGGCTAAGGCTAAGGTGGCTGCCAATGTCAAGTATGCTCTCAGGAAAATGGTAATGAATTTCACTCTCAACTGAATTTTCATTTTATGATTTTCATTCCCATCTGTTCTATTCACCTTAGCTTGTAGGGTTTAGGCTTCTTCAAATAGGGGGAGATTGTTGGGTATTGTATCCACAATGTACCTGATTTGAAGAAGCCCTTGAACAAGCTAAGTTGAATTGAAAATGTATTTGACGATCTTCTATCAAGTAGTTTTTGGAGATATTCCATGCTAAGTACACACCAATGTCAGGGTGCAGTGGGTCAATATACACGGGTATGCGCAACGTATTCCCTCGTTGAGTAGATCAGTGTGTTGACTCATGCGTGCTCTCTCTATTGGAGTGTACTTATTTTCAAGTACAGGGTATAGGCAGATCAAGAGCAGAAGAAGGATCAAAAATGGGTCAAAGACCAAGTCATCAAAGGAAGGAAGAGAAAATTCCTCTAAGTCAAAATCGACGGGAATCACTAAGTGATTCTCGCCGACTTTGACGGGAATCGTTAGTGATTCCCGCCGATTCGACGAGAATCCCGCCGACTTCCTCCGACTGACAGTTTTCTAACAGGAATTCTGCCAAGGCAGAATCGACGGGAATCGTTAGTGATTCCCGCCGACATCGACGGGAATCACCAACGATTCCCGCCGATTTTTCCTTAGGAAATTTTTCTCGTTCGCTGGACCGAACCACCTTGTCGTGCGCTATTTAGGCTGGGTCTAGGGTTTCTCCTTGTGGGCCCCACAACGGTCATTAGGGTTGGTTTTAGTATTTATACTCGCGTATTTTGAACTTCTACAGTACCTATTCATGTGAAATCAAAAGTAGCCGACGTCGTGCCCTAGCCGATCGCGGAAACTGCCGATCACTTATCGCTGCTCGCAGTTCGTTGTCGCCGCCAATCTCCGATCTTCTTTGATCTTCCGGCGATAGTACCGAGGCAAGCCGAGCGTCTCACACATATCTCTTGAGATATCTTGCCTCTCGATTCCTTGAACGAGACGAGTTCTCCATTCCGAATCGGTGGAGACGATTGATCCGACTGAGATCGTTGGTAGACCTTGCTTGCTTCGTCAAGAAGTTTGGATCTACAAAGTATTGCCGCCGCATTCTCTTGCCGTCGCCGATCTTGACAAGATCCTCTCCAAGAGAGAAATCCGGTTGTGGACTCTTGGTAACTTTCAAGAAAGCTTCAACGAACGAAGAAGGACCTCAGAATCTCCAAAAGCTTTGTTTGTATTTTCTTTTACATTCAATTTTGATTTGTTGTAAAGGAATTTTTATTCCTAGTTGTAAGGGTTGGGTGCAACCCGTGATGGTGGAGTTGTGACTCCTTTGTTGGAAGGGTTCCTTCCGTAGTGTGAGGATTGGATTTCAATCCGATTGGAGAAGTGACCGAGTCGTCCCTTGGTGGGAGATAGGTCGAAATAAGAAAGTGGACGTGCCCAAATCGGGGAACCACTATAACTCTTTGTGTGTTTTCTGTGCTGTGTTTGTTAATTTGTGCAGGTTAATTTAATTCCGCAAAAGACCGCACGACACCTATTTCCCCCCATAGGTGGATTTAGTTGACACTAGAGACTTTCATCGAATTATCAGCATTTTTATCCAGAATTTTCTCTAAGTCAAAGCTCTCGAGAAGTTCAGCTTCACCTCTCGAGTAGTATCTCTAGCACTCGAGCAATCTTTAATCTATTCGAGTGGCTTTATACTTTATTTTAGAATTTTCAGAATTAGTTCTTCTTGACTATTCATTGCTATCCACTCGAGAGCTAGTCATAGCACTCGAGAAGTATTGATCTCACTCGAGTAATGCTGGCTCAATTTCAAAAAATTTCCTTAAGTCCCTTTCAGATCTAGGTTTTGAATTCTTTGATATGACTGGTCTACGTGGCCATCATTAATGACAAATATAACTATTAGGGAGATCTTATAAAAGGTCCTGTCATTATGACTAACACTAAGAACGTATATTCTATCAATTCTAAGTTTCTCTATCGGGCCGACAATTTTCCAAATCTATAGAAGCCGTCGTTCTTCTTCAAGATCGCCAAGGCTACTTTTGATCCAGATCGATTTGCAGATCAAGAGTTTCATCATTCTCTATCAACTCCTTGATCTTGTGATTCAAAGTTTATCAGAACAGATCTAGTCGAGAGTCTTCTTCTATAATTTTTTATAAAGCCGCAATGTCCAAGAAAGAAGACCTAGGAAAAGATTTTCAAATCTGAGAAGATTACTGTTTGTATTGTACAAATTTCATTTTAATATTGTAGGAGATCATTCTCTGAGTGTAGGAGATTTGTTCTCCGAGTTGTAGGAAGTTTTCATCTTCCGAGTGTAGATCCCTTTTTGGATCGAGATTGTAGGAACGTTGTTCCGAGTGGTAGGATCGTTTTGATCCGAGATTAGTGGAGTAGCCGAGTCTAGCGTATTGCTAGATCGGTGAGTGGAAAGTGGACGTACCCAAGATTGGGGAACCACTATAATTCTTTGTGTCCTCTGTGAATGCTTGTTTATTTCTTGTGCTTAGATCGCAAAAGTTTTTATTCCGCAAAAAGACGCACAACTCACCTATTCACCCCCCTCTAGGTGATTTAGGTAGACAACTTGAACTCTATTTCAATTGGTATCAGAGGGAGGTTGATCGTTAAAAGGTTAATACCTTAATCAGATTTGCCCATTGTTGTCTTTGATTCATTCAAGCATGGACAGAGCCAAAGATTTTACCAAGCTTCCTCTATGTACAAAGACAAACTTTTCCATATGGAAAGAAAGAATCAAGTTCTTCATGGAAGCTGTGGATCCAAGGATCTTCATGATCGTTGAAGAAGGTCCTTATGTACCAATGACTGCGTCCACTATAGATCCAACAAGAAAAGTTCCGAAGAAATTAATGGATCTCGATAAGGATGAGATTGCACTTGTCTCATTAGACAAAAAAGCCAGAAACATCATAGCAAGTGCAGTCGATGACTCAATGCTACAAAATCTGATACACTGCCAATCTACAAAGGAGATGTGGCAGTCCCTCATTACCTTGATGGAAGGTACAGAAGAAGTAAGGGATGACAGAAGATCCCTTCTGAACCAAAAGTATGAAGCCTTCCAGCAAGGACCCAAGGACACCATTGCTGACCCATTTGAGAATTTCCTCAAGATAGTTAACGGCCTAAGAGTATATGGCCGAGTCTTCACAAATGGAGAGCTGAACGTAAAGTTTCTGAGGTACCTAAATAAGGATTGGGACAACAAAGTCCGTGCCATTAGATAATTTGGTAAGTTAGCTGAGTCTGATCCTCAGAACCTCTTTGGAAAGTAGATTTCCTATGAACTTCAAATTAATTCTAGAAAAGCTAAAGAAGAGAAGAGTCGATTCTCTCCCAAGGAGAAGTCTATCGCTCTGAAGGCAGAAATCTCAAGGAAGGGCAAAGCTTCTTTACCTGCTCTTGCTCTAGTAGAAAGTGAAGAAGAATCATTTGAGCCAAGCACTTCAGGCTCAGAGCTATCTGATGGAGAGTTCTCACTTCTCTTAAGACATTTCAAGAAATTCTTGAACAAGAAAAAGCAATGGAGAGGCTAGGATGCCTCATACAGAAGATCACGACATGATGGTGATCGACGACATAAGGGCTCAAGTAGACACGACAGGAAAAGTCTAAACCGAACAAACATATTTCTACTGACATAGTTTGTTACTGTTGTAATAAGCCAGGTTATGTAATTGTTGATTTCCCCCATAATAAGAAGGAGGGTGGCAAAAGAGAGGAGATGAAATTTTCTTATGACAAGAAGAGAACAGGGAGAAGCCTAGTAGCCAAAAAGGGCAAGACTCTCAATGACACTGACTTATCTGAGTTAAATGAAGAAGAGGAAGCCTACTTTGGGCTCATGGAACATACTGACAATGAAGAAGAGCCCCAGTTCATTGGGGAGGTAAAATCTTATACACCCCTCTCTGAATCTGATTACTCTGATCATGATCATGAGGACAGCTCTTCTGATGATGAGTCTGAACTCATGGCCCAGTATAAGGAGTTGATCAAGGCCTACGACAAATGTCGAAAGGTTGTTAAAACTCAGGCTAAAGAGATAAAGTCTCTAAAGGCCGTAGAGAGCTCTTTGAGAGAGGAAGTCGTTAAGGTGGACTCACTCAGAGAAGACTTAAATACTGCAGTTTATGAGTACAATAAGGCTCTCAAGCACCTCGATCTGAAAGAAGAAATCATCAAGGGATTGGAAGAGCAACTTGAAGCTGAAAAGAAACTTGTTGAAGGTTTCTCTAAGCCCAAGTCAGTTCTTCCTCTTGTTGCTGAGTTCTATGCTCAGGCCAAAGGTGCTGGCTTAGGCCATGTTTAGGCTCCTAGTAAATCCTCTATGATAAATTAGGCTAAGCGAAAGAATAAGGTGGCAAAAAGGCTTTGGCCAAGGAAAAGGGGAAAGCTCCACAAGATCAGACTACATTTAAGATGGTTGTTTTTCCTACTAAAAAATTTGATCTTGACTCCTCCCACAGTCACTTCACTAGGCCTACCTATGTAGAGCCCAAGTCGAGGTACCAAGGATGGACTCGCCCTCGAAACTTTGATGAAAGTATCTTTAAGGCACCTTATGAAGAGATCAATCTTCAGAGCTATGACCCTTTTAATCATGGCCATAACATCAAGAAGGCTCCAAAAGTAAAGCCTATTGTTAAAAAGCCTATGAAGGAGAAGAAGACATGTGATTGTCTTCACCATGTAGCTTCTACCTCTAAGAATGTTGCAACTGCTAGACAAGACTCCCTAAAAGTCAAGCAGGAGAGAGATAGGCAAAGATATAATAGGTTTGACTGTTGGTGCTGTGGCAGAGTTGGTCACTTTGCCATCGATTACTTGTTTAATCCCAAAAACTATTTTACCCCTCAGTTTAACCATGTAAGAAATACCGCTCACATTGTTAATAAATGTAGGGGGAGCAAGCTAACTAGAGACCAAGGACCCAAGCAAGTTTGGGTTCCTAAGGCAAATTGATTTTTAACTGCAGGTATGTGCAAAGACCACCAAAACTCTAATCTGGTACTTGGATAGTGGATGTTCTCGGCACAAGACCGGGACAAGAAGCCTACTTCAGAATTACTCACCAGTCGTGAATGGACCAAAGGTCATCTTTGGAGGTTCTGACCGAGGAATTACGAAAGGCTATGGTATGATTACTAACGGTAGTGTATCCTTTTCAGATGTAGCTTATGTTGAAGGATTGGAACACAATCTCATAAGCATAAGCCAACTCTATGATAAAGGATCCATAGTTGAAATTCATGCTGATAAGTGTTTAATAAAATCGGTTGACAATTTGGAAACGATTTTATCAGGCACTCGTAGTACGAATATATTTTGTTTCAACTTTATTTTTATAGACTCTTCTACACCAGTGTGTCTTTTGGAAAAAGATAGTGCGTCTCTTGGTGACCAATGTTACAAGAGATTAACACATATTAATTTCAAAACTATTAATAAATTATTTTCTCTGAACTTAGTACGTGATGCCCCGAATGTTAAGTGCGCTAAGGATAGACCTTGTCATGCTTGTGTAAAAGGCAAGCAAACAAGGGCTACTTTTAAAAGCATCATAGGAAAAATCTCTAATAGGTGTTTACACCTACTACATATGGACTTGTTCGGTCCTCTACAAGTTAGAAGTTTGGTAAGTAAGGATTATACATTGGTTATTGTTGATAACTACTCGCGCTTTGCGTGGGTGTTCTTTCTGAAACACAAGTCAGATACCTTCGATGTCTTTATAAATTTTGTTGGCAGATCCAGAATGAATACAACTGTTCCGTAGTCAAAATCAAAAGTGACAATGGAACTGAATTCAAGTCTGGGGCCATGATAGAATTTTGTGAAAGCCTGGGTATCTTTCATGAGTTTTCCTTTCCCCGTACTCAGTAACAAAATGGAGTAGCTAAGACAAGGAATAGAACGCTGATAGAGGCCTGCAGAACTATGTTGAGTGATGCTTCACTAAAAGTGTACTTCTGGGATGAAGCCATCAACACTGCATGCCACATGCAAAATCGAGCACTCAAAAACAAGAAACACAATAAGACGCCTTATGAACTTCTAAAGGGCAGAAAGCCGACTGTCTCATATTTTAGAATCTTTGACTACAAATGCTTCGTTCTTAACAATGGTAAGTATCATACTACTAAATTTAGTGAAAAGAGTTTTGAAGGTATTTTCGTAGGTATAGTAGCCATAGTAAGGCATATAGGGTATTTAATAAGAAAACCCCGGTGATTGAAGAATCTATACACGTTGTATTTTATGAGACGAGCTTGCTGCAAAGCTACTCTTCTAGTGTGTTTATTGAAGATGCAGTTTCAAAGTTTAAAGAACTCAACTTGAGTGAGCCGATGGAAGAAAAAAGTGAAAAGTTTATCAAGATCACCACTCCAACCCCTATTGGAGTGGTTAATGATCAAGATGAAGAAGTAACACAAGTTGATTAAGTCACTCCTGCGGTTGAAGACACTCCGGATGCAAGGACTCTAGAGCTCAGACATCTGAAGGATCATCCCATGGATCAAATCATAGGAGATCCCAGGGATGGTGTTAGAACTCGTAGAGGTACATCTAACAAGAATTTATTTTTGAGTTTTCCCTCACAGGTTGAACCAAAGAAGTTTGAGGAAGAAAAATCGGACGCATCATGTATTATGGCCATTGAAGAAGAGTTGAATCAGTTCATGCATTGTCAAGTCTGAAAACTTATTCCAAGACCCAAAGGTAAGAACATCATCGAAACCAAGTGGGTCTACAAGAACAATATGGACTAGAATGGAACCATCATAAAGAACAAGGCCAGACTCGTCGCCAAAGGTTACAAGCAAGAAGAGGGAATCGAATTCGACCAGACATATGCTCCAGTGGCAAGGCTTGAGGCAATCAGGTATTTCCTAGCGTATGCTGTACTTAAGGGCTTCACTGTCTATCAAATGGACATGAAGTCTGCCTTCCTTAATGGTGACATCAAGGAAGAGGTTTATGTGGAACAATCTCCAGGTTTCGTTGACTCTAACTTTCTTGATTACATATATCTTTTATCTAAAGCACTGTATGGTTTGAAACAAGCTCCTCGAGCTTGGTATGAGACGCTGTCTACCTTTCTTCTTGAGAACAAGTTCGCAAGGGGAAAGATAGATAAGAAATAATTTATTAGGGAAATTAAAGGCATGATTTTTCTAATGCAAATCTATGTTGATGATATTATTTTTAGCTCTACAGACGACAACCTCTGCAAGAAGTTTTCTAAACTTATGCAAGAGAAGTTTGAAATGAGCAGTATGGGTGAGCTGAAGTATTTCTTAGGACTTCAGGTGAAATAATTTGAAGATGGAATTTTCATCTCGCAGACTAAGTTCACCAAGGAGTTGATTACAAAATTCGGAATGGAGAATGCAACCTCTATGAGGACTCCAATGGATCCAGCTATGTATCTGGACAAGGATGAGAAAAGAAAACCTTTTGATGAAACACAGTACAGAAGCATAATTGGATCCTTGCTCTACTTTACTGCTAGTAGACCAGACATAATGTTATCTACATGTGTCTGTGCTAGATTCCAAGTGAACTGTAAGGAATCTCACTATGCTACTGCAAAGTGGATTTTGAGATACCTTAAAGGTACAGCGAATCTTGGCTTATGGTACTCAAGAAGTAATGATAGTGAGCTAATTGGTTTTTCAGATGCTGACTTTGTAGGTAGTAAAGATGACAGAAAAGCACTTCCGGGACTTGTCAATTCCTTGAAGGAGACTCATTTCATGGAGCAGCAAAAAGCAAAATTGTGTCGTAATCTCTACGGCCGTGTCAAAATACATTTCTGCTGGCAATTTTTGTGCATAATTTCTTTGGATAAAGAATCAATTGGATGATTACATCTTGAATGTCAAAGAAATCCCATTGTTTTGCACTCCTCCAGTGCAATAGCAATAGCCAACAACCCAGTCTCTCGCAACCGCACAAAGCACATAGTGATGAGATACCATTTCATCCGGGAGCATGTGGAGCATGGGGACATAGATCTGCAGTATGTTCCAACTGATAGGAAAATTGCAGACATTTTCACGAAGCCGTTGGACGAGACCAAGTTCGGTTTCTTAAAAACTGAACTGTGTATGCTCAACAAAGAGGAATAGACAAGGTGGACTCATTTCACTGCTCAGAAATCAAGGTTTAGTAAAAAAAAGGTTAGAATTTCTCTAAGTGGACTTCATTTCTCGAGAGAAGAAATGATTACTCGAGGACTCGAATATGACAATTCGAGTACTTCTCTGAATTCTCGAGAACTAAGTATGTCACTCAAGTGTTATCACTCGAGTACTAAACTTCTTCTCGAGAAGTAGAATTGTACCACTCGAGTACTGTCATACTGCCACTCGAGTATAGCTATTCAATCACTCGAGAATTGAAGTTCCACTCAAGAAATGACCCGTCAGATTCTGAATTCTTTCAAATTTTTCATTTTCGCAACCCACATCCTTTTCATCGCGATCTAAAGTATGTTTAAGCTTTATTAGACTCCTAATCATCATTACTAGGGTTATATAAATAGAAAATATCAGATTTCAAGAATCTACTCGAGTTCAAATCCTATCTCTCTCGAAAAGACTCTTTGCCTTCCGCCGCTCACACAGAGCACGCCGCCATCACCATCATCTTCCAATCCATCACCCGCAGTTCACTAAAGGACATGGGATTGTCGTCGAAAATCAGAGTTGGCAGTGAGTTGGTTGTTGCCGGCATAGTAAAGATTTTTGATGATTTCAAGAACTTGTTGATTCTACTATGTACAATAGGTTTGACATTTGTACTTCAGCAGCCGTGCAAAATACTCTTTCCAAAGGTTGAAGAATTTTTCAAGAACATAAAAGTCAAGGGGAATGGGAAAGTGTGGAAGTTCAAGGTCAAGAGAATCAAGGTAAAGCTTAACAAAACCTCTGTTTCACAACTCCTTAAAATGCCTGTAGTGGATGAAGAGGATGAAATCACTGATGAAGATAATGACAGAACCTGTAAATTCTGTGGTATTTCAACGGAAGTAACATCCATCAGAAGGCCAGACCTCAATCCAGAGAGCAAGTTGCTGGTGGATATAATTGGAAAATACTCTTGTGCAGGACTAGCTCCATCAGTTTCATAACTAATGTTCTTTTTGACATTATGACAACCATTATCTGCGGGAAGAGATTTCAGTTTGGTATGCTTATTCTAGACAAGATCAGAGAGAGCATTAAAGCTCAAAACTATGCAAGGATTATCTCTTTAATGTTTTATGAGATTAATCCTAAGGTATATGATTTATCCAAAGGAACAACCATCCATCACATGAAGAAAGTGTCTATCTCCTCCATCCAAAGATGGGAGTTAAAATTGCAGAACCCAGCCCAGGTTGCAAAAGCACATGAGCAACCTGCTGCAGAGGAAAGGAACCCATATACCTCTCTCCATAATGTTGATGGAACATGAAAGATAGGGTAAGCCTTGAATAACTCTAGAAGGGGGGGGGTGAATAGAGTTTTTAAGATCTTTTGATTTTTGAAGAAATAAGGAGTCTTTTTAACAAAGTATGTAACTATGATATATGCGTAAGAGTGACCTAGTGCAGCAGATGAACTAGAGAAAATATGACTAAGTTACTCAGCAAAATGTATCACAGCACAAGCACACAGGAAAAACACAAGCCACACAGACAACACAAGAATTTATAGTGGTTCCCCAAACTTGGGTACATCCACTCTTCTACAACCCTAGGTAGGAATCCACTACAGGTTTTGATCAGGTGACTACCACCACTGAGCTTTTGATAAGGTACTCAAAAACCAATCCTCAAGTCTTTTGGTAGGAGACTTGCAACCAGAATAATTTTGAAGGGAATTAAAACCCTGTACAGAGGTAGGAAAAGAGGGTGATGGAAGTCTTCTTTTCTAAAGTCACAATGAGAAGACTATGTGGATTCTTGATGGTGTCAAAGATCCCCCTGAGAGGTTGAATGGTTCAGGAAGATGAGAGCTTTGCTTCAAGGTGGAGGGCTTTTAGCCTTCAATCTTGACTAGTAAAGCTTCAGGAACAGTTTGACAGATGTAGTAGTATTGTTATCCTTCAAAGAGTTCCTGTGAATGTGAAGACAGAAAACACTTGATTTTTTTGATTGATGTTCTTCTCCTTCTTGTAGTCTGGCAGCCCTTCTTGATCTACATTTTTGAATTTTGAATTTCCTTCTTGTAATAAATGCTGACGGCCTTGGAATATTTTCTACATTGATTTGTTTCCCCAACTGTACCTTATAAAAATGGCAGGCAGTAATCCTGATGAAGACCATAATTAATGCTCTTGTCTAATGGTAATATTCAGAGAATATTAGAGCATTAATTACTAAGGAATTATTGCCATATAATAAGGACAAAAGGGAAAAAGAATCAGACTGAATTCGCCGATCTGAGTCCACAGTTTGTCGAGTTGAGAATATCTGTTCATCGAGCTGAGATCCAAGATCGTCGACCTCTGAATGCTGCTCGATAACTTCCATTTGTGCATCAAGTTTGTCGAGCTTAGGTCTAAGATCGTCGAGCTGAGCCTTGAGAACAGAGTTAGTCCAGTAGAGGTCCAAGATCGTCGAGTTGAGTCTTAACTTTGAATATTTTCTGAGTGTTGAACCACTTTAACCAGGATTAGTCGATCAAAGAATAGAGTTCTTCTAGCTGATGTTTTAGTTCGTCGACAGAGTTTCTGACTAAAACAGTTAGTACTTTGTCCAGAGTTCGTCGAGTTGGGCTCAGAGAATTCTCCCTGAGTTCGTCAAGCTGAGCTTCACTTTCATCGACCGGAGTTCGACGAACGTAGAACTTCTTTTTCTAAGTCTATAATCCTCTAATTCTTGAGTCTTTTGTAGGGTTGGAGTCTTGTCCTTTGTACTGTTGACTCAAGAAATTGACCTAGACTCTAGGACACAACTATGACCCTAATCTATAAATGTTGGGTCATATCCTAACTCAGTGAACCTAACCCAAATCCAACTAGGGGTTCCAACTATCTCCCCTATTTGGGTGAGGTCACTAATAACAGACTCAATAAAAAAGAAATATACAAAGCAGAAACACAATATATATCTGACAGATAATAAAAACAAGTGCAACAGATATATGTACATAGCTTTGTAATAGAAAAACAACATAAATTTAACAAAGTATACCACAAGTAGCAATTTTTCTTTAGGATTGTCTGCTTTTACTTCTTGGATTTTTCTTCCTTCTTCTTTTCTCCAGGGTTTGTAAATATAATTTCCCTGTTAGGATTGGCAGCTTCTCTTTTTGACATATATAAATCAGCTGCTCCAATCAATGTCTGAGTTGAAGTTCTGGGAATAATTGCTTCTGGATGTCTAGTCATATATTCAGTAGGGTCAAACAGCTTCTTACTTACCTTAAGCCTTTCAAGTTCTTTTTCTCTGTATGTGGACATTGTAGAGAATTTTGTTGGATCCCGTCCTTATTCTCTGGCCTTTTTCATCTGTGATCGAGCAATCAATTCTTGAAGCCTGGCCATCCTGAAGTTTGGATCATCATCCTGACTGATAGATGATTGATCTTCCTGTGAGGATAACAGTGCAACAGGCTTGAAATTTGTAGGCTGTGCTTGAAAATTTGTCTCAGCTTGGCTTTCAGTACTTTGAGTGTATAAGGATTTGGGAAGTGCTTCCTCCCTGTATTTTCCTTTAGGTACAGAGTGTCTTCTTTGTTCAGCCTATGGTTGAGGAGGAGAGAACTCTGGTTTTTGATACACTATCTCTTTTATTTATTCTGTACAGCTAGTATTTATCTGCTGACTGCTTCCATGGTACTGTTGTCTTGATGACCTTTCATGCCTCTGATATGTTCTGGTGTATGAGGGCTTGGAAGGTGCATCTGACTTTTGAGAACTAGTTCCAGAAGCACCAGCAGCTGGTGGAGGAGGAGGAGGAGGGTCTCTTCTAAATTTCTGTGGGTGAGGAGAATACCTTCTGCTCTTATTTCCTTCCTTTTGTTCATTCTTAGATAGCCACATCCAGGCTGGCATACCCTTGTATGGAGTTATGTTTTGTAGAATATAGTAGGGTGTGTCATTAGAGTTTCCAGGTTTGGGAGCAGGAGGAGGTGGTGCTTTCCTTTTTTTGAGACTTTCTTTTTCTTGGGCTCCTCATCAGTGTCATCATCATCCTCATCATCATCATCAGACTGTCCTTGAGGATTGTTATACAAGTTATCTATCTCTTTTAGGAACTCAGCAGAAACGGAGGGTTTTCCATGCTGGAAGGGAGCTGGAGGAGGAATATCAATTGTTCCTGGAGAGTTACTTGTGACAATGCTTTCAACAGCTACCTTATTCTCTTCTTCAATATCAGCCATGATCAAGGCATCCATATCAGGCATTGGGGAATCATCCATGATAAATTTGGAACAAAAAATGTTTCTGGAGGGGAGGAGGTTCTGACTGAATCAACCTTGATTGTCCTTGCTAGAGTTTCAGAAATCTTGGCAAAACTGTCTTTAAGTTGCTTAGCAACATCAAAACTTATTGGGGAGGAGTAGGGGATAATAGCCAATGATGGCTTAGTAAATTCAGCTGGAGGGAGACTTCGATAAGCTGTATCAAAAGTCTTTAACAAACTTACCAAGTCTACTGTGGGATGGATGACAACATCACCAACAGTATTTATTTCTGCTATAACTGACTCATCAATATCCATTTCAGTTTCAATAAATTGAATTAGATCAATTATATCAGAATCTATACTATCTACTGCTGCTTCTGCTATATCTAATGTATGTACAATAGGTCCTACTGTTACTGCTACTTCTTCATGAAGTATCTCCCCCTGCCTGGTTTCAGCAGTTGTTGAAGCCAGGCCCCCAACTGAAGATAGAGTAGTGATCAGGGCATAGATCTGAGCAGCAAGGGATGAGATAGAAGTAAGAAGAGGGGAAATGGCCTCTGCAAAAAGAGTTTTGAGTAATGGGGTGAGAAGAGGGATGATGGTGGGAGTAAGAGAGGGGTCCAGGGTTGGAGAGGTAGAAACTGGTAGAGTAGCTGACTGAGTAGATGGTGCTTGAGGATGGATGGGTGGAGGTGGAGGTGGAGTTTCTAAGGGAGAGTCATGTTGTGGGGATGGAGAGTTCAGGGGAGAGGAAAGCAAGTTGAAAGAGGGAAGGGAGGAGAGGTTGATGTATACCTGATGAGATGGTAGAGGGGATAGAGGTGGTGTAGGGATGGAAGTGTCAGGATGAGGTGAAGGATGAAGAGATGAGAGATGTGTTGGTGAAGAGGGAATTGGAGATGCTTGAGGTGTTGGGGTATGGATGTGGATGGTAGTGGAAAGTGGGGTTGACTGGACTTGTTGTTGGGATGGAAATGGAGGGACAGGAGGTGGTGGAGGAGTGGAAAGGAGCCCTTCAGTGGGGTGGGGAGTGGCTGTAATAGCCCTTGTACATTTGGAAGCTTGGGTGGCAGAGGATGAAGCCTTAGAGGGCTTTGTGATTGTCCTCTCCCACCTGCCAAACAAGGCACATGTGAGCCTTTTGCTTTCATTGATGAATGTGGTCTGGGTGACCAGTGATTCAGCAGCCATTGCTGTCAAGAAGATTCCTAGGATCCGTTCGAAGTTCACTTCCTTTTTACTGTTTCTTTTCCTGATACGATCAAAGATGATCTAAGCCCAGTCCACCTGCCTTTTGGTTACCACTGCACACATGACCAGAAATTGATGCCTGGTTATATAATTGTGTGCAGTGTGCTTGCCCAGTAAGACTTTCCCAACTATATATGCGAGAAATTTGAACTCGAAAGATAAGTGTTTCTTCAGTAGTTTATTGGGGTTGTCTCCAGAGTACCCCATTGTATTCATTATTATATCAAACTCTTTCGAATAAATTTCTAACTCTTCCTCACCATTTTTCAATCCAAAAAGTTCAGTAAGAATATCGGGGGTAAGAGAGATTTCGTTACCTGCGATGGTGTCGGTCATCTTGTTCTCATCGACGGTAGTTATGTACCCCCATTCTCTGATTTCTGTACTGGGTAATTTGATTCTCATGGACAGTAGTTGTTTCAGTTGCTGGTCTTCCAGCAGTTGTAGGATGGGAAGAAATATTAGATCTGAGTGCTGGAATGAGGCAAAATCCATATCGAATCCTGTATCAAATTTCATTGCCGCAAGAGCGCCTGCTGGAATCGCCATAAATGCACCTACAAGAGAGAAAATGGAGATCAAGTGCAAGGGGAACTGAAAGCACGGGACGGAGGTCGAAGAAAACCTAAGATGTATGTTTTTCCAGAATATGAACTAACAAACTCCATTCGATGAAATGTTAGAAGATCTTCGATCTGAGGTCGACGAAATAATTTAGAGTCAACCAGTTTGTCGATCTCAGCTGAAGATTTGACAGCATTTCATCGATCTCAGGTCGACGAAAGGTTTCTGAAGTATGTTAGTCAAACTTAGATCAACGAAAGTTACTTCACCAGGAGATTTCGTCGAGCTCAGGTCGACGAGAAATCTCAAGAACTGTTATCAGTTCGTCGATCTCAAGTCGATGAACATAGACAATTCTTTGACCAGGGACAGAGCATTAGATTAAATCCTGACCATTTATCATACCAATTTGATTGAATAAAGAACAGATGCTTGGATGAGTCCAATGGCTTAGTGAATATGTCTACTCTTTGCAAATCAGTAGGGATAAATTCAAGTTTAATCTTTTGTTTGTCAACACAATCTCTAATGAAATGATGTTTAATGTCTATATTCTTGGTTCTATAATGCAAAACTGGATTTTGTGCAATTTAAATAGCACTTGTATTATCACATAGAATAGTTGAATTATTTAAGTTTACACCAAAATCCAGTAATTGGTTTTGTATCCACAAGATCTGTGAACAGTAGCTGCCTGCAATCATATATTCAGCTTCACCAGTTGATGTTGAGATAGATGTTTGCTTTCTATAGAACCATGATACAAGTCTGTCACCAAGGAACTGATAAGTTCTAGAGGTGCTTTTCCAGTCTACTTTGCATCCAGCATTATCAGCATCAGAGAATCCAGTTAACACAAATGCTGATTCTGTTGAATACCAGAGGCCTAGATCTGGACAACCTTTTATATATCTTAAAATCCTTTTTAATAAAATAAGGTTAGATTCTTTAGGGTTCACCTGGAACCTAGCACAAAGACATGTGGCAATCATAATATCTAGTCTGCTTGCTGTTAAATAAAGTAAGGATCCAACAATGGCCCTATACCTTGTTTGATCAACTGGTTTTCCAGATTCATCAGCACTTACAACAACATTGGCAGCCATGGGAGTTTTCATGGCAGTGGTATCATTTATCCCAAATTTCTTAATAAGTTCTTTAGCATAATTAGATTGAGAGATGAAGATTCCTTCAGGAGTTTGCTTCACTTGGAGACCAAGGAAATATGATAACTCACTCATGCTACACATCTCAAACCTTGAGTGCATTAAATAAGAAAATCTTTTGCACAGATTTGAATTAGTGGAACCAAAAATTATGTCATCCACATATATTTGTACTAAGAGAATTTTATCATGATGCAATTTTGTAAAAAGGGTTCTATCTACCATGCCTCTGGAAAAACAATGCTCTAAGAGAAAGCTTGCTAAGGTCTTATACCAAGCTCTTGGAGCTTGCTTTAAACCATAGAGAGCCTTATGCAATCTAAAAATATAAGAAGGATGAGATAAAGAGATAAAACCTGGAGGTTGTTCAACATACACCTCTTTTTTGAGTTCTCCATTTAGGAATGCACTCTTCACATCCATCTGGTAGACTTTAAACTTCTTGAATGTTGTATAAGCTAGGAAAATCCTTATAGCTTCAAGTTTGGCAACTGGAGAAAAAGTCTGATCATAATCAATTCCTTCCTCTTGCCTGTAACCTTGAGCAACAAGCCTTGCCTTATTCCTCACTATCATACATTGGGCATCAAGTTTGTTTATGAATACCCACTTAGTTACAATTACTGGATAGCCCTTAGGCCTTGGAACTAATTTCCAAACTTTACACCTCTCAAATTGGTTGAGTTCCTCTTGCATTGCAGTGATCAAGTGTGGATCTTGCTCTGCATCAGATATGGATTGTGGCTCAATTTGAGAGAGAAAGAAGGCAAACATCACATCAGGGTTGAGTTGATGCCTTGTTTACACTCCTAGTGATATGTCTCCAATTACTTGAGATCTTCGGTGATCCCTAAGTGTGACAAGATCATTGGATGGAGTTGGTTCAGTGACAGTTATTTGATTTAATTCCTCTTGTGGAATTATATCAACTGTTGGAGGGGAATTAATTTCTTCCACATTCTCTTCTTCACTTTTAGCTTCTGTTATAGCTTGTGAAGAGGTGTGTGATTAAACCTTTTTGGTAAGGTTTAGATCATCTAAGCTCTCACATAAATTCTGTACCTGCAGATTGTTGTTGGTAGAGATATCTCTCTCCTTGTAAAACATGATAGATTCATCAAATGTCACATGCATAGATTCCTCAAATTTTAATGTTGATTTGTTGAACACCCTATATGTCTTGCTGACTTGAGAATATCCTAGGAAAATTCCCATTGTAGCCTTAGCTTCAAACTTTCTAAGATGTTTCTTGTCATTATTGTGAATATAGCATATACATCCAAATACTTTAAAATAGGTTATTATAGGTTTCTTCCCTTTGAGTAGTTAAGAGGGAGTTTTAAGCTTTAGTTTATGTATTAAACTTCAATTCAGGACATAATTTGCTGTGCTTACAGCCTCTGCCTAATAGGATAGGGGAATGTAGGCATCTGCAAGTAATGTACCTGCAGCTTCAATGAGTATTCTATTCTTCCTTTCAACTACCCCATTCTGTTGTGGAGTTCTTAGAGCTGAGAAACAATGTCTGATACCTTCCTTCTCACAGAACTCTAGCATAAGATTAGAGTCAAACTCAGTGCCATGATCACTTCTGATCAATGCAACTTGAGTAAAGTACTCAATCTGTATGTTCTTGAGAAAATCTATGAGAACTTTAAAAGTATCTGACTTAGTTCTCAAGAAGAAAACCCATGTGAATCAGGAGAAGTCATCTACAATAACTAATGTATAAGACTTTCCTCCTAGACTTTGTACTGCAATAGGGCCAAAGAGGTCCATATGAAGCAAGTACAGGATTCTAGGTGAATCACTCTTATTAATGGATTTGAAACAAGATTTAGTTTGCTTGCCTAGTTGACAAGCCCTATAAAGGCCTTCCTTCTTGTAGGGACCAAAAGGTAAGCCTCTAACAAGATTATCTTTAGATAACCTAGCTATATTTTTATGGATTACATGTCCTAGTCTTTTATGCCATAATCTAGTTTGTATGCTGACAGAATTGAATAAGCAGATTTCAGATTTATCTGATTCAAAATTTACTATGTAGATGTTACCTTGTCTAATTCCTGCTAAAACAGTTATGTTGTTTACAGAAATAATACATAAGGAGTTAGTAAAGCTTACTTGATAACCTGTATCACATAGTTGGCTTATTGATATCAGGTTATGCTTAAGACCATTTACATAAGTCACTTTCTTGAATGTAACAGCTCCACATTTGAAATCTCCATAGCCTTCTATCAGTCCAAAGCCTGAGTCCCCAAAGATTACTTTAGGTCCAGTCTTAGCTTTATAGTTGATTAGGCATTCCTTGTTTCCTATCATATGTTTAGAGCAACCACTATCCAGGTACCACATGTTTTGAGTGACAGAGTTCTTTTCTACCTGCAAGGAGGATTAGCAGTTTTTGACCTAGATTACCTTGGGTCCTTGTTGTTTAACATAACTAAAATTTGAAATAAATGAGCTTTCAGGTTGATCCTTATAACCTACAGGATGATACCTTCTAGGAGGTATGATCCACTGACTAAGGGGATTAAAGGATTTATTGGTCTTTAGGTTACTCTTGTTATGAAATGATTTTGACGAATTTGAATATGTTCGTCGACCTGAGCTCGACAATCTGGGTTGATTTCTTCGATCTCTGCTCGAAGAATGGAGGTATTCATTCTCAAAGCCCCAAAAATGTTGATCTCTGGTCGACGAATCATACTAGTTTCGTCGATCCCAGTTCGATGAATAGGTTACACTATTATTTGCGTTCAGAGTTCGTCGTTCTGCGTTCGACAAACTATACCCATTTCGTTGTTATGAGTTCGACGAAATATGCTGAACATAGTTATGTTGTTTATCTTTCTTTTTCTGATTGGTTTTACTAAGTTCTAATTGTTTGAGAACTTCATTAACCTTTTCTACTTGTTCAGTATTTCTCTTTCCATTTTCAGAGATGAAGTTAATGGGTTTTGATAAATGATTTTTCTGAATTAGGATTGGTTCACTAGATGAGGCTCCTAATCCTAGTTTGTTATTGTTAGATCTTGTGTTAACTGTGCTGGTTATATCTAATAGTTGTAAACTTCTACCATTTAAGGATTCTTCTAATTTCTTAGCTTGTCTAATTCCTGTTAAAACAGTTGTGTTGTTTACAGAAATAAGACATAAGGAGTTAGTAAAGCTTACTTGATAACCTGTATCACATAGTTGGCTTATTGATATCAGGTTATGCTTAAGACCATTTAAATAAATCACTTTCTTGAATGTAACAACTCCACATTTGAAATCTCCATAGCCTTTTATCAGTCCAAAGCCTGAGTCCCCAAAGATTACTTTAGGTCCAGTCTTAGCTTTATAGTTGATTAGGCATTCCTTGTTTCCTGTCATATGTTTAGAGCAACCACTATCCAGGTACCACATGTTTTGAGTGACAAAGTTCTTTTCTACCTGCAAGGATGATTAGCAGTTTTTGACCTAGATTACCTTGGGTCCTTGTTGTTTAACATAACTAAAATTTGAAATAAATGACCTTTCAGGTTGATCCTTATAACCTACAGGATGATACCTTCTAGGAGGTATGATCCACTGACTAAGGGGATTAAAGGATTTATTGGTCTTTAGCTTACTCTTGTTATGAACTGATTTTGACGAATTTGAATATGTTCGTCGACCTGAGCTCGACGATCTGGGTTGATTTCTTCGATCTCTGCTCGAAGAATGGAGGTATTCATTCTCAAAGCCCCAAAAACGTTGATCTCTGGTCGACGAACCATACTAGTTCGTCGATCCCAGTTCGATGAATAGGTTACACTATTATTTGCGTTCAGAGTTCGTCGTTCTACGTTCGACGAACTATACCCATTTCGTCGTTATGAGTTCGACGAAATATGCTGAACATAGTTATGTTGTTTATCTTTCTTTTTCTGATTGGTTTTACTAAGTTCTAATTGTTTGAGAACTTCATTAACCTTTTCTACTTGTTCAGTATTTCTCTTTCCATTTTCAGAGATGAAGTTAATGGGTTTTGATAAATGATTTTTCTGAATTAGGATTGGTTCACTAGATGAGGCTCCTAATCCTAGTTTGTTATTGTTAGATCTTGTGTTAACTGTGCTGGTTATATCTAATAGTTTTAAACTTCTACCATTTAAGGATTCTTCTAATTTCTTAGCTTTACTTAATTCAGATTCCAGAAAGATGATTTGTTGATTTGCTAGGCTTAGTTCTTCAGTTAGCTTTTCAGTTTCAGCAATGCATTTGTCTTGTTCTAAAAGTTTTTCCCTGAGAAGTTTGATTTCCTTCTCAGATCCTATCAGATCTAAACACAAGAGTTTGAATTTAGATTGAAATTCTTTAGATTTAAAGTCATAGGAAGCAATTACCTGATCCTCTTTAGAGTGGAATTCTTCATCACTTGATTCTTCTGAATCTGATCTACTGCTTCCAGCATCAATTGCCATAAGGCACATTTCTCTTGCCTTCTTTTCTTCTTCATTATCTTCACTGGAACTGGAGTAGGATGTTTCTTCTTCAGTATCACTCAAGGTTTCAGCTATAAATCCCTTCTCCTTCTTCTTATACTTGCTGGAGGAGGCCTTGCTGTGCTGATGTCTTCTTGAGTCCTTGTCTTGCCTTCTGTCTTTCTTTTGGACTTCTGGGCATTCAGATATGAAGTGTCCAGGTTTCCTGCACCCAAAACAGACAACTTCTTTAGAGGGGGTCTTATTATACCTTGGTTTATCCTCTTTCCTTGAGGGCTTTCTCCTGAAGTCCTTCCTTGCCATTTTATAGAATATTTTTGCAAAGAGAGCCATAAGATCTTCATTGTCTTGCAAGCTGGGAGATTCTTCTACAGCTTTGAGTGTTATGTTCTGTTCCTTTCTTGTAGGTGTTGAAGCCTTTGGTTCAACTGCAGCTTCTCTTGACTTGATCAATTGCTCAGAAGATTTGAGTTTTCCAAGCAGAGATTCTGTTGAGATTTCAACCATGCTCCTGGCTTCTTTGATGGGCCAGATCCCTGAGTCCCAAGTGCTAGGGAAGCACATGAGGATCTTGTCATTGACCTCAGTCAGAGAAATTTCCTTGTCCAATGTTCTGAGCTCACTGATGATGGAGCTCAACCTGTTATACAACACTTCAACAGATTCTGCTTCATCTTTCCTGAAATTTTCATATTGAGATATGAGGTTGGATCTTCTATCCTTCCTCTCATCAGTAGAGCCTGCTATCATTTGGTTGAGGGAATCCCAAATGGCTTTGACAGATGTACATTCAACAACTTTCTGAAATATGTCATCTAACATAGTCTGGGCGAGTATGTTCATAGCTCTGGCATCAACAATCTTTGCCTTTTTATGTGCATCAGCTTGATCTGGAGGAGGAACTTCACTAAGATTTACTGTGGTTGAAGTGGAGGGCACTGGAGCTGGTGGTCCTGTTAGAATGGAATTAAATATTTCTTCATCAATAGAGTTCATATAAAGTTTGATTCTGGCCTTCCAGATTCCAAACTTTTGCAAGTTGCAAACTGGAGGTCTGGTGCTGGCATAATCATTGTTCTGTGCCATGATATCAGATAAATAAAATCTAATCAGTGAGTCTAATAAGATTTATTCAGAGTTTATCCTAAGGATCTTATTTAATCCAGGTGTAAGCCTGTATGAAGTGATGAACCTCCTCTGATACAAATTGAAAGATAGGGTAAGCTCTGAATAACTCTAGGGGGGGTGAATAGAGTTGTTATGATCTTTTGATTTTAGCAAAAATAAGGACTCTTTTTAACAAAGTATGTTACTATGATATATGTGTAAGTGTGACCTAGTGCAGCAGATGAACTAGAGAAAATATGACTAAGTTACTCAGCAAAATATATCACAGCAAAAGCACACAGGAAAAACACAAGCCATACAGACAACACAATAATTTATAGTGGTTCCCCAAACTTGGGTACATCCACTCTTCTACCACTCTGGGTAGGAATCCACTACAGGTTTTGATCAGTTGACTGCCACCAATGAGCTTTTGATAAAGTGCTCAAAAACCAATCCTCAAGTCTTTTTGTAGGAGACTTGCAACCAGAATAATTTTGATGGGAATTAAAACCCTATATAGAGGTTGGAAAAGAGGGTGATGGAAGTCTTCTTTTCTCAAGTCACAATGAGAAGACTATGTGGATTCTTGATGGTGTCAAAGCTTCCTCTGAGAGGTTGAATGGTTCAGGAAGATGAGAGCTTTGCTTCAGGGTGGAGGGCTTTTAGCCTTCAATCTTGACTAGAAAAGCTTCAGGAACAGTTTGACAGATGCAGTAGTATTGTTGTCCTTCAAAGAGTTCCTGTGAATGTGAAGGCAGAAGACGCTTGATTTTTTTGATTGATGTTCTTCTCCTTCTTGTCGTCTGGCATCCCTTTTTGATATATGTTTTTGAATTTTGAATTTCCTTCTGCAATAAATGATGACAGCCTTTGAATATTTTCAACATTGATTTGTTTCCCCAACTGTACCTTATAAAAATAGAAGGAAGTAATCCTGATGAAGACCATAATTAATGCTCTTGTCTAACGGTAATATTTAGAGAATATTAGAGCATTAATTACTCAGGAATTATTGCCACATAATAAGGACAAAAGGGAAAAAGAATCAGAATGAGTTCGTCGATCTGAGTCCACAGTTCGTCGAGCTGAGAATATCTGTTCGTCGAGCTGAGATCCAAGATCGTCGACCTCTGAATGCTGCTTGATATCTTCCTTCCGTGCATCAATTTCATCGAGCTTAGGTCTAAAAACGTCGAGCTGAGCCTTGAAAATAGAGTTAGTCCAGTAGAGGTCCAAGATCGTCGAGGTAAGTCTTGACTTAGAATATTTTCTTAGTGTTGAACCACTTAAAACAGGATTAGTCGATCAGAGAACAGATTTCTTCTAGCTGATGTTTTAGTTCGTCGACAGAGTTTCTGACTAAAGCAGTTAGTACTTTATCTAGAGTTCGTCGAGCTGGGCTTAGAGAATTATCCCCGAGTTCGCCTAGCTGAGCTCGAATTTCGTCGACCGGAGTTCGACGAACGTAGAACTTCTTTTTCTAAGTCTTAAATTCTCTAAGTCTTGAGTTTCTTGTAGGGTTGGAGGCTAGTACTTTGTACTGTTGTCTCAAGAAATTTACCTATACTCTAGGACACAACTATGACCCTGATCTATACATGTTGGGTCATATCGTAACTCAGTGAACAGAGCCCAAATCCAACTAGGGGTTCCAATAGCACATTTAGTGCATCACTTTAGGGGGAGCCTGCCTCCTCTGTGCAGCAAGTTAGAGTGTCCTCTCCTCCTGCTCCTTTTAGTCAGCCAGACAGAGTACCTTCTCTACCTTTAGATACATCTATCCATCCATCCTCTCCAGAAGAAATACTGTCAGATGCACAAGTGCAAGAGACCATCCTCTCCACTACTGAAAATATAAAGAAGATGGTTGAAGAACTTTTCTCAGATGAGCATCTACCTCCCCTTCATAAAGAAAATACTGAAGAGCCATCCAAGGAACCCACTCCTGCACCATCTCCATCTCCTGCACCATCTCCAGAGTCACTTATTGATCACTCCCTTGCTGTAGAGAAAGAACCACAAGAGGCAATTTTGCTTTCAGATGAGAATGAACAGTCTCCAGAACCTGTTGAAGCTCCTTTGAGGAGGTTAGATTTCACTCTTCCCACATTTCTTGGTGAGAAAGGAGATGTACAAATTCATACTTCAAGAGCTCAGAGCTCTGTGATAGTTGAATAAATTCCTCCATGGACTGCCCCTGCTCCTCTAGCTTTTATTACTCCTCCTGTTACTGCTACACCTATTATATCTGATATACTTGGTAGGATTTAGCAGATGTTACTTGATCAAAGGAAATATTTTTATGATTCTCTGAAAGTTATTCAAGATAAAGTTTCTGATCTAGAAAAATAAATGAGCAGAGGGTTTGCTGAGATTCAACACAATACTGACCAACTAAGGCACCTCTTCCAGATAGGTGGAAAAGCTCTAGATCATACATTTATAAGTGTTGGTCAAGTCATGGACCAAGGAGTTACTCTAGCAAATAATCAAATTCAATTAGAAAAGAAAGCTCAAGAGCACCTTCAAAAGATATGTGAAGAAGTGGGCACCTTCAAAGATGAAGCTATAGATAAGGTATGTGTAAAAATCAGAAAGGGGGAGGGAATAAAGAAAGAACAAGTTGAAAAGTATGATACTAATATCAAGATACTCTGGACTGAGAAAATGACTTAAATTAATAAAGATGTGCTAGCCCAGATCCAGTCTGTGAAGTTTTATACTTATGATACTAAAGTATGGATGCATAATCAGATATTCCCAGAATTCTAAGCTGATCCAAACATCATTCCTCACCATTTGAATCCTCTTGCAGAAGACCAGGCTGCTCAGATGTCTGCTTAGATTCCTACCTTTTCTCCTAGGTTTCAAGGGGAAGCTCTACCTCCTGAATATTACTCTCAGGTATGGGAATCTGACATTCCTCAAGATCTACTAGAAATTCAGATTCCTAAAATAAGGAAATATGGAGATGGAGCTTCTGCCAGTAGATCTTTTCCAAACCCAGAGGAAGAGAAAAGGAAAGCTCAGGAGTTTGCTGAAATTTGGAGCCCAACTTCCAAATCCTTGATTCTAGATACACTGAAGCTTGTTATGGATTATAATGAAAGCAGAAATCTTCATTACAGCTCAACTGAATGGGAATTGTATGAGAAGTCTATGACTAAGAGAAGGATCTATGATAGAGAATATATGAGAAACAATCCAAATGCACCACCTAGACCTCCCAAGTACTATCCCAAGCCCTTCAGTTATCAGAAAAGATAATAGGAAAAGCAAGACAGGCAGCACCAACAACAATAGTAGCATCATCAAGGCTAGGAATGGTTATATGTTATGATATTATGGATTGAATCTATATAGAGATGAAATCTTGAAACATTTCTAATTAAATAATTCTTTGTTTTGATGATTATCCTTTTATTTCTAAATTTCATTCATTTTGTTCTGTGCTTACTTTTCAAATATCTAGTTCTTTTTATTTTGGTATAATTCACCTTAGTGTAGAGGGTTCTGACTTCTATAAATAAGTGAAGATTGGTGAGTATTATATCCACAATAACCTAGATTTGTATGAAGTCACCCTTGAACTAAGATGAATTAGGTTATATTTGATTTCCTATTCTAGTTATGTGTTTGCAGGACTTATTGTCAAGTGTAGACCAATGTCAGTCTACAGTAGGTCATTAAACACATGACCATATAATGCATGCAATTCCTTATTGTGTGATCCATGGTGTTGACTCATGTATAGCCTCTCTATTGGGATACACTTCTTTTTCAAGCACTTAGACTTATGAAGGATAACTTGATGTTGTTTGGAATGAAGAACTGAAGTTTGATAAAGCTGAAAATATTCTAAGTATTTTACTCGAGTGAATTCTTTGTACTCGAGTAGAAACCTTAGAAGGTATCGAGTAGGTCATGTCTGAAACTCGAGTAAAGGAAGTGGTTCTCGAGTAGCCTTAATCTAGCTCTCGAGTAGCCAAGTCCAGCACTCCAGTAGACCTTCTCTCATTCTCGAGTGTTTAGTTTATAGTAAATTACTCGAGTAGTGAATTCTAGTACTCGAGTAGATGAACAATCTATTTCGAGTGACAGAAGTATAGTTCTCGAGAAGATTCTAACCTCACTGGAATAACAAATCCATGTACTCGAGTAGTTCGTTTAGTACTCGAGTAGTCCAGTTTCAGTACTCTAGTGATCAGCATTTTTATCCAGAATTTTCTCAAAGTCAAAGCACTCGAAAAGTTCAGCTTCACCTCTTGAGTAGTATCTCTAACACTCAAGTAATCTTTACTCCACTCGAGTGGTTTCATACTTTATTCTAGAGATTCCAGAATTAGTTCTTCTCGAGTAGTCATTGCTATCCACTCGAGAGCTAGTCATAGCACTCGAGTAGTATTGATCTCACTCGAGTAATGTTGTCTCAATTTCAGAAAATTTCCTTAAGTACCTAACAGATCTAGGTTTTGAATTCTTTGATAAGACTGGTCCACGTGGCCATCATTAATGACAAATATAACCGTTAGGGAGATCTTATAAAAGGTCCTGTCATTATGACTAACCCTAAGCGTGTATATTCTGTCAATTCTAAGTTTCTGGATCAGGCCGACAATTTTCCAAATCTATAGAAGCCGACGTTCTTCTTCAAGATCGCCAAGGCTACTTTTGATCTAGATCGATTTGCAGATCAAGAGTTTCATCATTCTCCATCTAATCCTTGATCGTGCGAGTCAAATTTTCTCAGAACAGATCTAGCCGAGAGTCTTCTTCTACAATTTCTAATAAAGCCGCAAAGTCCAAGAAAGAAGACCTAGGGAGAGATTTTCAGATCTGTGAAGATCACTATTTGTATTGTACAAATTTCTTTTTAATCTTGTAGGAGATCATTCTCCGAGTGTAGGAGATTTGTTCTCCGAGTTGTAGGAAGTTTTCATTCCGAGTGTAGATCCCTTTTTGTATCGAGATTGTAGGAACGTTCTTCCGAGTGGTAGGATTATTTTGATCCGAGATTAGTGGAGATGCCGAGTCTAGCGTATTGCTAGATCGGTGAGTGAAAAGTGCACGTACCCAAGATTGGGGAACCATGATAATACGTTTTGTAGATTAAACTATTATCGTATTTTCTATTTTATATTATACAAATCATGTCTATTATTAGGTTATTTTTTTTATCATTTTTATGTAAATATTATTGCCACTAACATTTTCTTGACCTTTTTGCAGGTTTTCAGAAAATTGGTCAAAAATGACCTAACACGCCCCCCTGTCACGCCCTCCCTAGGCGTGACCTAGGGCGTGTCACCCGATCCCGAAGACTTTTGTTGGAAGGGACAAGAAAACGAACAAAACCGCTATCACGCCCCCCTGACACGCCCTCACGAGGCGTGTCTCTAGGCGTGACCAAGGGTGTGTCGCCCTCTGCCACAAAGCCTGCCACCGCATTGAATGCAGGTTCCGCCACAGCACGTAACAGTACTATCACGCCCCCCATCACGGGCGTGACCTGGGGCGTGACATCAACTTTTCCGACGACTAACGGATTTTCGACCAATGATTTCAACATGACATGAGTGTCACGCCCCCCCCCCCCCGCCCTACACGGGCGTGACCTAGGGCGTCACCACCGATGTACAAAGGCAATGATCCTTCCCGCCAGAGTCCAGAGCCCGAGGTCAACATAGTACTGTCACACCCCCTGATACGCCCCCCTTGGGCGTGTCGGAGGGCGTGACCAACCCGAGATTTTTTTCCTATAAATTCAGACCCCCCCTTCCATTTCAGCAAGCTTTGGTTGAGTGGGGGAGGTGCTGCCCCTTTGGTTCTTGGGCCCTTTTCTAGTTTTTATGTTTTTTCACTCTCTCTCTCTCTCTCTCTCTCTCTCTCTCTCCCTCTCTTTGTAATTTTTGTTTAACCCTAGTTTAATCTTAGTTTGTTTTAGCTTTTGTTGTAGTCTTGCTCTCGCTTAGTGCTACTTGTAGGGCCAGAATAGGACTTTAAATTCATGCAACTATAATCTCTTTTTTCATTGTGTAACTTGCTCCTTTTCATTAATATAAGTGTTCTTTCTTTACTAGTGTTCCTTTTATATGCTTTACTACTCATCCCCCCTCCTCCACTCCATTATGATTAACTAATCCTCCTTGTACTCGATCTTGATGATCCGAGGTTAGAGCGATTAAGTTATGATGTTTTAATTAATCTTTTCTTTTTAGGTTAGGGCCTTGAATTACTCTTGATTAATCACGGGTTGGAGGTATATTATTGATATATACTCTCCACCTTTGCTTTCATTCTGGGCTAGACGAGAGGCCGATAGAATGAAGTGAGCATTCAAGAGTAAAGGGAGTTGTACGCACCCCTCGAGAGAGGCAGATGTCCAAATCTCCCGGATTGGAGTAAAATCCAATAGTGGGGTTCACTGCGTAAAGCGAGTTTTAGGCCTCCGATTTAGACGAGAGTCGGTCGGACCTTCCTAAACGTAGTTGGGCACGACTTCGAGAGAAGCGTGTTCAAGCTTTAGGAACCTCCACGGTCAAGGACCTTTATCCTATTAAGTTTAGATTTTTATCGCATTTTCTTAATCGTCTTTAGCCGAGGTGATTCTTGATCGAGTGCATTTCCATTTCATATTTTCAACCCTTCGTAGTAATCGATTTTCTTATGCTCTTTAATTAATTGTAATAGCTCTCTTTCTTGCTTTAGCTTTACTTCTTTCCTTGCAATTAGATTCTCTAAAACCCTAGTATTTTCGTCGATAAGATAATAGTTTTTGTGTGAGTAAGCATACTCAACAGTTCCCGTATTTCAATACGACACTTGTGTCTCCGAGCTACAATTCGATAGGTATACTTGCCTCATTGGGTTGCTAGTTCGGTTGCGTTTATTTTCTTCGAACCCTAGCGCGCATCAAGTTTTTGGCGCCGTTGCCGGGGAATCAATTTCCGTTGATATATTGAAAACACGAACCTATTAATTTTATCTCTTCTCTTTCTCATCCTCTTTCTTTAAATTTTTAAAAATCAAAAAAAAAAATTTATCACCGCTCTTAATAGTAACCAACTTCACAATTTTTCTACGCCACCTAATTCTCTCGAAAAGGGCAAAGGGATTTAAATGCCACTATCTTGTCTAGTACCTTGCGAACCCTTCACGGGGTAGTCCTTGGGAAGTTCGGGAGTTAATCTATATATAAAAAAAATCTATTCCAAAAAGAAAAAAAATTTCTAATCTAGTTTTTTTTTCTAGTTTATCCTTTTTCTCTTTCTCTTCTTCTTTTCTGTTCTTTTAGTGCATGACCCGCGGGAGTCCGTCGGTTATTTTGGACTTGGACCACAAAATTGAGCGTACTCTTCGGAGAAGATCGCGATTTCAAGGTCCTACTATCCATGTGCCGGTTGAGGACTCCGAGTCATTTGCTACTTTAAGAATGGAAGAACCCAATGTTGATGTGGCCGTGCAAAGGACTATGTCCTATTATGCACGACCGAACCTCGAGGGAACAGAATCTAGTATAGTCCGCCCTGCTATAGCAAATAATAACTTCGAACTAAAGCCTAGCATAATACAAATGGTGCAGCAATATGTGCAATTTGACGGACTTCAAGATGAAGATCTGAACGCACATATAGCTAGCTTTCTTGAAATTTGCGACACCTTCAAGATAAATGGTGTCACAAATGATGCAATCAGGCTAAGACTCTTCCCCTTCTCTTTAAGAACTAAAGCTAAGCAGTGGATGAACACACTTCCTAAAAATAGCATAACCACTTGGAATGAATTAACTGAAAAAATTTTGGCGAAGTATTTTCCGCCAGCAAAAACTGCAAAACTTAGGAACGACATCTCTGCCTTCGGACAAATAGTCTCTAAAACCCTATATGAAACCTGGGAGAGATTTAAAGAATTATTAAGATGATGCCCACATCACGCGCTGCCTGTATGGTTACAAGTGCAGACGTTCTATAACGGGCTAAATCAAACCACGAAGCAAATTATAGACGTAGCTTCTGGCGGTACTTTAAATCATAAGACCCCGGAAGCCGCTCTTGAGCTTTTTGAGGACATGGCCATGAACACTTATCAGTGGAATGTGCCTAGGTCCCGCCCGAACAAGCCTGCAAGTATGTATTAAGTGGACAACGTCTCCCAGCTTGCTCTGCAAGTAGAAATCTTAAGCAAAAAAATCACGGAGATGACTCCTGCCTCCGCCCCTCAGGTATGGGAATTTGCAAACCCTACTCTAGAACATTTAGATTATGTTAATAATATGCCTAGAACTGCTTTTAATAATTTTTCTGCTGCGAATTTTCATCCTCCTGGTTTTAATTTTTCGAATAATTATAACCCTGCTTTAAGAAATCATCCGAACTTTTCATGGAGTAATCCATCGAATGCGATGCGCCCACCACCGCAAAATGATTTTTCTGCACCACCACCACCTCTTCAAAATTATCCAAAACCTCCAAGCTTGGAGGAATTACTTTCTAAATATATCACCACAAATGACGCTACTATAAGAACTTTAACCGGAAGCGTAAAAAGTCTAGAAAATCAGGTAGGACAGCTCGCGAAAATAATTTCTGAGCGACCCGTAGGGTCTCTTCCTTCCAATACCAAACCCAACCCGAGAGAGCAAGCGAAAGCTATAACTCTTCGGAGTGGGAAGCAAGTCTCCGGTATGGTAAGTGAAGAGCCCGAGGCAAGCTCCGCTCCCGCCTCTAAAAATCAAAGCTCCGCTCCCATTTTAAAAATTCCACCCTCTGCTGAAGAAGTTATCACCCCTGTTTTAGAAAAAAATCTCACTCCACCACCAATCTTCAAAAATAATTCAACTCCTCCATACCCCTCCGAACTTAATAGACAACATCAAGATGATCAGTACTCCCGCTTCTTAGAGATCTTCAAGCAAATCCACATTAATCTTCCCTTCCACGAGGCTATTTCGCTGATGCCGAAATACGCCAAGTATCTTAAGGACCTCCTCACCAACAAGAAGAAGTTAGAGAATCTTTCGCACGTCATGCTAAACGCTGAGTGCTCTGCTGTTTTAACAAACGGTTTGCCGAAGAAAATCATTGACCCGGGTAGTTTCTCTATCCCGTGTGTTCGGTGATCTTTTTGTTAAACACGCGTTAGCCGACTTAGGCGCGAGTATAAACCTGATGCCCTTTTCGATGTTTAAAAAGTTAGGGATTGGTAGCCTTAACCCCACGCATATGAGTATCCAGCTAGCCGATAGATCCGTCAAGTACCCGTTAGGAATAGTGGAGGACGTTCTAGTAAAAGTCGACAAGTTCATCTTCCCGGTGGACTTTGTCATTTTGGACATCGAAGAAGACATCGAGGTTCCCCTGATCCTTGGCCGACCCTTCCTTACCACCTCCAGAGCCATCATTGATGTAAGCAATGGTAAGCTCTTCCTTCGAGTAGGCGATGACGAAGTCACTTTTTCTATCACACCTTCGATGAAGAACACCCTAACAAATGATGACTCATGTTTTTTCGTAGACGCCGTGAGTGATGAATCTTCCTGCTGCCTCTCCGACTTTGAAAAGGAACTTTCTGATTTTGGTTTTTCTTCTTCTCTTCCCGCTGAATCGCTGTAAGGAAGTGATGAATCTTCTGATTGTCTTTCTGAGTTTGAAAAAGAATTTTCTGATTTTTGTTCTTCCTCTTTTCTTTCCACTGAATCGCTACAAGAAGCCGTTTGGCTGCTAGCCCCACTCCTTATTACGTTCCTTATAAAAAAGTTTATGAAGATATTATTTTTGAAAAAGAAAGAATTTCTAAATCCTCTTATGAAGAACCCCCTACCCTAGAACTTAAAGAACTTCCTAAACACCTTAAGTATGCTTTCTTAGAAATAGATTCCAAGTTACCAGTTATCGTTTCGGCCTACCTCACGGATACGCAAAACGATAAACTTCTTCTAGTTCTACGTAAGCATCACCGGGCTATTGCTTGGCAAATTTCTGATATCAAAGGCATAAGTCCATCTTTCTGTACCCATAAAATTTTAATGGAAGATAATTCGCGTAACTCTATTCAACCTCAGCGCCGTATAAACCTGAATATGAAAGAAGTAGTTAAGGGCGAGGTTATGAAATTTTTAGACGCAGGAATTATCTACCCTATATCGGACAGTAAGTTGGTTAGCCCCGTTCAGGTAGTGCCAAAGAAGGGAGGGATAACCGTAGTTAGTAATGAGAATAATGAATTAATCTCGACGCGGACAGTGACGGGTTGGCATATGTGTATAGATTACCGTAAGTTAAAAGGACACCACCCGTAAGGACCACTTTCCTTTACCGTTTATCGACCAAATTCTATAACGATTATCCATCCATAGCTTTTATTATTTTCTCGATGGCCTCTCGGGGTACTTTCAAATACCCATCTCTCCTGAGGACCAAGAGAAAACTACGTTTACTTGTCCCTTCGGCACCTTCGCTTACCGAAGAATGTCGTTTGGATTATGCAATGCGCCAGCTACATTCCAGCGATGTATGCTCGCAATATTTGACAAGTACATAGAAGGCATTATGGAGGTATTTATGTACGATTTCTCTGTGTTCGGCGATTCCTTCGATAGATGTTTAGAAAACCTCAAAAAAGTCTTGGAACGATGCGAAGAAACTGACCTTGCCCTGAATTGGGAAAAATGCCATTTTATGGTGAGGGAAGGGTTAGTTTTTGGTCATAAAATTTCTGCTAACGGTATTGAGGTAGACGTTGCCAAGATAGAAGTTATTGAGAAGTTTCCGCCGCCTATAAACATAAAAGCTATAAGAAGTTTTCTAGGCCACGCTGGCTTTTACCGTCGTTTTATAAAGGACTTCTCCAAGATCACTAAGTCCCCTCACCCATCTCTTAGAAAAAGACGCTCCATTCATTTTGATGACTCTTGTATTTCTGCCTTTGAATCAATTAAAGAAAAGTTAATTAACGCACCGATTATGATAGCTCCGGTGTGGGACCTTCCTTTCGAGATTATGTGCGATGCGAGTAGTTTTGCGGTGGGAGCCTTATTTGTTCAACACATATCTAAAAACTTCCAACCCATCTATTACGCTAGTAAAACCCTCACATATGCACAAGAAAATTACACCACAACTGAGAAGGAGCTCTTAGCTGTAGTATTCGCATTTGATAAATTCCGCCCTTACATTACACTTTCAAAAATCATTGTTTTTACGGACCACTCGGCCATCAAGTACCTTCTTGCCAAAACGGATGCCAAGCCTCGCTTGATTCGCTGGGTCTTACTCCTCCAGGAGTTTGACTTAGAGATCCGTGATAAGCGAGGAGCCGAGAACTTGGTCGCCGACTATCTATCAAGATAAGATAACCCCTTTATAGAAAAATTAAATGAAAAATCTTTTAATGATTATTTTCCTGATGAGAAGTTGCTTTTAGTTAACACATCTACTTCTCCTTGGTTCGCGCACATCGCCAACTATTTAGTGGCCTGGGTGCTCCCAAAAGAGTTCTCCTCTCAGCAAAAGAAGAAATTCTTTTCTGAGCTGAAGAACTACTTTTGGGAAGACCCGCATCTTTTCAGAATTTGTGCGGATCAAGTGATAAAGAGATGTGTTTCTTATGATGAAGGAATTGATATTCTAAAACATTTGCATGAAGGTCCGACAGGTGGGCACTATCAAGCTGCTCGCACCGCTCACAAGGTTCTTTGCGCAGGTTTTTACTGGCCTAGCCTGTTTAAAGACACGCAAGCCTTTATGAGCAGGTGTGATAGTTGCCAACAGTCGGGCAACATTTATAATAAAAATGAAATGCCGCAAAATTATTTCTTAGAGTATGAAATTTTCGACCTCTAGGGAATTGATTTTGTTGGGCCCCTTCCTTCTATCTTCGGAAACAAATATATTTAGTTGTTGTTGATTATGTTTCAAGATGGGCTGAGGCCCAAGCTCTTCCTACGAACGACTCCCGAGCTGTAGTCACATTTTTAAAAAAATTATTTTCTAGATTCGATACGCCTCGCGCAATCGTTAGCGATAGGGGTTCCCATTTCTGTAATGCATAATTTTCAAAAATCCTTACCAAATACAGCGTTACGCATAAGCTTTCCACTGCCTACCACCCCCAAACTAACGGGCAAGTCGAAGTAGTTAATAGAGAAATAAAAAGAATATTAGAAAAGACTGTTTCAACTTCTAGGAAACACTGGTCAGCCAAACTTGACGATGCTCTATAGGCCTACCGAACAACGTACAAAACCGCCCTCTGATGTACGCCGTATCGGCTGGTCTATGGAAAATCATGCCATCTGCCCATAGAGTTAGAACACCGCGCCTTTTGGGCCTTAAAATTTTTAAACTTCGATCCCCACTCAGTCGGTGACCTTCGAAAATTTCAACTAAATGAACTCGATGAGTGGCACTCTTATGCTTATGAAAATAATAAACTTTATAAAGAGCAGACGAAGCGTTTACACGATAAACACTTAAGGCACCCTAAAAACTTTAAGCCAGACGACCAAGTCCTTTTATATAATTCTCGTTTACGTTTATTTCCGGGCAAATTAAAATCTCGCTGGTCTGGCCCGTTTTCTATCTTAGAAGTATTTCCTTATGGAACTGTTTTAATTTCTCACCCTGATAAGGGTAATTTCAAAGTGAATGGTCAGCGTCTTAAACTGTATTTCTCTGGTGATGATGATGTCAGTCCAAACATTATTAAGTTTCTGCTTCACAAACTCTAACTTTGAACTCTTAATTTTTGTTAAAAACAATTTTATTTCTGGACAACAATATTTTTGGACAATATTATTTTTTTGATGCGTCGAGCTCAACGACGCTTTAACCAAAGGGCGCTCTTGGGAGGCAACCCAAGTTATCTTTTTCTGTTTTCTTTATTTTACAATTTTTGCCTCGGACGGCTCCGACAAGCTGAAGCTTCTGCAATCGCCTGCTCCAACGTTGCTGAATCCATCACGAAGTCCAAAGAAGACAATCGGAGGAGCGGCATCACTCAGCTTTCGCAGCAAATAAATCCGGGGAAGTACCTGTCTTTTAATCCTGTCTTTCAATTCAGTCTTTCAATTCTGTACTTTATTTTTCTCTCCTTCTCCAATCCCCTTCTTTAGCCATTGAGGACAATGTCTATTTTAAGCTTGGGGGAGGACTTCCTCCTTCATTTTTGCTTAGTGTACAAATTTTTCTTTTTGTATATATTTTAAATATTTCCAAAAAAAAATGAATATCTTAAAATTCCAAAAAAAAGAGAAAAACTTTCCAAAAAAAAGAGAATATTTAACAAAATTAAAAGATATATGTGTTTTTGAATAGTTTAGACATTTTGGTATTTCAATAGTACCCCTAGTTTTTGTTTTTGTTTTACTCAAAATCTCCTATAAACAACTTAGTTAATTATAATATTTCTAATCGTCATTTTTAATAATGTTTCACAAGTAAAATTTTGGCCATGCTGTGTTTCTAATTCACGGTAGCATGTTAAGGTGAAATATTTTTCTAAAACTCGCATTTCTATTATGATTTTTTATTTTTTATTTCCTTTAATTTCTCAAAAATTCATCATCCACTCTTTTCTTTTTCGTTTTTGAATAATTTTTATAAAGTCAACTTTTGAATAACGTAGTAGATATGAACGATCCAAGTCACCTATTATTTCTATTTTCAAGTTAATTTCATCAATCTTCTTTTATTATCTAGGACTCGCTTTTTGAAATTTTTCAAACCTTTGTTTTAAATAAATTCAAAAGTGTGAAAATGATTTAGGCCGTTTTTGTTTTCGTTTGAGCTTTCCTGCCAACCTAAAAACTTTTACCACTAGTTAGACATTTTTGAGCCTTTTTCCGATTTCATTTGATAGCTCCTCCCTTCATTTCATTTTTACCAAAACCAAAATTTCCAACCTATCGAATCACACTAGCCTTTTTTAGTTTCATAAATTATTTTGACTATTTTAATAGGATATTTTATGATTTCTTTTGTGGGAGAAAGGTTTTTGAAAAGAAAAAAAAAGTATGCTCAAAAGTGATGTTTATTTCTGTTTGGCCAATTCAAAAGGAAAATAAAAATATTTATGGCCTTTATTTTGAAAAAAAATGGAAAAAAGAAGAATAAGAGAAAAAAATGTGTATATATATTTTTATGAAAGGTTTTGAAGCTCTTTGCTTTTGTTTAGTGTGATTTTAAACCTTCACGTTTATCTTTGAATTCCACTCCTAATCATATTCCTAAACCAAACGTTTCTGTCCTATTTAAGTCCTTTTTATTCACGCTTTTTGATTTTTATTTAACAACTAAGAAAAGAAAAAAGTAAATCAGTTTTAGTTTTGGATTTAAACCTAGATTTTTGTTGATTAAATTGATATAATTATAATGCGTTGCTTGGATCTAGTAGCAACTCAATGCATGTTTTTCATTTTCGTTGCTTTGCTTAAGTCTATTTAAAGAATTTCGTTAAAATTTTGGATGATTTGTTTTTATTGAGTAAAGTTTATAAAAGTTTTACCATACCTAAATAATTGTTTTAGACTTACATTTCACCTTTTCCCTACTTAGAATTTCGCATAGTACTTGTGTAGGCATAATTAAAACTTTTTAATAGTCCTTTTTATAAATATCTTGTTTTTATATTTTTGCTTGGGGACAAGCAAAGCTTAAGCTTGGGGGAATTTGATAATACGTTTTGTAGCCTAAACTATTATCGTATTTTCTATTTTATATTGTACAAATCATGTCTATTATTAGTTTATTTTTTTATCATTTTATGTAAATATTATTACCACAAACATTTCTTGACCTTTTGTAGTTTTCAGAAAATTGGTCAAAAATGACCTGACACGCCCACCCTGTCACGCCCTCCCTGGGCGTGACCTAGGGCGTGTCACCCGATCCCGAGGACTTTTGTTGGAAGGGACAGGAAAACGAACAAAACCGCTGTCACGCCCCCCTAACACGCCCTCACCGGGCGTGTCTCCAGGCGTGACCAAGGGCGTGTCGCCCTCTACCTCAAAGCCTGCCGCCGCATTGAATGCAGGTTCTGCCACAGCACGCAACAGTACTATAACGCCCCCATCACGGGCGTGACCTGGGGCGTGACATCAACTTTTCCGACGACTGACGGATTTCCGACCAATGATTTCGACATGACGTGAGTGTCACGCCCCCCCTACACGGGCGTGACCTAGGGCGTGACCACCGACGTACAAAGGCAATGATCCTTCCCGCCAGAGTCCAGAGCCCGAGGTCAACATAGTACTGTCACGCCCCCTGACATGCCCCTCTAGGGCGTGTCGGAGGGCGTGACCAACCCGAGATTTTTTTCCTATAAATTCAGACCCCCCCCCTTCCATTTCAGCAAGCTTTGGTTGAGTGGGGGAGGTGCTGCCCCTTTGGTTATTGGGTCCTTTCCTAGTTTTTATGCTTTTTCTCTCTCTCTCTCTCTCCCTCTCTTTGTAATTTTTGTTTAACCCTAGTTTAATCTTAGTTTGTTTTAGCTTTTGTTGTAATCTTGCTCTTGCTTAGTGCTACTTGTAGGGCCAGAATAGGACTTTAAATTCATGCAACTGTAATCTCTTTTTCCATAGTGTAACTTGCTCCTTTTCATTAATATAAGTGTTCTTTCTTTACTAGTATTCCTTTTATATGCTTTACTACTCATCCCCCTTCCTCCACTCCATTATGATTAACTAATCCTCCTTGTACTCGATCTTGATGATCCGAGGTTAGAGCGATTAAGTTATGATGTTTTAATTAATCTTTTCTTTTTAGGTTAAGGCCTTGAATTACTCTTGATTAGTCACGGGTTGGAGGTATATTATCGATATATACTCTCCACCTTTGTTTTCATTCTGGGCTAGCCGAGTGGCCGATAGAATGAAGTGAGCATTCAATAGTAAAGGGAGTTGTACGCACCCCTCGAGAGAGGCACACGTCCAAATCTCCCTGATTGGAGTAAAATCCAATAGTGGGGTTCACCGCGTAAAGCGAGTTTTAGGCCTCTGATTTAGACGAGAGTCGGTCGGACCTTCCTAAACTCAGTTGGGCACGACTTCGAGAGAAGCGTGTTCAAGCTTTAGGAACCTCCACGGTCAAGCACCTTTATACTATTAAGTTTAGATTTTTATCGCATTTTCTTAATCTTCTTTATCCGAGGTGATTCTTGATCGAGTGCATTTCAATTTCATATTTTCAACCCTTCGTAGTAATCGATTTTCTTATGCTCTTTAATTAATTGTAATAGCTCTCTTTCTAGCTTTAGCTTTACTTCTTTCCTTGCAATTAGATTCTCTAAAACCCTAGTTTTTTCATCGATAAGATAATAGTTTTTGTGTGAGTAAGCATACTCAACAGTTCCCGGATTTCAATACGACACTTGTGTCCACTAGCTACAATTCGATAGGTATACTTGCCTCATTGGGTTGCTAGTTCGGTTGTGTTTATTTTCTTTGAACCCTAGCGCGCATCAAACAACTATAATTCTCGGTGTCCTTTGTGAATGCTTATGTATTTTTTGTGCTTAGATCGCTAAAGTTTTTATTCCGCAAAAAGACGCACAACTCACCTATTCACCCCCCTCTAGGTGATTTAGGTAGACAACTTGAACTCTATTTCAAGCCTGTTGAACATGCGTTGGACAAAGGCGTATCTGAAGCTGTGTATGACACACGGCCTGTGACACAAGCGTGTCACAGGGTCGTGTCCTGTTCTGGCTGAGTTGGTTTCTTTGCCGCTTAAGCCACACGGCCTATGACACGGGCGTGTCACAAGCTGTGTTCGGCCCAGGAAATTGAGTTTCAGGGCGATTCGTGGTGAAAGTGAGTGTAAGATTTACCTTTACTCTAGAGGCGGGGGTGAATAGAGTATTTTAAAACAATTTACAATTTAAAACTGTAAAGTAGTGAAAGTCTTGATTTATGTATATGTGTAAGGTGCTTGCAAAAAGAAAAACTAAGTAAGCAAGAATTAAGAAATCACAACACACAACAAAAACAAAACACAACAAGCCAGATGACATAAGGAGCTATAGTGGTTCCCCAATAACCTAGGTACATCCACTCTTCTACCACCATAGGTAGGAATCCACTGCAGGAATAGTTGATCAGGTGTCCTGGGCACCAATGAGCTTTTGATAAGGTGCTCAAAAACCAAACCTAGATTTTTTGATAAGGTGTCTTGCCACCACTGAGTTTTGACAATGTCTCAGAAATCAGCCACAAAACTTTTGAAGGGAGTTTTGAGAAACCCTTTTATAGAAGGAATAAAGAAAAACAATAAGGTTGAGTTGTTCTTCTCTGTCAATAATCTGAGAGAAGACAAGTGGAAGATGTTGTCAAAGCTCCCCCTGAGATCTGTAAGGGTTCAGGAAGATGAGCTTTGCTTAGGGTGATAGGCCTTCAGGTTCTTTAGATCTCCAGCAATAGATGATTTCAGCAGATGCTGAAATGTGTGATGTCTGGAGTCCTTGATGAAGCTTTTGAACACTTGATGCTTGAAAGAGTAGAATAGCAGATGATCCCCTTCACAGTAATGTTCCTTGTGTTCTTGAAGAATTCAGACTAAGAAATTCTGTAAACATTTGTCTACTTAGTCTATTCCCAAAAGATGAATTCTTGATGAATAATTTTCTTGTTCTCTCTTCTATATTCTTTTTCAAATCTTGTCTGTTCTCTTTTTCAGAATGATTCTCTAGGGAGTATATCAGATTCTGACTTCTTGATAGCAATTAATCAGTCATAAATGACTACCATAACTGATATCTACCTCTGGAGGAAAGTCCTTAAGAAACATTCCAATTAGTCTTCCTTGAAACTTGCTCCAGATTGATTGAAACGGCTACAAAATCCTTTGCCATAAATGCTGAAAATATGTCTGAATGAATTCCATAACTGTCCTGAATTTGATTCCTGAAATCGTCGACCTCTCAGAAAATCGTCGATCTGAGCTCAGCTATCGTCGACCTGAGCTCAGAGACTGGACTTATACTAGAGACCCAAATCGTCAATCTGAGCTCTACGATCGTCGAACTGAGCTCAGAGACTTTGAAAACAACTAGAGACAGAGCGTCGATCTGAGCTCGAAGATCGTCGAATGGAGTTCGACGATTCGTCGACCTGAGCTCGACGAAAATTGTCTTGGTCCTCAACACTGAATCCTGATCTTTAGATGGTCTTGAGGGCAGTTTTCAAACCTAAGTACTCACCCTAAGACTCATTCTAATTGACCTATCAGACTATACATCAAGGTCAAAACAAATTTCTAAGCACATAGTGATCTTTACCCAAATTAGTAATAAGGTGTTCCAACAATCTCCCCCTATTTGGGTTAGGATTACTAATTACATGATAGAATATGAAATAACAAGCATACATCAGAATTAAAAATAAAACAGAAACAACAATGCAGATAACACATGTTGAGCATTGTAGAATCACAGCAAGAATCACAGATTTAGTCAGAAATAGATATAAGTTTCAGCTTTCTCAAATTACTCATTGTCCTTTTTGAAAAGAATTTCTCTGTTGGGATTGAGGGCTTCCTTTTTGGATCTTCTATCATCACCTGAACCTAAGGAGGTTTGAGATTTTGGCCTAGGAACAACAGCCTCAAGATACAGATTCATGTAGCTCTCTGGATCAAAGAATTTTCTGGAAGCATATCTTTCTAATTCTTTCTTTCTCTGCTTTGATAGGGTTGTGATGTTTGAAGTATCTTTACCTTGATCTCTTGCCTTCTTGATCTGATCTAATGCTGCAAGTTCTTTCATTCTGGCTGTCCATGATAGTGGATTATTCTCAGGGTCTTCAAATGGAACTGGAGGTTCATATCTGTTTAATTCCACTGAGTCAGTAGGAGGAGCTCTAGTGACAACTGTATCTTTCAGCTTGTAAGGGAAAGGACTAGATGTAGAATCAGTAGAGCCTTGTCCTTCCCTTTTATATGGGTGTTGTCTAGCTTGATTTATGGAGTGAGTCCTGTAATCTCTCTGCCTGCCTCTTGACTTATCTCTCCTTGACTGATAACCTCTTTGTTGTTTGCCTCTTGGTTGATATCTATCTTGAGACTATTAAGAGCTTGGCCTAGCAGCAGAAGAAGACTGAAAGGCTGAACCTCCACCAGATCCTGAATCTTGAGGAGGAGGAGGAGGATGGAATTGGGAGGATCCCTTTTCATACTTATCAAGTTTTCTCCTTTTCTTCATGGCCTTAAGTTGATTTTTGGAATATTGCATCCAAGGCTAAGAAATTGGACAGTCATGAAGAATGTAATAAGGTATATCATTGTCATCTTTTACTTTTTATGGAGGAACTCTTTTCAGTGCCTTGCTTCTTGCTTTCCTCTTCCTTGCAATAGTTGCAGAGGAGTCATCAGAATCAGTATGGAGTTGGTCACTGTCTGAACTTGGAGGATTATCATAAAGCTCATCAATCCTTTGAATATATTTCTCCTGTTGTTTGGTTTATTCAGCAACAGTGATGGAAGCAGCACTCTCAAATATAATAGTAGCAGCAGGATCAATAGGAGAATCAAAAACTATCTCATCAGAAATTGTATCAGCAATTGAATCAGCAGCAGCAGGAACATCACTAACAGCAGGAAACACATCAATTTCAGCAGACTCAATAATTTCATCAGCAACTATATCAGCAGCAGCAGCAGCACAATAAGAAACAATAATTTCGTCAGCCTTAAGAGAATTGATATAAGAAGCAATCAGGATGGGATCACAGCAAGCAACAGGCACAATGGCCTTAGTCAGATCTTCAACTTCCTGAGCTGGTGGACAGATGAAGTGAAGAGTATCAAAAACTGATAACAGTGACTTGAAGTCAACTGTAAGAGTTGGAACTAGAGCTGGAACTGTCTCTGGCAAGAATTCTTCTGAAGCAGCAGGCACTGTGTCTTCTTCACATGGCATCTCCCCCTGCCTTGATTCAGTTGGAACTGGATCAAGGAACCCCATAGAAGGGATTGCCTGATGAGGAGAAATGGAGGAAAGCCTGTCAGATAACTCCTGTATAGACTTCAGGAGTGGATCCATGGAGGTCTCCAGCAAGGATACTAGCATGGGAGCCAGCATCCCATAAAGCTTATCTATCAGTGCAGAGAAATCCACTTGCTCAAGTGATACTTTAGTAGAAGTAGAAGATGGAGTGACTGGGGCTGGTGATGGATGGGTTGCAGGAGGTGTGGTTGTGGGTGGTAGGATGGTTGGTTGAGATATAGGAATGGTGGAGATTGATGCGTGTAGAATACGGCAAGCGCACCGGTCGCACAAGTAATAAAGTTTGGGAATAAATCCCCGAGTGTCGGTCTCTTGAGGAACACAGTAAGGGATGAGTTAATGTCGAGGCGGACTTGAGATTGAAGTCCTCGGGTCGGATCTAAAAAGGGGGGTTTAGATGGTTGCGGAAACAGAAAGTAAATGCTACAAACTACTCCTATGCAATGCCGCTATGCAAAGCTTCGCCAGGCGGGATGGAAGACTAGTCGGGCCGCAATGCACCGAATCGCTAGGCGGATGGGCGAGTAGGCAAGCGTATGAGGTGGAGAGAACGGCGGAAATCCTACTGTGCAGGCCGCTATGCACTGCTTCGCCAGGCGGGATGGAAACTACACGGGCCGCTATGCACCGAATCGCTTGGCGGATGGAAGAGTAGGCTAGCGGATGAGGTGGTGAGAATGGCGGAATGAGGGTCGTGAGCACCTCTTCGCAACGCACGCCACTAGCAATTGCTAGTGCGGCAAGGGTGGATGGATGGTGGAGTAATAAGGCGCACCTCAAGCAATAATAATGAAATCACACAAATCACATAGACATGAAAAAGTGCAAGATCATTAACTACAATAAAATGTACTTCATCAATACAAAGAGTTAAACTAAGCTATCAAATACAAGAGGAAGAGGTGTGCGAATCAACCGAATCTGAAGCCTTGTTGAGGGTTCACGGTTGGAATCCCGGGTTGTCAATCCGAGTCCAAGATCGGTCCTCAACTGCGTCCGGGGTAGAGGAGGCTGTCACTCACTCCCAATGGACCCGTCTTCTTCGTTGAAATGACTCGTAGATTACGGCTCCAGCTCCTCCTAACTTGATGGAGAAAGCTAGGTCAAAACTCCGCTTGAAGCTCTAGGATGAAGGAGGAGGCCGAGAGGATGCTCCGGCGTTGATTTGGCGTTGAAAGCTTGCCCAGAGACCCTCCCTAAGGTGGAGGATGAAGGGGGACGGAGGAAACCCTCGTCCAAGACGAAGAACGGCGGAAAATCGCGGATCTGGATCGATCTCCCAAAATAGGGCGGAACCTGCGTATTTATAGAAAGCAGAAATAAACAGCGCGCACGATCACTGGCGCACGACCAGTGGTCGTGCGCGATATGGTCAGTGATCGTGCGAAATGGAGGCAGAAAAGTGGAAAAAGATGTCATGACTGCGCACGACCGGCAGCGCACGAGCAGTGATCGTGCGCGGTATGGCTGGTGATCGTGCGATATGGCGGGACAGAACTTTCCCAGGAGAGGTCATGACTGCGCACGACCGATGATCGTGCGCCAAAGAGGTCGATGGTCGTGCGTGGGTAAAAACGCACGACCATTGACTCCTTTGCCAAAAATGGTGAAAGTCCGATGCCGGACGCCCACACGATCCCAGAACCTGCAGGAAAACTGGACGGGATGTCGATCATGGCGGTCACAGACATAAATATAATGCACAGCAAAAGGGAAATACACACACGCACAAAAATAGGCTAAAAGAGTGCACAAGACATGTAAAACCGTAGCGAACCAAAAGGAGTGCAAATGACGCTAAACGGTGTGCAAAGACAAGAAAATAAGCCTAGATGAGTCCGAAAATAGGTATACAAAGAGGACTCATCACACCCCCAGACTTAACAGTTTGCGCGTCCCGAGCAAACAAAACCTAAGCAGGCGAGGAAAATGAACTAGCTAACAAAGAAATTGCAAAACGGAGTACCATGCGAAGTCGCATGCTCGCGTGCATAAAAATAAAGTATAGGAAATTTTTAAGTATACAAAATATTTTATATTTTTCACAATGCGTAGCAAAAATTTATTATTACTCAAAAGTGGAATCACGGTGAATCATCCGGTCCTACGCAGGGAGAAAGTAGACAGGCCACTAAGGTGAGCATTGCCGAAGACCGGGGCTCAAGATTACCCCCAAAGGAATCCACCAATGTCGGAAACCATAAGCTTGCCCGTTCGCACTCTCTCCACGGCACTAGTCAACTCAAGCGCAAGTCCGTAGGACTTCGGGTAATAATGGGGCTTGGGTTACGGTGAGGAAAACAAGGATAAATATGAAGGGCATGCACCTAACCCAAATGAGCTAACGTACAAAACTAGTACCCGCTGCCCACAAAATAAACACGGGTGCACCACACCCCCAGACTTAACTTTTACTAAATGGGTTTGTGCACCGCCTACTCCAAATCAAAATCATCTCCAAAAGATTTTCAATTAAACTTTTTCTTTCATCATTTTTTTTCTTTTTACAAACATTTCATTTTTTTTTCTTTTTATTTTCAAAATCTCAGCAAATAAAAACTTGGGCGCGCTTCCACATATTCACAAATAATAACACCACAGCACATCCCAACATGAAAATATAAACTCTAAGCTCGACTTAGGTGTGCGACTAGGATAGGCTATAAGGCTTTGGTGAAATAATGGTGGAGCTGAATCAAAAAGAAGGGTAGGCACAAAGGGGCTAGCAAGGGCGATGCTAGGAATGGGTACAAAGCTCAACCGGGCCAAAAGGTGGCCTACATCACTCTCACGCTAGACTAACCGTGTACCAATGCTTCAAGAATAGCTTGGGGCAAGTTCTTAGCAACCGAGAAAGATAATCCTTCCTCCCGACTCAAGCAATACGAGTCTAGTGGCGGCTACACACGTTCCTACGCTACCGTTTGATTCACATCGGATTCACCAACTTTTGAGTAGAATAAAAAGTATTTACGCAGATAGAAGAATATAAAACTATAAGCATACAGAAAAATTAAATCTACTCAAATTTCTATACAAAACGAGAGCAGTTGACTAGAAACACAGCAAGGCCAACATTTTACTCCGTCGCACAATCCTAAACTAGCACATAAATTTTCCAAATCTAACAAAGATACAGGTTCAACTCGTGACACGCAAACCGCTAAGCTCGCGCTCATGTGGGTGCAGTGGTGTGCGATGCAATGAACATAAACAAAATAAAATACAAAAAGCTTCTAGTATGCAAAAGAAATGTGCACGTGCAAAAGGTAAACTGACTCTCCCCCAGACTTAAACTAAACTACACAGCAAATGATATAGAAATTAAAATCAGAATGAGCTAAGGGAAGAGGTTACCCAATGCTCAGCTAGTGAGCATACCAGAAGACGCGTGAAAACTAGAAGCAGGCCCGCCATACGAAGAATCACAACCCTGCCAATGCGTAGTTTCCATGGATACCTGTAGGGGTGAGCTCCGCAAAAACAAAAGAAAAATATACAAAAAGAAATACTAAACTAAGCTAGACATAAAAAAGATAAAAATGCAGAAAATGAAAGATAAGTACTGGGGTTATTGTCATCCCAGCACGACTTATTAAATTCTATACAGTTCTAGCTGATGGGCCTATGAAAAGAAAAATGCACAGGTAACTGTCCTAATATCCGTGTCGGTAACGGGTACCGATACGGCGATAGCACAGTTACCCCTCTACCTAGATAATAATACCTGAAAAGCTCAGGTAGAGGAAGCAGGAAATAAGATGAGGAGGCGACCTGGTCCTCGCTCATCTCATCACAAAAAGAATCCTTGCCTAGCAAGGGGTCATCCCACACAGGTGTATAGGAGTCAACGGCTTGAGCACAAGGCTCATCGTCATCCCAGCACACCAGCGGAGAATCAACCCGCATAGGCTCAGATATGGAAGGGGGATCAAGGAATAAAAGAGAAGAAGGACAAAAAGAATCAGAAATCGGGGGAGTGATCCCGGTATCACCCCCAGCAGGATCCAAACAATGATCATCGTCAGTGTCATATGAGTCGTATTGGGGAGAATCCGAGAACTCGAAGTCCGCGGTGGAAAGGGGGACCGCCTCGTCAGAGAGGGAGGTGCAGACCTCCGCATCCGAAAGGCAATACTCCTCGTCCCATCGGGGTGCGTCATAGTGGTCCGAAGATCCACATTCTCCATCGGAGATAGCAAAATCGTCATCCCACTTCGGCGCAACCTTGGGCACCGAATCATCCACAATAACGGCCTCATCAGCCGACTCACAAGAAAAAGGAGTAGAAAACTCCGGCAAAAATTGCGGAGGGGCAAGGCTGCTCTCAAAATCAGGCATAGAATACGCAGGCCCCATCGCAACATCATCCGCAGATGCCACCCCGTCGACGACCGGAACACTCTCATCGTCCCATACAGGATCGTCCATGAGTTCCCGATCCACTCCTTGCGGGCTAACATCCGAGTGAGAATGATCACTCAAAGGAAGCTCGTAAAAAGGGGTTGAGGAACCCATGAAGGAACTATATGCGGCGAGAGATTCTTCCGTAATCTCAACGGGCAAAGATCGAGCAAGGTGCGCCATGTCAGTGTATGGGCCAGGCAACACCCTAGTAGGCCTATCCATAGTAGTCTCCCGCGAACAAGGGACTGCTACGGATGCGTCCACAGAGGTAGAAGGCTTGCACAAGCGAGGGCAATCCTTCAACATATGGCCCACACCTTGACATAGAATACACCGAAAACAGTGCTCGGCATTAGAAACAGCCATGGCATCGATGCATCTCCGCAAAGCGTCAATAATACGGCACTCGGCAGCAGAATCCATCGCGAACAAAAATATTTACCGGAAATTACTACACACAAGAATAAAATAACTAGGATCTGTAATATTAAAAAAAAAGGAAAACAAGGAAGGGACAAGAAAAATAAAGTAAACAATTTCAAAAACTAAAATAAAGATAAAACAGGGTATGAACAAATGGACAAGGGCGACTATCTCGCATCTACCTCTTCAAAAAACTCAAACGACTGTGTTCCCCGGCAACGGCGCCAAAAACTTGATGCGTGTAGAATACGGCAAGCGCACCGGTCGCACAAGTAATAAAGTTTGGGAATAAATCCCCGAGTGTCGGTCTCTTGAGGAACACAGTAAGGGATGAGTTAATGTCGAGGCGGACTTGAGATTGAAGTCCTCGGGTCGGATCTAAAAAGGGGGGTTTAGATGGTTGCGGAAACAGAAAGTAAATGCTACAAACTACTCCTATGCAATGCCGCTATGCAAAGCTTCGCCAGGCGGGATGGAAGACTAGTCGGGCCGCAATGCACCGAATCGCTAGGCGGATGGGCGAGTAGGCAAGCGTATGAGGTGGAGAGAACGGCGGAAATCCTACTATGCAGGCCGCTATGCACTGCTTCGCCAGGCGGGATGGAAACTACACGGGCCGCTATGCACCGAATCGCTTGGCGGATGGAAGAGTAGGCTAGCGGATGAGGTGGTGAGAATGGCGGAATGAGGGTCGTGAGCACCTCTTCGCAACGCACGCCACTAGCAATTGCTAGTGCGGCAAGGGTGGATGGATGGTGGAGTAATAAGGCGCACCTCAAGCAATAATAATGAAATCACACAAATCACATAGACATGAAAAAGTGCAAGATCATTAACTACAATAAAATGTACTTCATCAATACAAAGAGTTAAACTAAGCTATCAAATACAAGAGGAAGAGGTGTGCGAATCAACCGAATCCGAAGCCTTGTTGAGGGTTCACGGTTGGAATCCCGGGTTGTCAATCCGAGTCCAAGATCGGTCCTCAACTGCGTCCGGGGTAGAGGAGGCTGTCACTCACTCCCAATGGACCCGTCTTCTTCGTTGAAATGACCCGTAGATTACGGCTCCAGCTCCTCCTAACTTGATGGAGAAAGCTAGGTCAAAACTCCGCTTGAAGCTCTAGGATGAAGGAGGAGGCCGAGAGGATGCTCCGGCGTTGATTTGGCGTTGAAAGCTTGCCCGGAGACCCTCCCTAAGGTGGAGGATGAAGGGGGACGGAGGAAACCCTCGTCCAAGACGAAGAACGGCGGAAAATCGCGGATCTGGATCGATCTCCCAAAATAGGGCGGAACCTGCGTATTTATAGAAAGCAGAAATAAACAGCGCGCACGATCACTAGCGCACGACCAGTGGTCGTGCGCGATATGGTCAGTGATCGTGCGAAATGGAGGCAGAAAAGTGGAAAAAGATGTCATGACTGCGTACGACCGGCAGCGCACGAGCAGTGATCGTGCGCGGTATGGCTGGTGATCGTGCGATATGGCGGGACAGAACTTTCCCATGAGAGGTCATGACTGCGCACGACCGATGATCGTGCGCCAAAGAGGTCGATGGTCGTGCGTGGGTAAAAACGCACGACCATTGACTCCTTTGCCAAAAATGGTGAAAGTCCGACGCCGGACGCCCACACGATCCCAGAACCTGCAGGAAAACTGGACGGGATGTCGATCATGGCAGTCACAGACATAAATATAATGCACAGCAAAAGGGAAATACACACACGCATAAAAATAGGCTAAAAGAGTGCACAAGACGTGTAAAACCGTAGCGAACCAAAAGGAGTGCAAATGACGCTAAACGGTGTGCAAAGACAAGAAAATAAGCCTAGATGAGTCCGAAAATAGGTATACAAAGAGGACTCATCAGAGATAGAGGTTATGGTAGTAGAAGTTGATGGAAGGAATGATGGTTGGGAAAGAATATCATGAAGGAGTTGTTGATAGGATGTTGTGGATGATGGAAGCTCAGTAGGTGAGGATGGGGAGTCATCCATAAAGGAATCTTCCATGAGATTGAAGGATGGTATGGTGGTGTCTAGGTCAAGAGGTGGATAGAAGTGTAGGGGATGGAATTGGTCTTCTGTGATTGGAGGTGGAGATGAAATGGTTATGGGGGAAGAGATAGAGATGGTGATGGTTGATGAGGGGATGGTTGAAGGAACAATTGGAGAAGGTGGAGAAGAGGAGGAGGCAGGCAAATCTTCTATTAGGGCAGTTGCCTGAGGGGAAGAGACTGCAACAGTCATTGTGCCTGAAGAAGCAGTAGACCTGGTTGCCTTAACAATCTGCCTGTCCCATTTGCCAAAAAAGGCACAGGTAAGCCTCTTGGAGGCATTAATATGCATGCCAGAGGACATCAGCAGTTGAGGGCACCTGTTGTTCAAGAACAGTCCTAAGATCCTCCCAATATTAACAAGGTTTTTGTTTACCTTCTTCTTAATCAGCTCAAATAAAATTTCTCCCCAATTTAAGTGCTTCTAATCAACCAGTGCACCCATCAAGCAGAATATATACTGGAAATGGTATCATGGGCAGAATGTTTGGCTAACAGGACCTTGCCCACAACATCTACAAGGAATCTGTACTCAACAGACAGATTCTTTTTCAGCAGCTTGTTAGGGTTTGTTGTAGAATTCCCCATTCTATCTAACATCATCTCAAATTCCTCTCCAGACAATCAATAGAATCTTGTGATGAACTTAAATGAAAAACCTCTGTAAGCAGGGCTGGTGTTAGAGGTACCTGTGTTCCTGCTATTGTACCGACCACTGTAGTTGAATCCATGTTCTGTGCAGTATATACCCACTCTTTTATCTCATCGGCTGCCAGCTTTATTCTTGTAGACATAATCAGGGCCAACTGCTATTCCTTGAAAAGTTCGAGAATGTTTTGAAAATCTGGTCGCTGCTTTCAAAGGAATCCATGTCTATATCAAAACCTGTGTCAAATTTCATTTTGGCGAGGGTAGCAACAGACACTGTCATTGTATACCTGCAAAAATGAACAAACACGACCAAGTGGAGAGAGGTTTGGAGGGAAAGAAAAAGTTTGCAGAGAGTATGAAAGCGCAAAAGGAGAACGACGGCTAAAGAATGAATTTTATATTAGGGTTCAACGCCGAAAAGGAAAGATCGTTGAACTCCTTTCGACGATCTGGGCTTCTAAAGGAATCTTAAGAGTCTTCAACATCGTCGATCTCTATTCGACGATATTGGAGAGCGTCGATCTCCGATCGATGATCTCTGATTAGAAGAAGATAGCCTAGCGCTATCTGGAAAACTCTGAACTCCGGTCGACGCTTTCGGAAAATGTCGATCTCCGTTCGACGATCGTGGGGAAAAACGTCGAGCGCAGTTCAGAGACTAAAAATAGCCTACAGACACTAGAAAAATCAAGTTTTTAGCCTAGTATTTGTCTGTTTTTAGAGTTTTAAAATCTGGGGTTTTATTTTAAACTTCCTCCATCTAACATTCCTAATTGATTTAGGAAGAAGGTATGTTTCTTTTCATCCAATGGTTTGGTAAAAATATCTCCTCTTTGCAAATCAGTTGAGATATATTGAATTTCAATTTTATTTTTCTCAACATTGTCACTTAAAAAGTGATGCCTAATCTCTATATTTTTCGTCCTACTATGGAGGACTGGATTTTGTGCTATAGAAATAACACTAGTGTTATCACAAAATTTTTGACCTGTCTAAGTTGTAGCCATAGTCTAGGAGCTGGTTTTGAATCCACAAAATCTGTGAGCAACAACTACCTGCTGCCATGTATTCAGCTTCAGTAGTTGAGGTGGACACAGATGTTTGTTTCTTACAGAACAAGGAGACAAGTCTATCAGCAATAAACTGGCAAGTTCTACTGGTGCTTTTCCTGTCTACTCTACATCCAACATAATCAGCATCTGAAAATCCAGTTAATTCAAATCCTGAGCCTTTTGGATACCAGAGACCTAGATTTGGACAACTTTTTACATACCTAAGAATCCTCTTAACTAATGTTAGGTGTGACTCTCTAGGGCTAACTTGTAACCTAGCACATATACATGTATCAAACATTATGTCAGGTCTACTAGTTGTAAGGTAAAATAAAGAGCCAATCATTGCTCTATATGTTATCTGATCAACATGTTTTCCATGTTCATCAACATCTAATACAACATTAGTAGGCATTTGTGTTTTCATACATGATGCCTCAGACATACCAAATTTCTTAACCAATTCTTTTGCATACTTGGTTTGAGAAATAAATATGCCATCATCATGTTGTTTGACTTGCAATCCTAGAAAGAATGAAAGCTCACCCATGCTACTCATTTCAAATTTAGAATGCATTAGGTTAGAGAACCTTCTGCACAAATTTGAATCAGTAGATCCAAATATAATATCATCTACATATATTTGTACTAGTAGGGTATGAGACTTATGGGTTCTAATGAAAAGAGTTTTGTCTACTCTACCCCTTATAAAATCATTTTCCAATAGAAAGCATGCTAAGGTCTCATACCATGCTCTTGGAGCTTGCTTGAGACCATATAATGTTTTATGCAATTTGAAAACATGGTCAGGATAAGTTGAAGAGATAAAACCTGGGGGTTGTCTAACATAGACTTCTTCTTTAATGTCTCCATTGAGAAATGAACTCTTCACATCCATTTGGTAAACATTGAATCCTTTGTGAGCTGCATAAGCTAGGAATATTCTTATGGCCTCTAACCTTGCAACTGGTGCAAAGGTCTGGTCATAGTCTATTCCTTCTTCTTGAGAGTATCCTTGTGCAAGTAGCCTTGCCTTATTTCTTACAATAATCCCTTGATCATCCAACTTATTTCTGAACACCCACTTTGTTCCAATAATGGAGTGATCCTTAGGCCTTGGCACTAGCTCCCAAACTTTGTTTCTCTCAAATTGATGTAATTCCTCTTGCATTGCAATGATCCAGTGTGGATCTTGTTCTGCATCTTGAATTGATTGAGGCTCAACTTGAGATGGAAAGAAAGTGTGCATCAGGTTCTGGTTGACCAGATTTATGGTTTGCACACAAGCTGAGATGTCTCCAATCACTTGGGAGATTGGATGATCTCTTGTTGTTACTAAATCAACAGGGGGTGTTGATTGTTCACCAACCTGTGTTGTTGTTTCCACTAGTGGAATAACAACTGGCTCTTCAAGATGGTTCTCACCAGGATGTTGAGCATCTTCTTCATCTTCACTGCTCTCATCCTTATGTTGGATAGGTGAATGTACTGAATCCTTCTTTGCAATATTCAATCTGTCCAAATTTTTTGAAAGAGAGTTTACCTGCAAGGGTTCTATGGTAGAAGTAGACTTCTCCTTATAAAACATGTTAGTCTCATCAAAAGATACATGAACAGATTCTTCAATTTTAAGAGAAGTTTTATTATAAACCCTATAAGCTTTACTGATCATGGAGTATCCCAGAAACACTCCTTCATCAGCTTTAGCTTGAAATTTTGCTTAGTATTTTTTGTCATAATTGGGAATATAACAAATGCAACCACAAATCTTAAAATAGTATACTTTAGGTTTCTTCCCTTTGAGCAACTCATAGGGAGTCTTTCCCTTCAGTTTATGTATCAAACTTCTGTTCAACACATAGTTGGAGGTGTTCACTTCCTCTGCCCAAAAAGATAGAGGAAGGTGAGCATCTGTCAACAATGTCGTGGCAGATTCAATAAGGGTTCTGATTTTCCTTTCAGCTACCCCATTTTGTTGAGGAGTTCTAGGAGCTGAGAAAGTGTGCCTGATCCCTTCACTCTGACAGAACTCTTGCATAAGAAGAGAATCAAACTCTGTCTCATGTTCACTTCTGGTCAGGGCAATGTGAGTATTGAACTTAATCTGTATGCATTTGAGAAAATCTGTCAAACACTTAAAGTTATCAGACTTCTTCCTCAGAAAGAATACCCAAGTGAATCTAGAGAAGTCATCTACAATCACCAAAGTGTAAGATTTCCCTCCTAAGCTTTGTACTGTTATGGGTCCAAAAAGATCCATGTGTAACAGATACAAGATCCTAGGTGAATCACTCTTATTAAGTGACTTAAAACTATTTTTAGTTTGCTTGCCTAATTGACAAGCCCTGCAGAGTCCTTCCTTCTTGTAGGGGCCAGAAGGTAGTCCTCTTACAAGGTTGTCCTTGGATAGCCTAGCAATGGTTCTAAGGTTTAGATGTCCTAGTCTTTTATGCCAATAATCATTTGGTTTGCAAATTGAATTAAATAAACAGATATCTATATTGGTTGAAAGGAAATCTACAAGATAAATGTTGCCTTTCCTTTTACCTGTTAACAATGTTGTGTTATCCTTTGACTTGATCTTGCATAAGGATTTTTTGAATATCACTTGATAGCCTTCATCACAGAGTTTACTAATGCTGATTAGATTGTGCTTCAGTCCTTCCACATAAGCCACCTTCTTGAATGTGACTGAGCAAATCTGAACAACACCATATCCTTTTGTTTGTCCAAAGTTTGAATCTCCAAATATAACTTTGGGTCCAAGTTTGGTTTTGAAGGATGTTAGATTCTCCTTGTTTCCTGTCATGTGCTTTGAGCACCCACTATCTAGATACCATTGTTGGTTTATTACTGGATAGGTCTTCACCTACACATAAACAATTTATATGTTTTTGACCCAGTTTACCTTGGGTCTATGTTGATAACCTTTAAACTAAGAAATAAAAGACATCCCTGGTTGACTCTTATATCCTTCAGGATGGTATCTCCTAGGAGGTACTATCCATTCAGTATAAGGGTTGAAACTTTGGGATGAAGGACTTCTAGGATTGATTTTAGATTTACCTCTGAAAGATTGTTCAAAGCTCTGAGCTCCGTTCGACGATCGTCGAGCTGAATTCGACGATCTTTGGTCAGATCGTCGAGCTCCGTTCGAAGATCGACTATGCCAGAGTTCAGAGTTCAGAAGTCGTCGACCTGAGTTCGACGATTCAGCCCTAGATCGTCGAGCTCTCTTCGACGATCGTCGAGCTCTGTTCGACATTTTCTGTTGAACTTTATTTTTCTTAGGTAAATCAGGATTCTTCCTAGCTACCTCTACAACACCCTTTCCTTTATCTGAGATAAATTTAATTGGGGTTGTTAATACTATAGGTTGGCTGGATGAAGCACCCAAGCCCAATGTAATGTTGAGTCTTGAGTTCACTGTGCTTGTGATGTCCATTAGTCTGATGCTTCTCCCATTAAGGGATTCTTCAAACTTCTTTTCCTGGGATAGTTCACTTTTAAGTGATGCTATCTCCTCCCTACAACATTCTAACTCCTCAGAGAGTTTGAGGTTGTCTGATTTTAGAGTGCTATGTTCAGACAATTGATTTCTGAGAGAGATAATCTCTTTCTCAGACTTTAGCAGGTCTTAACAAAGTGCCTTAAATTCAGATCTAAAGTCCTCTGAATTTAAATAAAAAGAATTTATTACCTGATCTTCTTCATTTTCATGTTTAGATTCAGATTCTGACTCATGTTCTGCATCAGAATTATGTTGGGAGGCATTGATAGCCATCATGCAGAACTCCTTTTCTTCAGCATCATCTTCATAATCACTTGAGCTTGATGAAGCCTCTGATTCTTCTTCAGTTTCACTCCAGGTTTCAGCTACAAATCCCTTCCTGGGGTGTTTGTTCTTGCTGGAGGAGGATTTATCATTGTTGTTTCTCCTGAAGTCCTTGTCTTTTCTCCTATCTTTACTGACCTTCTTGTCCTTATTCTGATTTTCTGGACAATCAGGCATAATGTGGCCTGGTTTCTTGCATCCAAAACAAATAATTTCTTTATTATTGTATTTGTCATACCTTGGCTTCTCATGCCCTCTGGATGACCTCTTTCTGAAATCTTTCCTTGCCATCTTATTGAATCTTTTTGCCAGTAAGCTCATTAATTTTTCATTGCCTGTGACCTTGTCTTCAGGCTGATCTTCTGTAGCTTTGAAGGCAATTGTCTTCTCCTTCCTGATTGTTGGAGAAACAACCTTTTGTTTTTCCTCTCTATTCTTGATGAGCAGCTCATAAGACTTGAGCTTGCCCAATAAAGCTTTAGTAATGATCTCAATTAGGCTTCTGGCATCCTTGATTGGCCAGATCCTTGAGTACCAAGTGCTGGGGAAGCACATTAGGATTTTGTCATTGAGTTAAGTTAGTGAGATCTCCTTGTCCAAGGTTTTTAACTCACTAACAATTAGGCTGAGCCTGTTGTACATATCAGCAACTAACTCAGTTTCTCCTTTCTTTAAGTTCTCATACTGGGATATGAGATGGGATCTTCTGTCCTTCCTTTCATCAGCAGATCAGATACAATCTCAGAAAGCTTATCCCATATATCTTTTGCTGAACTGCATTCAGCCACGTTTTGGAATATCTCATCAGACATAGTCTGAGCAAGGATATTCATAGCCTTTGCATCTGCAACTTTCCATTTCTTTATTTCTGCATCTGTACCTGAAGGAGGTGGAACATCACTTGTACTTGTAATTACTTAGGGTCTTGGACACACTGTCAAAACAGAATTGTTGATGTCCTCATCAATAGAATTCATATATAATTTTATCCTTGCCTTCCAAAGTGCAAACTTAGAAAGATTGCACACTGGAGGTCTGGTGATAGCATAATCTTTGTTTTGTGCCATGGTTTTGTATGAAAATAAATATAATACAAAAAGTAATAACCCTCTATAAAAGATTTATCTTATCAAGGATCTTTTGGTTCAGGTGTTAGCCAGTTCAACCAATCTGTTGAAGATTCAGTTGTTGAGTAACCAATCTTCCTCTAATACTAATTGAAAGTGAGTGTAAGATTTACCTTTACTCTAGGGGGGGGGGTGAATAGAGTATTTTAAAATAATTTACAATTTAAAACTGTAAAGCAGTGGAAGTCTTGATTTATGTATATGTGTAAGGTGCTTGCAAAAAAAAACTAAGCAAGAAATAAGAAATCGTAGCACACAACAAAAACAAAACACAGCAAGCCAGATGACACAAGAAGCTATAGTGGTTCCCCAACAACCTGGGTACATCCACTCTTCTACCACCCTAGGTAGGAATCCATTACAGGAATAGTTGATCAGGTGTCGTGGGCACCAATGAGCTTTTGATAAGGTGCTCAAAAACCAAACCGAGATTTTTTGATAAGGTGTCTTGCCACCACTGAGTTTTGACAAGGTCTCAGAAACCAGCGACAAAACTTTTGAAGGGAGTTTTGAGAAACCCTTTTACAGAAGGAATAAAGAAAAACAAAAAGGTTTAGTTGTTCTTCTCTGTCAATAATCTGAGAGAAGAAAAGTGGAAGATGTTGTCAAAGCTCCCCCTGAGATCTGTAAGGGTTCAGGAAGATGAGCTTTGCTTAGGGTGATAGGTCTTAAGTTGCTTCCGATCTCCAGCAATAGATGATTTCAGCAGATGATGAAATGTGTGATGTCTGGAGTCCTTGATGAAGCTTTTGAACACTTGATGCTTGAAGGAGTAGAATAGCAGATGATCTCCTTCACAGTAATGTTCCTTGTGTTCTTGAAGAATTCTAACTCAGTAATTCTGTAAACTTTTGTCTACTGAGTCTATTCCTAGAAGATGAATTCTTGATGAATAATTTTCTTGTTCTCTCTTCTGTATTCTTTTTCAAATCTTGTCTGTTCTCTTTTTCAGAATGATTCTCTAGGGAGTATATCAGATTCTGACTTCTTGATAGCCATTAATCAGTCATAAATAACTACCTTAACTAATATCTACCTCTGGAGGAAAGTCCTTAAGAAACATTCCATTTAGTCTTCCTTGAAACTTGCTCCAGATTGATTGAAACGACTACAAAATCCTTTGCCATAAATGCTGAAAATAAGTCTGAATGAATTCCATAACTGTCCTGAATTTGAATCCTGAAATCGTCGACCTCTCAGAAAATCGTCGATCTGAGCTCAGCTATCGTCGACCTGAGCTCAGAGAGTGGACTTATACTAGAGACCCAAATCGTCGATCTGAGCTCTACGATCGTCGAACTGAGCTCAGAGACTAGGAAAACAAATAGAGACAGAGCGTCGATCTGAGCTCGAAGATCGTCGAATGGAGTTCGACGATTCGTCGACCTGAGCTCGACGAAAATTGTCTTGGTCCTCAACACTGAATCCTGATCTTTAGAAGGTCTTGAGGGCAGCTTTCAAACCTAAGTACTATCCCTAAGACTCATTATAATTGACCTATCAGACTATACAACAAGGTCAAAACAAATTCCTAAGCACATAGTGGTCCTTACCCAAATTAGTAATAGGGTGTTCCAACACGTGGCCGTTAATTTCCTTCAATTAGGATCCGACGGTCCAGAGCTATCCCTATTGTGTTAAGGCTGAGATTTGAAGGATAAACTCTCATTTCTATCAATCCTTTCTCTTTCTAAATGGTTAGAGAGTGGGGAGAGCAAGTAAGAAGGAGGAGATAGAATCCGGCTACCGGTGGAGCTTCAGAGCCCCAAATCGCGAGCCAAGTCAAGATTTTTGGTGGTAAGGCTGTTGCGGTGCTTTTCATCCGGATAGTTTTCCATGGATCCAAAGAGATCGTCAAGGGTAACAATCTTTCTTCCTTGGACATGTGAAGTCCTTGTTTTGGCATGCATATGGATTTCCCTCACCAAATGGTGGCTTTTGAGGGCTTTCCTTGGGTTGATTATTGAAATCCCCAGTCTTGCATATAGATCCGGAATTGTGTAGTGCTGAATAGGCTTGCTGTGTGAAGCCCATCTAGACAGGTTGGTCGGGATTGGTGATGTTTTATTTTGCGCACCAGAGAAGACTCTGAGTATAAATGTGTTGTTGTGGAGTCGATGAGTTGTGCCTGCGAAGGGTAGTAACAGGAAGTACTGGAGTGAAATTCTAGGGAAAAACCCTCGTGATTCGTGTGCTGTATGCTATGTTTGGGTTGAGTTTGGGTGCAAAAAGAGAGTTCTGCTGAACCCGTCAAGCGACTGCGAGGAACGATGGTATTAGCTCCCCTTTTGGATTGTGAAGTCAGTCCTTGGTGGACAGTGTGGCTATTGTCAGTTGTGAGCTCTTAAAAGGCTTAGTGCCGAACAGGAAAGATGAAGCCGACCCGTATCTGCCATTGGGACATGAGTACTATGGTATTCGGCGATGGTATGGAGACTTGAGCAACGTGTAAGGGTTGAGCTGGACCTGCGTTACGTAAGCTTGAACAGAGAGCGCCGAGGCTTTGGGCTTTTGTCGGTGGCATAATGAGAGTCTTAGGCATGCGCGCCATTAAGACTAAATGCTCAATACCGTTGGGTTTCGGACCTTGAACGGTGGTGGGACCCTGGTATTTTCGGTACACCAAGAATGTGCAGTGAGTGCACGGAGCGTCTTACCGCATGACCGACGTTTGTGATATATTGATTGTGTGTTAGTGCACATTGTGTGATATATCTACTTGTGAAATGCTAGGCTAGCAGGGAAGGAATACCACTGCCCCGAGAAAGGGGTAGTGTCGTTATAAATTGTTCAGCTGAATGCTGACTGTTGCCTTATTTGCCACCATTATGGTGGGCTATCCTTGTGCAGGTGCTGGAGAGTCAAGCGGGAAATAGCGGGTTGAAGCCCTTGCTGCTGCTGCTAATGCTACTGGACCTCGAAGGCTGAGTGAAGAACTATATTATGTTCATGTGTGGCCGGCCTGCGTGCTGATGTTTGTAATCCACACTTAAAAAGCTTAACTATAAGTCCTTAAGGCATGACTTTTGTGTATTTGGTTAACATTCCTTCGGGGTGATATATAAATGTGGTTGTTTATATATAGTGGACATTCATGGTTATTGAGTTCAATGTTTATCTTAAGCTTCCGCTAGCATGCTTTGAGTTAGGATGCGATTATGTTTTGGTATTAACCTGTAACCTCGCCTCCTATTTTGTGGCATATAGTGTGGGTCCCCGGCGGACCTTCTATTATTTAGTATTGAACGGATGGTGTCGTTACAATTTAATATCAGCTTGTCTGGTCTTCCTCTTTCGAATTCATGGTTGAATTCTTTTGTGGGGTGGCGAGCACTTGTAAGTGCTACCCGCTTTAACATTAATGAAGTCAAGAATGTTCACTAAGGAATGCAAATACACCTGTTTGAGGAACCTGCGCGTTCCTATATTGTTGTTATTGCTTGTGCTAGGTTGCTAAAGTGTGTCTTGTTCACTTATAGGTGACTCATAGTGGTGTTGGGATGTCTAAGCCCCATCATTCTGTTGAGAGTGCGACACCAATTGAGGTGCCCACACCTCCTCCTTCTGCGGAAACAGTACGCTTAGTTGTTGAGGCGCTATTTGCATTGATTCATGCACAACCTACTGGGCAGGCACAACCGATAGTGGTGCCAGAACGGGTTGGTGTAAGACTAAAACCTATTGAGGCTGTTGATCCTCGAGCAGCTGAAATACAGTTGAAGCATTTTATGAGCTTCAATCCTCCGATGTTTATGGGGGTGGGATCCCTAACGTAGGCAGAAGATTGGTTGTCGCGTGTCAAGCGAATATTGACGGCAATAAGGACGGAGGAAGATCAGAAGGTCACCTTGGCCACCTTCTTGTTGGAAGGAGAGGCTCGGCTATGGTGGGACGAGATAGAGTTGCATCACTTAGCGGGCAGGAAATTAACCGAAGTCTCAATTGAGGAGTTTTCACGACTATTCTTGAAAAAGCACCTGCTAGCAGCACAACGTATCGCCATGGAGAATGAGTTCCAATATTTAATGCAAGGAGAACGTAGTGTGGAAACTTACTTGCATGAGTTTATGCTGTTGGGATGCTATGCGTGGTTTATCTTCGCTGATGAACAACGTAAAACCAATCTGTTCTATGAAGGGTTGCGGGATGAGTTGAGATTCCTGCTCTCAAGTTCGGTGAACCAGGGGTTTCAGGCATTGGTGGATACAGCGTGTGCGGTTGTGAAGGATATGAAGTAGGTGCAGGGAAAAAGGGACTTGGCTGTGACAAAGTATGAGTTCAAAGCGCCCCGTTCTGCAAAATCGAGCTACCAAAGGAAATGGAGCAAGAGATCTAAGTCTTCTAGACAGGCTCCTTCTACAGTTGCGTCGGGGGCAACTTCGGGGCAAGAGTCTCGTACCTGCTTTACATATGGTAGAGTGGGGCATATAGCCCGTATCTGTCGGGACGGTCCGCCAAAGGTTGAAAAGAAGATGGGAGCGTCTTATGCTGATAAGGGAAAGGCAGTGGTGGAGTCCTCTGTATCCCAGGCGCAGCCTCGAGTTTATAATCTTGGCCAGCAGGAGACCATAAAGAAAAGTGACGTCGTCAAAGGTACAATCTAAGATATTGGTTGCGTACTTTTCATATTTCATACCTTGTGTGTAGCTTGTGTATGATGTGTTTGTCATAGGATTTGTCCTGATTCGTAACAATCCGGCGAGAGCACTATTCGATATGGGGTCATCGCATTCATTTCTGTCTAAGGACTTCGTAGCACGAATCAGAGTACCTAGTCATGTGATAGTGTGAAGGTGTTGTTACCAAACGGATGTGTGATGTGTGTGGATAGGACTTGTTGGGTGGAAGTTAAAATAGGAAGTCGGTATTTTTGCTTGAACGCATCTCTGCTACCGATATCGGAATTTGATGTTATCTTTGGTTTTGACTGGCTCTTGGAGAAGCGTGCCTTTATTGATTGCAATTCAAAGGATATCACACTAGGCCAGAATACCGAGCTTGAGACTAAATTTGCTGGTATGCGAGGAGTGAGAGGGATCTTGATGTCTGCACTCCAAGTCGTCAATGCTGTTCGAAAGGGTGCGGAGTTATTCTTCACACTTATTCAGGATGTTGAGCCAAAGGCCAGTGTGAATGATGTTCCGATTGTATCGGAGTTCGCTGATGTATTTCATAAAGATCTTCCTGGGTTACCACCCCAGCGGGAGATCGACTTAACTATTGAGCTGGTGTCAGGTGCGAAACCTATGGCCCGATCGCAATATCGAGTAGAACTAAAGGAAATGGCAGAATTGAAAGTTCAACTGCAAGAGTTGCTGGAACAGGGATACATACGCCCAAGTATTTCACCTTGGAGCGCACATGTTCTTTTTGTGAAAAAGAAGGACGCTAGTCTGCGGTTTTGTATTGATTATCGTGAATTGAATAAGCTGACAGAGAAAAACAAGTATCTGATTCCACAGATAGATGTTGATCAGCTAGTGGGATCAACCGTCTATTCTAAATTGGACTTAAAGTCTGGTTATTACCAGTTGAGAATTCGGGAAGGTGACATTCCCAAGACAGCATTTGGAACACGCTACAGTCATTATGAGTTCACTGTAATGCCATTTGGGCTATGTAATGTGCCATCAGTATTCATGGATCTAATGCACCGAACATTCCGAGAGTACTTGGACTTGTTTGTGATCGTCTTCATTGATGATATCTTGGTGTACTCTCAATCTGAAGCTGACCATGCGAACCATTTATGATTTGTTTTGTATACCCTGTGGAGAAATAATCTCTATGCCAAGTTCTCGAAGTGTGAGTTTTGGCTATCGTATGTGGCTTTTCTTGGCCATGTGGTAAGTGGACAGGGCATTGCAGTGGATCCGTCAAAGATAAGAGCCATACGAGAGTTGCCAGTGTTGTCGTCGATTGCCAAAGTCAGGAGTTTCCTTGGACTGACAGGCTACTATAGACGTTTTGTAAAAACTTCTCATGGATTGCTTTGCCTCTTACCATATTAACGAGGAAGGATCAGAAGTTTGTTTGGACGCCGGAGTGCATGCGAGTTTTTGAAGAGCTTAAGAGTCATTTGACCACGATGCCTGTTCTGACATTGCCATGTGGTACATAAGGCTATGAGATTTTTTAGTGATGCTTCAGGGAGCGGCTTTGGCTGCGTTCTTTTTTAGTTTGGTAAGGTGATCGATTATGGCCGACGCCAGTTGAAAGTGCATGAGCGAAATTATCCCGTCCACGACTTGGAGTTGGCGGCGGTGATTTTTGTACTTAAATTATGGCATCATTATCTATATAGAGTAAAAGTGGATATATTTACGGACCACAAGAGCCTAAAGTACCTATTGGATAAGAAGGATCTCAATATGTGACAACGAAGGTGGATGGAGTTCCTCGGGGACTACACCTTTGATATTCACTACACTCCCGGGAAGGGAAACGTGGTCGCAGATGCCTTGAGTCGTAGGACTCCGTCAAGGGCAAATTGGTTAGAGATGCATGATGAGTGTCTGATCCAGGAGTTGGAAGAGTTAGAGATTTCTTGTGTTGACAAGAATTCCACAGCAAATGCGTTCTTGGACAGGACGGAGGTACAGTATGACCTTGCGGACAGGGTTTGACAATCAACAGAAGTAGATGAAAGTCTACAACGCTATACAGTGGATGGTTCAAATGACCAATTCTCCTGGGATGACGGCCTTTTGAGGAAAGAGGGTTGTTTGTGCGTTCCAAGTATGGGTAAGTTGAGGGAAGAATTGATGTATGAGGCTAACTTTACAAAATACTCAATTCACCCAGAGAGCACAAAAATGTACAAGAACATGAAAAAACTATTCTGGTGGCCAGGGTTAAAGAAAGACATTGCACATTATGTGTCTAAATGTCAAACCTGTGCCTTGGTAAAAGCTGAATTCCAGAAGCTCAGAGGTTTCCTGAAGTCGTTAACTATTCCAGAATGGAAGTTTGATGATATTTCAATGGATTTCGTGCACGGTTTGCCGAGATCTCAACGCGGTAATGAGTCAGTATGGGTGATCGTAGACCGGTTGACTAAAGTGGCTCACTTCCTTCTGAATAAGAGGGACGATTAAGTGGAAGTCTTGGCGAAATTTTATGTTGAGCAAATTGTACGATTGCACGGTGTTCCCCGTAGCATCGTAAGTGACCGTGACGGGCGCTTCACATCGAATGATTGGAGGCTAATCCATCAGTTATTGGGAACAACGTTAACGTTCAGTATGGCCTTTCATCCTCAAACGGATGGCCAAACTGAGAGGACCAACAGAACGATGGAGGACATACTCCAAATGTGCCACTTGGATTTTGGAAAGAGGTGGGAGGATCACCTCTATATAGCAGAGTTTGCCTATAATAATAGCTACCAAGGGAGCATAAGTATGACACCGTTTGAAGCTTTGTATGGTCGTAAATGTCTTACACCGTTAGCTTGGGCAGAAACAGGGGAATCTAAATTATATGGGTGTCACAACCCGCATTTTCTCCGAATTAAAGAATTATCAGAGTATGAGAAAACGTGCGTCATGATGCCACGTCAAGCAGGGGATTACTGCTGACGCTCAGGCAAAACCAACTACTACACTTTATGAAAGAAATTTATAAGTTTAATGATTAGAAAATCAGTTATACTTTAGAGGCCGTATCCCTCGGCTCGGTGGATCACCTAGTCCACAGTTAAAAACTATACTTATGCGCTGCGGAAAAATACTTAATTCAGGTTTGACTTCCTAAGGAGTGCATAAGAGCCCTAAGAGGACCACTTATGCCATGCAAGACTCTACATTTAATTTATATTATATATAAGGAAACGATCTTTATACGTTGCTTGGAAAATAGTGATTTACTTTTATAAAACATGCTGGTCATGCGATGTACTTCTAATAATAATAATTGTAGTTTAAAATAACTAGCAACCTAGCATAAATCCTCCCCAGAGCAAGTAGACTATCTCCAGAAAATGGTAGCAGCAAAAGTAATATATCTAGTACAAAGGTAAAAACTACCAGTGGGCGCCAACAACCTGACACGAACCCACAGGCAAATATGTATGTCTGTAAAAAATATATAGAAAAAAAAACTACCTCACTAATCAAAGCAACAGGATCTCAAAGGTCCAAGAGACCACCAACAACACCACCATAACCTAGCCACCAAACTGGCTACTGCTTAGAACCTGAGGAATTCAAAAGAAGAAAGAATACCTCAGCAAGCAAAACAAGGAAAAACTGCATGGAAGTGCCAACCAGGGAATAAATAAAAGAGGAAAACACACAGTAATAAAAGTAACAACTGCCCAAGGCAAGACAATAAGGAATGCACTACGTGCGAGAAAACAGCACCAACCCTGCCCAGAAACTATATCCTGCAGGGTCTACTAGGCTACCAAGAGCCCAAAGTGCTGCAATCTACCAAGGAAGAAACTTCTAATACCCTAAGCTGTGGGAGATGATAGTAGCAAAAACAAATAGCCTGGATCAGGGTTGGAGGCAAACTCAGTCCCCCAACCACCATTTCCAAGCCAACAAGCTCAAGGGTCTACATGTGAAAGCACAAGGGACCTTCCACCCCCTTGCCCAGCCCGTACCTAGAGCAAGATAGAAGAATAAGGGTGGCCTTGGCTAAATAACATAACACCTCTCCCATGAAGAGCTTCAAACCACCACTACTAACCACAACCCACGATTCGGCCATTAGGAAAGAAAAACATGGCCGATAAGGAAACTACAATTATAATCAAGGAATTCACTCGGGAATGAAAATCGAGGTAAGGGAAACAGTGTTGAAGTTACTCAACAGGGCTTGGCGTTGAGTGGGACCCACTCAACGCCTAACCAGAGCTTGGCGTTGAGTGAGTTAGCCTCACTCAGCGCCAGAACAGCCATGGCGTTGAGTGAGGTCCACTCCCTCAACGCCTTCAACAAAAGAAGCAGCGGCGTTGAGTGAGCTAACCTCACTCAACGCCAAAACGGCTGTGGCGTTGAGTGATGTACACTCCCTCAACGCCTTCAGCCAAAACCACAAAACCCAACAATGGCATAGAGTGAGTCCACCTCCCTCAACGCTAAAGCAGCTTTGGCATTGAGTGAGGTCAACTCACTCTACGCCAAAGTTCATTCCCGTAGGAAAACCCTAAGCCAACGCCAACAAGAGGAGGTCGGCGAGAATGCCGACGGATTCTCGCCGAATCGGCGGGAATGCAGGATGATTCTCGCCGATTCGGCGAGAATCCAGAATGATTCTCGACGATTGGCGGGAATCAAGGATGATTCTCGCCGAATCGGCGGGAATCAAGGATGATTCTCACCGAATCGGCGGGAATCAAGGATGATTCTAGCCGAATCGGTGGGAATCAAGGATGATTCTCGCCGAATCGGCGGGAATCAAGGATGATTCTCGCCGATCGGTGGGAATCACGTCGAAATAGGAGGGAATCACTTGGTGATTCCCATCGATTTTGACTTAGACGAAAATTCTCACTCAATCTCCCCACCACTCAGCCGCAAAGAACAAACGTAACTATGGCTTTGAGTGTGTCCACCACACTCAATGCCAAGTCCGGGCGGCTTTTGGCTTTGAGTGTGTGCACCACACTCAACACCAAAACCTGAGAGTCTTCCAAGACTGGTTCTACCTAGAGCCCTACCACAACAACCTCCCTCACTCTCTCTCTCAGCTCCACCCGCAAAAGCACCCAACTAGAACTACAAATCTGGAGTCTAAATGGTTATAACAACCATCAGGTTGAGCAAAGCAACACAAGGAGGGGGCTCATAGGCGAATCTAAGCCCTAAATTCAGCAAGGTAAAAGAGAATATGCTTGGTTTCTACCCTAGGGATAACCGGGGAACATTCTAGAATATCAAAAGAACAACAATGGCAAGGGCAAGAATACTAATTGCCTCGATTTCTGGCGAAGCTTGGTCAGCCTTCCCTCCTCTTCGTTCTGCACTAGAAGAAGCAGCACCTAACAAGCAAACCCGCACTTTAATGGCGGAAAAGCACAAGAAACCGAAAATCCAAGTCTCCTAAAACTCCACGAAAATCAAACCTCTTACTGTCGAAACGTAGAACTGAGCGAGAGCAAGACAACGCCGCTTTCGGAATCGAAATCCGTCCTCGAACACTCCCGTAATCGCCGCCCGAAGGCTAGGGCTAATCGTCGCTTCCGCCTCTGCTTTCCGCGAAACAGGAACAACGGTTTCGGGAAGAAGAAGAAGAATGGGCCACTGATTCTAATTAAGGCTTTTATATAAGTTTAGCCATGTCGGTTCAGCCTAACTACCTCCCAAGCCACCAGTTCACTTAATTTAAAAGGGTTTCTAATTAGATTTTACTAATGACACACCCAAAACGACACGAAAACCGAACTACCTCGGAATTCGACGAAATTCGCACCGTTGCTAAATATCCACGCTACGAACACAACGACGAAGTCGAGATTAACTTTTGATGAACAGAACTTCAGTTATACCCTTCCGAAGCCAAAACACAAGCATCCCCCGAGAGGCCACACCGGGTCACCCAAAACGACTCGGCTTGCTAGGGAGGTCTTGCCAACAGGCTACAAAATAGGGCACCCAGTTCTAAGGAGTTAAGACCACACTCCACAGATGGAACAAGACAAGAAAATGCATCGACGTAATGCCAAATGAGGATTAAAATAATCGCAGAAAAATCGGGGGCGTTACAGTCACTCCCCTTAAAAGAAAGTTTCGTCCCGAAACTTTACGCACAACACTTCTACTATAGAAGGAAAGTAATAATTCAAACATTACAAGAAGAAAAACAAACCAAACTTATCCGGGAAACAGCTAAGGGTAAGCCTCCCTCATTGCCGACTCTAACTCTCAATTTGCGCTCTCCAAATCCTGATTCCTCCAAAGAACTTTCACCATCGGAATAGACTTCTTTCGCTGCACTCGCTCCTGAGTATCCAAAATACGGACCGGCACTTCAACAAAAGAGAGGTTGGGCTCCAGCAGGGGCACAACGTCCAAGACTTGCCCACTACTGTGCACGCACTTCAGCAATTGGCTAACATGGAAAACATTATGAACACCTGGGAAGTTTGCTGGCAAATCCAACCTGTAAGCTGACACGCCAATCCGCTCCAAAAACATAAACGGGCCCACATACCTCGGGTCCAATTTCCGATTCTTACCAAACCTCTTTACACCCACCATCGGGGAAACCTTAAGAAATACAAGGTCCCCCAAAAAAACTCCAAGGCAGACCTACGCCGATTGGCGTTCTTCTCGTACCTCTCCTGAGCTATACGAAGCTTCTCTCGAACAAGCTTCACTGCGACTTCCATTTCTTCGAGCGCATCAGGACCTAACAATGGCCTTTCACCAGCCTCAGCCCAAAACAACGGAGTTCTGAAGCGCCTCCCATACAAGGCTTCGAACGGAGCCATCTGCAAGCTCTCCTGATAACTATTGTTGTATGAAAATTCCATAAGTCGCAGCCGCTAATCCCACGCTCCACAGTGGTCTAAAATATAACATCAGATCATATACTCAACTATCTGATTCACCCGCTCCATCTTCCCATTAGTCTGTGGGTGGTACACAGTAGAATACCTCAGATCCATACCCAAACCCTCCTGCAGACTCTGCCAAAAACGAGAAGTAAACCGAGAGTCTCGAATAGAAATGATGCTAACCGGCACACCGTGCAGTCGGATGACTTCATTTAAGTATAACTCTGCTATCTTCTTCATAGGGTAATCTATCTTATATAGCACTAAGTGAGCACACTTTGTCAGTCTATCCACTATGACCCAAACGGAATCAAATCCCCTCGGGGATCGCGGTAAACCCGTGATGAAATCCATAGATATACTTTCCCACTTCCAAGTCGGGATCTCTAACAGAGTCAAATTGCCACCAGGCCTTCCATGATCAGCCTTCACCCGCTTGTAAGTGTGGCACTCCGCAACAAATCGGGCTATATCTCCTTTCATGCCATACCACCAGGCAATTTGCTTAAAGTCACGATACATCTTCGTAGATCCTGGATGGTAGGCAATGCTGGATCCATGAGCCTCTCTGCAAACCATACCCCTAATGTCCCCAACTGCGGGGATGCAAAATCGGCCACGGTACTTCAAATTTTTCGCATCATCGATGGAATAATCCGGTAACTCTCCTCTCTCAGTCCTGAAGAATAAGTGTAGAAGATCCGGGTCGTCCTTCTGGTGAAGTCTAGTCAAAGAAATCCAAGACGGCTCTGCCACTGACAAACTACTCTGCAGGCCACAGCATCCCACAGATATATCCATAAGGAGGAACTCTTCCACTAAACGGTCGGCGGAGAGATTAAAGATTTTCCCCGTCTTCCGACTCAGGGCGTCGGCCACCACATTGGCCTTGTCTGGATGATACTGGATCTCTACATCATAATCGGCCACATACTCTAGCCACCGACGCTGGTGCAGATTTAACTCCTTCTGCGTGAACATGTACTTCAGGCTCTTATAGTCGGTGAAGATCTTGCACTGAGCCCCATAAAGTAGGTGTCTCCACAGCTTCAACGCATAAATAACCGCTGCGAACTCGAGGTCATGCGTAGGATAATTCTTCTCATGAGTCTTCAGTTGCCTTGACCCATAGGCAATCACCTTACCAACCTGCATTCATACGCATCCCAGACCTACATGCGAAGCATCTACGTATACATCATAATCCACACCCTCAGTAGGCAGGGTCAGAACGGGAGCGTGCACAATCTTCTCTTTAACTCCAGGAAGGCTTCTTCGCACTTCTCGCTCTAAACAAAAGCCATGTTCTTCTGAGTCAGCTTAGTCAAAGGTGCAGCTAGGGTAGAGAAACCCTCCACAAACCTCCTGTAGTAGCCGGCCAACCCTAGGAAGCTCCTGATCTCCTTGGGCGTGCCCGACCTACTCCAATCCATCACTGCTGCGATCTTTTCCAGGTCAACCGAGATCCCATCCTTATTAACCACGTGGCCCAGAAACGAGACCTGAGGCAACCAAAATTCGCACTTACTTAACTTGACGAATAACTTATGGTTCCTCAACTCCGATAGAACCAAGCGCAGATGCTGCTCATGCTCCTCAGCACTGCGAGAATAAACCAACACATCATCGATGAAGACCACCACGAACTTATTTAGGAAATCCTTGAACACCCGGTTCATCATATCCATGAATGCTGATGGAGCGTTGGTCAATCCAAATGACAACACTAAGAACTCAAAATGTCCATGCCTTGATCTAAACGCAGTCCGTGGAATATCTGCCTCACGGATCCTAAGCTGATGATAGCCTGAACGAAGGTCAATCTTGGAGAAGACCGTGCTACAGCGCAACTGGTCAAATAAATCATAGATCCTCGGAAGAGGGTAACTGTTCTTAATTGTGACTTTGTTCAGCTCCCTATAGTCGATGCAAAGCCACATTGACCCATCTTTCTTCTTAACAAATAGAACAGGAGCACCCCAAGGCAACGAACTCTGCCTGATAAACCCTTTCGCCAACAACTCATCTAACTGGACTCGCAACTCCTCTAGCTCTCGAGGGGCCATCTTGTACGACGCTTTAGCAATAGGACGCGTACCCGTCTCCAAATCGATCACAAACTCAACATCCCGCTCGGGAGGCTGACAAGGAAGGTCATCAGGAAAAACATCGGTGAAGTCACGAACAACAGGAATCTCCTCTAAGCGCGGTACACTAACAGCGGTCCCAACCCCCGAGACCAAACAAGCAAAATAGTCCGAAAGAAAAAGCTTTTGAGCACATACCGCAGAGATGACAGGAGAATCCTGGCTCAGATCTGCATACACGCTTCCGGGCTGACTGTCGTCCCTGATGAAGTCCAAGCACTTCCATTTGCACTGAATGACTACAACATACCTAGACAGCCAGTCCATGCCCAAAATAACATCGAAGTCCTCCAGATCAATCATCTTCAGGTCTGCCTTCGTAAGGAAGCCCCCCAACAAAACAGGGCAATCTAACACGCCCAAATCCGACAGCACAGATTCACTAGAGGGGAACTTGACACGAAAGGTATCTCGAACTCGATCTAAAGTCAACTGATGTCGCTCTACAAAGGCTCTATCCACGAACGAGTGGGTAGCGCCGGAGTCAAATAGAACACGCGCCATGCGGTTCTTCACCTTAAACTTCCCTATAGGAACATATAGAACTAAGGAACTACCACAACAATACTACAAACATTCTAGCAAGACAAGAACAAAACATTCAGGCTGGAAAGACAACTAACCTGAGATGACCTGAGTCGAAGCTTCAGCCTCCTTAGAAGAGATCACGTTTAGCTTTCCCTTGCCCACACGCTGAGGTGGAGGAAACGCCTGAAGAGGAACTGCAGGAAGAGCAGGCTGAACCTGAGGACACCTAGACTTGATTTGTCCCTTCAGCCCACACTAAAAACAGACCTTATCCTTAGACCGGCACTGGGCAGCATCATTCCCGGGTCGCTTGCAAACAGAACAGGAGACATCTCTCCTCAGAGCACCCTGAATCGAATGAACCTGCTCCTTCCTCTGAGCTGCTGCTCTCTTGAAACATCTCTCGACAGGGTGGCCTGACCGGCCACAGAAACTGCACACCACTTTGCTCTTCTTTCTAGGAACTGCATCCGGTACCTGGGGTTTCCTTTCCTCCACAGACTTCCTCTTATCCTTCCTACTTTGCTGTCCTCTGCTCTTCGCGGTCTCAATATCCTCCACCTTCAGAGCAGCCTCCACTACTCCTGCATAAGTCTCTGACCCATAAGCACTGGTCAACTGCTGCACCTCACTCGTCAAACCACCGAGAAATCACTTAACTTGATCAGCCTATATGCTGACGAATCCTGGGGCAAAATGGCTCAGCTTGCTGAACTCTATCTCATACTCACCCACCATAAGCTTCCTTTGCTTCAGATGGAGGAAGTCGTTCATGAGGCGGTCACGCTCGACTGAGGGTAAAAACTTCCTCAATAGCATCTCCTTGAACACCCCCAAGAGAATCCAGCTACCAAGCTCTCCTTCTCTCTCAGCCACCAACTCTTAGCCAAACCTTTAAGCTGATAAGCGGCTATCATCACCCTTTGATTGTATGCAATCCCTGAGTACAAGAACATCTCCTCCATGGAGATCTGCCAGTCGTCTATCACCATGAAATCTGCCTTCCCGTCATAAGTGGGAGGGCTCAGCCTCTGAAACTGCGAGATGAAGGCCATCTCCACTGGCACCACCACTGGAGGTCTTAAAGGTGCAGGAGGGGGAGGAACAACAATCCCCCCTATAGGGCCTTGCACTCCCTGAGTCTGACCTGCCACAACTTCTACCAAAGACTGAATCTGGGCTCGCACCTTCACCAACTGCCTGCTCAAGGAATCGCTACTCTGCCGCAAGCTTTCGATTACCGCATCATTCTGAGCTCCAGATGACTCACCCTCAGACAGGGGAGTTGATCTAGTTGAAGGACGTCTCGCCATCCTAAAGTCATAGCAACACTAGTTAGATCCTAGTACAATGGCTAGACCCAACTACTAGTACAGACAATACATATGTAGATATGAACTTAAAGCTGCTAAACATGCTCTGGGAGTTTATCTTTTTACAAAAAATTAATGTTATGCCCTAACGTAGGATGGTTAACCACCACCATACTAATTCTTGTGCCTAGATCGGGAATGCATGACTTTATATTATTTTTGACTCGAAAACTTATGTGTGTACATATGTCATCCTGCCAGTCTTTAGCTTGGCACGTTGTGCTTATGCCATGTTATGCTATGCATGTTTGTGCTATGCATTCTAAAAAGGCCCTAATGCATGTTATGAGTTGCGTACACATGAAAATGTTATGCATCTCATACTACATAACAATCGCATGCAACGAAAAAGAAAATGTGCTAGTCGCAGCCATGTGGTGAGGTTATGCATCCCATACTACATAACCCACACATGTTGCCCCTATGGTGGATCCATATACAAACATATATTATGCATCCCATACTACATAATATGCCCCGTATACTTCATGTTATGCTATGAGTGTAGTGTTTGTGCTTCTGCCAAGACGTGTTGATGACATATCGGTGTGAGAATGACATGATGCTGAACTACTAATGCAATCAAAAGGGAAGGTTGCCCGACTAACCCTTCAGGCAACCTCTTTCTGATTGCAACTGTCACAACCTGCATTTTCTCTGAATTAAAGAATTATCAGAGTATGAGAAAACGCGCGTCATGATGCCACGTCAAGCAGGGGATAACTGCTGACGCTCAGGCAAAACCAACTACTACACTTTATGAAAGAAATTTATAAGTTTAATGATTAGAAAATCAGTTATACTTTAGAGGCCGTATCCCTCGGCTCGATGGATCACCTAGTCCACTGTTAAAAACAATACTTATGCGCTGCGGAAAAATACTTAATTCAGGTTTGACTTCCTAAGAAGTGCATAAGAGCCCTAAGAGGACCACTTATGCCATGCAAGACTCTACATTTAATTTCTATTATATATAAGGAAACGATCTTTATACGTTGCTTGGAAAATAGTGATTTACTTTTATAAAACATACTGATCATGTGATGTACTTCTAATAATAATAATTGTAGTTTTAAAATAACTAGCAACCTAGCATAAATCCTCCCCAAGGAAAGTATACTATCTCCAGAAAATGGTGGCAGCAAAAGTAATATATCTAGTACAAAGGTAAAAACTACCAGTGGGCGCCAACAACCTGACACGAACCCACAGGCAAATATATATGTCTGTAAGAAAAGTACAGAAAAAAAACTACCTCATTAATCAAAGCAACAGGATCTCCAAGGTCCAAGAGACCACCAACAACACCACCGTAACCTAGCCACCAAACTGGCTACTGCTCAGAACTTGTGGCATTCAAAAGAAGAAAGCATACCTCAGCAAGCAAAACAAGGAAAAACTGCATGGAAGTGCCAACCAGGGAATAAATAAAAGAGGAAAACACACAACAATAAAAGTCACAACTGCCCAAGGCAAGGCAATAAGGAATGCACTACGTGCGAGGAAACAGCACCAACCCTGCCCAGAAACTACATCCTGCAGGGTCTACTAGGCTACCAAGAGCCCAAAGTGCTGCAATCTACCAAGGAAGAAAATTCTAACACCCTAAGCTGTGGGATATGGAAGTTGAAAAAACAAACAGCCTGGATTCGGGTTGGAGGCATACTTAGTCCCCCAACCACCATTTCCAAGCCAACAAGCTCAAGGGTCTACATGTGAAAGCACAAGGGGCCTTCAACCCCCTTGCCCAGCCCGTACCTGGAGCAAGATAGAAGAATAAGGGTGGCCTTGGCTAAATTACACAACACCTCCCCCATGAAGAGCTTCAAACCACCACTACTAACCACGACCCACGATTCGGCCATTTGGAAAGAAAAACATGGCCGACAAGGAAACTACAATTATAATCAAGGAATTCACTCGGGAACGAAAATCGAGGTAAGGGAAATAGTGTTGAAGTTACTCAATAGGGCTTGGCATTGAGTGGGACCCACTCAACGCCTAACCAGAGCTTGGCGTTAAGTGAGTTAGCCTCACTCAGCGCCAGAACAGCAATGGCATTGAGTGAGGTCCACTCCCTCAATGCCTTCAGCAAAAGAAGCAGTGGCGTTGAGTGAGCTAATCTCACTCAACGCAAAAACGGCTATGGCGTTGAGTGAGGTCCACTCCCTAAACGCCTTCAGCCAAAACCAAAAAACCTAACAGTGGCGTAGAGTGAGTCCACCTCCCTCAACGCCAAAGAGCCTTTGGCGTTGAGTGAGGTCAACTCACTCTAAGCCAAAGTTCATTCCCGCAGGAAAACCCTAAGCCAACGCCAACAAGAGGAGGTCGGCCGGAATGCCGACAGATTCTCGCCGAATCGGCGGGAATGCAAGATGATTCTCGCTGAATCGGCGAGAATCCAGAATGATTCTCGACGATCGGCGGGAATAAAGGATGATTCTCGCCGAATCGGCGGGAATCAAGGAGGATTCTCGCCGAATCGGCGGGAATCAAGGATGATTCTCGCCGAATCGGCGGGAATCAAGGATGATTCTCGCTGATCGGTGGGAATCACGTCGAAATCGGCGGGAATCACTTAGTGATTCCCGTCGATTTTTACTTAGATGAAAATTCTCACTCAATCGCCCCACCACTCAGCCGCAAAGAACAAACCGAACTATGGCTTTGTGTGTGTCCACCACACTCAACGCCAAGTCCGGGTGGCTTTTGGCTTTAAGTGTGTGCACCACACTCAACACCAAAACCCGAGAGTCTACCAAGACTGGTTCTACTCAGAGCCCTACCACAACAACCTCCCTCACTCTCTCTCTCGGCTCCACCCGCAAAAGCACCCAACTAGAACTACAAATCTGGAGTATAAATGGTTATAACAACCATCGGGTTGAGCAAAACAGCACAAGGAGGGGGCTCATAGGCGAATCTAAGCCCTAAATTCAGCAAGGTAAAAGAGAATATGCTTGGTTTCTACCCTAGGGCTATCCGGGAAACATTCTAGAATATCAAAAGAACAACAATGGCAAGGGCAAGAATACCACTTGCCTCGATTTTCGGCGAAGCTTGGTCGGCCTTCCCTCCTCTTCGTTCTGCACTAGAAGAAGCAGCACTTAACAAGCAAACCCGCACTTTAATGGCGAAAAAGCACAAGAAATCGAAAATCCAAGTCTCCTAAAACTCCACGAAAATCAAACCTCTTACCGTTGAAACATAGAACTGAGCGAGAGCAAGACAACGCCGCTTTCGGAATCGAAATCCATCCACAAACACTCCCGGAATCGCCGCTCGAAGGCTAGGGCTAACCGTCGCTTCCGCCTCTGCTTTCCACGAAATAAGAACAGCGGTTTCGGGAAGAAGAAGAAGAATGGGCCGCTTATTCTAATTAAGTCTTTTATATAAGCTTAGCCATGACGGTTCAGCCTAATTGCCTCCCAAGCCACCGGTTCACTTAATTTAAAAGGGTTTCTAATTAGATTTTACTAATGGCAAACCCAAAACGACACGAAAACCGAACTACCTCGAAATTTGATGAAATTCGCACCGTAGCTAAATATCCATGCTATGAACACAACGACGAAGTAGAAATTAACTTTCGATGAACAGAACTCGATTTATACCCTTCCGAAGCCAAAATACAAGCATCCCCCGAGAGGCCACACCGGGTCACCCAAAACGACTCGGCTTGCTAGGGAGGTCTTGCCAACAGGATACAAAATAGGGCACCCAGTTCTACGGAGTTAAGACCACACTCCACAGATGGCACAAGCCAAGAAAACGCGTCGACGTAATGCCAAACGAGGATTAAAATAATCGCAGAGAAATCCGGGGCGTTACAATGGGCATAAGGAAGTCGAAGATATTAATTCGACGATACGCTCTATTCGGGAGAGGCTACTGATAGCCCAAGATAGACAAGCAAAGTATTATAACGCCAAGCACCGAAATGTTGAGTTTGTGATGTGTGATTGGGTATATTTGAAAATCAAGCCCTTCAAAGGCGTGTCCAGGATTCGACGCTTGAAAAAGTTAAGTCCGAGATATCTTGGTCCGTTTGAAGTGGTGGAGCAAATTGTGGAAGCTGCCTATCAGCTAGCTCTTTTGGCAGAATTGAGTGGATTACATGATGTGTATTACATATCAGTGCTTCGGAAAGCCATAAAAGATCCAGCTCAGGTGATTGCGAATGATCACGTATCAGTCAAATTTGGGCTAACGACGATGGTTAGGCCCATTCGAATCGAGGATAAAGCCGATAATCAGTTACAGAACCAGACAACCAGGATGGTCAAGGACCGCTGGGACCACTATGGCCGTGAGGAACTATCATGGGAGCGAGAGCAGACCATGCGTACTGAATTTCTCAAAATGTTTGATTAAACTGTTACATAGTGCATATCATGTTGTAAACATAGTTTTGTTTAAGTTATAACATCTTTATTGCTGTTTCCTTACTGAATACAAATTTATGGACGAAATTTCTTGTAATGAGTGGAGGGTTGTAACACCCCAAATCACAAGAATGTGTACAGGCTGAGCAACACGGCCTAGGACACAGGCATTTCCCAAGCCGTGTCCTGCTCTGTGTTGTCGAGTTGAAACACAGCCTGTCGAGTGCTCAACGAAATGCACTCGATGATTCTCGAGAGGGTACATGGCCAATGACACGAGTTTGTCCTAGGCCGTGTCCTACTGAGGTTGATGAAATGCACTCGATGCTCCTCGAGAGGCAAGTCGAGTTGGGTACACACAGAGCCGTGCCCTTCTCTGGTTTTGGCCAGGTTTATGAAGCCTGTTGAACACAAGTTGGACACGGGTGTGTCCGAAGCCGTGTCTTGCACACGGCCTGTGACATACGCGTGTCACAGGGCCGTGTCCTGTTCTGGCTGAGTCGGTTTCTTTGCCACTTAAGGCACACGACCTGTGACACGGGCGTGTCGAAAGCTGTGTTCGGTCCAGGAAATTGAGTTTCAGGGGGATTCGTGGCCGTTCATTTCTTTCAATTAGGATCCGACGGTCCAGAGTTATCCCTGCTGTGTTAAGGCTGATATTTTAAGGATAAACTCTCATTTATATCAAGCCATTCTCTTTCTAAAGGGTTAGAGAGTGGGGAGAGCAAGGAAAAAGGAGAAGAAGAATCCGACTACCGGTGGAGCTTCAAAGCCCCGAATCGCAAGCCGAGTCCAGATTTGTGGAGGCAAGGCCATTGCGGTGTTTTTCATCCGGAAAGTTTTCCATGGCCCCAAAGAGATCGTCAAGGGTAACGATCTTTCTTCCTTGCACATGTGAAGTCCTCTTTTTGGCATGTATAGGGATTTCCACCACCAAATGGCGGCTTTTGAGGGATTTCCTTTGGTTGATTCTTGAAATCCCCAGTCTTGCATATAGATCCGGAAATGTGTAGTACGGAATAGGCATGCTGTGTGAAGCCCATCTAGACAAGTTTGTCTGGATTGGTGATGTTTCATTTTGCGCACGGGAGAACACTCAGCGTATAAACGTGTATGTTATGGAGTCGAAGGGTTCCGCCTGTGAAAGGTAGTAACATGAAGTACTGGAGTGGAATTCCAGGAAAATACCCTCGTGATTCGTGTGTTGTATGCTATGTTTTGGTTGAGTTTGGGTGCAGAAAGAGAGTTCTGCTGAACCCGCCAAGTGACCGCGAGGAACGCTTGTATTTGCTCCCCTTTTGGATTGTGAAGCCAGTCTTTGGTGGACAGTGTGGCTATTGTGAGCTGCGAGCTCTTAAAAGGCTTAGTGCCGAACAAGAAAGATGAAGCAGACCCGCGTTTGTCGTTGGGCCATGAGTACTGCAGTATTTGGTGATGGTATGGAGACTTGAGCAACGGGTAAGGGTGGAGCTGGACCTGCGTTATGTCAGCTTGATAAGAGAGTGCCAAGGCATTGGGCTTTCGTTAGTGGAATAATGAGAGTCTTAGGCCTGCGTGCCATTAATACTAAATGCTCAATACCGTTAGGTTTCGGATCTTGAATGGTGGTGGGACCCTGGTATTTCCGGTACACCAAGAATATACCCTGAGTGCACGGCGCGTCGGGCCGCGTGGCTGACGTTTGTGATATATTGATTGTGTGTGAATGCACATTGTGTGATATTTCTGCTTGTGAAATGCTATGCGTAAAAGGAAGGAATACCACTGCCCCGGGAAAGGGGTAGGGTCGTTATAAATTGGTCAGCTGAATGATGACCGTTGTCTTATTTGCCACCATTATGGTGGGTTGTCCTTGTGCAGGTGCTGGAGAGCCGAGCTGGAAATAGCGGGCTAAAGCCCTTGCTGCTGCTACTAATGCTGCTGGCCCTCGAAGGCTGAGTGACGAACTGTATTGTGTTCATGTGTGTCCGGCCTGCGTGCCGATGTTTGTAATGCACACATAAAAAGCTTAACTGTAAGGCCTTAAGGCTAGACTTTTGTGTATTTGGTTAACATTCCTTCAGGGTGATATATAAATGTGGTTTTTTATATATAATGGACATTTGTGGTTATTGAGTTCAATGTTTATCTTAAGCTTTCGCTACCATGCTTTGAGTTAGGATGCAATTATATTTTGCTATTAACCTGTAACCTTGCCGCCTGTTTTGTGGCATATAGTGTGGGGCCCCGGCCGGACCTTCTTTTATATGTTATTGAATAGATGGGGTTGTTACAGATTATTGGTTTAACCCTACTAATTTTGTAACTCAACATGTTAACCATGCGAGACCGATCACTCGCAAAGTTAATATTCCTAGTGGTGTTAAGCTGACAAGGAACCAAGGACCCAAATCCGTTTGGGTTCCTAAGATAAAATGATTTATGATTGCAGGTGTAAGACCCAAAATTTTTCGCTTCGCCTTTGAGGTCTTATGCCCAGAATCTCCATTATGCGGTGACCCCAACACTCAGGAAGGTCGCCACTATAAAATGCCGATACTGCCAGCAATAACGGTCACCAAAAAAGTAGAAGTATATAGTTAGAACAAATAAGTCTATGTCCACAAATCACATGTAATATATGAAAGAGAATCACAACACAGTCCACAGAGTAATAGAACGAAAATCGAAGCAGTAAATCAAAAGTGATAAATGGGCTCTTTCCCGGTACATCATGTCCTCATTACAACACTCTCACAGAAGCAGAATATACTAATCACTCATGGATCCTTAAGCAAGTGCTCCTGTGCTTTGTTGGCCCACCTCCATGTGCACCGTACTTTGCTGGTGTTGCATCTCTTGCAGTTGCTCCCTGTCTCCCATCTGGAGCACCTAAAATGTTTGGTCCACTGACCGTTAGTCAAAAAGGCTAAGCATGGTTTTCCCCCACCCCTCCCCCAATGCCTCCTAGGCACCGTGCGGGAGGAATGATAGGAAAGCTATGATGGTTGAGAGGGGGCAAGCAGGTGATGGTGGACCTAATCTAGCAGTTATATTGTAATATTCACAGTGCTAAAAAAAGAAATGCAAGCTAGCAATACTAAAGTAATACGACAGTAAAGAGTATAAAGTAACGTGCACCATAAAAGAAATGTAACAGTTAACCACAGAGAAAGTAACCTTTGCTTATAAGCAAGCCCACACAAGCTTATAAAATAAGGGGTCGTTTTACAAGGCCTAACGTATAAAAAGTCTCATACCAATTTATACGTTAGGTGTAAGGGTTGAAATGTGATGATGATATGATATGTTATGTTATGTTGGTTTGATGGTAATGATTCATACAAGTGCAATACATACACATGACTCTATGCGCACAGACCTTTAGTTCCTCCATTTGGAGTTAGATAAACTCTCAGGTACCTGCCGTCGTGGCAAACGGAGGCAATGGGTTGTGAAAGAATTCAATAATGAACAACTAATCACCTAGAGGGGGGGGGGGTGAATAGGTTCAATTCTTTATAATAGGCAGTTTTAGGATTTCTAAATAGCAAATCTAGTTATCTAACCATACAAGCATCACAAACATTCAAAGTAAGCAAACATAGCACAGAGAAAAATAAATTTATAGTGGTTCCCCAATATTTAGGTACATCCACTTTCCCGCTTCGCCTATCTAGCAATGAACTAGATTCGGCCCAACTTCCACTTTTCTCAAATCCACAGATCATACCACTCAGAACCCTTCCAGGTTCCTACAACTCAGACTTCTTCAAGTCCTACAGCTCAGATCCTACAACTTAGATTCTTCCCAAGAACCCTACCTCAGAGTTTTCCAACTCCTACCTCAAGCAAAATACCCTACCTCCCTTATAATTACAGGCTTACCACTCAGAAAGATAGAATTTCCTACACTCAGATCAATATAGATTCTACAGTTGTGATTATAATATTTTAAGAATTTCTTTACCTAGAGAGAGAGAGAGAGAATGGGGTAAAGTGTTCTTGACCAAATCTTGAGTGATTGGTCCTCTTCTAATCCTTGCAGCTTTGGATTTGATTCAACCTTACTTAGCTTCTTAAAAGTTTCTTGAAAATAGAGAACAAGGTTGAATCTCACTTGTGCAGATGGAGGTGATCTTAAATCAGCTTCCTTCTTCTCCTTCTTCTTATTACAGAAATGATTCTGTAATCCTTACTGATCTCCCAAGATTTCTCTTCGTCTCTGCGTTATTGTGTTGTATATTTTCCTGTCTATTATTCTTTGATAGAACTGTTCTATTTATAGAAACACAGTAGAGGTAACCGGCTGAACCCATAGTTGACTGGCATCTGACTGTTCTGACATCTGACAACTTTGACAGTTATGCCAGCTATCACTTCTTAGATCTGGAAATCTGCAACTTGGTCTTCAAAACAACAGACAACGTCGAGACAGATCTTCTTCACAATGTGTTGACACTGATTTCAAAATGTATCGACACAGATCATGAATGTGTCGAGACAGCTATCAGGATGTCGACACATTGCCTTGATTTAGTCGACAAATTTCGATCTCTGTCGACACAGCTTTTCTCCATAGTCTCGACACAGATAATATAGAATGTGTCTACACAACTTCCTTAGTGTCCACACAGCTTTTTCCTGGGTGTTGACATATCAGCTTCAGCTTACTGTCAGCACTACAAGTCATAGTGTGTCGATATTAGTCCTGAGTGTCGACACAGTTGATCTTCAACTCAGCATTCAAGATGTAGACTGAGATCCTTTAAGTCGACACATCTTGTGTTGTCTGAAATTTGTGTGTTTACACAAGTCCTGTGTGTCGACACAGCTGGTGTAGACTGAACTTCTGTGTGTCGACACAAGTCCTGTGTGACGACACAGTTTTGCTCTAGTTCTTGACACAGCTTCTTCAAAGGCGTCGACACTGACCAAGTGTCTCGACGCTTTTATACTTGGAAAACATTCTGCATTACTTAGCCTGCACAAATAAACTTATACAGACATTAAATACAATATGATGTATATCATTGATTTAAGTGAGGCTTTTCCAAATCTGGTAAAATTACCAATGTACCCAACAGTCTCCTCCTATTTGGAGAAGTCATACCCACAAGTCAATGATATACACCATTATAAAAACCAGCAAAATTAATGATGTACTAACAAATACAGACAAGGTTAATCATTAGGCAGAAAATATATATGTTACAAAGTTAAGCATATCCATCACAAAAACATGTAACGTATAAACAGATAGAATCAAACAGATTTACTCAACTAAGAAATTATCCCATCATTTCAAATTATATCTGACTTATAAAATTCAAGAATGTCTAGAAAGAACAACATTATTACATTGTTATAAATTTTAAGGCATAAAAGACTCTAAGTCAGTTTGGGATCCTTGATCACAATTCCTTTGCCAGGTTGAATCCTAGCTTGTACATTAGCTTCTGTGTCATCAATCAGCTTCTTTCCTTTCTGATCCTTCTTCTTAAGCTCTTCAGCCTTGATCTTTTGCCTTTCAAAGTAATGAAAAGGCTTTGGGAAATACTTGCTAGGCTCCACCGAGTTAGCAGGTATCTTCCCAGCTTTAAGATCTCTTCTGATCTGAAATATGGCATCTTGTCCCTCCTGATATTTACTCCATTCTTGTTCAGAATACCATTTGCCTCTATTATGCATATTGTCTTTCACAGCTTTCCAAGCAGTCAGAATAATATTTCTAGATGTTGGACTCAATTATTCAAAATCAGGTTTTAATTCTGCCATTTCTCTGGACCTTTTCTTAGACAACTGAGCTTCTTTTTCTCTTTTAATTACAGGTGCATGCATATCAACTTTTTCAAGAATAATATTTTGTGCCTCTTGTGGAGGGCTATACATTTGGTGAACTTCCTGTTGGATCTCTTCAAAATTAGAAGGAGGATAAATAACTTGAGCTACTTCCTGCTGAACCCCTTCAAAATAAGCAGTTTGAATTCCAGATTCAACAGTGTTGTCATCATCACAAAGTGGTGGATACTCAAGAGTTGCTCTGATGCTATTTGATATCCATTTAATATGATCTGAGCTTGCTTTTACTAATAATCTCTCCCCCTTTATGACTTCTCTTTCTACATGATCTCTCAGATCATCCTTTTGAAACCTTACCTGATCAGGCAGATAATTTGTTCCTTCTTTGTAATAGGTCCTGAACTTCTTTAGTTTATCAAAAATAGCAGTTTGAGATGCCTGGATTGCTGTTTGGACATCTGCTAAATCTTCCTTGATTTTCTTGGACACTTCAGTCTTTATAGCAGTGACCCTATTCTTAAGCTTTGTTAGAATAGCATTATGAGATTCTACCAGATTTTCATTCATTCTTAGTTGATTTTCCACGACATACCCTTGTTTGACTGCAATGTCCTCTACTGCAGTCTTAATCTCATGTTGTTGCTTTGCCAAGTAAACTACAACATTACCTCATTTATGGAAGCAATCTGTCATCTCTTTTTTATTCTGATTGACTTCAAATCTGATGGATTTGATGTCCTGTGACAGCTGAAATTGCAGGTCCTTGTGGGTCTCATCCACATATTTTTCAAGAGTAGTTCTTTGCTTATCCATCTTCTCTTGCAGTTTCACCAAAAGTGAATTGTAGTCCACTACAGGAGCTGGTGTTGGTGGTGCAGTCTGCAAGGCCTTCCTATAGCTTGTGCTTTTCTTCCTTATTTCCATTAGTTTTCTCTTCTTTAGCTCTAGGGATTCTTGTTCAGCTTCTGATTCAGAGGAACTGGCTACATCCACAGTATGAGGTTGGTTACCAGGAAAATGTACTGAGTCAAGGTCTGGTACCTCACCCTCAATTTGTGCATCCTCTTGAAGTATGTCCTGGTTGTACTTCTGGAGATCTGGCAAAGTATTAGATGGAAGAACATTGTCCTCAGTAGCCCCAGTCTTCTCCCCTTAGACATCAACTTCTGAAACAAAAGTCTCTTTCTGAGTAACTTGAACTAGCTCAGTTTGTGCTTCTAGATCATCTACCATAGTAGCATCCTTGTTGATATCCTTGAGAACCTCAAGGATAGTGAGATGAGCTGCTTCACTCTCCATGATAGTCTCTGTAAAGTATCCCCCCGGAACTGAGGACACTTGAGGATGTGGCACTGAATCATCTTCCCTTTGAGATTGTACTTCATTTAAATCCTCATCAGAATTGAAAACCACAACCTCTTCTGAATCACTTGATGATTCCATAATCTTTGCTGCTGATTTCTTTTTATTTAGTTCTTTTTGATGTTACACAGGAGCTGGAGTATCCTTGGTCAGCACCATGTCCCATCTTAACAAGATTCTAGTGTCCATTCTCCTCATATGATTGATTTTAGCTCCTTCATCTTGATTTAGTATCTCTGGCTTTGCTGAGACTAGATATAAACTCAGGATCCTGCCTAGGTTAGGCTTCTTGATCCCTTCCTTGATCCTATCAAAGACTACTATTGACTAGTTAGTCTTGAGATTGAATATTAATCTTATCATTAGGCTGAACATGAAGGAAGATATCCTGTCCTGTCCCCCTGTCTTGCATAGTATAACCTTTCCAACCATTTCACAAAGAAATTTCCCTTGTGAATTCATCCCTTTTCTTTTCATAGTGGATCCAATCTTCATGGTTGCATTCAGACCACACCATTGACGTCCCTCTTCTATCTTGTCGGAATCAACCTCATCTTCTTCTTTGAGCGATGGTAGTTAGAGTACCTTGCTCAGACTTTTAGAAGTAAGATTTATCTTTGTCCCAAGAACTATTGACCTAATCTTGTTTCCAGTTGAATCCAGCTTTGCGTTGGAGAAGAATTTAATTACTTCTTTCTTCCATATCTTGGTTGGTTTTGAGACCATAAATTCTAGTCCAGCGTCAGTGACTAGGGTGATGACTTTCTGAATTTCTTGAGAAGCATCGTTGAAGGCATTATGAACCACATCGTTACCCTCGTTGATGTTTTCTTCCAACTTTGGCTCTATTGAATGTTGAAGGAAGAGAGATTGAGGATGGTTAAGAGGAGATCTAGCTCTCAATACAGAAGTTCAATGTCTCGAGAAAGCTAAGTCGCGTGGTCGAATAATTCTCGTTTTAACCTATTTATAGGGTTTTAAATTTGGAAGGTCAAACGACGTGACCAAATATTGTGTGTCGACACCTTGTGTCAACACAGAAGTTAACATCTCGACACGGATGATAGGGATCCAGTACTATTATATGTCTACACCACTCTATAGGAGTCGACATATAAGACTTGACATTGTTGTGTCGACACCTTGATTTAAGGCGTTGACAGAAGTATGTCGACACATAGATGTAAGATGTCGACAGCATTGTGTCGACACTTTCCTTTTAATGTCGACACTAAGCTCTGGTAGTGTCGACACTTTCCTTTTAATGTCGACACTAAGCTCTGGCAGTGTCGACACTTACAACAATTATTGTCGACCAACTTATCTTTGATGTCAACATGAATTCTTAACTAAGCAAATATCTGTGGATTTTTCCTTTAATGAGTTTATACATTGACTTAATCAATATCTAGCATTCCTAGCTCAATCTTAATGTTATTTAATTTAGTTTCATCCAGAGGCTTAGTGAATATGTCAGCTATTTGTCTATTTGTAGTGACAAATTCTAAACATATGTAATTTTTCTTTACATGTTCTCTTATAAAGTGATACCTAATTTCAATATGCTTTGTTCTGCTATGTGAAATCGGATTTCTAGCAATGGAAATAGCACTTGTAGAGTCACAATATAAAGGTGTTTTACTTAGCTTGATGTCATAATCTTCTAACTGATGCTGCATCCATAATAGTTGTGCACAGTAACTTCCTGCAGCAATGTACTCTGACTCAGCTGTAGAAATTGCAACACTTGTTTGCTTTTTGCTGCTCCATGACACCAATATTACACTTAGGAACTGACAAGTACTTGTGATACTTTTCCTATCTTATTTGCATCCTTCAAAATCTGCATCTGAAAATCCAGTTAATAGGAAATCTCTATTCCTAGGGTACCAAAAACCTAGATCTAGTGCGCCCTTAAGATATCTCAGAATTCTTTTTACAGCAGAATAATGTGAATCTTTAGGGCATGCTTGATATCTAGCACAGACACATGGTGCAAGCATACTAGCAGTCAAGTAGAGGAGGGAGCCAATTATCCCTCTATACAAAGTCTCATCAACAGGTTTTCCTGCTTCATCTTTGCATATAGGCATGCTTGACCCCATTGGAGTTTTCATGGTTGATGCTGTATCTATACCATATTTCTTTATCAACTACTTGGTGAACTTAGACTATGATATGGACAAGCCATCATCAGTCTGTTTTATTTGAAGTCCTATAAAGAACTTTAGCTCACCCATACTGCTCATTTCAAATTTCCCTTGCATAAGTTTAGCAAACTTCCTGCAAAGGTTGTTTTCAGTATATCCAAAGATTATGTCATCAACATAAATCTAAACTAGTATGATCTTGCCTTTGTATTCCCTTAGGAATAGAGTTTTGTCTATTTTCCACCTTGAAAATTTATTCTCAATGAGGAAGGTAGACAATGTCTCATACCAAGCCCTAGGAGCCTGTTTCTACCCATAAAGGGCTTTCTTAAGTCTATAGACATAGTTTGGACAATAAGAATCAACAAAACCCGATGTTTGTTCTACATATACTTCTTCCTTCAAGTCTCCATTCAGAAATGCTGACTTGACATCCATCTAGTAGACATAGAATCCTTGATAGGTTGTATAGGCAAGGAATTGTCTTATGGCCTCCAACCTTGCTACAGGAGCAAAAGTTTGGTCAAAGTATATCCCTTCTTCCTACCTGTAACCTTTAGCTACCAGCCTTGCCTTATTTTTTATTATGATTCCATTCTCATTCAACTTATTCCTGTAGATCCATTTTGTTCCAATGACATTGTGTCCTTCTCGTTTAAGAACAAGTTTCCATACTTTGCATCTCTTGAACTGGTTCAGTTCTTCTTGCATGGCACTTATCCAGTGAGAATCCTTAATAGCTTCCTCAAACTTCATAGGTTCCACCTGGGATAGAAAGATTTAACATAGTGCAGTGCTCATGCTCATGCTCCTTCTCATTACACCATGTCTAGCATCACCAATGATTTGGTGAGCTGGATGATCTTTTAGATGTCATATTGCTTGAGGCATCCTTTATTCAGCAGCCTATTCTTCAGTGTCTTCAACTTCCATTTGTGGAATATTATCAACTTGCTGTTCTAGAGCTCCCCCTTGACAACATCCGTCATCTTCTGTATTTTCTTCTACTGTCTTGACTTCTTTAATGGATAGCTTCTCCAATGTATCCTTTATACCTGCAGAACTAGATGAAATGCTAGGCAGCTCATTGTTAATAAGCATGGATTCATCAAAAACAACATGGACAGATTCTTCTACAACTTGTGTAGTCAAGTTATAGACCATATATGTCCTACTATTGTTGCTATACCCAACAAAGATTCTCTCTTGGGACTTGACAACAAACTTAGTCAAGTGAGACTTACCATTATTATGTATATAGCACTTGCTACCAAAGATTCTAAAATAGGATAAGTTTGGTTTTCTACCCTTCAGAATCTCATAGGGAGTCTTCTTATGACTTTTAGTGATAGAGGACCTATTGAGGACATGACATGCAGTATTTACTGCCTCTGCCCAAAAATATTCTAGAGGAGAAGTGTCACTTAGTAGGGTCCTACCAGCCTCTATAAGAGTTCTATTTTTCCTTTCAGCAATACCATTTTGCTGAGGTGTTATAGGTGATGAGAACTCCTGATGAATCCCACTGAAATTCAGTCACATGGTCACTTCTAATTTTGACCACTGTACTATTAAATTCATTCTGTATCTGCTTAATAAAGGTCTGGAAAACATCAGGTATTTCAGATTTCTTCCTCAGGAAGAACACACATGCAAACCTGGAAAAGTCATCTACTACTACCAATGTATAGGCTTTTCTACTTAGACTATGAACTGACATAAGAACAAACAAATCCATATGCATAAGGTACAGACACCTCACTGAATCTATGGTATCAAGGCTTTTAAAAGATTATCCGGTCTGCTTGCCTTTTTGACATGCTGAACAGATACTCTCCTTGACACACTTGACTTTAGGAGCATTCCAGACTAGATCACCACTGAAGGGTTTTCCTATTGTCTTGTAGTTTAGATGAGCTAGCCTCTTGTGCCATTGTACACAGTGAGTGTGAAGGATCAAGCGCATACCCAACTGCACCAAAAGCCCGGACTATTGGAGAGGGTGCTACTTAACTTTTTATATAAGTAGCAGAGTGCCACGGGTTAAGTGAAGGAACGCCGGACCCAACAATCCCCCCCCCCCGGCGTCCAGCACAACCCGTCAGCTCAGAGGTAGGGTTACCACATGGCCCACACGGCTCAGAGGTGGGGTTACCACATGTCCACGGTTTGCCTGACCCACCGGACCCACACAGGTAGAAGGGAAAAATCAGGATTTAATAGCGCCCCTCGGTCTTGAACCCGTAACCTCCCTCTGATACCAATTGAAGGATCAAGCACATACCCAACTGCACCAAAAGCCCGGACTATTGGATAGGGTGCTACTTAACTTTTTATATAAGTAGCAGAGCGCCATGGGTTAAGTGAAGGAACGCCGGACCCAACAGAGTGGTTTCTCATCTGCAACTAAACAAATTGGAGAATCTCTTCTAATACATTCAAAATCTAGACAATAAACATTTCTTCTCCTAGTGCCAGATAAGATGACCCCTTGGTCATTAGAATTTCTTATTTGAAACTTATCTTTGAGGAAAGAAATGTCATAGACAAGATCATATAATTGGCTTATGCTTATCAGATTATGTTTCAAACCTTTCACATAGGCCACTTGTGTGATAGTGACTAGACCATTTGTAATCTTACCAAAACCTTTTGTAATTCTACTTTCTGAACCTCCAAGGATGACTTTGGATCCATTGTTAGTTGGAGTATAGTCCTTTAGCATCCTCTTTATTCCAGTCATGTACCTGGAACAACCACTGTCCAAGTACCATATAGGGGTATGACTACTTGGACTCACCTACATAGAACAAGACTATCTACCCTTAGGGCCCTAATTTTTATTGGGTCATAGGCATTGGTTAGACTGAAAATGCATCTGCCTACCTGCAGCTTTACTAATAGGTAGACTATCCCTCTTGACACTATCATTGAACTAGCAGTCAATGGCAAAGTAACCCACCTTGCCACAGCACCAGCACTCATACTTATTTTACCTCCTCTAAAGTACTGATATGACAGCATTGCCATCTTTAGTTCTTAAATCTGATGGTATAACAGTTCCTTTTCCTAGTCTATTAGTCAAAGCATTCTTGGGAATTGGTCTAGCAACAAATGTACTTGGGATATCCTGAGTCTTAACTACAACATTCTTATTTTCAGAGTAAATGATCTTGATTACTTCAGTGATACCCATATTAGTCCGGCTATCAGACTTCCCCTTTGTCTTGTTCTGGTCTGTAAGACCTTGGAAGTGAACTGCTTGTTTTTGTTTGAGTGATTGGGCTGGGACATCAAACACAAATTGTCCAGAATGGGGAAGTTTAGTTTTCTGGTGAGCTGCCATTAGTCACTTGCACCCTTGACACTCTCAATCTCATAGTGACCATAAATACATTCATGGTCATACCTGTTTGATGGCTGATCAATCTTCTTAAAATATATAGGGGGCATTGAGGCTAGTGGATGTACTGAAGCTTTGCCTTTACTTTTAGATTTGCAACTCTTGTTCTTCCTTTGTACCCTAGTCCCTTCTTACCCTTTTGGATGGAAAAGGAATCTATTAAAGGTAAAACTGTACTAGGTTTTGAAAATTTAGCCACTAATTCTCTCTCCTTTTGAAGTCTGCTTTCAAGATTCCTGATATGATCATTCTTGAAAGTAATAGTACTGATCTGAATAATAGTTATGTTCTTCAGTTTACTAACTTCTTTTATCTTTAGATCCAACACTTTTGCTGATTCTGAAGCAGCCATTTTCAGAGAAGCATTCTCCTTTGCCAACTTTTTGGCTAGGATCCTGCTTTCCTTAAATGCTTTCAGGAGCACACCATAATCATCAATCAGTTGATTGATGTCTCCCTCAGATTCAGAACCATCATCACCTTTTTGAGTTGATGCTTCTGATTCTGGACTAGTTACATATACAGATCCAGATGGTGAGGAATGTACCTTACTAGGACCAGGATGATCCTGGCTGCCTCCTTCCTCATCAACTCCCAACAGACCAAAGTAATGACTGTCTTCTGTCCTAGAATTGATTTCATCCAGTATCTGCAGGAATTCAATCTCCACAGAATTTACTTCTGCTGAATATAGCCCAATATAGGCCTCAACATCATCTTCTCTTTCTGATTCTGATGAAGATGAATCAGTCCAACTTTTTTCTTTCTTGGCAACAAAGGACTTTTCCTTCTTGTACTTATGGTGCTTCTTCTTGTCTCCTGATTCCTTTCTTTTCACAAGATAGTCAGCTATGACATGTCCTGGTTTGCTGCAGTAATAAGAAAAAATTTTACAAGAAGTTTGTTTACTAGTTTTTGAGCCATACTTGTCCTCTTTAGAGGATTTCTTCCTTCCTTTGTAGTAATCATTCTTGGGGTAAGAAGATGTGGATGGCCTGCTTCTCTAGCTCTTTTTCTTTACAAATCTCTGGAACTTTCTGGTGAAAGCAGCAAATTATTCATCAGAATTGTGACCATCTGATGTGCTGGTGTCTGAGCTTTCAGTTTCTGTCTCAACAACCTTCCTGGGAGGAGAAGGAGACTTCCTCCTACCCTTTTGATAGAATTAATTTCAAGATAACCCAAACACCTAGAGGGGGGGTGAATAGGTTCTTTTCCTTTTTTACTTAAGGCAGAATAATTATTCAGATCTTAAAATAGAATCTAACTATTCTACAGCAATCACAGCACAGAAATCACAATCACACACACATCACAGATTTCACACAGGTTTATAGTGGTTCCCCAAGGTCTGGGTATATCCACTTTCCCCCTTCACCTATCTAGTAGTGTGCTAGATTCAGCCTAACTTCTTCCTTCTTCTCAGATCCACAGATCTTACAACTCAGAACCCAGAAAGGTTCCTACAACTCAGAACCCTATAAGGTTCCTACAACTCAAAGTGTAATCACACTCCTACAGCTCAGGCTAACAGCCCTACCTCATCCTTCCCACAAGGCCTACAACTCAGAGAAAAATTTCTCCTACACTCAGGTTCAAAAGCCCTACCACTCAGAGATCTATATCTCCTACACTCAGCCTTTATAATATAGGCTTATAACTCAGATCTATGAAAAGATCCTAAAAATTTGATAAGTGTTTAGATGTACTCTTACCCTTGTTTAGAGAGATAGGATAAGAGGTTTCTTGATCAGTTTCTTGATAAGACTGGTGGCTGAAATCAACCTGTTCTTAGCTTTCTTCAAAGCTTCTTGAATCTGAACTCAGTAGGGTTGATCTCCTTTGAAGTTTACTGGCTGCCAGCTTCCTTCTTAGAATCCAGAAATAGGTTTGAATCCTTCTTAGTAGATTAGTTCAAGATCTGCTACTTAGGAGACTTGTAAATGTCTCCTCCTTTACTTCAACAGTTGGAGATCTCTCTCTCTCTCTCCAGAACTTCTGAAGTTTCTTCAGAATTCTTGCTTGAATTCTCCTTAGATCTTCTTACGAAAATCTTCTTCTGTGTGACGTGCACTTTCTTGATCAATGATCAATACTTCAATTGTTGTTCACTTTGTTCACACACCGTTCTTGTTAATTTGACAGAATCCATCTATATATAGACTTCATCCATGGTAACCGGCTGATCCGGTTTCTAACCAACTTCTAACAAGTCTGACAGCTTCAGCAAACTTATTGGAATACGTAGTTGTCAATTCTCCAGTCAGTTCTTGAACCTTTGTCTTTGTCAGTAAAGCGTCGAGACTGATTGTCATTATGTGTCGACACAAGTAGATTAAGTGTCGACACAAGCTTTGGTGATGTCGACATAGCTCCTTTGGTGTCGACACTGCTTCTTGACACTGCATCTGTAGAATGTGTCGACATTGCTTCTTTATGTCGACATAGACACTTCTTCACATCACAGCAAACAACATTATTGAAACTCTGTTGTGTGTCGACACAGTTGATGTAGTCTTTGAATTCTGTGTGTCGACACTGCCTCCAGGTATCGACACATTTGATGTCGACTAATACATCTGTGTGTCGACACTGTCCTCCCAGTGTCAACATAGTTGATGTTGACTAATATTTCTGTGTGTCGACACTTCCTCCCGGTGTCAACACAGTGTATGTATACTAATAAATTCTGTGTGTCGACACAGTTGCTTCTGGTGTCGACACAGCTTTTCCATATGTCGACACAGGCTTTCTTAAGTGTCGACACATGGACTTAGAAACTTTTTCTGCATTTTAGCAAATACTTAACCTGCACATATAAGCTCAAAATAACATCAAATACACCTTGATGTATATCATTAAGCTATGTGAGTCTTCTCCAAATCAGGTACACATTTTTCAATGTACCCAACACCTTTCTTGTGGACTCAACTTTGAAAGCCACAAACTTATCCTTGATTGAAGACTTGTTGCATTTCTCCTCCTCTTTCCTTATTTTCAACTGCATTTCATAGGACAGAAGTTTACCAAACAGTGTTGGTGGAGGTTTATCAGCTAATCTGGCCACTTCTCTTATGACACAAATCTTAGTATCCAAATCTTTGGTTAATGACCTGAGGAATTTGTCATTTAGCTCATATGTACTGAATACCCTTCCATAAGTCATTAGTTCATTAATTATCCTAAAGAATTTCTTATAGCATTCTGCAATGCTATCAATCTCGGCCTGTCTAAAGCTCTCATACTCCTGATTGAGCATAGACTTTCTGTCATCTCTAACCTCTTAAGTTCCTTCCTTGTAGACAACCAGTGTGTCCCATATTTCTTTTGATGTTTTGCAATGGACCAGATTCTGAAAAGTTGAATCATATATGAAACATACTGTAACATCCCTCAAACAACTAGACCCATAAGAGTAGTTTTATCATGACTAGGTAATGACAAAACCCTAGGGAGCCCAAGAAGGCCAAGTGAACCTAGGAATGTAGGTGAGACCACTATGGTCTGTAAATAGTAAATTTCTGAACCCTAGTTTAAGATGACCATGGGAATTCACCAAGACTTCAAGACCTCACCATGGTCTCATCAACCCATTGTATGGTCCATTAGAGCCCTAGGGGTCCATTGGATAGTATAGGGTGACCAAGATGACCTAGAACCACTCTAGGCCTAAATTGGGCAAGGTGCCCTAACTAAGGGCAGTGTGCCCTAGTAAAGCAAAAAATAACCCTACCAAGGCCTCCTAGACCTACAGTGGGGGTCAATGGGTCACTAAGGACACATGGAGGGCAGTTAAAGTGGTTATGTTGACTAAAGTCAACTCTAGCCCTAAATGGGTCAACCTGACCAACATAAGGTCAAATGACCTTCCCTTAGCCAAGTGGACCCCACACATACCTTCCTAACCTAATTGAGAGGCTAATGGGTCACCAAAGACACATTGGGGTCAACCAAAAAGGCTATGTTGACCAAAGTCAACTCTAGCCCTAAAGTGGTCAAAGTGCCCTAGTTAAGGGTCAAGTGACCTCTAAGGGCCAAGTTAACCCCACCTAGACCTTAGGGGAGGCAAATGGGTCACCAAGGACCCATTAGGGGAAACCTCAAAGACCAAATTGACTAAGGTTAACCATAGTTAAGGTTTAGGTCAAGCTAGCCCAAATGGGCTAACTCAAGCTCAAGCCCAATTCACTTGGGCCAACCTTGTATTGGTGGATGAAATGAACATGTGGGCTTCCATTGGGTTAGGTAGAAGCCAAATTTCAGGCTTGGTGAGTAGGAGAGAGATAATCTTCAAAGGGAGGAGAGAGAAAGAGAAGAGAGTAAGGCGGGGGGAAGACTTTGGGCCCATCCTCCCCCTTCCCCAACCCCCTCCATTCAATTCACTAGGACAAGGAGTGCAATCCCATTTCAACCAGCTGGTCATTGACTGGTTTGAGCCATGCTTCATCCCCCACCTACCATGGCCGAAATGTTTGACTAAGAGGGGCTCCAATGGCAATTGATCCTACAGCCACCTAACACCCCAATTCTTCTTCTTAAAAGCTTCTCTTGGACTCCAAGGATTGATTCACACACATTACCTGAAGGAGCCAAGGGTGTTCACTGTGTTGTTACAAAAAACCGACCACCACCACCACCACCACCATGACGATCCGGCGATCAACAAGGCTACATCCACCCTCACAGGTCCTCCTCCACTCATTCTTCCATGGGTAGTTCATCGCAATCATTAGTGCCAAGGTTTGGGCTCAATTGAGCCCAATCCAAATCGAAAATTTCTTGGTTTTTCCGTGAATTTCCACTTGTCGGGTTCGCCAGAATAAGGCCCTCCGGCGGCTGTGCCACGGCCTGGCGACAGCCACAACCTCAACAGAGGTGGTGGTGGCAGTGGCCGGCCGGGGAGGTGGCTGGATGGCCGGTGGAAGCGGCTGGAAGAAGCTCCAGGCGGATTGAATTTGGACCATCGGCTGGAGGTGGAAGACGACCAGATGTCGTCCAATGCTGCGCCAAGATTTGTGCAGCCATGAATTTAAACTATAGGCTGGGTGTATTATTATTTCATTTCTGTCACATATAGTGTATTTAATGTTTTTAATTTTTCAAAATACCTAGAGGCTAATTTAGAGGAAATGGTCAACACATAAATAGTAGCCCTATGGGTCTACTTTAATTAAAAATCTAGTTTGAACCAATTTGGGTGCCTGGTTTGACCAGGGCACTCTTTTTGGTTGGGTCTATACCTATGGTTAGGCAGAAATAAAAATGGGTGCCCACATCTCATCTTTGGTACAATTGACTTGAAATTTTGGCAGAGAGTCACCCTAGTTTATATCTAGATCCTGCCCAGAAATGAAAATTTTTGGGAACAATGTTTCTATAGTTTTGGAAATAATTTAATTTCTCTATGGTAAATTAATTTAGGGTCAGATGAACTCCAAACCCATCTAAATTTTAATGGGTGGTGCATGGGGTCATTATAAAGTTCTTGTTAAAATCTCATCTCACTTGGATATTGTTTGAATAGAAAACAGGCAAACCCTAGCCTTGCATAATAAGGGTATTTTGGTCAAAAAGTGCACTTTGGGCTTTGTGTGGCCAAATCACCTCAACAGAGGTTGAAATTGGGGCCACTGACTTGGCATGGCTTTTAACACCTCCCCATGGAAGATGGGGTAGATTGGAATAGATTTCTCTTAAGAATCTAAGGCCAAAACCTAAGGAAGGGCTTTTGGGCATTGTGAAGGGCATGAGGGCAAAAGATCTTGTATGAGCTTGAAAATTTATAGGAAGGGTGCTAGTGTAGCTAAAACCCTATGGTAAAAATATTAGGGGATTTGGGAAATTGTAGGACCCACAAAACCCTAACCCTAGTTTAGGGCACAAACATTGTAGTGCTAGAATAGATTAGTAAAACTCCTTGAACAATAATGAAAATTGGGTAGTATGGTCATAACGATAGATTGAACCTTTGATAATTTAATTGGGAATTTTGGATCAATATTCTTAGAACTTCCTTTGTAACTCATGGGATTGCCCTAATTAGTCATTTGGTCCTTATGATCCCACGGCGGATTGGAAGGTCATGAAAGTTTGGCAGAGGGAGTTTCAAACCATTTTGGTTATGTATGAATTTTATTAGAATTTTTGAACACATTTTAGTAGTACCTACTTCACAAGCTCATTAACTTGGAAAAATTGTTCAATAATTTGCTTAAAGCTCATTACTTGCTAATAAATTATGAAACTTGACCTAGAGCATTTATATGTCCTTAGAATCGTCCTTGAATTTTCTCTGAATTTTGGGAAGTATTATTGTTGTACTTATCATCCTAAAATGATTTAATGTGGGATATACTTAAAATTAATATTAGGGACCTAAACCTTGCTTAAAAATTGGGAGACTTTGGATTTTAAGTTAAATTTTTATATTGTATATAACATAAATTTGGTGGAATATTATCTTGTCTGAAATTGGCACTTCATGTTCAATCTTGGAATTTTTGGCTACTAGAATAATTAAATAAATTATCAGATAAATAGGAAATTTGTGAATCTCTGGATTTAGACCACAAAGGTCATATTAGCCCTCCAATAATTATTATAGAAGTACTGAGTGATTATTTGATGCACCTCCAATTTTACATGTCATTTAGCCTTAGTGGTCTGCATATAGTAAAAACTGCAGAAATTATGTTGGAGTATAAATTTGGGCACATGAGTATGGGATTAGTGGGTTGCTGTTTTGGATAAATTAAAATGAGTTCATCATTGGAAGTAGGATGAGTGGAGGGTTGGATAGGCTAATGTTAAATGGCGCACGGGATCGACGAAAGACCGTCTTTCCCGTAGAGAGGAAGTGTCAAATACATTAGGGTTAGATCCAATACAATAATTAAGGGACTAGGGGTTGGGTATTAACCAATAAGAATAAGTGCCTTTTGAAAGGGAGTTTGGGGCTTCAGCCAATCGTAGCTCCTAAAGCCCTCGAGAGCACCTTGTAGGGAATACCTTGGGCAGTCCTGGCTAAACCTAATTTGTAGGCAAAACTAAAGTGCAAAAGTAACTAGTAAATCTAGGGTTTCACCTTCTCACACCTCGAGGTCTCGGAGAGATAGTTTGGGTCACTCGGGCAGTAAGCCAGTGGTTTTTGTGATGGGTAGGATAGCCCGACGAGCTTTGGCTCGGTAATGGTTTATGATGGGCAGGTTTGCCCGACGAGCTTTGGCTCGGTTATTGTTTATGATGGACGGGATGGTCTGGGGAGCCTTGGCTCGGTAGCTGATACATAAGGTTGCATGTGCATAAAGTATAGGGTGGTGGGTCTTCTTTATTGGAGGGTCAATGCACCGATGCCAATACGTTGACTCGGCGAGTGTGGTTTAACAATTGGACAAATAAAGTCAGGTGCGCCAGCCGACAAGAGTACACAGGAGCTCCGCTTAGTGCACCAGCGTTGAAGGCATACAATCGGTCTGACTGGTAGTACAATTACCGGTTTAGAGGTCTGTGTACATAGAGTCGAGTGGGTGAGTTGCACTTGCATGTTCATATCATGGCATAATTATATTTCATAGAATAATCATTGCATATAACCCGACACCTATTGTATAAGTGGTATGGGACGCTTTATACAATAGGCCCTACAAAATGACCCCTTGGTTTATAAGTTCGTGCGAGTGTGCTTATATGTTAAGGTTTTTATTCAGTATTACATATTTATGCTTGCTGAAAAACCAATACCCTATCGTATAAATCACTATGAGACTTTTTATACGATAGGAGCCCTACAAAAGATCCCTTAGCTTATGTATTTTCATATAAGTTAAGGTTACGTTCTTATTCAATTTTCCATACCTTTATTACTGTCTTATATACTTTAGAACTGCTAGATTAGTTTCGCTCGCCATCTGCTTATTTGTTATTCTCCACTTTCATGTCCTCTCCTTTCCTTCTCCTTTCTCGGTGCCTTGGAGCCATGGGGGGAAGGGGAGGGTGATGATAGGATTTAGTCTTTTAGACTAACGGTTTTTGAACCACATAATTTTAGGGTATCATGGATCCCAGCATGGAGGAGCAGGCCCGGAGGTCGGCACGCTTGGAGATCGTGCAGTTTAGTACCGGAGTTGAGACAGCAGGAACTATGAGTCCTGATCGCTAGTAGTTATATTAGTTTTTCTTTCGCGATGAGAGATATGTAGTGAGGACTTGATGTACTGGGCATAAGCCCAAGATTTAGCTATATATTATATCTATGGACACTCCCTTCGTGGAGATTATTTACTATTTATATGTGATTTATGTGGACTTGCTTTATTATTTTGCTACAGTTGTGATCTATTTGGCAGGCATGATCAGCGTTTTGTAGTGTTGGGTATTGCATCCACAATGTACCTGATTTGAAGAAGCCCATGTGCAAGTCAAGGTAAATAGACAATGTATTTGATGAAATATTTCTAGTTGTGCTTGCAGTTATTCCACGCTAAGTACACACCAATGTCAGGGTACAGTGGGTCAATATACACGGGTCTGTGCAACGTAATCCCTCGTTGAACAGATCAGTGTGTTGGTCTACGTGTACTCTCTCTATTGGGGTGTACTTAATTTCAAGTACAGGGCTATGATAAAGCAAGAGCAGACAAGGAGCAAGGATGGGCCAAAGACCAGCTCTAGGAAAGAAAGAGGAGAAATAGCCCAAGTAAATATCGACGAGAATCACTAAGTAATTCTCGCCGATTCGGCGAGAATCACTAATGATTCTCGCCGAGTCGTCGAGAATCACTAGCTGATTCTCGCCGTTGAAGCCGGCTGCTTCGACACCGCCTGAAATTTCTCTAAGGCAGAATCGTCGAGAATCACTTATGATTCTCGCCGATTTGTCGAGAATGACCTTGCATTCTCGACGATTCGGTGAGAATCTAAAGTGATTCCCACCGATTCTCCCCGGCTTCTGTATCAGTTCAGCGAGATTTCGGCTAAGTAGAAGTCGGCGAGAATCGTAAGTGATTCTCGCCGATTCGGCGAGAATCACCTACGATTCTTGCCGAATTTGACTTAGGCAATTTCCTGTTGTTCTCTGGACCGGTTCAAACTATCTGAACTGTTTCGAACCGGGCTCAAGCCTTCTTATTGGTGGGACCCACAACGGTCATATACTTGACCTAATGTATATATACTCCGTATGTATGAACAGTAAAGATGAGAGACGTGATTTCAAAAAGCACGAGCCGCCGACAAGCCCTAACGCTCCGCCGATCTCTCCGCCGCTCGTGCACTCGTCGCCGCTGCTGATCTCAGGTTCTTCCAGATCTCCGGCGACCAAAGCTTAGGCTAGCATAGCGTCTCACGCGTCTAACCAGAGATCCCTTGTCTCTTGATTCGTTGATCGGGAAAATCCTTCCCCTTCCGAATCGATCGAGACGATCGATCCTAGTGTGACCGTTGGAAGACCTTGCTTTCTTCGCTACGAAGTTTGAATCAAGTTGGCACTGCTGCTGCTCTTCGTCGCCGCCGCCGATTCCGAGAACCTTGCCGTCGCGTTAAGCCGCCGCCGGTTTCGGGAAGATTCTTTCCAAGAGAGATCTAGGGTTGTGGACTCTTCGTTGACTTCAAGAACACGTCGTCGAACGAAGAGGGACACCTTACTCTCCAATCGACGTTTGTATTTCTTACAAGCATTTTCAATTTCTTTGTAACGGACCGATTGGTCTTTAGTTGTAAGGGTTGGGTGCAACCCGGGTTGTGGGAGTGTTGACTCCTACGTGTGGAAGGGTTCCTTCCGTTAGTGCAAGGATTGGATTTCAATCCTGTTGGTGAAGTGACCGAGTCGTCCCGTGTTGGGAGATAGGTCGAAGGGGGAAAGTGGACGTACCCAAATCTGGGATCCACTATGTCTCTGGATAAGGATGAGAAAGGTAAACCTTTCGATGAAACCAAATACAGAAGCATCATTGGATCCCTGCTCTACCTTACTGCCAGTAGACCGGATATCCTGTTCTCCACATGTGTTTGTGCCAGATATCAGGTGAACACTAAGGAATCTCATTATGTCGCTGCAAAGCGCATTCTTAGATACCTTAAAGGTACTCCCAATCTTGGCTTGTGGTACCCGAGAAACAATGATGTCGAGCTAATAGGTTTTTCAGATGCTGATTTTGCAGGGAGTAGGGATGACAGGAAAAGCACTTTCGGGACGTGCCAATTCCTCGGAAGAAGGCTTATCTCATGGAACAGCAAGAAGCAAAATTGTGTCGCAACCTCCACAGCAGAGTCTGAGTACATCTCGGCAGGGAGCTGTTGCGCACAACTCCTATGGATAAGGAACCAGTTAGCAGACTATGATCTCCAGTTCAAGGAAGTACCCATGTACTGCGACTCCTCAAGTGCAATTTCCATCGCAAACAATCCAGTATCGCATAGCAGAACGAAACATATTGAAGTGCGCTACCACTTCATTCGGGAGCACGTGGAGAACAAGGACATCTCTCTCTGCTATGTCCCCACGGACAAGCAGATTGCAGATATTTTCACAAAGCCCTTGGACGAGGCCAAGTTCAGTCTCTTCAAAACTGAATTGGGGAAGCTCAACTATGAGGAATAAAGACTCCAGACGCTCCTGGCTCGTGCTTCTAGGGGGTGCATCTGCCAGAAACATAAGTGACAACATAAGTGCACGAACTGAGGGGGAGCATGATGTCAGGTGCATCAGACCCAGATTTGCAGAAGCCGAAAAGGGGGAGATTACCCTCTCGGCTAAGGCTAAGGTAGCTCAATGTTCTAGTTTGCTCTCAAGTAACGGGTAATGCATATCCCTATCACCTCACTTTTAAGTTTCGGTTTTTTCACTCCTATATGCTCTATTCACCTTAGCTTGTAGGGTTTTGGCTTCTTCAAATAGGGGGAGATTGTTGGGTATTGCATCCACAATGTACCTGATTTGAAGAAGCCCCTGTGCAATTCAAGGTAAATAGACAATGTATTTGATGAAATATTTCCAGTTGTGCTCGCAGTTATTCCACGCTAAGTACACACCAATGTCAGGGTGCAGTGGGTCAATATATACGGGTCTGTGCAACGTAATCCCTCGTTGAACAGATCAGTGTGTTGGTCTACGTGTACTCTCTCTATTGGGGTGTACTTAATTTCAAGTACAGGGCTATGATAAAGCAAGAGCAGACAAGGAGCAAGGATGGGCCAAAGACCAGCTCTAGGAAAGAAAGAGGAGAAATAGCCCAAGTAAATATCGACGAGAATCACTAAGTGATTCTCGCCGATTCGGCGAGAATCACTAATGATTCTCGCCGAGTCGTCGAGAATCACTAGCTGATTCTCGCCGGTTGAAGCCGGCTGCTTCGACACCGCCTGAAATTTCTCTAAGGCAGAATCGTCGAGAATCACTTATGATTCTCGCCGATTCGTCGAGAATGACCTTGCATTCTCGACGATTCGGTGAGAATCTAAAGTGATTCCCGCCGATTCTCCTCGGCTTCTGTATCAGTTCAGCCAGATTTCGGCTAAGTAGAAGTCGGCGAGAATCGTAAGTGATTCTCGCCGATTCGGCGAGAATCACCTACGATTCTCGCCGAATTTGACTTAGGCAGTTTCCTGTTGTTCTCTGGACCGGTTCAAACTATCTGAACTGTTTCGAACCGGGCTCAAGCCTTCTTATTGGTGGGACCCATGATAGTTTAACTTTCAAGGCAGCCTAAACACCTAGAGGGGGGGGGGGTGAATAGGTTCTGCTTTTCTTTTGAAACTTCTAGGCAGAATTCAATTCAATAGCTAATCATAATAAACACAGCAATCACAGAAAATAAAACATCACAGATTGCACAATGTTTTATAGTGGTTCCCCAAGGTTTGGGTACATCCACTTTCCCCCTTCACCTATCTAGCAGTATGCTAGATTCGGCCAAACTTCCACTTATCTCAGATCAACAGATCCTACAACTCAGAACCCAACTGGTTCCTACAACTCAGGCACAACTGCCCTACCTCAGCCTTGCCCCAAGGCCTACAACTCAGAGAATGTCCTTCTCCTACACTCAGGCAAACAGCCCTACCACTCAGAGTTCAACACTCGTACACTCAGCCTTTATAACATAGGCTTACAACTCAGATCTGTGTAAACAGATCCTACAGAAATATAGAAAAGATTGTTTAACTGTCTTGCCAAAGTTGAGAGAGAAAAGGCCAAGACAATTCTTGATCAGCTGATGCAATCAACTGTTTCTTAGCCTTCTTCAAAGCTTCTTGAAAATGTACTTAGCTGAGTTGATTCCAAACAGCTTCTTGAGAATCCACTGGTGGTTTCTTTCTTCTTCTTCAAATTCTGACTTGATCTCTCTCTATCCAGAACTTTGAATGATTCTTCTGAATTCTGATTAGAACTCTTCTTAGATCTATCCTTAGATAGTCTTCTTAGATCTCCCGGAGAAGATCTTCTTAAGTGCCTAGCACTTTCTTGAAATGAGTAGAATTGTAATCCTTCTCCACTTTTTGATCCAATGTATTTCAAAAGGTTAGTTCTATATTTTTCTGAATCTGTCTATTTATAGACATTCTTCATGGTAACCGGCTGATCCGGTTTCTAACCGTTTTCTGACAAGTCTGACAGCTTCAGTTAACCGGTGATAACCCACAGCTGTCAAGTCTTCAAACAAGTCCTGTGCCTTAGTCTTGAATCACAAGTTGTTGAAACAGTCTGTCAGAAAGTGTCGAGACCATCTGTCTATCTGTGTCGACATAATTGACTTTGGTGTCGACACAGTCTTCAGTGATGTCGACTAAGTTGCCTTTGAGTCGACACAGCTTCTTCTGCAAATAACTTGATCTTGACTCTTCAGTGTGTCGACACAAGTCCTGTGTGTCGACACAGTTGTTGTAGAATCATAACTTTAGTAAGTGTCGACATAATTGACTTTGGTGTCGACACAGTCTTCAGTGATGTCGACACATTCATTTTTTAACTCTGCTATAATGTGTCGACTTAATGACAATGTGTCGACACATTCTGCTGGTGTCGACAAACTTGAGGTCGACTATTTTCTTCTGTGTCGACACATTCAGATGAATGTCGACAATCTTGAGATCGACTATACTCTTCTGTGTCGACATATTCTCCCAATGTTGAGGTCGACGCTTTTCTTCTGTGTCGACACAAATTCCCAGTGTTGTGTCGACTCTTTTTCTGTGTCGACACAAATTCCCAGTGTTGTGTCGACTTACTTCTTCTGTGTCGACACTTTTTCCCAGTGTAGTTGTAGACTAACTGCTATGTGTCGACACTGCTTCCCAGTGTTGTGTCGACAATTTTCTTCTATGTGTCGACACTGCTTCCTCTGTGTCGACACTTGGACTTAGAATTTTTCTGCATACTTTATCAATTCTTCACCTGCACATGTCAACTTAAAACAACATCAAATACACCTTGATGTATATCCATTGAGCTAGGTTGGGCTTCTTCAAATCAGGTACACATTTTCCAATGTACCCAACAATCTCCCCCTTATTTGGAGAAGTCATAACCCCTATAGCCAATGATATACACCATTTATAAACAGTACTAAATGATGATTAATGACATAGCAGGAATACTTTAATATAAACAAAACATAACAAAGAATCATTCATCACAGAATGCACATTAAAATATGCCAAACAATATTTTGTTTATAACTGGGTAATGTTTGATTACAATGTTTTACATTTAATGATTACATCACAACATTACAAAATATTTAAAACAAAATCAGGATTGATCAGGCTCTCTAATTATAATCCCTTTGCCAGACTGAATTGTAGCTGTCACAGGAGCTTCTGATTCTTCAGCTATCTTCTTTCCTTTAAGATCAGCTTTCTTCTGAGCTTCTTCCTTGATCCTTTGCCTTTCAAAATAATGAAAAGGCTTAGGGAAGTATTTGCTTGGCTCCTTAGCATCAGATGGCAGTCTTCCCAGCTTGGCTTTCCTTCTGAATTGTACTATTGCTTCTTGTCTTGCCTCATACTTCTGCCATTCTATTTCATTGTACCACTTGCCTCTCTCATGAACTTTATCTTGTACAGCTTTCCATGCAGTGAGTATTATGTTCCTTGAAGTAGGACTCCACTGCTCATAATCTGGCTTCAGTACAGCCTGCTCTCTGAATTTCTTCTTTGCCAATAGAGCATCCTGCTGTTCTTTCAGAGTAGCCTCAGGCTTATCAACCTTTCCAAAGACAATATTAGTAACCTCCTTTGGAGGACTATACATTCCTTGAACTTTCTGATCAATCAAGTCAAAATCTGGAGGGGGGTAAATGACTTGGGCAACCTCAGGTTGAGTGCCTTCAAGTAGATTTGATTGTATTCCTGATTCACCTACCATAGCATCATCACACAATGGGGGATATCCCAAAGTGGCTCGAATGCTATTGGTCACCCATTTGGAGTGCTCTGAGCCTGCATGATTAGCATCCTCTCCCCCTTTATGGCTTCTCTAGATACATGATCTCTTAGATCTTCCTTTTGAAATCGAATTTGGCCATCCAAATAATTCACTCCCTCTTTGAAAAATGGTCTTAACTTTTGAAGCTTTCAGATATTTCTTTTTGAGAGGTTGTGATGGCAGTCTTAACAGATGCAATGGCAGCTTGAAAATTCTTATCAAATTCTTCCCTTTCTTTGGCTCTATCTGCAGGCAGACCTGGAACAATCTTCTTTACCTCCTCAATGATCTCATTATGAGATTCAGTTAAATTATCATTCATTCTGATCTGATTTTCCAAAACATAACTTTGCTTCAAAGCAATGTCATCCACCTTTGTAGTGATAGCCTCCTGTTGTTTAGCTAGATAAACCACAGCATTGCCACCCTTGTGGAAGCAATCTGTCATTTCAGTTTTATGCAAGTTGACCTGAAACTGGATGGACTTGATATCCTGAGCTAAGTCAAACTGAAGTGACTTGCTATTCTCATCAACATACTTTTCCATAGCCAACCTTTGTTCATCCAATTTTACTTGTAGATCTATCATAAATTTGTTGTAATCAAAGGCTGGAGAAACTTGTGGAGGTGTGGTCTGTAAAGCCTGCTTATAGTTCTTGCTTTCTTCTCTTAAAGACAACAAGTTTTCTTTTCTTTGCCACCCTGGCTTCTTCAGTTTCTGTTTCAGATGAAGTATCTACATGAATTCTTTCTTGTGGATGATGAATTGTATCTGTTCCAGGGTCTGTTGCTCAGCTTCAACATCCACTGGCTCACCCTCAACCTGTGGCTCAACTGCAGCTTCCTGATCAATGTCCATTCCTATGGACTTCTCAATATCTGGTCCACCTCCTACCTTATCAGCAGTAGTATCAATATCTGGGAATAGCTCCTCCATAGTAAATTCTAGTTGAGCTGCCACTTCTGCAGCAGTTAAATCTTGAGATAAGTTTAACTGTGCTTCCTCTTGTACTTGTACTTCAGTATTTGTAGTGTCAGGAGTAGGAGTGGACACTAGCTCCCCCTGAACCTGTGCAGTAATAAGAATATGAGCAATGTCTTTTATAGTAAAATACATTAGCTCCCCTTATACCTGAGCAGGAGTAGATACCTTTGGAGCAGGAGTGGAAACTGGCTCCCCCTGCATCTGTGCAGGTGTTGATACTTCCTGGACCACAGTTGAGTCAAGCTGTGTCCTCAGTGGATCTTCTTGTACTTGTTCAGATTCTTGATTTTGTGTAGGGGATTGCACAGGGGTGTCTGGCCTGCTCTCTTCAGGCACATCCTTGGACAGCACCCTATCCCACCTAGAGAATAGTCTCATATCCATTCTTCTCATATGATTTATCTTACTCCCTTGCAGTTGCTGCATCACATCAGGAATCACTCCAGTGAGGTACAGGCTCATGATCCTAGCCATGTTAGGCTTCTTGATTCCTTCTTTGATCTTGTCAAAGATCACTCCTGACCAATCAGTAGGAATTGTAAAACAATCCTGGTCATCAGGCTGAACATATAGGCTGAAATCCTATCATGTCCACCTGTCTTGCAGAGGATTACCTTCCCAACTACTTCTGACAAGAACTTCCCTTGCTGATTCATTCCCTTCCTGTGGAATGCAGCTCCAATCTTCAATCCTGAATCCAGTCCACACCATTGAAGAGCTTCCCTTGTCTTAGATATAGGAACTTCCTCTTCATTCTCAACTACTTGCAATTGGAAGATCTTTCTTAAACTTCTTTGCTTAATCTTTACCTTAGTCCCTTGAACAGTAGACTTAATCTTGAGGCCAGTAGAATGGACTGATGCAGAGATAAAGAACTCGTGCACCTCCTTCTTCCAATTTTAGTAGGTTCTGAAATGAGAAATTCTAACCCTGATGCAGAGAGGAGGGTGATAACTCCTTGAACATCTGGCGGCGCCTCTGCAAAGGCCTGGCGCACCAACTCATACCCTTCATTGATGTTATCTTCAATCCTTGGCGCCATCGTTTTGTCGAGAAAGCTTGAGAGAAGAGAGAAAGATAGACTGTCGACACAGGGTTTTAGTCTCGAAAACCTTGGAAGCGTGTCGACAGAATGAGATTTTGACCTATTTATAGCCGCAGTTGAAAGAAGTTCAAAAGGCGCCAAAAACAGTCAAAATGTGTCGACACAGACGGAATGTGTCGACACAAACTTCTACCGTCTCGACATTACTTCAGCCTACTATGTGTCGACACCAATTTGTGGTTATGTCGACACCTTAGATAAACAGAAATTCTGTGTCGACTCTAAGGATAAGTGTCGACACATATTCTGTAAGTGTCGACACCATTTTCCTGGTTGAGTCGACATTACATTTCTGGTTAAGTCGACAATATAACTCTCAAGTGTCGACACATATTCTCTGTGTCGACACAATATTTCTGACTTGTCGACATAATTTCTCTGAGTCGACACATTATACTGAATGTGTCGACACATTCTTACTTAGCCAATTTCTGTAACTTCAATGTGTCCTTTTTAACACTTGATTATATTGTTGTTATTACCTTTACTTATTTATATACCACTTCAATTGCATTGTTAATGATTTTGTTAATACATTAATCAATGGTTAACATACCTAATTCAATTTTGAATTTATTGAATTTGGTTTCATCTAAAGGCTTAGTAAATACATCTGCTATTTGATAATCTGTTTTTACAAATTCCAATGAGATGTCTCCTTTTTCTACATGTTCTCTAAGAAAATGATATTTGATTTCTATATGCTTAGTTCTTACTATGAGAAACTGGATTATTAGCAATAGAAATAGCACTCTTAGAATCACATAAAAGGGGTGTTCTACTTACCTGAATACCATAATCCTTAAGCTGATGCTGCATCCACAATAGCTGTGCACAGCAGCTTCCAGCAGCAACATACTCTGACTCAGCTGTGGAAATTGCCACACTGGTCTGCTTCTTACTACTCCAAGATATTAGTCTTCCTCCCAGGAATTGATAAGTACCTGTAGTACTCTTTCTATCCTCTCTACATCATGCAAAATCTGCATCTGAATAGCCTGTTAGTTGAAAATCTCTATTCCTAGGGTACCAAAGACCTAGAGTAGGAGTGCCCTTTAGATATCTCAGAATCCTTTTGACTGCAGTATAATGAGATTCTTTAGGGCAGGCTTGGTACTTAGCACAGACACATGTAGCATACATAATGTCAGGTCTACTAGCAGTGAGATATAGTAGAGACCCAACTATTCCTCTATACAATGATTCATCAACAGGTTTACCTGCCTCATCTTTGCATATTGGCATACTTGTTCCCATAGGAGTTCTCATGGAGGAGGATGACTCCATACCATACTTCTTAATTAATTCTTTGGTGAACTTAGACTGGGATATGGACAATCCATCATCAGTCTGTCTTACTTAGAGTCCCAAGAAGAACTTAAGTTCACCCATACTGCTCATCTCAAACTTCCCTTGCATAAGTTTGGCAAACTTTTTACAAAGGTTGTTTTCAGTAGATCCAAAGATTATGTCATCAACATAGATCTGGACTAAGATGATCTTTCCTTTGGATTCCCTAAGGAATAGAGTTTTGTCTATCTTTCCTCTTGAGAATTTATTCTCAATGAGGAAGGTAGACAGGGTTTCATACCAAGCCCTTGGAGCTTGTTTTAACCCATACAAAGCTTTCCTAAGCTTATACACAGAATCAGGTTTAAGAGAGTCTACAAAACCTGATGGCTGCTCTACATATACTTCTTCTTTAAGATCACCATTCAGAAATGCTGACTTCACATCCATCTGGTATACTTTGAAGTCTTGGTAGGCTGCATAGGCAAGGAACATTCTGATTGCCTCCAGCCTTGCTAGCTGGAGCAAAGGTTTGATCAAAGTCAATCCCTTCTTCCTGCCTGTATCCTTTTGCAACCAATCTTGCTTTATTCTTTACTATTATTCCACTTTCATCTAGCTTGTTCCTATAGATCCACTTAGTGCCAATTATGTTGTGGCCTCTTGGTTTAGGAACAAGCTCCCAGACTTTGCACCTTCTGAATTGATTCAGCTCCTCTTGCATAGCATCAATCCAGTGCTGGTCTTGGATAGCTTCTTCAAACTTCTTAGGTTCCATTTGGGACAAGAAACTAGAATGCAAAACTGTGCTTTGATTTCTGCTTCTAGTTTGCACTCCTTGTCTTGGATCACCAATTATCTGATCAGTAGGATGATCTCTTAGATATCTTATAGCTGGAGGTAGATTCCCTTCAGGTTGAGCATCTCCAGCTTCTTCATTCTGCTGTTCCTCTTGGTTTTCATCAGCTTCCATTATCTCTTGTACTCCCCCTGGACAGCAGCCTTCATTTTCCAATGCTCCATCTTCCTTTGAAGCTTCAGCAATGGAGAGCTTGTCCATCTTCTTGCTTATACCTGTTGAGTCATTTGATCTACAAGACAACTCACAATTGATTAATCTTGTTTCATCAAATACAACATGCACAGATTCTTCAACAACTTGAGTAGTTAAGTTGAAGACTCTATAGGCCTTACTATTTGTGCTGTACCCAACAAATATCCCATCCTGGGATTTGGCAGCAAACTTAGTCAAATATGACTTGCCATTGTTAAGTATATAGCACTTGCAACCAAAGATCCTAAAATAGGATAGATTTGGTTTTCTGCCTTTCACAATCTCATAGGGAGTCTTTCTGTGGCTTTTGGTGATAGAAGCCCTATTGATGACATGACAAGCAGTGTTAACTGCCTCAGCCCAAAAATATTCTGGGAGAGAGGTGTCACTCAATAGAGTTCTACCAGCTTCAATTAATGTTCTATTCTTTCTTTCAGCAATTCCATTTTGCTGAGGTGTTCTAGGTGAGGAGAACTCTTGGAAAATCCCAAAGTCTATACACAAGTTTGTTATGCTTTCAGATTGAAACTCAGTACCATGGTCACTTCTGATTTTGACCACTGTACTATTCAGTTCATTCTGAATTTGCTTTACAAAATTAAGTAATACACTTGGGGTTTCAGATTTTTGTCTCAGAAAGAACACCCATGTAAATCTAGAATAGTCATCTACAACCACTAGAGTGTAGACCTTCCTACCTAGACTGTGAACTGGCATAGGACCAAAAAGATCCATATGCAAGAGGTATAAGCACCTCACAGAATCCTTGTTTTCAAGGCTTTGAAATGAGGTTTTTGTCTGCTTGCCCTTTTGACAAGCTGAGCATACCCCTTCCTTTATACACTTAACTTGAGGCCCATTCCTCACTAGTTCTTTACTAAAGAGTTGGCCAATTGTCTTGTAGTTTAGATGAGCCAATCTCTTGTGCCACTTAACACAATGAGAAGCATTGTCATCAGCTACAAGACAAATGGGGGAAGCCTTATTCTCACATTCAAAATTAAGGCAATACACATTTCTCTTCCTATACCCAGTCAATATGATCTCTTGATCACTTGACCTTTTGATATGACATCCATCCTTACCAAATGAAATGTCATATCCTAGATCACTCAGCTGGCTTATGCTTATTAGATTATGTTTCAAACCTTTTACATAGGCCACTTGGGTGATAGTAATTAGGTTAGAAGAAATGTTACCAAACCCTTTGATGACTCCTTTTTCAGATCCACCAAAGATCACTTTATGTCCATCTTTGACAGATGAATACTCCTTCAGCAGCCCCTTTGTTCCAGTCATGTGCCTGGAACAACCACTATCCAAGTACCATATAGGGGCATGGTTACTTGGATTCACCTGCAATACAGAATTACTTACCCTTAGAACCCAAGTAAGTCTTGGGTCCTTGGTTCAGGTTAGCATTAATAAAGTTATCATAACCTCTTCTAACAGGTAGACTCTTATTCTTTATAACACTTGTGTTATACCAGCAGTCCAATGCAAAATGGCCCCTCTTGCCACAGCACCAACATTCAAACTTATTGTATCTAGATCTAGATACATCCTTGTCAGAAGAATTTCTGTTCATTGCTGGTGCTGTTGCAACTTCACCTACTGATTTCTTAAAACCATTGGGTTTATGACCATAGGTAGGCCTGCTTGCCTTAACACCCTTGTTCTTCAGAACATTTGTCTTAATATGACCTTGAATGTCTTCATGATCATATATGTTAGAAGGCACTTTCTCCTTACTAAACTTTATGGGGACTGAAAGGTTTAGTGGCTGAATAGGGGCTTTGCCTTTCCTCTTGAATCTGCCAGCCCTGGAGTTACCTTTAAATCCTAATCCAGCCTTACCCTTCTGAGTGACAAATTCATCTATCAAGGGTAAGACAGATTTTGGCTTAGAGTAACTAGCCACTAAATCCCTTTCAATTCTAAGTCTGGTCTCCAGACTCTTTACTTGATCATTAGTATAATTAATTGTGCCCATCTGAATAATAGTTATATTCTTCAGCTTGGCAATTTCATTTAATTTTTGATCAAGGACTTTTTCTAACTCAGTTGTTGCTACCCTTAGTTCAGCAATTTCCTGAGCCTGTGTTTTAACCAGGTTCTTGCTTTTCTTAAGGGCCTGCAACAAGTCCCCATACTTGTCTATCAATTGATAGACATCTCCTTCAGATCCAGATGCATCTTCATCACTTGATGCAGATGTAGCTGATTCTTCATTTGTACTACAAACAGATGTACAGGAAGGACAGTTTACCTCATTAGGACCAGACTGATTCTGGCATATGTCCTCTTCTGATCTTGTCATCAAACCCATGCATTGATGTTCATTGATGGAGTCTAGCAACTGCATAAACTCTTCTTCCTCAGATGCAGCATATAGTCCAATATATGCTTCAGCTTCAGATCCTGATTCTGAAGTTGACTGGTCTGACAGACTTTTATCTTTCTTTGCTACAAAGGATTTCTCCTTCTTGCCTTTCTGATAAGTCTTCTTCTTTTCTGAAGATTCCTTCCTTTTGTCAGGACAATCAGCCACTACATGTCCAGGCCTATTGCAACAATAGCAGACAATCTTTGAAGTAGTGGCTTTGCTGGGCTTTGATCTACTTTTCTCTTTCCTTGATGACCTTCTCTTCTGATAATAGTCATCAACTTGCTGTGATGTGGAAGGCCTAGACTTCCATTGCTTCTTTTTCAAGAACCTTTGGAATTGCCTAGTGAATGCAGCAAAGTCTGCATCTGAATCACAGCTAACTGAACCCTTATCTGAATTTTCAGAACTATCTTCTTCAACTTCCTTAGGAGGAGATGGTGATTTCCTCCTATTCTTTCTGGTGGCTTCAGCATTAAATGCCACAGTCTTTTCTCTATGCTCTCCTCTTGAGTTTCTTTCCTCCTCCTTCCTTACCATAAGTTGCATTTCATAGGATAGCAACTTTCCAAACAGGGTTGGAGGAGATATCTCTGCCAATTTAGCCACTTCTCTTATGGCACAGATCTTTGTATCCCAATCCTTTGATAAGGATCTTAAGAATTTGTCATTCAGTTCATAGGTACTGAAGACTCTTCCATAGGATATTAGCTCATTCACAATTCTATAGAATTTCTTATAGCACTCAGTTATGCTATCAGATTTTCCTTGTCTAAAGCTTTCATACTCCTGATTTAGCATAGACTTTCTATCCAGCCTTACTTCTTCAGATCCCTCCATGTAGACAATCAATGTGTCCCACATCTCCTTGGAGGTCTTGCAGTGAATCAGATTCTGAAATGTTGAATCATCTATGGCACTGACAATGATGTTCTGTGCCCTTTTATCCATGGTTGCCAAGATGATTTCATCCTTGGTCATTTCTGAATAAGTCTTTGGTATTTGGATATTTGCATCAAGAACAGATATCTTCATTGGAGTGAAGGGCCCTTCCTGTACTGTGATGTAAATCCTTGGGTCAGATGCTTCCATAAACAATCTGACTCTCTCTTTCCAGATCCCAAAGATTTCCTTCTTGCATATGGGTAATTTCATAGACCCTAGCTCCTTATGATTCTCTCCAGAACCCATCTTCTTGAATCTTGAATCTGCCTTTCAGATCTACCTCAGACTGTTAAGTCCTTTTTGAGGAACCTCCCTCTGATACCACTTGATAGTTTAACTTTCAAGGCGGCCTAAACACCTAGAGGGGGTGAATAGGTTCTGCTTTTCTTTTGAAACTTCTAGGCAGAATTCAATTCAATAGCTAATCATAATAAACACAGCAATCACAGAAAATAAAACATCACAGATTGCACAATGTTTTATAGTGGTTCCCCAAGGTTTGGGTACATCCACTTTCCCCCTTCACCTATCTAGCAGTATGCTAGATTCGGCCAAACTTCCACTTATCTCAGATCAACAGATCCTACAACTCAGAACCCAACTGGTTCCTACAACTCAGGCACAACTGCCCTACCTCAGCCTTGCCCCAAGGCCTACAACTCAGAGAATGTCCATCTCCTACACTCAGGCAAACAGCCCTACCACTCAGAGTTCAACACTCGTACACTCAGCCTTTATAACATAGGCTTACAACTCAGATCTGTGTAAACAGATCCTACAGAAATATAGAAAAGATTGTTTAACTGTCTTGCCAAAGTTGAGAGAGAAATGGCCAAGACAATTCTTGATCAGCTGAAGCAATCAACTGTTTCTTAGCCTTTTTCAAAGCTTCTTGAAAATGTACTTAGCTGAGTTGATTCCAAACAGCTTCTTGAGAATCCACTGGTGGTTTCTTTCTTCTTCTTCAAATTCTGACTTGATCTCTCTCTATCCAGAACTTTGAATGATTCTTCTGAATTCTGATTAGAACTCTTCTTAGATCTATCCTTAGATAGTCTTCTTAGATCTCCCGGAGAAGATCTTCTTAAGTGCCTAGCACTTTCTTGAAATGAGTAGAATTGTAATCCTTCTCCACTTTTTGATCCAATGTATTTCAAAAGGTTAGTTCTATATTTTTCTGAATCTGTCTATTTATAGACATTCTTCATGGAAACCGGCTGATCCGGTTTCTAACTGTTTTCTGACAAGTCTGACAGCTTCAGTTAACCGGTGATAACCCACAGCTGTCAAGTCTTCAAACAAGTCCTGTGCCTTAGTCTTGAATCACAAGTTGTTGAAACAGTCTGTCAGAAAGTGTCGAGACCATCTGTCTATCTGTGTCGACATAATTGACTTTGGTGTCGACACAGTCTTCAGTGATGTCGACTAAGTTGCCTTTGAGTCGACACAGCTTCTTCTGCAAATAACTTGATCTTGACTCTTCAGTGTGTCGACACAAGTCCTGTGTGTCGACACAGTTGTTGTAGAATCATAACTTTAGTAAGTGTCGACATAATTGACTTTGGTGTCGACACAGTCTTCAGTGATGTCGACACATTCATTTTTTAACTCTGCTATAATGTGTCGACTTAATGACAATGTGTCGACACATTCTGCTGGTGTCGACAAACTTGAGGTCGACTATTTTCTTCTATGTCGACACATTCAGATAATGTCGACAATCTTGAGATCGACTATACTCTTCTGTGTTGACATATTCTCCCAATGTTGAGGTCGACGCTTTTCTTCGGTGTCGACACAAATTCCCAGTGTTGTGTCGACTCTTTTTCTGTGTCGACACAAATTCCCAGTGTTGTGTCGACTTACTTCTTCTGTGTCGACACTTTTTCCCAGTGTAGTTGTAGACTAACTGCTATGTGTCGACACTGCTTCCCAGTGTTGTGTCGACAATTTTCTTCTATGTGTCGACACTGCTTCCTCTGTGTCGACACTTGGACTTAGAATTTTTCTGCATACTTTATCAATTCTTCACCTGCACATGTCAAGTTAAAACAACATCAAATACACCTTGATGTATACCATTGAGCTAGGTTGGGCTTCTTCAAATCAGGTACACATTTTCCAATGTACCCAACAACCCACAACGGTCATATACTTGACCTAATGTATATATACTCCGTATGTATGAACAGTAAAGATGAGAGATGAGATTTCAAAAAGCACGAGCCGCCGACAAGCCCTAACGCTCCGCCGATCTCTCTGCCGCTCGTGCACTCGTCGCCGCTGCTAATCTCAGGTTCTTCCAGATCTCCGGCGACCGAAGCTTAGGCTAGCATAGCGTCTCACGCGTCTAACCAGAGATCCCTTGTCTCTTGATTCGTTGATCGGGAAAATCCTTCCCCTTCCGAATCGATCGAGACGATCGATCCTAGTGTGACCGTTGGAAGACCTTGCTTCCTTTGCTACGAAGTTTGAATCAAGTTGGCACTACTGCTGCTCTCCGTCGCCGCCGCCGATTCCGAGAACCTTGCCATCGCGTTAAGCTGCCGCCGGTTTCGGGAAGATTCTTTCCAAGAGAGATCTAGGGTTGTGGACTCTTCGTTGACTTCAAGAACACGTCGTCGAACGAAGAGGGACACCTTACTCTCCAATCGACGTTTGTATTTCTTACAAGCATTTTCAATTTCTTTGTAACGGACCGATTGGTCTTTAGTTGTAAGGGTTGGGTGCAACCCGGGTTGTGGGAGTGTTGACTCCTACGTGTGGAAGGGTTCCTTCCGTTAGTGCAAGGATTGGATTTCAATCCTGTTGGTGAAGTGACCGAGTCGTCCCGTGTTGGGAGATAGGTCGAAGGGGGAAAGTGGACGTACCCAAATCGGGGAACCACTATAAATTGCCTGTGTATTTTCTGTGCTTGGTTGTTTTGTTTTCTTGTGCAGGTAAAATCTTAATTCCGCTGATAAGCTGCAGAGACACCTATTCCCCCCCCCCCATAGGTGAAGATAGTTGACACTAGGTGAACTTTCATGTAGTGATGACCTTCCCAGCTGCGAAGGTGTCACCGCAAAGCGGCGGTTCTCGGCCTAAGACCCTGGTGTTTTCAAAGAAAAAAATGGGGGTCTTACAAGTGGTATCAGAGGACGACCTCAATCAAAAGGTAGCAGTCCACAATCCCTGGGTCACCCCCGCATGAGTTTAGTTTGGGGACAAACTAAGCAGTGGAAGCAGTGGTAGGCCCATATGGGGGATTACAAGTAAATTGTCCACTTTTAGTTAGGGTGGAGCGATTAATTATATTTGGCTTTTGTTACGTAGCCCCCAGCGCAGCCTACACCACAGGGCGGAGTCCAGTAAACTCTGAATGTTGTACCACCTCCCCCAGTCCACACTGTATTCCTACAGTCGGAGATGGGGCAGACTCTGACAACTATTCTGGAAGCTTTCAGGGCCCAACATGTTCCGGCACCATAGCCAAATCCGGGGGCCAATTGGCTGAGCATCTTCCGAGGAATCTCTCCCCAATCCTACTTAGGGATAGAGTCAGCTGTTCGGACGGAGGAGTGGATGGACATTATGTACAAGATGTTGACCGGGATACGGTGCCCCTGGAAGGAGAGGGTGTCATTGGTGGTCTCTTGCTTGGAGTCTCATGCCAAGAGATGGTGGAAGACGTTGCTGGATACGACTTTTGAGGATATGGAGGTTGTAGAAATTACTTGGGAGGAGTTCAGGGCCGCGTTACTGGAGCATTTTGTTCCACAGTCGGCTAGGGATGAGCTGGAGGACAGGTTCCTGCAGATGAAGCAGGGCAACAAGACAGTGGTAGAATCCCACCGGGAGTTCAAACATTTAACCCGTTTTGCGGACTCCTATCAGCTGGATGAGGCAGGATACACAAGAGGTTCTATAAGGGTCTGTGGGAGGAGTTGAGGGAGGCCCTTTTGTTCGTATCTGACAGGCCTATACCTCGGATGTTAGAGATGGCCAAGAGGATTGAGGCTGATTGACACATGACTCGGGGTCGGAAGAGGCCAACGAAGGACCAGGGTCGGGGAGCCAGGAATGATCAGCGGCGGGGTCGCATCATTGATGGGAGAGAGGGAAGAATAGCAGAGGACCAGCCTCGTCAGGAGGTGAGATAGGAGCCGATGGAGCTGGTGGTAGTGGCTCCTCAACCTCTTCAGATGCGGGAGGCACCGAGACCCGGGGTTATGACATTTCCCCCGCCGGAGTTCTACAACTGCCATCAGACAGGGCACATCCAGAGGAATTTCCCCATGAGGGGAGCACCTCTACCAGCACCACAGGCTAGACAGCATGCTCAATAGTTTTGAGGGCGAGGACATTGACGAGTACGTGGATACAAGGGTGCAGATCACAGGCAGGACAGGGAGCAAGTTTATGCACTCGATCTGGCTCAACCCCGGAACCCGGAACAAGTGATCACAGATACGGCAGAAAGTTTAAAGTTTTCTTTCCTGAACACTTAAATTTATGGATATAGAATTGATAATCTAGGAAAGAAAACCATAACTAAATTCTAAGACATTTAACCCCCTAGGCATAATTTTCATTAGCGGTAAGCCCACTTATATGCTGTTTGATACGGGTGCTTCGCACTCATTCATATCGGAGGCCTTCGTGGAAGGGTTATAAGGCGTGGAGGAATTCACAGGTTTGATGATGAGGATACGATCACCCGACGGATCAGAGCTGTTCACCTCTGCCCACTGCAACATGGAGATGGAGATCGGCGGTAAGATATTTGATGCACCAGCGATGATCATGAAGATGCCAGTCTTTGATTTGATCCTGGGAATGACATGGTTGCACTAAAACCATGCTCATATTGACTGCATGTCCAAGAGAATTACTGTGAGGCATGGGGATTCATGCACCGTCATCGAAGGTATTAGATCTATTCCCCTCTCGTGCTATCATCCGTGTAGGCCGTCAAGGCCCACTTTTAAGGGGAGGAAGTCTATGAGGTGCTGTTTGAAATGGCTGAGGCCAAGGGTTCCATCTTGGATATCCCGGTGGTGCGAGATTTTGCCAACATATTCCCAGAGAAGCTGCCAGGGCTACCCCCGCACCGGGAGCAGGATTTCCGGATACAGCTAGTGTCGGGGGCTAAGCTGGCAGCTAGAGCCCCTTATAGGATGGCCCCGAAGGAGCTGACGGAGTTTCGAAGCCTGCTCCAGGAACTAGTGGAGGCCGGATTCGTCCGGCTAAACTCTTCACCATGGGGAGCCCCGGTCTTGTTCGTTAAGAAGAAGGAGGGGACACTTCGGTTGTGTATTGATTACCGGGCACTGAACAGGCTGACGGTCCGGAATACGTATCCCTTGCCAAGGATAGACGAGCTATTTGACCAACTGGAGGGAGCTCATTGGTTTTTCAAGCTAGACCTGAGATCGGGGTACTACTAGCTACGCATTCAGGAGGAAGACATCCCAAAGATGGCCTTCGGTAGTAGATACAGTTTTTATGAGTTTACGGTGATGCCTTTCGTGCTCATGAATGCACCCTCCGCGTTCATGACCTTGATGAACCGGGTGTTCGAGGAATATATGGATGTATTCGTCATCGTATTCATTGACGACATCCTTATCTACTCAAGGACTAAATAGGAGCATGCGAGACAGCTGTCTTTGACTTTAGAGAAGCTTCGAGAGCATAAGATGTATGCAAAGTTTAGCAAGTGCCAGTTTTGGCTAAAAGAGGTGGCATTTTTGGGCCATATTATCAGTGGAGCGGGTTTGGCGGTAGGTCCAGCGAAAGTCCAGGCAGTACTAGATTGGCCATCGCTGAAGATGGCCACGGATGTTCGGAGTTTTTTAGGACTTGCCGGTTATTACCGGAAGTTCGTAGAATTGTTCTCTCGGATTGCTCTCCCTCTCACATCCTTGACGAAAAGGAGTCTCCTTTCATTTGGTTGCCACGATGCGAGTCTGCCTTTCTGGAGCTGAAGGGCCGGCTTACCCCGGCTCCCATCCTTGCTCTTCCATCAGGGAAGGAAGGATTCCAGATGTATACAGATGCTTCCTATCAGAGGATGGGTGCCGTTCTGATGCAGAACGGGCACGTAATAGCCTATGCTTCCCGTTAACTGAAGAAACATGAGCAGAATTACTCGGTGCATGATTTGGAGATGGGGGCAGTTTTTTTGCGCTAAAGATCTTGCGACACTATTTATATGGTGTGCACTGCGACATATTCTCAGATCATAAAAATCTGAAGTATTTGGACACACAGAAGGAGCTGAACACCAGGCGAAGACGCTGGGTGGAGTTTTTGTCAGACTACCAGTACACCATGCATTACCATCCCGGGAAGGCAAATGTGGTGGCAGATGTAACATCCCATTTCCAACTAGATCCCTAAGAGTGGTTTTGTCATGACAAAACCCTAGGAAGCCCAAGAAGGAGTCAAGTGGACCTGGTGGTGTGGATAGGGCCACTATAGTCTACACTTAGCAGATTTCTAAACCTTGGCTTAAGGGGATCATGGGGATTCACCAAGACTCCAAGACCCCACCCATACCCTTATAACCCTAGAAGGGGGTCAATGGGTCACTAAGGACCCATGTAGAGCAATCAAAGGACCTAAGTTGACCAAAGTCAACTCTAACCCTAATTGGGTCAAATTGACCTACACAAGGGTCAATTGCAGTCCCTTAGCCCAGTGGACTCCACCCATACCCTCATAGCCCTAGTGAGAGGCCAATAGGTCACCAAGGACCCATTGGGACCAATCATTAAGGCTAGGTTGACCAAAGTCAACCCTTGACCTAAAATGGTCAAAGTGCCCTAGTTAAGGGCCAAGTGACCTCCAAGGGCCAATCCAACCCCACCTTGACCCTAGGGGAGGCTAATGGGTCACCAAGGACCCATTAAAGAAATCTCAAGGACCAAATTGACTTAGGTGGGCCCTAGTCCAACTTTGGGTCAAGTTAGCCCAAATGGGCTAACTCAAGCTCAAGCCCATTTCAATTGGGCTAACCATGACTTAAGTGACCAAATGGACTTGTGGGCTACCATGGGACATGTAGGAGCCAAAAAAATTCAGGCTTGGTGACTAGGAGAGAGAAAGTCACCCATGGAGGAGAGAGAAAGAGAAGGAAGAAAAGGGAGGAGGACTTTTTGGCTCATCCTCCCCTTCCCCAACCCCTCCATTCAATCCTCTAGGACAAGGAAAGCAGCCCCAATTCAACCAGCTAGCTTTGACTGGTGTGATCCATGCTTCATCCCCTACCTACCATGGCCGAAATCTTTGACCAAGGAAGCCAATAATGGCAATGAAGCTTGCAGCCAACTACCACCCCAATTCTCCTCTTTAAAAGGTTCACTGGAGTCCAGGGATGAATTCCCACCAGTTTCCTGAAGAAGCCGAGCCCTATTCTGCATTTTTGAACAAGCCGACCACAGCCGGCCACCACCATGCCAATCCGGCGATCAGCCCGGCTACAGCCGCCACCACAGGTCCTCCTCCACTCCTTCTTGCATGGGTAGATCCTTAGAATCCTTAGGGCCAAGGTTGGAGCTCAATTGAGCCCAATCGGATTTTGAAAATCATGGATTTTCCATGAAATTACATCCTATCGGGTTCGCTGGAATAGGGCTTCCCGGCGGCCTAAACGCCGCCTGGAGATAGCCCCGACCACCACGAAGGTGTCGGTGACGGTGGCAGGTCGGGGAGGTGGCCGGAGCGACGGCGGCAACCGCTGGAAATCAGCCCAGGTGGGATGAATCTGGGCCGTTGGCGCGTAGGGACGATGACAGGATGCCGTCCAATTATGCGCCAAGATTCGTGCAGATGAATAAATAAACTATAGCTTAAGTTTAATTTTATTTCCTTTCCTGTCACAGAATTTGTATTTATTGGTATTAATTATTAAAAATAGCTAGAGCCTTTTTCAGAGAAAATGGTTAACATCAAAAAATGTAGCCCTATGGGTCTACTTTCAAACAAAATTGGTTTGAACCAATTTGGGTGACTGGTATGACCAGGGTACTCATTTTGGTAGGGTCTATACAAATGACTAGGCAGTAATTAAACTAAGTACCCACACTTCATCCTTGGTCCAAATGAGCTGAAATTTTGGCAGGGAGTCACCCTACCCTATAGCTAGTCCCTGACCAAAAATGGGAATTTTTGGGAATAATTTTACTATAGTTTTGTGAATAATTTAATTATGCTAGGGTAAATTAATTTGTGGGTCAAATGAACCCCAAATTCATCCAAATTTTGGTGGGAGGTATATGAGGTTATTATAAACCTCTGGTTAAAATTTCATTAAGTTTGGAGGAGATTTGAATGGGAATCAAGCAAACCCTAGCCTTGCCCTAAGAAGGGCATTTTGGTCCAAAATGTAATTTTGGCTTATAGTGTCCAATTCACCTCAACAGAGGTTCAAATTTGGTACACTGGTTTGGCATGACATTATACACCTCCCAAAGAAAAATTGGGGGCATTGGAGTTGGTTTGGCCCAAGATCCTAGGTCAAACCCTAAGGAAGGGCTTTTGTACCTTGTGAAGGGCATATGGCCAAAACACCTTGTATGGATATGAAATTTTGTAGGGATGGTATTTTGGTAACTATAACGCTATGGTAAAAATATTAGGGTATTTTGGAAGGTTTAGAACCCTCAAAAGCCTAACCCTAGTTTAGGGCACAAATGTGGTGGGATAGGAATGGGTTAGCTAAACCCCTTAAAAGGATATGAAATTTTGGTAGGATGGTCATAAGGATATTAAGAAGCTTTGGTGATTTATTTAGAAATTTTGGAGTAATATTTATAGCACTTCATTTGTAACACAAGGAATGCCTTAATTTAGTAAATTAATTATTATGCTCCCTCTGACACTTGGGAGGTCATGAAATTTTGGAATAGGATGCTTTGAATCATTATAAGCTTATATAAATTTTATAAAAATTCTTGGACACTTATTTAAGGTAGTTACTTCACAAGCTTATTAAATGATGGAATTATGCAATAATTTAATTAAGTCTATTTACTGATAAATGAATTATGAAATTTTTCCCAAACCATATACATGCCATTAGAATCATACTTGAATTTTCTCTGAATTTTTTAAAGTAATATAGTATTTTATATTTCTTAAATGAATTTTCAAGGATTAAAATAAAATATTTATTTAAGGATAAAACCTTACTGAAAAGAATTAGATATTTTGGAAGATGAGTTATATCCTTATTTTGAGTAACATATAAAATTTGTAGAATGATATCTTGACTGAAAATGGTACTTCATGTTCATTATTGGAAATTTTAGACATTAAAATAATTAAATAAATTATTAAATAAGTAAGGAAAATTTTGGAACTCTGGACTTAGGATTTAAAGGTCATAATGGACCTTAATTAATTTTTTATAGGAGTATTGGATGATTATTTGACGTACTTCCTATTTTACATGAAGTTTGACATGGTGGTCTGCATTTAGCAATTTTGGAAAAAACTGTATATTAATTTGTTTGAAGCTTATTACTCCTTAATCACTGATGATATTTGACTCAGAGCATTTATGGGTTCTTGCAATCATGTTAGAGTTATTCTTGATTTTTTAGAAATAATATTGCCCTATTTATTATTTTTATGAATTATTGCAATATACCATTTAAATAAAAATCAGTGGCCTGAACCTTGCTGAAAAACTAAGAGGTTTTGTATCTTAGGTTAAATGATTATATGGAGAATAATATAAATCTGGGGAGATTTTATCTTGTCAAAATTTGGTACCTTCAGCTTAATCTTGGAGACTTTGGCCACTATAAATATTTAATAAATTCCTAGATAAATAGGAAAATTGTAAAACTCTGGATTTGGGCAATAAAGGTCATAATGGACCTCCATAAATTATTATAGGAGTATTGGATGATTACTTGACATACTTCCTATTTTACATGACATTAAACCTTGGTGGTCTGCATATAGTAATTCTTCAGAAATAATCTGGAGTACAAGTTAGGTACATAAGTCAAAAATTGGGGGAATGAGTTCATCACTCAGGGTTGGATGAGATAGGAATGAGTTTGACTAAATGTTGGGTGGTGTTTGGGATCGACGAAAGATCGTCTTCCCCATAGCGTGGAAGGTCAAATCACCTTGGATTAGGTTTACTGTAATACGGAAATGAAATGGGTAAAACCTAAGTCGTAGGCATAAAGTAAATAGTAAACTTAGGGTTTCACACTTTCACACCCCAGTGTCCCGGGAAATAGTATGGGTTACTTGGGCAATAAGCCCGGTAGTTATGGTATTGGGTATGGTAGCCTGGCGAGCTTCGGCTCGGTTGTTGATTATGACGGACGGGATAGTCCGGAGAGCTTTGGCTCGATGGTAGATTGTGACGGACGGGATAGTCAGGGAACTTGGGCTCGGTTATAGATTATGATGGACGGGATTGTCCGGTGAGCTTCGGCTCGGTTGTTTGTTTGACTATTGCATGTGCATAAATGGTTTAAGGTGGTGGGTCTACGATATTGGGGAGTTCGATGCACCGACACCAATATCGTTGGCTCGGCAAGTGTGGTTAGCACTTCGCCAACAGAAGTCCGGTGCGCCAGCCGGCAAGAGTAAGCAGGCATCCGCTTAGTGCACCAAGCGTTGAGGCGTACGATAGGTCTGACCGGTAGTGCTTTACTGGTTTAGAGGTGGGCGAGGCCCAACCCACCGCTTCCGTCTGCCACTACGGAGGTATCCTGGGAGGTAACGGCTCCGAAAGGGGGAACTAAAGGTCCGTGTACACAGAGTCGAGTGGGTGAGTTGCACTTGCATGTTCACATCATAGCATATTTGCATTCCATAGCATAACCATTGCATATAACCTGACACCTAATTTATAAGCGGTATGGGACGTTCTATACAATAGGCCTTGCAAAACGACCCCTTGGCCTATAAGTTCGTGCGAGCGTGCTTATAATTCAAGGTTCTCTTTCAATATTATAAGCCTGCTAGTAGAACCGACACCCTAACCTATAAATCGGTATGGGACTTTTTATAAGATAGGAGCCCTGCAAAAGATCCCTTAGCTTATGTGTACTGACATAAGTTAAGGTTACTTATTTAATTTTGTATATTATCATGCTTACACTGTTAGTTTAGTTTTGCTGCCATCTGCAATTTGACTATTCTCCACCTTCAAGTCCTTCCCTTTCCTTCTCCCCGCTCAGTACTTAGGAGCCATGGGGGAAGGGGTGGGGGACAATAGGACTTAGTCTTTTAGACTAACGGTTTTCGAACCACATCATTTAGGGGACCACGGAGCCCAGCATGGAGGAGCAGCCCCGGAGGTCGGCACGCTTGGAGATCGGACAGTCTAGTACCGGAGTCCAAACAGCAGGGACTGTGAGTCCCGAACACTAGTAGTTGTATTAGTTTGCTTCCGCGATGAGTGATTTGTAGTGAGGACTTGATGTACCGGGCATAAGCCCGAGATTTTCATTATATGTACTATCTGTGGACACTCCTTTCGTGGAGTTTATTTTTCTATATATATGATTTCTGTGAACTTGCTTTTATACTTATGCTACAGTAGAGATCGATTTGGCCGGCAGAATCAGCATCTTGTAGTAACGACCTTCCCGGGTGAGAAGGTATCACCGCAAGGCGGCGGTTCTGGGCCGGAGAGGCTGGATGCGAGGGCAGAACTGATATTCGGAGAGCGAATAAATTAGGAGCAGTCCCACAACTTATGGCCTGAGAGTTGGTAAAAACGTTTAAGGAGATGCAGATATCCTTAGTGTCCGAGGACGATCCAAAATTGTATAAGGAGTATTTAGGATCGATGGTTGCCACCGATGATATTCGGGATCGCATCAGGGATGGGTAGAGGCTGGATGCGAGGGCAGAACTGATATTTAGTGCCTTGGAGGAAGGCACGGTAGGGGATTACTCATTGAGTGATGGACTACTATGTTTTCGATGCAGGGTTTATATACCAGTAGGAGGCTAGATTCGGGAGGACATCATGACAGAGGCTCACTACAGCAGATACTCAGTGCACTCGGGGATCAACAAGATGACAGCGGACTTGAAGAGAACGATGTACTGGTCGGGCATGAAGAAGGACATTACGTATTTTGTGACGCATTGCGAGGCATACCAATTGGTGAAACCAGAGTGCAGAAACCCCATAGGATTATTGCAGCCACTCCCAATGCTAGAGCGGAAGTTTGATGATATCACCATGGACTTTATACAAGGGCTTCCCCGATCGCGGATGGGGAATAATTCGATCTGGGTGATCGTCGACCGGCTGATGAAGGTAGCCAGATTTATTCCGATTAGGAAGGATTACTCAGTTGGTGTGTTAGTTTGGATGTTCGTTGAACAGTTCATCCGTTATCATGGCGTACCCAGGTCGATTGTATCGGGCTGGATTGGACGGTTTATGTCCAGGGAGTGGAGATCAGTGCAGACTTATTCGGGCACTCGACTAACATTCAGTATAGCATTTTATCCCCAGACTGAAGGGTAAACGGAACGCACCAATCGAACTCTGGAAGATTTTCTGCGACTTTGCATATTGGATCGCGGTGAGCCTTGGGAGAAGTTGTTGCCACTGATCAAGTTCTCATATAATAACAGCTACCAGTCCTGCATAAGGATGGCTCCTTATGAGGCCCTATACGGACGGAGGTATAGGACTTCGCTGTCATGGATAAAGGATGAGGATCTGAAGAATTTGGGTTCGGAGATTGTCGAGGACACTGAGGCTCAAGTGAGATTGATACGGGACAGGATGCTAGAGGCACAGAGCTGACAGGCTAAGTATTATGATGCTCGACACCATCAGGTGGAGTTTCGGGTGGGGGACCAGGTGTTCTTGAAGATCCGACCAATGCATGGGGTTTCACGGGTACGCGGTCGGAAGAAGAAGCTCAACCCAAGATATATGGGGCCTTATAGGATCCGGGAGCGGATCGGTACCTTGGCATACAGGCTGGAGCTGCCACCGGAGCTTGCAAGTCTACACGATGTGTTCCATATATCCTCTCTTAGGAGGGCTCTATTATGCCCGGAGCAGCAGATTACGGCCACAGATGGGACGGTAGCATCTGATCGGTCAGTTCACCTGGAACAAGTCCGGATTGACGACAAGGGAATACGAGTCTTACGCCGCAAGAAGGTTCCGCTGGTCAAGGTCCTGTGGAGGAATCATGGGCGAGAGGAGCACACATGGGAGCCTCAGGACCTGATGTGACAGAGGTACCCGGAGCTTTTTGGTCAGTATTACTCACAACCTCACGGGATGTTACAATTTACTTTCCATATTTGAAACCCCGTGGGCCTAACTAGAATTTCGAGGACGAAATTTTTTTATTTATATATTGAGATTTGTAACATCCCTCAAACAACTAGGTTCTTACGAGTAGTTTTTCATGACTAGGTCATGACAAAACCCTAGGGAGCCCAAGAAGGCCCAGTGAACCTAGGAATGTAGGTGAGACCACTGTGTTCTATAAACAGTAAATTCCTGAACCCTAGTTTAAGATGACCATGGGGTTTTACCAAGACTTCAAGACCCCACCATGGTCTCATCAACCCATTGTAAGGTCCATTAGAGCCCTAAGGGTCCATTGGATAAGTATAGGGTGACCAAGATGACCTAGAACCACTCTAGCCCTAAATTGGGCAAGGTGCCCTAACTACGGGCATTGTGCCCTAGTAAAGAACAAATAACCCTACCAAGGCCTTCCTAGACCTACAGTGGGGTCAATGGGTCACTAAGGACCCATGGAGGCCAGTTAAAGTGGTTAAGTTGACTAAAGTCAACTATAACCCTAAATTGGTCAACCTGACCTACATAGGGTCAAATGACCTTCCCTTAGCCAAGTGGACCCCACACATACCTTCCTAACCCTAGTGAGAGGCCAATGGGTCACCAAGGACCCATAGGGGTCAACCAAAAAGGCTAAGTTGACCAAAGTCAACTCTAGCCCTAAAGTGGTCAAAGTGCCATAGTTAAGGGTCAAGTGACCTCTAAGGGCCAAGTCAACCCCACCTATACCTTAGGGGAGGCAAATGAGTCACCAAGGACCCATTATGGGCAACCTCAAAGACCAAATTGACTAAGGTCTACCATAGTCAAGGTTTAGGTCAAGCTAGCCCAAATGGGCTAACTCAATCTCAAGGCCAATTCACTTGGGAAAACCTTGTTTTGGTGGATGAAATGAACATGTGGGCTGCCATTGGGTTAGGTAGATGCCAAATTTCAGGCTTGGTGAGTAGGAGAGAGAAAATCTTCAAAGGGAGGAGAGAGAAAGAGAAGAGAGTAAAGGGGGGAAGACTTTGGGCCCATCCTCCCCCTTCCCCAACCCCCTCCATTCAATTCACTAGGAAAAGGAGTGCAATCCCATTTCAACCAACTGGTCATTGACTGTTTGAGCCATGCTTCATCCCCCACCTACCATGGCTGAAATTTTGGACTAAGAGGGCCTCCAATGACAATGCAGTCTACAGCCACCTAACACCCCAATTCTTCTTCTTAAAAGCTTCACTGTACTCCATGGATTGATTTCCACACATTACCTGAAGGAGCCAAGGGTGTTCACTGTGTTGTTGCAGAAACCCGACCACCACCACCATGATGATCAGGCGATCGGTAAGGCTACAGCCACCCACACATGTCCTCCTTCACTCCTTCTTCCATGGGTAGTTCATAGCAATCATTAGGGCCAAGGTTCGGGCTCAATTGAGCCCGATCAAAATTGAAAATTTCCTGGTTTTTCCGTGAATTTCCACTTGTCGGGTTCGCCGGAATAAGGCCGTCCGGCTGCTGTGCTGCCGCCTGGCAACAACCACCACCTTAATGGAGGTGGTAGTGGCCGTGGCTGGCCGGGGAGGTGGTCGGATTGGCGGTGGCAGCGGCTGGAAGAAGCTCCAGGCGGATTGAATCTGGACCGTCGGCTGGAGGTGGAAAATGACCAGATGCCGTCCAATGCTGCGCCAAGATTCATGCAGCCATGAATTTAAACTATAGGCTGGGTGTATTATTATTTCATTTTTATCACATAAAGTGTATTTAATGTTTTTAATTTTTAAAAATACCTAAAGGCTAATTCAGAGGAAATGGTCAACACATAAATTGTATCCCTATGGGTCCACTTTAATTCAAAATTTGTTTAAACAAATTTGGGTGCCTGGTTTGACCAGGGCATTCATTTTGGTGGGGTCTATACCTATGGTTATGCATAAATTAAAATGGGTTCCCACATCTCATCTCTGGTCCAAGTACTTGAAATTTTGGCAGAGAGTCACCCTAGTACATATCTAGATCCTGCCCAAAAATGGAAATTTTTTAGAACAATTTTTCTATTGTTTTGGAAATAATTTAATTTCTCTAGGGTAAATTAATTTAGGGGTAAGATGAACTCCAAACTCATCCCAATTTTGGTGGGTGGTGCATGGCGTCATTATAAAGCTCTGGTTAAAATCTCTTCTCGTTGGAGATGGTTTGAGTAGAAAACATGCAAACCCTAGCCTTGCATAATAATGTATTTTGGTCCAATAGTTCACTTTGGGCTTTGTGTGGCCAAATCACCTTAATAGAGGTTGAAATTAAGGCCACTTACTTGGCATGGATTTTAACACCTCCCCATGGAAGACGGGGTAGATTAGAACAGATTTGTCCTATGATCTAAGGCCAAACCCTAAGGAAGGGATTTTGTGACTTGTGAAGGGCATGAGGGGCAAAAGACCTTGTATGAGCTTGAAATTTTTTAGGGAGGGTGCTAGTGTAGCTAAAACCCTATGGTAAAAATATTAGGGGATTTGGGAAAGGGTAGCCCCCACAAAACCCTAACCCTATATTTTGGCACAAACATTATAGTGCTAGAATAGGTTAGTAAAACTCGAACAATAATGAAAATTGTGTTGTATGGTCATAAGGATAGATTGAACCTCTGATAATTTAATTGGGAATTTTTGATCAATATTCTTAGCACTTTCTTTATAACTCATGGGATTTCCCTAATTAGTCATTTGGTCCTTATGATCCCACTACTCATTGGAAGGTCATGAAAATTTGGCAGAGTGAGTTTCAAACCTTCTTGGTTATGCATGAATTTTATTAGAGTTTTTGAACACATTATAGTAGTACCTACTTCACAAGCTCATTAACTTGGAAATATTGTTCAATAATTTGGTTAAAGCTCATTACTTCCTAATAAATTATGAAACTTGACCTAGAGCTTTAATATGTCCTCATAATCATCCTTAAAATTTCTCTAAATTTTTCGAAGTATTATTGCTGTACTTATCTCTTAAAATAATTTAATGTGTGATATAATTAAAATTAATATTAGGGGCCTAAACCTTGCTAAAAAATTGGGAGAATTTGGATTTTAAGTTAAATATTTATATTGTATATAATATAAATTTGGTGGAATATTATCTTGTTTTAAATTATCACTTCATGTTCAATCTTGGAATTTTTGGCTACTAGAATAATTAAATAAATTATCAGATAAATAAGAAAATTGTGAATCTCTGGATTTAGGCCACAAAGGTCATATTAGCCCTCCAATAATTATTATAGAAGTACTGGGTAATTATTTGATGTACCACCCATTTTACATGTCATTTAGCCTTAGTGGTCTGCATATAGTAAAAACTGCAGAAATTATGTTGTAGTATAAATTTGGGCACATGAGTCGGGATTAGTGGGTTGCTGGTTTGGATAAATAAAAATAAGTTCATCATTGGAAGTCGGATGAGTGGAGGGTTGGATAGGCTAATGTTAAATGGTGCTCGGGATTGACGAAAGACCGTCTTTCCCGTAGAGAGGAAGTGTCAAATACATTAGGGTTAGATCCAATACAATAATTAAGGGACTATGGGTTGGGTAATAACCAATAAGAATAAGTGCCTTGCGAAAGGGAGCTTTGGGCTTCAACCCATCGTAGCTCCTAGAGCCCTAGAGAGCCCCTCGTAGGGAATACCTTGGGCAGTCCTGGGCTAAACCTAATTTGTAGGCAAAACTGAAGTGCACAAGTAACTAGTAAATCAAGGGTTTCACCTTCTCATAGTTCGAGGTCTCGGGGAGATAGTTTGGGTCACTCGGGCAGTAAGCCAGTGGTTTTTGTGATGGGCAAGATAGTCTGACGAGCTTTGGCTCGGTAATGGTTTTTGATGGGCAGGTTGGCCTGACGAGCTTTGGCTCGGTTGTTGTTTATGACGGATGGGATGGTCCTGGGAGCCTTGGCTCGGTAGCTGATACATAAGATTGCATGTGCAAAAAGTATTGGGTGGTGGGTCTTCGGTATTGGAGGGTCGATGCACCAACACCAATACATTGACTTGGCAAGTGTGGTTTAATACTTGGACAAATAAAGTCGGGTGCACCAGCCAACAAGAGTACGTAGGAGCTCCGCTTAGTGCACTAGCATTGAGGCGTACGATAGGTCTGAGTGGTAGTGCAATTACCGGTTTAGAGGTGGGCGAGGCCCAACCCACCGCTTCCATTTGCCACTACGGAGGTATCCTGGGAGGTTCGGCTCCAGAAAGGGGGAACTAAAGGTCTCTGTACACAGAGTCGAGTGGGTGAGTTGCACTTGCATGGTCACATCATGGCATAATTGTATTTCATAGCATAATCATCGTATATAACCCGACACCTATTGTATAAGTGTTATGGGATGCTTTATATAATAGGCCCTGCAAAACGACCCATTAGTTTATAAGTTCGAGTGAGCGTGCTTATAAGTTAAGTTTTTTATTCAGTATTACATATTTATGCTTGCTGAAAAACCGACACCCTATCGTATAAATCAGTATGAGACTTTTTATACGATAGGAGCCCTGCAAAAGATCCCTTAGCTTATGTATTTTTATATAAGTTAAGGTTACGTTCTTATTCAGTTTTCCATACCTTTATTACTTTCTTATATACTTTAGAACTGCTAGATTTGTTCTGCCGTCATCTGCTTATTTTTTATTCTCCACTTTCATGTCCTCTTATTTCCTTCCCCCCGCTCGGTGCCTAGGAGCCATGGAGGAAGGGGCGGGGGATGATAGGACTTAGTCTTTTAGACTAACAGTTTTCAAACCACATAATTTTAGGGGAACATGGAGCCCAGCCTGGTGGAGAAGCCCCGGAGGTCGGCAAACTTGGAGATCGGGCAGTCTAGTACCAGAGTTCAGATGGCAGGGACTGTGAGTCCTGATTGCGAGTAGTTATATTTGTTTTGCTTCCGTGATGAGAGATATATAGTGAGGACTTTATGTACTGGGCATAAGCCCAAGATTTAGTTATATGTTATATCTGTGGACACTCCCTTCGTGGAGATTATTTACTATTTATATGTGATTTCTTTGGACTTACTTTATTATTTTGCTACAGTTGTGATCGATTTGGCCGGCAGGACCGGCGTTTTGTAGGGATGACCTTCCCGGGTGCGAAGGTGTCACTACAAAGCGGCGGTTCTGGGCCTAAGACCCCGGTGTTTTAAAATAAAAAAATGGGGGTCTTACACTAACTATTATGTTCTGTGCTCTTTTGTCCATAGTAGCCAAGATGATCTCATCCTTAGTCATTTCTTCATAGCTCTTAGAAGTGGATTTATTGGCATCAAGAACTAATGTTTTCATAGGGATAAAGGGACCTTCTTAAACAATAATATAAATTCTTGGATCATATGCCTCCATGAACTATCTTACTCTTTCTTTACAGATACCAAAATTTTCTTTCCTGCATATGGGAAGTTTCATTGAACCAAGCTCTTTCTGATTCTCACTTGACCCCATTTTGAATATCTGTAACTGCATTGGAGATAAGCTCTGTCTGTTAAGTCAAATTTTTAGCAACCTCCCTCTGATACCAATTGAAAGAATTCAATAATGAACAACTAATCACCTCGAGGGGGGGGGGTGAATAGGTTCAATTCTTTATAATAAGCAGTTTTAGGATTTCTAAATAGCAAATCTAGTTATCTAACCATACAAGCATCACAAACATTCGGAGTAAGCAAACATAACACAAAGACACACAAATTTATAGTGGTTCCCCAATATTTGGGTACATCAACTTTCCCCCTTCGCCTATCTACCAATGAACTAAATTCGACCCGACTTCCACTTTTCTCAGATCCATAGATCTTACCACTCAGAACCCTTCCAGGTTCCTACAACTCAGACTTCTTCAAGTCCTACAGCTCATATCCTTCATGATCCTACAACTCAGATTCTTCCCAAGAAACCTACCTCAGAGTTTTCCAACTCCTACCTCAGGCAACATGCCCTACCTCAACCCTTATAATTACAGGCTTACCACTCAGAAAGATAGACTTTCCTACACTCAGATTAATATAGATCCTACAGTTGTGATTACAAAGTTTTAAGAATTTCTTTACCCAAAGAGAGAGAGAATGGGGTAAAGTGTTCTTGACCAAATCTTGAGTGATTGGTCTTCTTCTGATCCTTGCAGCTTTGGATTTGATTCAACCTTACTTAGCTTCTTCAAAGCTTCTTGAAAATAGAGAACTAGGTTGAATATCTTATGAGCAGATGGAGGTGATCTTGAATCAGCTTCCTTCTTCTCCTTCTTCTTATTACAGAAATGATTCTGTAATCCTTACTGATCTCCCAAGATTTCTCTTCGTCTCTGGTGTTATTGTGTTATATATTTTCCTGTCTGTTATTCTTTGATAGCATTGTTCTATTTATAGAAACATAGCAGAGGTAACCGGCTGAACCGGTAGCTAACTGGCATCTGACAGTTCTGACATCCTACAACTTTGATAGTTATGCCAGCTGTCACTTCTTAGATCTGGAAATCTGCAACTTGGTCTTCAAAATAGCAGACAGCGTCGAGACAGATCTTCTTCACAATGTGTTGACACTGATTTCAAAATGTGTCGACACAGATTATGAATGTTTTGACACAGCTATCAGGATATCGACACATTGTCTTAATCTAGTCGACAGACTTCAATCTCTGTCGACACAGCTTTTCTTCATATTCTCGACACAGATAATTTAGAATGTGTCGACACAACTTCCTTAATTTTGACACCGCTTTTTCCTGGGTGTTGACATATCAGCTTCAGCTTACTGTTAGCACTACTAGTCATAGTATGTCGACACTAGTCCTGAGTGTCGACATAGTTGATCTTTAACTCATCATTCAGGATGTCGTCTGAGATCATTTAAGTCGACACAGCTTGTGTTGTTTGATATCTATGTGTTGACACAAGTCCTGTGTGTCGACACAGCTGGTGTAGACTTAAATTCTGTGTGTCGACATAAGTCCTATGTGTCGACAATGTTTTTCTCTTGTTCTCAACACAAATTCTTCACAAGCATCGACACTGACCAAGTGTCTCGACGCTTTTATACTTGGACAAATTTCTGCATTACTTAGCCTGCACAAATAAACTTAAACAAACATTAAATACAAGATGATGTATGTCATTGAATTAAGTGAGGCTTCTCCAAATCTGGTACAATTATCAATGTACCCAACAGGTTGTGCACCCCACCGCTAGGCCGGCATTCACACCACCTAACCAAGACCTTCATATGCCTCAATGTAAATAACACACCGCGGAGCCTCTGCGTACTCTGCTGGCAAATCCAGCAGTATTTTCCTTGTCTAAGTGTAAACCACACCCCCCGAGTCATCGTATACACGTCTATGTGAACGACCGTCAAATACCAAAGACCCACAATCTTATGCACATACAACCATGAATTACCGAGTCATCGGCTCCCCGGACTAACCTGTGCATTACAACTACCTTCCGATCCTTCGACTTGCCAGGCTAACTTGCACATTTCCACAACAACCGAGCCTAATGCTCGGGTAACCAAGCCAAGAAATTATCCCGATCCATCAGGGTGAGTGAAAGTGAAGTATTAGTATTTACTAGTAGCTCTTTAATCATTTTAGTCTTACGGTTTAAGGTTAACCTTAGACTGCCCAGGGAATTCCTTGTGATGGGCTCTCGAGGGCCCTACGAAATACGATGGGCTGAAGCCCAAAGCTCCCTTTCGCAAGGTACTTATTATTATTGGTATCTATCCATGTCCCAACTCTCCTTATCTTATACTTCAACTAAACCTAAGTGTATTTAGACTTTCTTCAAGGGAACTGAAAGTGAGGGTAAGATCTATCTCAACTCTAGAGGGGGGTGAATAGAGTATTTTAAAATAATTTTTCACAGTTGAAATAAACAGCACATATAAAATTCAATTTATGATATAGTGTAGAGTGCCAGTAAGAAGTTAAAAACCAAGAAGTAAAGATCACAGCACACAGCAAACAAATCACACAAACAAACCAGAAGACACAAGGAAATATAGTGGTTCCCCAAAAACCTGGGTACATCCACTCTTCTACCACCCTTGGTAGGAATCCACTCAGGATGAGTTGATCAGGTGTCCTGACACCAATGAGCTTTTGATAAGGTGCTCAAAAACCAAAACTGGATTTTTTGATCAGGTGTCTTGCCACCACTGAGTTTTGACAAGGCTCTCAGAACCAGATAGAACTTTTGAAGGGAGTTCAAGAACCCTTTAAAGCAGGAAAAAGAAAAGGTAAAGAGGTGAGGTTGTCTTCTCTGTTCTCAAATCAAATGAGAGAAGACTAGTGGATCTTTTGTTGTCAAGGCTCCCCCTGAGATGTTGAATGAATCAGGAATGGAAGCTTTGCTCTAGGGTGATAGGTCTTCAGATCTTTAGATCTTCAGCAAAGAATTATTTCAGCAAAGAGGCTGAAAGATGAGGTGTCTGGAGTTCTTTGAGATGAGGCTTTGATCACTTTTCTGTAAGCAAGAGGATGGTTATCTTTCACAGCTTAATTCTTCTTGTTCTTCTGTAACAGTGTGTGTCTCTTGATTCTATCGTGTATTGACTCTAGATTAATTCTCTTGGAGAGTAGTGTTAGAGAAGACGATCTTATTCTCTGAATATAATTCTTCCTAGATAGCCGTTATAAGACATTAAATGCCTTCCATAAAGGATTTGTCTTCTAGAAGAAAGTCTAATGAAACATTCCTGAATAATTCCTTGAAACTTGTTCCAGAATAAATGAAAACGGCTGGCAAATCTTCTTGAAATTAAATGTTGAGAAAAAAAACATTCCAAAGACCGGCAGCATTTGAATCCTTAAGAACGTCGATCTCTCAAAATAAACGTCGAACTGAGCTCCACGATCATCGACCAGAGCTCAGAGAAGGAATAGATCATTCTGACAGAAAACGTCGATCTGAGCTCGAAGATCGTCGACCTGAGCTCAGAGATATTGAAGATAAGCAGTAGACAGAAAACTTCGATCTGAGATCGACTATCGAAGTTCTTGGTCTGGCAGAAATAGTCGATCTGATTAAGACAGAGATCGTTGACCTAGACTTCAACAGAAAACGTCGACCTGAAGCATACAGAGATCGTCGACCTAAACTTTCCCAGAAATAGTCGAACTAAGCACAGCCAGAGATCGTCGACCAAAGCTCGACGATCGTCGGACTGAAGCTCGACGATAGTCGACCGAAGCCAGCAACAAGCAGAAGACTGAGGACATAAGTAGTCGACCTAAGCTTGACTATCGTCGACCTGAGCTCGACGATAGTCGACCGTCGTTCGACTATTTTTATCTCTTTATTTAGCTTGAAATCCTGAGCTTGAATGGTCCTTGGGTGCAGCTTCAAACCTAAGTTCTAAGCCCTAGACTAATTCTAATGTTGACCTTTACACTATACAACTAGGTCAACCTGGTTTCCTAAGAGAAACATAGTGATCCTTGCCCAAATTAGTAATAGGGTGTTCCAACAATCTCCCCCTATTTGGGTTAGGATTACTATTTACAGACAAAAATAGGAAATAAATAAGCATACATCAACACAAAAGGTAAATCAATACTGCAAAGGAGATATATAGCAGCAATGCAGATCACAGATAAAAAGACAGCAAATATCCAAGGGAGAATGATGCTCAGCTTACAAAGTTCACTTTTTTTCAGTTCCCTTTTTAAACAAAATTTCTCTGTTGGGATTTAGGGCTTCTTTCTTGGATCTTCTATCATCTTCTGCACCTAAGGAAGTTTGAGATTTGGGCCTTGGAACAACAGCCTCAGGGTGCAGCTTCATATAGTCTTCTGGATTAAAGAATTTCCTTGATGCATATCTCTCTAGTTCTTTCTTTCTCTGCTCTGATAAAGTTGTTATGTTGGAAGTATCCTTGCCTTGTTCTCTGGCCTTTTTCATTTGATCAAGGGCAGCCAATTCTTTCATTCTAGCTGTCCAGGACACAGGGTTGTTCTCAGGATCCTCAAATGGAACAGGAGGTTCATATCTGTTGATGATTTCAGAATCAGTAGGAGGAGTCCTGGAGACAACAACATCTTTTAGCTTATAGGGAAAAGGACCTGAAGTAGAATCAGTATGGCCTTGTCCTTCCCTTTGATGAAATCTGTGCCCTCTCTGGCTTCCTCTATATTGATCTCTTCTAGATTGATATCCCCTTTGATGCTGTCCCCTTTGATAGGATCTCTGATAGGACTAGGAAGAACTGTGTCTGGAAACTGGAGCTTGAGGGGCTGAGCCTGAACCAGAATCTGGAGGAGGAGGAGGCTGATACTGAGAAGATCCTTTTTCATACTTGTCTAGCTTCCTCTTCTTCTTCATAGCCTTTAATTGGTTCTTGGAGTACTGCATCCAAGGCTCAGATAAGGGGCAGTCATGCAAAATATAGTAGGGAGTATCATTAGAATCCTTTGCTTGAGCTGGGGAAACAGACATCATGGCCTTGCTTTTGGCCTTCCTTTTCTTGGCAATAGTGCTAGCAGAATCATCAGAATCTGTCCTGTACTGATCACTCTCAGAACTCTGAGGTTGATCATACAGATCATCAATTCTTCTGATATACTCTTCTTGAGCTTTAAGCTTTGCAGAAACAGCAGGAGCAGGAGGAGAGGGAGCAGTAGCAGAGCAAACAGAATCAGCAGCAGAAGTATCAACAAGCATATCAGAATCAACAGCAATATCAGCAGAAATATCTACAACAGTAGTGGCAGCATCATCAACAAGAGGCACAATGGCCTTAGTAGCAGAATCAGAGATGGTCATAACAACATCCACAGCCTTCCAAGAATTTATATATGCTTCAATTTGGCTGGGATTACAGACAGAAATAGGAACAATGGCCTTAGACAGATCTTCATTATGAGGAACTGGCAGGAATCTGAAGTATCCAGTATTAAACTTGGAGAGCAGGCTCTGGAGGTTCATTGCAAAAACTACTTCATATGGCATCTCCCCCTGCCTTGGTTCAGAGATAAGTGAATCAAGGCACCCAGAAGATGAAGTTGCCTGAGAGGGAATGAAAGATGATAGCTTGGAAGACAGCTCCTTGACATGGGTCAGGAGTGGAGCCAGAGTGGTCTCCAGTAATGAGGTTATCTTTGAAGCTAACAGCTCATATAACCTGTCAGCCAGGGCTGATAGATCTACATGCTCAAGAGGGGCTTGAGCAGAGGTAGGAGAGAAGGCTGTTGGAAGGATGTTGGCTGGAGCTGGTGGCATGGGGAAAGAGGAGATAGGAGGTGAGGGAATGGATGGTTCTGATATAGGAAAGGAGGAGATAGAATGAGGTGAGGTGGAGATAGAAGGGGTAAGAGAAGGATTGAAGATAGGTTGAGAGAAAATGTCTTCCATCATTTGTTGGAATGAGGAGGTAGAGGGAGGCTCAGAAGGAGAGGAAGGATGAGAATCATCCATAAAGGATTCATCTAAAAGAGAATATGATGGAGTGGTAAAGGATGGGTAAGAGAAGAGAGGAAGGAATACCTCAGAGGTAGATGCTGGAGGGGATGAAACTGGTGAAGAAATGGTAATTGGGGAAGATATGGCTATGGTAGAGATTGAAAGTGAGGGTGAAATGGCTGGGGTAGAGACAGCTGGAGGAGGAGGAGGAGCAGGCAACCCTTCTGCTGGTGCAGAGACCAGAGGTGGAGTGACTAAGACAGTCCTTGTGCCTGAAGGAGGAGTCGATGCAGCAGCTCTGGAGGGATTGATGATCTGCCTGTCCCATTTGCCAAAAAGGGCACAGGAGAGCCTCTTGGATGCATTAATGAACATCCCAGAAGAGGTTAGCAACTCAGGGCATCTGAAATGCAGATAGACCCCTAGAATTCTCCCAAAGCTGACAGAAGTCTTATTCAGCTTTTTCTTAATCAGATTGAAGAAAATTGATCCCCAGTTCAGATGTTTCTTATCCAGCAGAGCTCCCATCAGACAAAACTGATATCTTGAAATTGTATCATGGGCAGAGTGCTTGGCCAGCAGCACTTTCCCAACTACATCAGCCAAAAACTGAAATTCCAATGACAGATTCTTCTTCAGCAGTTTATTAGGATTCACAGCATTGTGACCCATTCGATCAAGCATGGAATCATATTCGTCTTCAGATAACTCGATGGAATCTTCTCCAGAACTGAGATGAAACACTTCAGTTAAGAGAGCCGGGGACAGTTGTACCTGGGTCCCTTTTATGAGGCCGACGACAGAATTCTCATTCTCATCTGTCGCTGAATGGCACCATTCTTTTATTTCATCTGAAGCGATCTTCATTCTGGAAGTCATTATTTCCAACAGTTGTTGATCTCTGAACAGATTGAGAATATCCTTGAAGCGCTGATCACTTCCATCAAATGAGCTTATATCGATATCAAATCCGGTGTCAAATTTCATCTTCGAAAGGGCGGCAACAGTTGAAGCCATCTGTACCTGCAAAGATTGAATAAACGCGACCAAGTGTAGAAGGTTTGGAGGGAAAAAGAATTTGCAGAGAGTATGAAGGCGTAAACGACGAGCGGCGGCCAAAAAATTATTTTATATTAGGGTTCGACGCGAAAAAGGAAAATCGTGAAGCTCAGTTCGAAGAAGCGTCGAACTCAGCTCGACGATTTGGGCTGCAGAAGGAATCTGAAGAGACGTCAATATCATCGATCTCCGTTCGACGATGTTAATAAGCGTCGAGCTCCGCTCGACGGCCTCTTAACAGAAGGAGAAAAAGCCTAGATCTAGCGAAGACTCTGAACTCAGATCGACGACTTCGGGAACGTCGATCTTTGGTCGACGATTTTTGGAAAATCGTCGATCTTCGTTCGACGATTTCTGGGAAAACGTCGAGCGCAGTTCAGAGACAAAACTTATTCTATAGACACAAAAAGAATAGATTTTTAGCCTAGTCTTGGTCTGTTTTAGCTTTTCAAAAACATGTACTTTAGTTTAGGCTTCCTCCATCTAACATGCCTAACTGATTTAGGAAGAAGCTGTGTTTCTTTTCATCCAAAGGCTTGGTGAAAATATCTCCCCTTTGCAAATCAGTTGGGATATATTGAAGTTCAATTTTATTTTTCTCTACATTATCTCTCAGAAAGTGATGCCTAATTTCTATGTGTTTTGTCCTACTATGGAGGACTGGATTTTGTGCTATAGAGATAGCACTAGTATTATCACAGAAAATTTTTGACTTCTCTAAGTTATAACCATAGTCTAGAAGCTGATTTTGTATCCATAATATTTGTGAGCAACAACTTCCTGCAGCCATATACTCAGCTTCAGCAGTTGAAGTTGACACATATGTTTGTTTCTTACAAAACCAAGAGACAAGTCTATCACCAAGGAACTGACAAGTTCCACTGGTGCTTTTCCTGTCTATTCTGCATCCAGCATAATCAGCATCTGTAAATCCAGTTAAATCAAATGCTGAATCTTTTGGATACCAGAGACATAGATTTGGACAACTTTTAACATACCTAAGAATCCTCTTAACTAAGATTAAGTGTGACTCTCTAGGGCTAACTTGGAATCTAGCACAAATATATGTAGCAAACATTATATCAGGTCTACTAGCTGTAAGGTACAATAAAGAGCCAATTATTGCTCTATATATTGTCTGATCAACAGGTTTCCCATGTTCATCAGCATCTATTACAGCATTTGAGGGCATGGGTGTTTTCATACATGATGCATCAGACATACCAAATTTCTTAACCAATTCTTTTGCATACTTGGTTTGAGAAATAAATATTCCTTCAGCATGTTGCTTGACTTGCAGTCCTAAGAAGAAGGACAACTCACCCATGCTACTCATTTCAAATTTAGAATGCATAAGCTTGGAAAACTTTTTGCACAAGTTTGAATCAGTAGAACCAAATATAATGTCATCTACATAAATTTGCACTAGTAGGGTATGGGACTTATGTGTTCTAATAAAAAGAGTTTGGTCTACTCTCCCCCTAACAAAATCATTTTCCAGAAGGAAGCATGCTAGGGTCTCATACCATGCTCTAGGAGCTTGCTTGAGACCATAAAATGCTTTATGCAATTTGTAAACATAATCAGGGTGAGTTAGAGAGATAAAACCTGGAGGTTGTCTAACATAGACTTCCTCTTTGATGTCCCCATTGAGAAATGCACTCTTTACATCCATTTGGTACACTTTGAAACCTTTGTGAGCAGCATAGGCTAGGAATATTCTGATGGCTTCTAACCTTGCAACTGGTGCAAAGGTCTGATCATAGTCTATTCCTTCATGTTGAGAGTACCCTTGAGCAACTAGCCTTGCCTTGTTTCTGACTATAACTCCTTGATCATCCAGCTTGTTCCTGAATACCCACTTTGTTCCAACAATGGGATGATCCTTTGGCTTAGGCACTAGTTCCCAAACCTTGTTCCTTTCAAATTGATGCAACTCCTCTTGCATTGCAATGATCCAGTGTGGATCTTGCTCTGCATCTTGAATGGATTGAGGCTCAATTTGAGAGAGGAAGCAAGTGTGCATCAGGTTCTGGTTGACCTGATTTCTAGTTTGCACACCAGCTGAGATGTCTCCAATTACTTGAGAGATTGGATGGTTTCTTGTTGTTACTAGATCAACAGGGGGTGTTGATGGTTCACCAACCTGTGTTGTTGTTTCCTCTTGTGGAACAACAACTGGCTCTTCAAGGTGATTTTCTTCCAGATGTTGAACTTCTTCTTCATCATCACTGCTCTCATTCTTTTCAGCAACTTGCAATTTGTTCAAGTCTTCAGCTAGAGAATGTACCTGCAAAGGTTCTATGGTAGAAGCATTCTTCTCCTGTCAACACAGTTGTGTTGTCCTCTGACTTGACCTTGCATATGGCTTTGTTGAATGTCACTTGATATCCTTCATCACACAGTTGACTGATACTTATCAAGTTGTGCTTGAGTCCTTCAACATATGCCACCTTCTTGAAAGTGACTGAGCCAATTTGGACTGCACCATATCCTTTTGTAGTTCCAAAGCTTGAGTCTCCAAAAATTACTTTGGGTCCAAGCTTGGCTTTGAAGGAAGTGAAGTTGTCCTTGTCCCCTGTCATGTGCTTTGAGCACCCACTATCCGGATACCATTGATGGTTTGATGCTGGATAGGTCTTCACCTGCACAAAAAACAGCTTATTTGTTTGTGACACAGTTAACCTTGGGCCTAGGTTGATATCCCTTGAATTCTGAAATAAAAGACATTCCAGGTTGATCCTTATAACCTTCAGGATGGTATCTCCTAGGAGGTACTATCCATTCAGTATAGGGATTAAAGCCTTGGGATGTGGGACTTCTAGGATTGAATCTAGATGTGCCATTGAAGGAATGTTCACAGTCCTGATTTCTGTTCGACGATCGTCGAGCTGAGGTCGACGATCTTGGGTCAGATCGTCGATCTCTGTTCGAAGATCGATTATATTGAAGTTCAGAGTTTGGATATCGTCGAGCTGAGGTCGACGATCTGTGGTTAGATCGTCGAGCTCTGTTCGACGATCGTCGAGCTCTGCTCGACGCCATCTGTTGAACTGAATTTTTCTCTGACAGATCTGCATTCTTCCTAGCTACCTCTATTACTCCCTTTCCTTTGTCAGAGACAAATTTGATTGGAGTTGTTAATATTATAGGTTGGCTGGATGAGGCACCCAGGCCCAGTGTACTGTTGAATCTAGAGTTCACTGTGCTTGTAATGTCCATCAAGTCTGAATCTTCTCCCATTTAGGGATTCTTCAAACTTTTTGGCCTTTGATAGTTCACTTTTCAGTGAAGCTATCTCCTCCCTACAGCATTCTAACTCCTCAGAGAGTTTGAGGTTCTTTGAGTTTAGGACACTATGCTCAGATAATTGATTCCTGAGAGAGATTATCTCCTTCTCATATTTTAATAAATCTAGGCACAGTGTCTTAAATTCATTTTTGAAGTCCTCAGAATTAAAATCAAAAGAATTGATTACCTGATCTTCATCTGGTTGAGTTTCTAAATCTGATTCTGATTCTTCATCAGAGTTTTGCTGTGAGGCATTGATAGCCATCATGCAGAATTCTTTCTCATCAGCATCATCTTCATCATCACTGGAGCTAGATAAAGTTTCAGAATCTTCTTCTGTCTCACTCCATGTCTCAGCAACAAAACCCTTCCTTGTATTTTTGTTCCTGCTACAGGAGGCTTTGTCTGAGCTGTTCTTTTTGAAATCCTTTTCTTTTCTTCTTTCTCTTCTATTATTTATGTCCTTGTTCTTGTTCTCTGGACAGTCAGGCACAATGTGGCCTGGTTTCCTGCAACCAAAGCATATGATTTCTTTGTTATTATTATTTGACTTGTCATACCTTGGTTTGTCATGACCTTTGTATGGCCTTTTTCTGAAGTCCTTTCTGGCTAGCTTGTAAAATCTTTTGGCCAGTAGGCTGACCAATTCCTCATTACCTGTGAGTTTTTCTTCAGGCAGATCTTCAATAGCTTTGAAAGCTATTGACTTCTCTTTCCTTGAGGCTGGTGAAGTAGCCTTCTGTTCTTCCTCTCTGTTCTTGATAAGCAGCTCAAAAGATTTGAGCTTGCCTAGGAGAGTTTCAGTAGTGATTTCATTTAGACTTCTGACATCTTTGATTGGCCAGATTCTTGAATCCCAATTACTGGGGAAGCACATTAGGATCTTGTCATTAAGCTCAGTCAATGAGATTTCTTTATCCAAGGTCCTTAGCTCATTGACAATCAGACTCAATCTGTTGTACATATCTACCACTGACTCAGTCTCTCCTTTCTTGAAATTCTCATATTGGGTTATGAGGTGAGATCTCCTGTCTTTCCTTTCATCAGCAGACCCTGAGACAATTTCAGAGAGCTTGTCCCAAATTCCTTTGGCTGAGTTGCAGTCAGCTACTTTCTGAAATATCTCATCAGACATTGTCTGAGCTAAGATGTTCATGGCCTTTGCATCTGCAGTTTTCCATTTCTTTATGTCTGCATCTGTTCCTGAGGGAGGTGGAACAGCATTTGTGCTTGAGCTTGTTGGTGGACTTGGACAAACTGTCAAGACAGAATTGAAAATATCTTCATCAATAGAGTTCATGTATAATTTAATCCTTGCCTTCCAAAGTGCAAACTTAGATAGATTGCACATTGGAGGTCTGGTGCTTGCATAATCCTTGTTCTGTGCCATGTCTTAGAGTAATATATATATGAGAAGAAATAACCCTCTTAAAAGATAGATTTTACCAAGGATCACTTGGTTCTGGTGTTAGCTTGTATGAGCAACCAACCTGCCTCTGATACCAATTGAAAGTGAGGGTAAGATCTATCTCAACTCTAGAGGGGGGGGGGTGAATAAAGTATTTTAAAATAATTTTTCACAGTTGAAATAAACAGCACATATAAAATTCAATTTATGATATAGTGTAGAGTGCTAGTAAGAAGTTAAAAACCAAGAAGTAAAGAGCACAGCACACAGCAAACAAATCACACAAACAAACCAGAAGACACAAGAAAATATAGTGGTTCCCCAAAAACCTGGGTACATCCACTCTTCTACCACCCTTGGTAGGAATCCACTCAGGATGAGTTGATCAGGTGTCCTGACACCAATAAGCTTTTGATAAGGTGCTCAAAAACCAAAACTGGATTTTTTGATCAGGTGTCTTGCCACCACTGAGTTTTGACAAGGCTCTCAGAACCAGACAGAACTTTTGAAGGGAGTTCAAGAACCCTTTACAGCAGGAAAAAGAAAAAGGTAAAGAGGTGAGGTTGTCTTCTCTGTTCTCAAATCAAATGAGAGAAGACTAGTGGATCTTTTGTTGTCAAGGCTCCCCCTGAGATGTTGAATGAATCAGGAATGGAAGCTTTGCTCTAGGGTGATAGGTCTTCAGATCATTAGATCTCTAGCAAAGAATTGTTTCAGCAAAGAGGCTGAAAGATGAGGTGTCTTGAGTTCTTTGAGATGAGGCTTTGATCACTTTTCTGTAAGCAAGAGGATGGTTATCTTTCACAGCTTAATTCTTCTTGTTCTTCTGTAACAGTGTGTGTCTCTTGATTCTATCGTGTATTGACTCTAGATTAATTCTCTTGGAGAGTAGTGTTAGAGAAGACAATCTTATTCTCTGAATATAATTCTTCCAAGATAGCCGTTATCAGACATTAAATGCCTTCCATAAAGGATTTGTCTTCTAGAGGAAAGTCCAATGAAACATTCCTGAATAATTCCTTGAAACTTGTTCCAGAATAAATGAAAATGGCTGGCAAATCTTCTTGAAATTAAATGCTGAGAAAAAAAAACATTCCAAAGACCGACAGCATTTGAATCCTTAAGAACGTCGATCTCTCAAAATAAACGTCGATCTGAGCTCCACGATCGTCGACCAGAGCTCAGAGAAGGAATAGATCATTCTGACAGAAAACATCGATCTGAGCTCGAAGATCGTCGACCTGAGCTCAGAGATATTGAAGATAAGCAGTAGACAGAAAACTTCGATCTGAGATCGACTATCGAAGTTCTTGGTCTGGCAGAAATAGTCGATCTGATTAAGACAGAGATCGTTGACCTAGACTTCAACAGAAAACGTCGACCTGAAGCAAACAGAGATCGTCGACATAAACTTTCCCAGAAATAGTCGACCTAAGCACAGCCAGAGATCGTCGACCAAAGCTCGACGATCGTCGGACTGAAGCTCGACGATAGTCGACCGAAGCCAGCAACAAGCAGAAGGCTGAGGACATAAGTAGTCGACCTAAGCTCGACGATAGTCGACCTGAGCTCGACGATAGTCGACCGTCGTTCGTCTATTTTTATCTCTTTACTTAGCTTGAAATCCTGAGCTTGAATGGTCCTTGGGGGCAGCTTCAAACCTAAGTTCTAAGCCCTAGACTCATTCTAATGTTGACCTTTACAATATACAACTAGGTCAACCTGGTTTCCTAAGAGAAACATAGTGATCCTTGCCCAAATTAGTAATAGTGTGTTCCAACAGGAACGTCGATCCATCGTCGATCCCAAGAACAACCTTGCATCCTAGTCAACCAGACTATCACAACTTGACTCCTACGTATGACCTCTTTCTTATCCAACAAGACCAAATAAACAAACTACCTCACCTTCCCCTGCCAAGGCTTACATGCTATCTTATTTCTACCGCTTACCATGTGCTGACCTAATGATCTACATGATGTGCATGAAAGGTGACCCCACTAGATATTCATCCAAATTACCTAAGATTATTACTGGGGGTCTAACATGATATTTTAGTGATAAATCCAGAATATAATATTTTTTCTAATTTATTTTTCATTTACTTAATTTTCTGCAAAAATCAGGCCAGCTATGCTTGTGAACATCAAGTATACTTTTCTGATATGGGATTTCCTCAACAAAATTATGACAAGTGTATATCATCCAAATAATTATAAATACTGAAATTCATAATTTTTACAAAATGTTATAACCTCCAAACTAATTATTGATTAAATAACCTCATTAATAAGGCAAGAAAAGAAATAATAGTAATAATCATCTAAACAATTTATAAAAATTACCAGAGGTTAAATGTTTTCAGAAAAGAAAACTGACCAAATTTAGTAATTTTCCAAACATGTTTGGCCACATAAATAAATTATTTAAGAATATTCTACACAAGGCACTTTGTGAAGTTTTCTATATGAAAAGGCTTTCAATAATTTTATAAAAATTTACAAAGCATGACGAAGCCTGAAAATGTCCTCAAACCAAATTTCATAATTTTCCAGTGAGTAAATAACTCATAATAATTTTTCTTACTAATACGGCAATTATTAGGTTTGTGAATGAAGTACTATAAATATTATTCCAAAATACATACCAAAATTTCCAAAGATTATTAACCATTATATAAGATCACTTTCTAAGTTTCATGAAACTCCAAGATCATATAACTCTACAATAAAATTATGAGCAAAAGTACCCTAATTGGCTCTAAACCATTTCCAAGGGAATGTAAGTTCCTAAAAATTCTAAAATCATTTACTAGGGCTTATTTCCACCCTAGGAACACTGTTGGGGCTGCGGTCCGGTATCGCCCCCGCGCTGCGGTGCTATGCAGTAATGGCTTAACTAGCTGCCCCGTGGATCCGCCCGAGGACCTTTGATATAAAGATTAGTTGCGCCGTCCTCCATCAGTCCGGGCTTTTGGTCGAGTTGGTTGCGCTAAGTCCTCTCAAGTTGTATCAGAGGGAGGTTGACTGACTGTACAGGCTAACACCTGAGTCACAAGATCCAAATAGATACCAAGTTTATAGACATTCACTTCATTGCCCAGTACAAGGATTATTCTAGCACCAGACGTCCAGTTTGCAACTTATCTAAGCTCAACATCTGGAAGGCAAGAATCAAGTTATATATGAATTCTATTGATGAAGATATTTTTTATTCTATTTTGACAGAACCTCCAACACCACCTGCTGCAGCCACTGCTACAACATCTACAAATCTCAGTGTAATGCCACCTCCATACTACAATAATGCATACAAGAAAGCAAAAGTAGCTGATGCTAAAGCAATGAATATTCTTGCTCAGACTATGTCTGATGAAACCTTTCAGAAAGTGGCTGATTGCACTTCAGCAAAAGCCATGTGGGACTCACTTAACCAGATTGTAGCTGGTTCAGCTGATGAGAGGAAGGAAAGAAGGTCCAACCTTATATCTCAATATGAAAACTTCAAGAAGACTGAAGCTGAATCAGTTGAAGGAATGTACACCAGGCTCAGCTCTATCATCAATGAGCTGAGAACCCTTGATAAGGAGATAACATTGAGAGAGGTCAATGATAAGATACTGATGTGCTTCCCCAGCACATGGGATCTTAGGATCTGGCCCATCAAGGAGTCCAGAAGTACTACTGAGATCTCAACTGAAGCCCTCGTTTGAAAGCTCAAATCTTTTGAGCAAGTTCTAAAGTCCAGGGAAGCTGAAGCTGAAGCTAAGACTCCCACTCCAATAAGGAAAGAGCAAACTCTTGCTCTCAAAGCTGCTGATGCTTCTGAAAGAAGAAAATCTAATGAGGAGCTGATGGCAGTCTTTGCCAAAAGGTTTCTCAAGATGGGCAGAAAGGACTTCAGAAAGAAGTCTTCAAGATATGAAGATAAACCAAGGTATGATAGATCTCCTGATAAAAAAATTATCTGTTATGGTTGCAGGAAACCTTGACACATTCTACCAGAGTATCCAGAGGAAAAGAACAAAGAAAAGAGAAAAGAAAAAGAACATCACAAGAAGCACTCCAAGTCCTCCTCCTACAAAAACAAGAAGAAGGGGAAAAGATTTGTTGCTGAGACCTGGAGTGACACAGATGAGGAATCTTCCTCCTCAAGCTCCAGTGAAGATGAGGAAGAGAAGAAGGCAATGGAAATTTGCCTAATGGAAATTGATGCATGCAGCAACCACTCAGCTGCAGAGAGTTCTGATGATGATGAAGAAATGCCTATAGAAGATCAGGTATTATCTTCTTATGATTTTTCTTCTGCTGAATTTAAATCTGAATTTAAATCCCTTTGTTTAGATTTAATTAGTTCAGAAAAATAAATTAAGGAGCTTAGAAATAGGATAGCAGAATCAGAAATCCTCTCCATTGAAAATTCTAGTTCAGAAGCAGAACTCACTAAGTCCAGTGAAGAAATAAAACTTCTTAAAAATGAACTAGCTAAGTCAAAAAGATTAGAAGAATCTCTAAATGGTAGAAGCCTTAAGATGCTAGAGATCACTAGCATGACAAACACAAGGTCAGGCAATAATAAGCTAGGCTTAGGAGCCTCATCAAGTGAACACCCATTGGTTTTTAAAAATCATCTTTCAACTCCAGTAAACTTTATTTCAGCAGATTGAATAAAGAATACTGAGAAAGTAAATCTAGTTAACAAATCCTTAAATAAAGCTAAGAGAGAAAAGAGAAAGCAAAAATTTAAGGAACTACAAAAGTCGTCGAACGCTGCTCGACGATCGAAGGTTGAATGGTCGAACGATGCTCGACGATCTAAGCATCGATCGTAGAACGATGATCGACGATCTCAATATGATTTTCAAAATAATCACCTGAACCTTAGAAATCCTAATGTAAATATAAACCCTAGGTTTGTTGACCCATCAACTGCATGGAGCATTCCACCCAGGAGATCCTATCCCTTAGGATATAAACCCCAACCTGCTTATTCTTTTATTTCAAGTTTTCATTATGTGAAGAATAATGGACCCAAGGTTGTCTGGGTCTACAATGTCTAACTGTTTAATTTGCAGGTGAAGACCTATCCAATTACTAAAGATAAATGGTATTTGGATTGTGGCTGTTCCAAACACATGACAGGAAACAAAGAAAATCTGTCAAGATTCAAGGCCAAGCTTGGAACAAAGGTGATCTTTGGGGATTCCAGCTGTGGTCAAACTGAAGGATATGTTAGGATTACCATTGGAGCAGTAACATTCAAAAGGGTTGCATATGTAACTAGACTGAAGCACAACCTAATCTCAGTAAGCCAGTTTTGTGATGCAGGTTATCAGGTATCTTTCACTAACACTCTCTGTAATATTACTTTAAATAGTAATGTAGTGTTAGTAGGCATTAGACAGGGTAATATTTATTTAGTAGATTTTAACTCAACTCAATCTGAAATCTGCCTGTTTAATGAAGTAACAAATAACAACATTTTATGGCATAGGAGGCTTAGCTATGTTAACCTCAAGAACATATCTAGGTTATCTAAATATAACCTTGTTAGAGGTTTACCTTATTGCCCCTACAAGAAGGAAAGCCTATGCAAGGCTTGTCAATTAGGCAAGCAAACCAAAAACTCCTTTAATTCTGTAAATAAAAGTGATTCACCTAGAATCCTGTATTTATTACATTTGGACCTTTTTGGCCCAATAAATGTACAGAGTCTAGGAGGGAAGTTTTACACTTTAGTGATTGTAGATGACTTCTCTAGGTTCACTTGGGTGTTCTTCTTGAGAACTAAGGCTGATAACTTTAAAGTTCTTACAGACTTTCTGCTATGTGTGCAGACTGAGTATTCTACTCTTGTGGCCTTGATAAAAAGTGATCATTGTACTGAGTTTGAGTCTCTTCTCATGCAAGACTTCTGTGAGAAAGAAGGTATCAAACATAGCTTCTCTGCTCCTAGAACTCCCCAACAAAATGGGGTAGTGGAAAGGAAGAATAGAACCCTGATTGAAGCTGCTGGAACATTATTGGAAGATGCTAACATGCATCTTTCTTATTGGGCATAAGCTGTTAGCACAGCTAATTATGTCTTGAACAGATGTCTTATACACAAGCTTAAGAGTAAAACTCCTTATGAGTTGCTTAAAGGAAAGAAACCTAAAATAAATTATTTTAGAGTCTTTGGTTGTGTAGTGTATATTCACAATAACAACAAAGAATACCTTAGAAAGTTTGAAGCAAAAGCTTCAATGGGAATTTTTCTTGGATATTCCCAAGTAAGCAAAGCTTATAGGGTCTTTAACAAATCATCTTCTAAAATAGAAGAGTCTGTGCATGTTTCTTTTGATGAGTCAAAGATGTTTTACAAGGAGAAGGAAAGTTCTCCTTCCTCAAGCTCATTGTAGGTACCTGAGTCATGCAAAGATGTCACTCAAGAGATTCTCCCTCTATCAACTCTCCATATCACTGATTCAGACAATGATGGAGACACTGTGGAAGCAGTTGTTGTACCACCAACAGTTGATCCTATTCCTCTGGAGGAATTAATCCCCACTATTGCTGAAGATCACATCCCACCTACTGATCTTGTCAAACTTAGAGATCATCCTACATCTCAAGTGATTGGTGACATATCAGCTGGTGTGCAAACAAGACATCAATTAAGACAGGATGTGATGCATGCTTGTTTCCTTTCACAGATTGAGCCCCTCACCATAAAAGATGCTGAGCTAGATCCCCACTGGATCATTGTTATGCAAGAGGAGCTCAATCAATTTGAAAGATGTAAAGTATGGACTTTGGTTCCAAGACCAAAAGGCCAACTGATCATAGGCACCAAGTGGGTGTTTAGAAACAAGTTGGATGCAAATGGAATTATTGTAAGGAACAAAGCTAGGCTTATAGCTCAGGGCTACAGACAGGAGGAAGGTATAGACTATGACCAAACCTTTGCCCCTACTGCAAGGCTAGAGGCAATAAGGATCTTTCTAGCCTATGCAGCCTATATGAAGTTTAAGGTTTTTCAGATGGATGTCAAGAGTGCATTCCTAAATGGTGAGCTAAAGGAAGAGGTGTTTTTTGAACAACCTCCTGGGTTTTTTTCTTCAACTCAACTCTCATTTGTTTACAAGTTGCAAAAAGCTCTTTATGGACTTAAGCAAGCACCCAGAGCCTGGTATGAGACTCTAGCTAGTTTCCTGTTAGAGCACAACTTTGTTAGGGGAGTAGTTAATAGAACCTTGTTTGTCAATCATCACAAGGACACCATCCTGTTAGTTTAAGTTTATGTGGATGATATTATTTTTGCCTCCACTGATCCCAAGCTGTGCAAAAAGTTCTCAGACCTGATGTATTCTAAGTTTGAGATGAGTAGTATGGGTGAGCTGTCTTACTTTTTTGGTCTCCAAGTAAAGCAAGATGCTGATGGCATCTTCATCTCCCAATCCAAATATGCCAAGGAATTGGCAAAGAAGTTTGGGATGGCTGATGCTTCAGCAATGCATACACCTATGGCTACTAATATAGTTATAGATTCTGATGATCAGGGTAAGCCAATTGATCAGAAAAACTATAGGGCCATTATTGGTTCCCTATTGTATTTAACTACAAGTAGACCAGATATAATGTTTGACACATGCCTATGTACTAGATTCCAGGTCAACCCCAAGGAATTTCATTTGATTCTCCTCAAGAGAATTTTGAGATACCTGAAGGGATGTCCAAATTTAGGACTATGGTACCCAGCTGAATCAGAATTTGAGTTAATTGGATACTCTGATTCTGACTATGCTGGTTGTAGAGTTGACAGGAAAAGTACCTCAGGAACATGTCAGTTCCTGGGAGAGAGATTGGTCTCTTGGTTCTGTAAGAAACAGGCTTCTGTCTCAACTTCAACTACAGAGGCTGAATATATAGCAGCTGCTAGTTATTGTTCACAGATCCTGTGGATTCAAAACCAGCTTTTGGATTATGGGTACACACACAAGAACATCAAAATCATGTGTGACAGTACCAGTGCTATCTCCATTGCACAAAATCCTGTGCACCACTCTAGAACCAAGCACATTGAGATTAGACACCATTTCCTAAGAGATTGTGTGGAAAAGAACAAGATCAGCCTTGAGTTCGTATCCACTGACCTTTAGAGAGGTGATATTTTCACCAAGCCCTTAGATGAACAGAAGCATCTGTTCTTTTTGGTTCAACTAGGCATGATAAATGGAAAAGACTAAGTGTGACTTCTGCCTTTGTTGAAATCTGTTTGAAGATCGTCGAACAACGTTCGACGATAGTCGAACAGGTCGAGCCTATCGTCGACCTATGGGTGACGACGGCTTGTTTGTTTGTGAAGACAGAAATAGTCGAACGATTGATCGACTACTCTGCTTCAAGAAATGATCGTCGAACGACCGTTCGACTATCGTCTCCACTATCTGTTAAAACAGGTCGACGATTGTCGTTTTAATATAAAATCGATGGTCAGGTTAAGAGATCATCTTTTTAGTAGTCGACAGAGCTCGTCTTTTCGTATTCCGTCTTTCTGCTTGAGCTTTGCCCCGCGCTTTCTGCTCTTCGCTTCTCTCGTCTTCTTCAACCAAATCAATGGCGATTGCTCCAGCTCTCCTGACAGCGATGAAGTTTGACGCCGGTTTCAGCGTGGATTTCGACTCGTTCAGCGCCTGCGATGGGGAGATTATAGAGATTCTACAGCTCTGCAAGGATCAAGGTTTGGAAAAGCTGATGTCAACAAGGATCAAGATCAACATCCCAGAGATCAAAGAATGGGTTTACTCTTCGTCTTCCAGCGACGAATCCATGACCGGGACAATAGGCGGCGAAGAGGTAATCCTGACTCCTACCGTTCTGACTGAAATTTTTGGATTATTGAATGGTCAAGAAGAATATGACCATGATATTCAAGAGTATGGAAGGATGCTCGTCGAGCTAGGACATGCTGAGGGCATTCCTACAAAGTTACTGAAAGTTAACTTCCCGTTGAGGATCAAGTTCTTAGTTGAACTTGTTGGAAAAGTGCTTTTGGGCAAGCACTCAGCTCATGACAATATAACCAGGCAGCAGTTTGCCTTGATGAGTGCAATTATCAATAATAAAGAGATAAATTGGACAGGGATAGTGTTTGATTTGATCAGAAAGAAGAATAGCAAGAAGGAAGTAACCCTTGGAAGGGTGATAGGAATATTTCTAAAAGAGAAATATCCTCAACTGTTGGGTACAGTTGCAACTTCCATCAATGCCAGTAATAAAATGGATCCCACCTTATTTGTTAAGTGGAAAAGAAGCATTCAGAAGCCTTCACCAGCTGGGGTAGCTCCTGTTTTTTCTGAGAGCACCAGGACTGTACCAGTCACTCCCCACCTACATGAAGAGGGCTCCTCCTTTCCCCCCATTACTTCTACTTCTGCATTGCCATCCACCTCTGAATTATCATCCACTTCTACTGCATTGCCATCTACTTCTACATTACCATCTACATCCACTGTCTCTCTTCTACTTGATTCCTCCACTATTCTCCATGCATCACCACCAACATCTCCACTCCCTTCACATCTTGCTAGGATTTCTCATCCTAGTTTTGATCTGTTGGTTTCTGAGAATCTACCCACTCCACCTCAGTCACCAATTTCTCATTAGAATCATATTGATCTTCCTGCATCCACTCATCAGTCTCCAGTTCATAACATATCTCATCAGGAGACCATCATCCCTGATGATCTTCTATGTACTGAGCTTCCCCCATCCACATCATTTGAAATAACTCCAGCTTTCATTGCAAACATCCTGGAGCTAATTACTCCTTCAATCAAAACCATGATTGAAGAAGCAATTGCCCCTCTTGTTTCTACCATCTCTTCCCTGTCATCCTCCATCATAGCTCTCTCTAAGTCTATTGAGCCCTCTTCATTTAGGGGCCTGACTTCAGTATCTACATAAATCAGGCAGGGGGAGATGTTCGAGGAAGATGCCTAAGGACTGCCCCTTGTTACTCTTCCAACAGATCCCCAAGCTGAAATTCAAAAAGAAATAGCAGTTCCAGTTGACATTATAACATCATCTGCAGAACCAACACCAGTTCAGAGGCCATCTGATATCATAATGGAAGCAGAATTTTCCTTCAAAGTGTGCCTTGAAGAAGCCTCCACTCCCATAGTTTCTCTATTCCTAGAAGGAGTCATTACCTCCTATCTAGATGACTTGTGGGAGTTAAAAAATTCTGAAGAAAATCCTAAAGGTAATTCATTTACTCAATTCCTTGACATGTTAACTGACATGCTAGCCTGTGAATACCTGGAAGGGATGTTTCAATACCATTTAGAACACCTTTGTGTCCCTTTGGTTTCAGATCTAGTTCAAGAAGTTCAAGCTGCTCAAGAACCTGCTCAACAACCAACTCCAGAACCAGCTCAAGAACCTGCTTTTCAAGATCATGTATCTACCCCTCCAGCTCAGATAGTTATGAAAGATGAACTGGTCCTCAAGACAGTTGAGCAAGAAAAAGTTTCAGATGATCAAGAAGAAAGATCAATAGTCTGGGATGACACCCCAGGACTAGACCTGGATACTCTTCTGGCACAGGATGCCTTAGAAGAAGAAAGAGAGAAAGCTGCATTAAAAGACAAAGAACAAGCTGAGCAAGAGGCTTTTGATCCCTATGATCAACCTAAATCATCTCATTCTGATGATGAGGATGATTCTTATGAGTCAGAAGGTTCTAAGAAGAAGAAAGAAGCAAAAAGAAAAATGAAAGCTGCTGCTCCTCCTCCTCCAAACCCTGATCATGATGTTCCCTATTACATACTGAAAGGGATAGATCCCAAATCTAAAGAATATCAACATTGGATGTGACTATCCAAAAACCAACAAAAGCAGAAAAAGAAAAGCAAAAGATATGACAGTCCAGCTCTAAGGTGGACTCCTAGAAGTCCTCCTCCTCCACCTCCTAGTGCAGGAGTATCTGGAAATATTTCTGCCAATCCCTCAGCCCCTTCTGCTAGATTCACTCTGTCTCAAACATATAAAAGAAGAAGTAATCAAGGATATCAAGGCAGATCTCAATCTGGACATCAGAGACAAGATGCTGATACAAAAGAGCAAGTGAAGGAGATAGTATATCAGAAGCCAACCTTTTCTCCTCCTCCTTCACCTAAGAGGAAAGCATCTTCTCCTAAAGAAGGCAAAAGCATACCATCCAAAAACCAGCTCAAACAAAGAAAACTGATTCAAAAGGAAAAAGGATTATTCACTCTGAAAAATAAAGTAAAAAATATGCAGAGTTTGCCTTGAGATAGCACTGGTACTGTCGCACATGATTTTGGTGTTCTTGTGTGTGTAACCATAATCCAAAAGCTGGTTTTGAATTCACAGGATCTGTGAACAATAACTAGCAGCTGCTATATATTCAGCCTCTACAGTTGAAGTTGAGACAGAAGCCTGTTTCTTACAGAACCAAGAGACCAATCTCTCTCCCAGGAACTGACATGTTCCTGAGGTACTTTTCCTATCAAATCTACAACCAACATTGTCAGAATTAGAGTATCCAATTAACTCAAATTCTGATTCAGCTGGGTACCATAGTCCTAAATTTGGACATCCCTTAAGGTATCTCAAAATTCTGAAAGCATCTTCTCCAGCGCGGGGGTGATTCCGGACCGCAGCCCCAACAACCACCCCCCCGGAAACCTGGCTCTGATACCAATTGAAAGTGAGGATAGATACAACTCTAGAGGGGGGGGGGGTGAATAGAGTATTCAAAAATTATGACACCCTACTCAACTCCCTTAGAGTTAATTTATGGAATGAGTTTATAGATATTTGAAACCCTAGAGCCTAACACAAAGTGAAGTGCACAAGAGAAAGCTAACTGTAATTACAGTTGAGCTTTGGTCCTATCACAGCAACTAGCAATCCTAGTTATTTCTATTCACAGCCACAATGCAATAATTAAAGTAAATAACGCAGACGACACAAGAAGATTTATAGTGGTTCCCTCTAAATAGGTACATCCACTCTTCTACCACCCTGGTAGGAATCCACTATAGGTTTTTGTTCAGGTGCCCTGCCACCAACTGATCTAGTTCAGGTAGATCATGTAGACCCTTTGAGCTTTTGATTAGGAGCTCAAAATCTAACACAGGTTTTTGATCAGGTGCCCTGCCACCAAGGTTCACTTTTGAAGGGAGTAATAACCATTTTACAGGAGGTTGAGAGAGAGTTAGAATGTCTTCTTTATTCTTAAAACAATATTAGAGAAGCAAGTGGATTGCACAGAGCTAGAAAGCTGTAAAGAATCAAGGCTCCCCCTTGCTTAGTGATATCCAGGAAGATGTCTTGCTTCATGGTGCAGGAACTCTTCTGAACTCTTGACAGATAAAATCTGTTGTCTTGAAGTTCTTGAAGGAGCAGCTTGAAGAAGACTCTTGATTTGTAATGGATGTTCTTCTTCAACAGCTTTTCTTCCTTCTTCTTCTTCTTGAGACTCTGAGTGAATGTTCCTAGCAGCAGGATGAACTAAGGATTGAAGAAGAGAGAGTTGAAGAAGGTTGATCTTCTTAGTTAAATGTAACAATATCTGAGAGCTGTATCTCTTCTTGTTTTGAATCTGTATATAAATATCTGTGTTGTCTTGTATATGTTGTTGTATATATTGTTGTTGAAAACTTCTTTCAAAAGAAGCTCTGTATATATTAGCCTCTGTAACGGCTCTAATCTTTATTTGAACTTTGTCTTCTTCTGAGATCTGCGATCTGGGCTGCATATAGCACAATACGAAAATATATCCTGCAGACAGACATCCTATAAAGGGATAACGCTTTCTAAGAAGCTGAAAATCCAATATGATAAAATGACTACTAGAGAAAGTCAAATCAGACTAAACTCTTTACGGCCAGAGAAGACTTTCGTGTCTAACGGCTATAAAGAACAGCATGGCAGATAAAGCATAAAGATATTTCAACTAATAAGACAAAAAACTTTGTCAGATAAAGCTTGACTTATGCAGAAAGGATGGGGAAAAGATTGCCTTGAGATGTATGTAAAAAATCAATGAAATAATCTTTAATAAAATATGCCAAATAAATAGGAAATAAATCATAGAACAGAAGGAGTACAAAATTACTAAAGGCAGACAGAAGAACGTCGAACGACCATCGGAGATCGTTGACCGAACTACAGAGATCGTCGAACTATCAGAACAGATAGTCGAATGACACAGATAGTCGAACTATCAAAGCAGATAGTCGAACTACCACAGCAGATAGTCGAACTATCAGAACAGATAGTCGAGCTATCAGATAGTTGAACTATCCAAGGCAGATAGTCGAACTATCAAACAGATAGTCGAGCTATCAGATAGATAGTCGAGCTATCAGATAGTTGAACTATCATGGCAGATAGTCGAACTATCAAACAAAATAGATAGTCGAACTATCAAACAGATAGTCGAGCTATCAGATAGTTGAACTATCAAGCCAGATAGTCGAACTATCAAACAAATAGTTGAACTAACAAATAGTTGAACTATCAAGAAAACTGTCTGGTAAAAAGAAGTCAAGCGGGGTTCGACGATCGACGAGGCAGATACCACAGATCGTCGAGCTAACAAGAGTTGAACAAACTCAGAGATAGACGATCTGCTAACTGACGATAGTCGACCAACTGATAGACGATCGTCGAAAAGTTGATAGACGATAGTCGAGCGGCGTTCGACCATAGTCGAACCAAAAACAACTTAACCAAATCTTCATCTGGAAAAGTGACAACTCTACAACTGAGGAAAAACTAATCTAACAACTAACCTTTGACCATAGATAAATCTTGGGTCAAGAAACTAATTGAGAAGACTAAACTCAAATCAAAACTAGGGTACCAACAATCTCCCCCTATTTGGGTTAAGTCTCTCGAAACAAAAACTACTGGAAATAAATATAACTCAGGAAAAGAAACATCTAAGCATCAAATTGCATCAATCAAACAGTCAAATAAACATACTGTCAATAAATAAAACTTAAGCAGCATCAGAATCTGATTTAGATACAGAAGAACCAGGAAGAAAAGAAATTTTTCTGAAGGGATCTAGAGCTTCCTTCTTTGATATCTTTAAATCTTGTTCTCCAATGATTTTAGATTCTCCTGCTCTTGGCACAACTGCTTCTGGGTGCTTTTTCATTTATTTAGAAGGATCAAAAACCTCAGGTCTGACCTGGAATTTATCTAGCTCCTTCTTTCTGAATTTAGACATAGTAGTTAAGCCTGTAATATCTTTTCCTTCAGCTCTAGCTTGTCTGATCTGAGCTGCTCCAACCAATTCAAGAAATCTAGCCATCCTGAAATCAGGATTAGGCTCTTGTCTTTCATATTCATTATCACCAGTTGGATCTAGAGGTTTTACAGTTTTGAATTTTGTAGAGAGTTCTAGCATACACACCTACCAAGTTTCAATACATTCCAAGGACATATGGTCTCATGTCCTTCTTTGAGCTCAAAACTCAACCCTAGGGTTCACACTAGGGTTCTAGGGCATTCCAACCCTAAACCCCAAAAAATCTCTTGTGGGGGTATTTTATATGACATTAAGTCAGTGTATAAGGTTTCATCTCTTTTGGATGAGGATTGACCACTCACCCTATCAAACACACGTTTGCCCTAATTTTCCCCTTAGGGACCAAATTTGGTCACACCAATACATACTAAAATCAAACCCAAATGGGATGAGATTTTTACCAGAGACCTATCATGACCCTAAGGTTCATCCACTAAAAGTTTGGGGAACTGTGAGGTCATTAGACCCTATAATGGATTATTAAATATTTACAAAAACTATAAGAAAATGTTTTCCAAAAATTCCCATTTTTGGATATGTCAAAGGTATAGGTAAGAGTGACCCTCATTCCGAATCTCAAGTCATTTGGATGGATGAATTGATGGGGATACTCAGTTTAGTCTCTGGCTTACCCTATATATAGACTGCACCATTTTGAGTGTCGTGGTCAGACCACTTACCCAAATGGGTTGAAATAAATTTTACAATGCACTAGACGTAGCACAAGGGCTAAAACTTTGATGTTGACCATTTTCCCAGTAGAGGGACCTAAGTATTTTTAATAATTACAACCATATACTGCAATAAGTGTGACAGAACATAAATAAATGAAATAATATTAATCCTATTCATATAAATACGGCGACACGAATCTTGGCAAAAAACTGACGGAATCCTATTATTGTCACCATCGCGCCAACGAATCATATTACTCCGTCCTGGGCACCCATTGCCCGTGATTTCCCGGCCACCCATGCCCCTTCCCAGTCGGCCACTGCCACCACCACCTTCGTTGAAGTGGTGGCCGGCAATTCGCAGTGGTAGACCGACTGGAGATGGCCGGAATAGTGAATGGTTGATGGAAGAAAAGCTTGAAAAATCAAGCTCTTGGCTTCCTTGATCTGGGGTAAATTGGATCCAAACCTTGGGGATAGTAGATGGAGATCTATGCACAGAGAGAGAGGAGGAAGACAGGACCTTCTAGGGTGGCCGGAGTCGGGCTGAGCATCGGGTTGCCATTGCCGGTGGTGGTGATTTTGGGTGCTCTGCCTCCTCATATCCAGAGAGCTCAAAATATTCAAGGTAATGTTGGAACCGATTGCTGAGGGTCTTGGGAAGCTTTTACAAGGATCAGTTGGGGGAGAGGAGGGGTCTAAGCTTCAATGGCCATTAATGGCCATGGGGAAGAAATTCCGGCCAACTTAAATCCCTTGAATTCAGCCACCAAGGGGTCCGGCCATGGATATTGATCTCCACATAACTGATCAGGGGAGATCGACCAAGCTATTGGTATTGAAGAGAGGAGGCCCTTGGCCTTCCAAGCCATGAATGGCCATCTCTTTCTCTCTTTTTCTCTCTCCTCCATTAAAGGGGAACTTGAGGTTTCTCTCTCCTAGTCACCATTTCCAGAATTTAGATGGCATTTTAGGTAATTGTCAGCCTCCTAAAGCTAGTGAGCCACTCCAATTAGGTTTAGCCCAAGTGGATTGGGCAAGGTTAGGTCAACTTGAGTTAGTTTGACCCATTTTAGGGTTGAGTTGACTTTGGTCAATTTGACCTTTTGAGTTGACCTCAATGGGTCCTTAGTGACCCATTGGCCTTCCCTAAGGTCTAGGGAAACTTGGGTAGGGTTTGTTTGACACCTTGGTGGTCACTTGACCCTTATTAGGGTACTTTGTCCATTTTAGGGTTTAGGTTGAGTTTGGTTAACTTAACCTCTTTGGGTTGACCCCAATGGGTGCTTAGTAGCCCAATGAACTCCTTTAGGCTAGGAAGGTTAAGGTGGGCTCAAAAAGTCAAGGTGAAGCTCTAAAGTCAAACCCTAAGTTTGGTGATTGGATTGTGTTATTTGCAGACAAGGTTGATTTCTACCTTCATGCCCTAGTTTACCTGACCTTCTTGAGCTTCCTAGGGTTTTGTCATGACCTAGTCATTACAAAACCATACTTAGGGGTATAGTTGTTTGAGGGATGTTACAGTAGGTATGTCTAAAGGCCAACAAAAATCCAATCTAGTATTTAGACAGTGGATGCTCTCGCCACATGACTGGGACAAGAAGCCTGTTGCTTGATTTTACCCCAGTTAAAGACATACCAAAAGTCATTTTTGGAGGGTCAGACCGGGTAACTACAAAAGGATATGGTATGATCTCCAACGGAGTAGTCTCTTTCACAGATGTGACTCATGTTGAAAGATTAAACCATAATCTTATAAGCATAAGTCAGATATATGATAAAGGCTACATCATTGAGTTCTGCAAGGTCAAGTGTTTGATAAAGTTGTCTGCAAATTTGGAGATGGACTTAACAGACACTTAAAGTAGAAATATTTTCTGTTTAAATTTTTTTTGCTTAAACAATTCTACACTAGTCTATTTTCTTGCAAAAGATAGCGCGTCTCTTTATGACCAATGGCTTAAGAGATTAACACATATTAATTTCAAAACAATAAATATGTTATTTTATCACAACTTAGTGCGCGATGCCCCAACATTAAGTGCTTTAAAGAGAGTCTATGTCACGCATGCCAAATGTGTAAGTAGACAAGGGTAACCTTCAACGGTATCGTTGAGAAAGATTCTTCAAGAAGTTTATACTTACTTCATATGGACTTATTCAGTCCTATGCCTATTCACAGTTTAGAAGGTCAGGTCTACGAATTTGTAATTGTTGATGACTACTCGCATTTTACTTAGGTGTTCTTTCTGAAACACAAGTCAGACATCTTTGACACATTCACAAATTTTGTCTGGCAAATTCAGAATGAATTGAACTGCTCAGTGGTCAAAATCAGAAGTGATAACGTAACAAAATTTGAGTCTGGTACCATTATAGAATTTTGTGGAAGTAAAGGTATCTTTCATGAGTTTTCCTCTCCGCGCACTCCACAAAAAAATTGAGTTGCGGAGAGAAGGAATAGAACCCTAATTGAAGAATGTACAACTATGTTGAACGATGCTTAACTTCCGAAGTACTATTGGGCTAAAGATATCAACACAGCTTGTCACGTGCAAAACATAACACTTATCAACAAAAGCTATCGTAAGACCCCCTATGAGCTATTGAATGGCAGAGCATCGATTGTGTCCTATTTTAGAATCTTTGGAAGTAAATGTTTCGTACTTAAAAATTGGAAGTATTACCGCATGAAGTTTAATGAAAAATGTTTTGAAGGTATTTTTATAGGTTATAGTAGTCATAGTAAGGCGTATAAGATTTTCAATAAGAAAACTCCAGTGGTGGAAGAGTCAATTAATGTTGTATTTGATGAGACAAGCATGCTCCAAAGTAGCTCGTCTAGTGTTATTGGTGCAGATGCAGGTACCAGGTTCAAGGAACTAAGCTTGGATGAAGCTGTCAAGGAAGAAGCTCAAAGCTCGGTCAAGATCATTGATCCAGGCTTGGGGGATGTAGAACCGCTAGAGGATGAAATGCTTCAACCTCCAAAGGATGCACAAAATTTTGTAGATCCTACTGGTGGGAGATCAAGAAATCTAGGGTTCAGACATCTAAGAGATCGCCCAGTTGATCAAATAATTAGAGTGTCAGGCGATGGTGCTAGAACCAGAAGAGGTACAACTGATGAGATTATGCATCTTAGTTTTCTGTCACAGGTTGAGCCAAAGAAATTGGAAGAGGCAAACAAGGATGCTTCTTGGATTTTGGCAATGCAAGAGGAGCTCAATCAGTTTGAACATTGCAAATTCTGGGAGTTGTTACCCATGCCCAAGGAACAGAATGTGATCGTGACCAAGTGGATCTTCAGAAAAAAGCTGGACGAAAATGGAGTCATTATAATGATTAAAGCCAGACTTGTAGCTCAAGGATACAGATAAGAAGGATTGATCGACTTCGACCAGACCTTTGTTCTAGTGGCTAGGCTCGAGGCAATCAGGTTATTTCTTGCGTATGCTGCCCTCAAAGGCTTCACCGTCTACCAAATGGACGTGAAGTCAACATTCCTAAATAGGAATCTGAAAGAGGAAGTATACATAGCGCAACCCCCAGGTTTTGTTAATTCCAATTTCCCTGATTATGTTTATTTTTTAAATAAAGCTCTATACGGCTTAAAGCAAGCTCCCCGAGCTTGGTATAAGATGTTGTCCAGCTTTATTCTTGAGAACAAGTTCACAAGATGAAAGATAGACAAAACATTATTTCTTAGGGAAGTAAAAGGCAAGATTCTGCTAGTGCAAATCTATATCAACAATATCATATTTTGCTCTACAGAAGACAACCTTTGCAAGATGTTTTCCAAACATATGCAAGGGAAGTTTGAAATGAGAATTATGGGAGAGCTGATCTATTTCTTAGGACTTCAGGTGAAATAATCTGAAGATGGAATTTTCATCTCTCAGACGAAGTTCACCAAGGAGCTTCTTAAGAAATTGGGAATAGAGAACGCAACCTCTATGAGGAATCCATTGGATTCAACTATGTCTATTGATAAGGATGATAAAGTGAAATCTTTTGATGAAACCAAGTACATAAGCATAATTGGATCCTTGCACTACCTCACTATCAGTAGACCAGAAATAATGTTTTCAACATGTGTCTGTGCAAGATTTTATGTGAACTCAAAGAAATCTCAATACATCGATGCAAAGAGAATTTTAAGATACCTTAAGGGTACATCCAATCTTGGATTATGGTACCCGAGAAATAATGATGTCGAGCTAAATGGTTTTTCAGATGCCGATTTTGCAGGAAGCGGGGATGATAGGAAAAGAACTTCTGGGAGGTGCAAATTCCTCGGAAGACGGCTTATTTCATGGGGCAGAAAGAAGCAGAATTGTGTGGCAACTTCTACGGCCGAGTCAGAGTATATCTCTGCGGGTAGTTGTTGTGCACAACTTTTATGGATCAATAATCAACTTGAAGACTACAACTTGAAGTTTAAAGAGATTCCAATGTATTGAGACTCATCCAGCACAATAGCGATCGCGAATAATCAAGTCTCTCACAGCCGGACAAAGCACATCGAGGTGTGATATCAATTCATCCGGGAGCATGTGGAGAATAAGGACATAGCCCTCAATTTTGTCCTGACGGATAAACAGGTTACAGAAATTTTCACAAAGCAGCTGGACGAGACCATGTTCTCATTTTTCAAAATATAACTAAGTATGCTGAACAAGAATTTGTGAAGAGGGCCAAGAAGACAGGAAGCTCTCGGGAAATACATCAAGTCTAAAAATATCCCAACGGAAATTTGTCGAACATCGGATAGAACACTCGCCAATTCGTCAGATATCATTGGATACTGCCAAATCTGACTCGGTTCCAGCAAAACTAGCCGAATTTTACTTAGGGCAAAATTTTATATCATTCTATATTAGATCCCAAGTGCCGTATATATCAGGTACGCGCCTTCTAGGTAAATTTAAATTATATATATATAAAGGCTTAGGGCAAAACCTACAACACTCGCCGAACAAATCGCTGAATCGCTCCCGACCCTTCAGCTCCCACGACAACTGCATCGTCTTCCTCCCGTGGACTAGGGTTTACTCCTCATCATCTAGTTTAGTGACAAAAATCTAAGGATTCTACAAAGTTCCAGCAAGAACTAAACTATTTTCCCGCAATTATTCCTCCGACAACTTGAAATCCCGATAGCTTGCTCTCACCGATCCAATAGTAGTTTCTCACCGTTCCGACAGTGACAGTGTAGTGACAATTTCTTCAACCGACAGTTTTCCCGCAAGCTCTCCTTTGTTCTTTAGTATCCATGGCCCCTCGAAGCACTAGTGATTTGATGAGATGTGGAGTAGTAGTCTGAACGGGGTTTGCCTCTGCCTTTGATGAATTCCGTAATGTTATCCTAATGTAAGAGACTGCAGGACTTTCCTTTGTTCTAGAACACCCTTACATGGTTGTGGACAAGGAAGTTCTTGAATTCTTTCAGCATGCCAAGCTGCGACGTGAGGACACCGTCATCAAAAGCAGAGTTCTGCAGACTAAAGTCCGAGTTAAAGCTTCACTCCTAACTAGGTACTTGCGCCTTCCTGTTTGTGAAGAGGATGATTACCTCAACGAGGATGATTTTTCTAGAGCTCTATTGTTCTGTGGACTACCCCGAGGCACAAAGACTGTAAAGAGTAAAGGAATGAGTGAGGAAGGAAAGCTTCTATCAGACATCATTGGTAAAGTGTTGTTGTGTAAAACTTGTTCCCATGACTACCTTTCTACTGAGATGTTCATAATTCTTGTGGCGATAATCTGCCGAAAGAGAGTGGACTGGGTTGCAGTGCTGTTTGAGAAAATCAAAGACAGCAACCACACTCCCAACTTTGGGAGGATTATCTTCTTGTACCTGAATCAACTGGATGGTGACAAGTTTGATATGAACAAAGGTGTGTCTATCCATCACTTGAATAAAATATACTCATCCATATTTTATAAGTGGGATTGGAGGATCATTAGGCAAGGGGAGCCCCAAATTTGCCTGTGGAGGGGGTAGAACATGCTACTGATGTCAGGATTCCTACTCCACACCCCAGTGAGATTCCTGATTGCTCGAGTGCAGGAATTGAGGGGGAGATATAAGAAACACAAGTGGCCACTAGAATAGTGCCCTTGAGTGTTCCTTCAGTCATAGTGATAGAAGCTCCAGATAAAGTTATTCCAGCTCCAGAGTCAGTTCTAGTCCCAGATGCTGTAGTTATAGAGGTAGAGATAGTGGTTCTGCTCTCTAAGGTGGTTGGCACAGTCCTTGCAGCTGTCTCAGAGCTTGTGCATGCTGCTACTAGGGAAGAGACTGCTGTGGAAGAGGTTCCAGCTCCATTTGAGCAAGATGCATCTAATAGCCTGGATGATGGTGCTGATGTTAAAGATGACTTGGATAATGATGGTGTTGCTGTTGATGACCTTACTGTGAAGGATTATGAGATTGAGGATGCTGCTGTTATGACCTCTACTACTGCTGCTGATGTTGTTGATGCTGATGAGCTAATGGTAATGGAGAACTTGATAGTCCCTCTCCCGGAGGTAATTCCTTCCTCAGCTTCTGAGGGGGAGGCGGTTGTGTCTCTAATCTCATTTGTAATACATGTTGACTGGTTTATCCGCAACCTAGAAAAGAGACTTGGAACGATGCTTATGGTGGCCGAGGATGTTATTACCGTATCTGATAAGGAAGGAGATGCACATTATCTTGTCTCAGTTGCTTAAGAACTTGTTCTAAGTTCCAAAGCTCATCTCTCTCCAATGGAAGAGGTCTCCAGTGACACAGATGCTTCGGAAGATGTGCCACTGCCAGAGACTACAGACATTCCTACATCCAGTTCAGATAGTTCTATTCTGAAAGCCATTGAGGTGATGTTGGCCAAACAATAAGCCCAGTTTAATGCTTTGTTGTAGAAGGTGGTCAAAAGAGTAAAAGATTTTGAGAAGTATATGCTGAATGGATTAGTAGAGGTCAAGATAGAGATTGACAAGCTTGACAAAAAGCTTGATTCATGGTTTACTTAGGGTGGACCGTCCATTGTTCACACGATGGCAGGACTTAAGAGCAACTTGGATGTGTTGCGGAATGTGGATAACAATGCTCTTACCATTATCGATGCGCACACTCGATCTATGGCACATTTTGACACATGCATAAAGAATTATGCAAATGCCTTTGCTAATGAAGCCAAAAAGGGGGTGGTTACCCTGACAGTTAAGGTGGTTTCTATGGGAAATTCCTTGGTGGAAAACTTCAAGAAATCTAATGACTAAAGTTATGACAACTTTGTGTGGCTTCAAAGTCAGTTGACAGGATATCACATACCTGTTGTTCCTGTACCAGCACATGATGAGACTCATCCTTCTCAGAATTTTTCTCAGTATTGGTCAGATACACAAGATTTTTCACATGTTGGTGGTGGTGGTGCTATAACTGTAATTCCAGAAACCCAGGTGACTGAAGACATACCTCATCCTATTTATAAGAGAAGAAGATATGGGGAAGGCACGTCGACAGTCAAGTCTGATACAGTTAGAGAAGAGCCCAACAAAGAAATGGAAGAGGTGTGGAGTCCCATATCCAATGGAATTATCTTAGACACATTCTCCTTGGTCGATCTTGGTGGTGAAAAATGTGAACTCTACTATGACCAAGAATAATGGAACAAAAAAAACTGGCTTGCACAAAGAGAATGATACATTTCAGAAATAACCAGAATGTTAATCTTATGCCTCTAACCCATCCAAAGTACTTCCCAAAGCCAATGACTGTTTTTGACAAGCCGAGATTTAATAGGCAGAGCAGGAAGAACTAATAGTCATATATTATGTGGAATGTTGTTTTTAATTTCATTTATCTTTTCAAGTCTTAATGCTTTATTATTTGTTATGTGCAATTCACCTTAGCTTGTAGGATTTTGGCTTCTTCAAATAGGGGAAGATTGTTGGGTATTGCATCCACAATATCCCTGATTTGAAGAAAGGGTCCAGTCAAGCTAAGATGAATTGAGATTGTGTTTGATGCTGCTATTTTAGTTATGTACCTGTAGGTTTATATTGCTAAGTACACATTAATGTCAGGTTACAGTGGGCTAGTAAACACATGACTATACAATTTAATCCTTCATTATGTAGGCAAATGTGTTGACTCACATGTAATCTCTCTATTGGGGTGTACTTCTATCCCAAGTATAAGAGAAGGATCAAGGAAGGACATAGTATTGTTATCAGAAGGACTGGAGTGTAATGTCTTCATCCATTAAATAAAATATAATAGAGGGTCCGACCGGGGCCCCACACCATAGTTCACCAACAAGCGGAAAGGTTACAGGTTAATACCAAAACTATTCGTACCCTAACTCAGAGCATGGTAACGGAAGCTTTAATGTTCAATTGAACTCAACTCATTTGAATGTCCACAATATATATAACACCATTTATATATTACAACACAGGAATTCCTCTTTACACAATAGTTATGGCCTCAAGGCATTGCAGTTACATTTCATCAATGTGGATTACAAACATCGACACGCAGGCCAGCCACACATGAAAATAGTAAAATTTTCTTCATTCGGCCTTCGAGGGCTAGTAGAAGCAGCAAGGGCTTCAACCCTGTATTTCCCGCTTGGTTCTCAAGCACCTACATGGGGACAATCCACCACAACGGTTATAAACAAGGCAACGGTCAACATTCAGCTGACTAATTTTAACGACCCTATCCCTTTTTCAGGGCAGTGGTATTCCTTCCCTGAAGGAATATCATTTTCACAAGCAGATATATCATAAGATGTGCACTCATGCACAATCAATATATAACAAACGTTGAACACGCGGCCCGATGCTCCGTGCACTTAGGGCACATTATCAGTGTACCGGAAGACTAGGGTCCCACCGCCGTTCTCAGGTCTTAAACCCAACGGTAAACTTTGAGCATTCATGCTCAATGGCCCATGGCCGAAGACTTTAGTCTTGATGACGAACAGCCCAAGACCCTCATTATGTGATCCTAACGAAGCCAATAACTTAAGCACTCAAGTTAGAAAACCATAATGCGGATACAGTTCATCCCTTGCCTGTTGCTCAAAATTCCAGTTTAATGTCTAGACTGACGCGGGTCGGCTTCCCCTTGTCCGTTCAGCTCACCAGCCTTTAAGAGTTCATAACTCACAATAGCCACAACGTACCCAAAGGACTGGCTTCATAATTAAAGAGGAGTCAATGCCAACGTTTGTCACGATCGCTCGGCGGGGTCAACAAAAGCTCTCTTTCTGCGCCCAAACTCAAACCAAACCCTGCAGCATCCTGCAGTGCCAACATATAACACACCACTTCGAGGGTATTTTCCTGGAACTCCATTCCAGTACTTCATGTTACTCCACTTCACATGCACAACCCACCTACTCCACAAAATACTCGTTTATACGCAGAGTCTTCTCCGGTGTGCAAAATAAAACATCACAAATCTAGACCAACCTGTCTAGATGGGCTTCATACAACATGTCTATTCCATACTACACATTTTCGGATCTATATTCAAGACTTTCTGGGGATTTCAAGAATCAACTGAACAGAAATCCCTCACTATTCCACCTTTTGGTGGGGGAAATCCATGCGCATGCAAAAATAAGGACTTCACATGTCCAAGGAGAAAGATCGTTACCCTTGACATTCTCTTTGGAGCCATGGAAAAGCTTTTCTACGCGGATGGAAATGATCGCCTCACTTTCTTCTTCGCAATTATAACTTTGGCTCTTGATTTTGGCCACAAGTTCTTCTCAAGTAATTCAACAAGTCCACTCAAACCCTAGCACCAGCCGAAAGTTTTCTGCTCTAGAACTCGGGAAGCAAGGAAGAGAGAGAGAGAGAGGAAATAATGATTTCTGAAATCCCATTCCTCTACAGATACGAACTCGGGTTTTACCCCAGCCACACTATTTCTTCATCAAAATATAGCAATGGCTCGGGTTTAAGCGTGAAAGTCACCCACCGCCTACTGGCCGCTCACTAGCCATCTGACACGAGTCACCGCTCGGCCATACTAAATTCGACACTTCGTCGAACGAGGTCATAACACCGCTCAGTTGTGCTCGACGGTTCGTCGAGCTCTGCTAGACGATTTTCATCCAGCCAGGTCGACTCTTTGCCTGTTACTTTTTAGGGTGTTACATGGAATTTACCTAAGTAAAATTTGTCGTGTATGGTTAGGAATACTCGTTGAATTCGTCAAGTATACTCATTGATACTCGTCGAATTCTTCGTATAACCCTTCCAACACCCTTCGAATTCATCATTTATACTTAGGGAAAATTCTCTGAGAATTGGAAAATCCGCCAAGTAAAATTCGCTGACTATCATCGTGTATACTCGTCGAATTTGTCGAATGTATCTAACGATACTCACCGAATTCGTAGAATATACTAGACGATACACGCCAAATTTGTCGAGTCAATTCGATGCTAATTATCTAGTTTTTTCTAATTCTCATTCGTCGTATATCACTTGGCCAGGCATCGAGTGTGTCGAGTGAGCTAGCAGATACTCGACAAACTCGTCGAGTATACCAACTAATACTCATCGAATTCATTGAGCATGGTCTCTTCCTTAGCATTGTGTGATTTGCCGCCCTGAGCTGATTTTTATATGTCTCATTCGTCGTATATCAAGAACCATTCGTCAAGTATACTAGTGATACTCGACGATACTCGATGAATTTGACTTAGGTCATTTTCTGACCTTTTTAAAATTCTGGTTTGGGTTCGGTCGGCCATGCACAGTGCCTTTCTAGGTTTCTTTTTTGGAAAGTTTCTTGATACCGTTGGTAAGAAGATCTCTATAAATACCTATGGAATATTTCCTTTCCATCCAATGGTGTTATTGCTCTCAATTTAAAATCGCTAAAATTTCTAAATTGGAAATCCGTCGGCTCGGCTCCCGTACGTATCGCGATATTTCGATCGGCTGCTGATGATTGGCTGTGCATGATTCATCTTCTTCGACATACATGATTGGATTTCTACTCTCTCTATAGATCTATACTCCTCGAGATCGAGTCGATCGAAGATTCAAGATCTTCTAAGTTTTCATATTCCGTGTTCTCCAAGTGATTCAAAGATCTACTATTCTCGAAGAATGACGGATTGAAGATTTCAAATCTTGTCTAAGTTGGGTGTAATATTATTGTGTAATATTCATTTACTTTTATAGGAGATTTTTCTCTGAGTAGTAGATCCGTTTGTGGATCGAGTCATAGATCCGGTTGTGGATTGAGTGGTAGGAGCGTCGTCTCCGAGTTATAGGATTTGTGGCTCATAGGTGTAAGATTTGTGGAAATATGAGTTTGGTGAAGTAGTCGAATCTACCCCTTCGTGGTAGATAGGCGAGGCAGGAAAGTGGACGTACCCAAATCGGGGAACCACTATAAATCCTGGTGTTTGTGTGTTTAATTTTTAAGTAATTTTATTCCGCGAAAAGACACATACTTCATCTATTCACTCCCCTCCAGGTGATTTAGGTAGACGCTTGACACTTTCAGTACTGCTGAACATGGGTCTGTACCACTGAACATGGGTGTGCACCACCGAACATGGGCGTGCACAACTGAACATGGGCACGTACAGTTGAACTTGGGCGTATAGGCTGAACATGGGTTTATACTACTTAACATGGTCGTGTACCTTAAAATTGCACTGAAGAGATGCTTTATCACTGCTGGTAAGGTTATGGCTATGACCTCTATCACACCCATAGGTCACGCCAGTGACCAAGTTCGTGTACTTCAGCTTTAGACTAAAAAGCATTTTTTTGGCATGTTGACGTCATCATGGCCATGACCCATGTCATGCCCCTAGGTCACACCTATGACTTGGGGGCATGTACTTGTGATTTTTGTAGAAAATCTCTAAATTCTCCTCTAAACACGTCTGTGAGCTCCAAAATTCTATTTGCAGCCTCAAATTACCTGAAAATACAAAATAAAGTGAATTAGACAATTATTAAGATAAAAATGAATAAAAATTAAATTAATTATTACAAAAATACTATAGTAAAATATATATAAATAATGTTCTATCAAATACCCTCATACTTATGTTTTTCCTATTCCAAAATAATACCAAGAGGAAAATTCACGAGACATTTCCAAAAAATTAATCCTAATTATGTACTCAAAATAATATATGACTCAAATCAAAACAAGTTAAGAAATAAATTTTTTATTTATATGAAATAACTTATAATTCATAAATTGATATCAGTAGAATAAATATTAGTTTAAAAATTCTCTACTTTAATCTTCATAATCAAAATTTCATTGAATTAAACTAAATAATATATGATTAAAATTATCAGTATTCATGAGATTTGAACACTCTATGGGGTAAGGTCAGAGTCTCTGCTGAGAAGATATGAACATTGTTGGAAAAGGCTAGAGTCTTTGCTTAAAACATCATAAGATCAAACAATCTAAGATTTAACTTTTTTTAATACAAGTAAAATCTTCAAGATTAAAACAATCCCCCCCCCCAAACTTTAAACATCATAAGAACTTTTAAAAAAACAAAATATTAACTAAGCACTCTCATATAAATCTTAGGTAAGCAAATGATATTGGCTAAATTGGGTAAAATTGGCATAGATGAAGTTGCTTTGTTTGGGAAATATTGAATTTTATCCTCTTATTTCCATCTTTTTTGAATTTTCTTCTTCTTTTAAATATCCCAAATGTATATGTTTTGGAGTGGGTAATTTTATCCTTTAATTTCAATGTCATATAATCTCTTACTAATTTGGGTGCATATGTTTAAGAATGATAAATTTTATCCTCTCATTCCATAACATATGATTTTTTTTACATTTTTTAATGTCATACAAAGGGTATAATAAAAGGTAGGGGCGGGCTATGTTTAAAGCCTAAGCAATTCCAAAGACAAATATTTTGAGAGCATAGGAAATAATTTGAGCAATATTTAAGAACCCATGAGCTAAAATTAATATAAGTACAATCTAAAGGTTTTAGGAACAATTTCTATAAAATTAAATTATAATATTTTAAAAAGAAAAAAATAAAACTAAGAAATATTCTAAACAAATCAAGTTATTGAAAAATTCATTAAATCAAATTAATTCAAAAATCAAATCTAACTAATTTTGAAAAAAAGACATAAAATAAAGAGATCCATAAAAGAATACTCTTTAAAAAAACTATAAATAAAACTCAAAATTAAAATCAGTTTGTCTAGATGAAGATAAAGTTTGTAGGAATTTGATATTACAAAATTTATTTTATTAAAAATTCTGTTTTGTCAACAAGTTTTTAAAGTTTTTTCAATTTTTTTGATATTATATTAAAATATAAACATTATTTTTGTTTTAACTTTTGGACGTCCCAAGGGATACCTAATGATGGGCTTGCAATGTACTGGGTGATTTTGTGGAATAAAAGCCCAACATGGCCCCTTCACAAAAATTTGATTTTTAAGTTTTATAATTTTTTTATTTTGTGAATTTTCTAAAACAAAATTTGAAAATAAAGAAAAGAAAATTAATTTTTTGTATTTTTGAAATTTTTTTTTAGTTTCTTTAGATTTTAATGAAAAACAACATAAAGAAAAAACACACCCTCATACTTAAATATAAAAATTCTCCCAATGTTTATAAAGTACAGAGGAAAAGAAAACAAATAAAAAGAAAAGTGCGTAAAAATAAAAATATAAGAAAAATAAGGATAAGTAGGAGGTGCCTCTCAAAAGCGTTTTTCTGACGACTCCTCCGCTAAATTCTTGATTATTTTTGTATCTGTTAGCTTGAAAATGTCAATCCATATTATCTATACGTACCTGGGGTAATTTGAATTTTTGTAGATGAGTGACAAATGGATCATCAAAAACGCTTGGGTGCAACGACTCATCTTCTATAGGAAATTCGTTAGAATAAAAAAAAAATCAAAATTTAGCATGTCAAAATTTTTTTTACAAGGAGTTTCATGTGTGTTAGCCTCAAATCTCTTGAAAACAAAGGACAACATCTGAATAGGGTGTATACTCCACACCAGGAAGCCATTCCCAGAGTCTGTCGAACATGCGGCAGCCACTCCAGAATGCTCGCGGGCACACTTGGAAGCGCGGTGATATTCGGTTCAGGCAGGATGTCGACAACTTTCAAGAGAACTTTCATAGTACAGGGCAGGAGCACAAGATGGGAGTACACGCCGACATCCATAGCTCAGCCTCTGACATGCCTGGCATTAGCCTAGATGTCAAATGTCATCGCCTAAAATCGAACTAGCCTTCAGGCCAGTTAAGCAAAATAAACCAATATTTGCATCCACCCTCGTTGATCCCATTCTTGTAGAAGTCGCTGAGTTGTTGGAAGTAGGGTTCATCCGAAAAGTTCAATATCAGGAATGGGTCTCCAATATGGTAATGGTTCGCAAGCCCATTAGAAAATAGAGAATGTGTGTCGACTTTACATATCTAAATAAGGCGTGCTCTTCGGACTATATACAGTTCCCCTGATAGATTCATTAGTTGACAATGCAGTAAGGTTTTCAGTACTGAGCTTTTTGGATGCCTTTTCTGGATACCACCAAATCAAGATGCACGAGCCTATCATTTTTCATACCACATTCATCACAGATGTAGGATGCTACTGCTATCATGTCATGCCTTTTGGGTTAAAGAATGTGGGAACAACAAACCAAAGGATGATGAATCATGTTTTCAAGAATCAAAAGGGTCGTAAACTGGAGGTTTATTTCTGACATTCTCATCAAAAGTCAAACTATGGACGACCATTTAAAGAATCTAGCTGAGATGTTTGACACCCATTGCAAGTTTAACATGAGACTAAATCTCTCCAAATGTACCTTTTGAGAAAACAAGGGAAGGACATTATGCACTTGCTCACCCCTAGGGTCTGGAGCCCAATCCAGACAAGGTAAAATACATCTTCAAAATGAAACCTTCAAAAAGTTTGAAAGAGGTTCAACAATAAGCAGGAAGGGTGGCTGGGCTCAAATGCTTTATCTCACGTTCAGGAGATAAATGTGCCCCTTTCATCAGTACCCAACGAGGAAGGAAGAAGTTTGAGTGAACCAAAGAGTGTGATCGGGCTATCGAAGAACTAAAGTGCCAATTAACTACAACTCCTCTCTTCCAGAGCCCTCACCCGCTAGAAGACCTTTTCTTATACTTGGGAGTCGGGAAGGATGCCATCTGTTCAGTACTGGTATAAGATAAAGGCAGGAAATAATTTCCAGTACACTACGTCTGTAACATCCCATTTCCGGCTAGACCCCTGGGAATGGTTTTTCCTTAACAAAACCCTGGGAAACCCAGGAAATGAAGTTTGTCGACCCTGATTTTGAGTAAAGGGGAGGTCACGCCCGTGACCGACCCGTCACGCCCGTGACCTAGGGTGTGACTCCTTCGACGATCGTCGATCTCAGGGAGACGATCGTCGGGCGTAGAATTTTCAACCCGGCCCTGCCACGCCCGTGACCCAGGTGTCACGCCTGTGACCAGGGGCGTGACCCCTTCGGCGATCGTAGATTTCAGCGCGACGATCACCGAGCGCGGAATTTGCCTCATGACCCTGTCACGCCCGTGATCTATGTGTCACGCCCGTGACCTAGGGCGTGACCACCCTTCGACGATCGTCGATCTCAGTTCGACGATCGCCGAACCCAGAAATTGGTCACCCGGGCCTGTCACGCCTGTGACCCATGTGTCACGCCCGTGACCTAGGGCGTGACCACCCTTCGACGATCGTCGACCTCAGTTCGACGATCACCGAACCCAGAATTGGCCACCCGGGCCTATCACGCCCGTGACTTATGTGTCACGCCCGTGACATTGACCGAAACGACGGTTCAGGCCCGAAATTATTCTAACACGCATGGTAATAAACGTTGGTGTGGAAAGTTACATCACGAGTAATTATGGGGCGTTTTCCTTCTGTAATTATATAATAAAAGAAGAAAATGTTGGTCAAATAGGAAATCGCCACCTGGCAAACATCTCTTCATTTCTAGCGTTTCAATTGCCCCTACCATAACCGAAACACCATTAAGGGGAGAACATTCATGGCCATTAAGGCTTTACCTTTACCCTCCCCACTAGATGATCCATAAAAGCCCCATTAGAGTAGGATGAGAGGTTTACTCTCTTGTCCAATGGATTGAAGCCTTGTACCTTGCTGTAGGAGAAGTTCAGCAACGCCACCACCTCGCCATGGCACCCCGTCGTTCTTCTCGCCTCCAAACCGCGAACAAGGTCCTCCTCTACTTCTTCTCTTATGGGTAGATCTTAGGATCTTAGAAATGAAGTTCGTGCTCAAAGGAGCCAGATCTACCTCGTGTTTCCATGGAAAACCATGAAAAATATCGTTTTGAGTTCGCCGGAAACCGCCACCTCCGGCGGCCAAACCACCGCCGACCGCTAGCCATCACCTCGATGGAGGTTGTGGTGGTGGTGGCTGGCCAGGGAAGTGACCGGACGGCCGGCGACAGATCACGGAAAGGTTACAGGAAATAAGGTTTTCTGTGTTCTGATTTCGGGTTCATGTAGAAGATGAACAGTAAAATCAATTTATAATATATAAATTATGTATATAATACTTAAGGAAAAGATATATTATCTGAGTATATCTTGAGGCTGCAAAATGAGGCCCTTAGAGGCCGATTTAGGAAAAATGACCTTTCACAAAAGTCGTAGCCCTTCAAGTCTAGATTAATTTAAAATTAGTTTCAACTCATTTGGGTAAGCGGTTTGACCGCAGCACCTGTTTTAGTGGGGGCTGTACCTAGAGTTGGGCAGAAATTAAAATGGGTGCCCACTCTTTGTTCTTTGTCCAAATGACCTGAAATTTGGGCGGGGGCTAAACTTAGCTATATCTAAAGGTATTCCAAATATGGGAATTTTTGGAGACACTTCGCCTAAAGTTTTTGTTTTAAATTAATAAAGATAGAGGAATTTATTTATGTAGTCAAATAACCTCCAAACTCTCCCAAATTTTGGTGAGTGGTCCCTGGCTATAAAACTTAACTCTGTACAAATTTTCAACTCATTTGGATGATTTTTGGATAGGGAGTCACCTATTCTTAACTAGGCAAGAGTGAGGCATTTTTGAGTAAAAAGTGCACTAGAAGTTAAAATGGTCATATCACCTCAACTGAGGCTGATATCTCGACCACTGGCTTGGAAGGGTTATTATAGCCTACTTGGAGAAAATGATGTGGTTTAGGGTTGGTTTATCCTAGGATCCAAACTCAAACCCTAGGTGGAGGTTTTGAGGGTTGTGAAGGATATGGGGGCAATTGCTCTCGTATTGCCTTGAAACTCTGTAGAGTTGATATTAGAATGATAATAATCGTCTGGATGGAATCTTGGAAAATTTGGAGACAAGTAGATGCCTCAAAACCTTAATTATAGCTTTAGGTTAAAATGCTAATTAAGCACAATCCATCAGTAATAATTGTCTAAAGGCTGTGAAACTCGGCTAGAGTTAGTTTTGAAGTGGGTAGAATTTATAGAAATTTTACTGGAATTTTATGATGTTTATTTCTAGCACTTCGTTTGTAAAGTTGATTATAACCCCAATTGATGTTTTAATTATTTATACATTTCTGTTCATGGAGATCTCATGAAATCTTGGAAATACATGTCTTAGGGCAGAATGGTTACCCTTGAATTTTTGTATAATTTTTAGTTGAGTAAAACCAGTACTTCCTTCACTAAAGTTAAAAAGAGATTCTATGCTTTGAAAATTATTTAGGGATGATTTTATTTCTAAAAAATTATGAAACTGGGCCAGTGCTATTTTTAAGTCATAATCTGCATATTATAATTTATTTACAATTTTTGGAAGAATATTCTCTGTACTTGGTTCATAAATAATGGAAGATAGTAAATATAGCTAAAATAGTTTTGTTGCCCTTTTGATGATAGAAAAATTTTGATACTTTGGATTTACCCTATTGAAATAACCTACTATTTATCATAAATTTTCTGGACATCTTGCATGAGAACTTAGGGTAGTTCATGTTCAAACCAGTAGCCCTTGGGATTTTCGAAGAAATTAATTAAATGCCAAATAAATTAGGAAAATTCCCACACTCTGGATTTAGGCCATTTATATCATGATAAGTCCCCAGTAAATATTTTAGGGCATTTGGACGAGTTTTGGGATCATTGCATAACCGGTTCGACATATACTCTAGGTTGGTCTGCATATAGCAAATTTGTGAATTGCAATAGGACATGATTTGAGAAAGTCATTGGAGTTAGTCATTTTGTCTGGGTGGACAATTGTGGATGAAATCACAATAAGAAGATATGAAGAGTAGAGAGAAGTAGTGATAGCTAGAGATAAGAGGTGCTCGGGTACGACGAAAGATCGTCCACCCCGGTAGGAATGGAAGAGTCTTAATACTCTAGGGTTAGATCTAAAGTAACTAAAAGGGGATCGTGTTAAGGGAGATCAACCAATAACAATAAGTGCCTTGCGAAAGGGAACTTCGGGCCGTAATGTCGCCGTCTTGGTTCCTAGTGCCCCTTGAGAGCCCTTCACGGGGTATGCCGGGGGCAGTCCTGGGTTAACGTAAACTGTAATAACAAACTGTCAAGAGTAACTTAGTAACTAGGGCTGCACCTTTCACAAACACTGTGTGGCACAGGAAGATTGATGAGAGCTTCGGCTCGGTTGGTTAAGAGACGGAAGTTTTGGTCCGGGGAGCTTCGGCTCGGTTTTTGTGTGTTTACGATTAAATCTGCATGTGCATAAAAGGAATGAAAATTAAGGTGGTGGGTCTTCGGTATTAGAGGGTCGATGCACCGACGCCAATATGCTGACTCGACAAGTGTGGTTAGCACTTCGCCAACAGAAGTCCAGTGCGCCAGCCGGCAAGAGTACGCAGGCGTCCGCTTAGTGCACCAAGCGTTGAGGCGTACGATAGGTCTGACCGGTAGTGCTTTACTGGTTTAGAGGTGGGCGAGGCCCAACCCACCGCTTCCGTCTGCCACTACGGAGGTATCCTGGGAGGTAACGGCTCTGAAAGGGGGAACTAAAGGTCTGTGTGCACACGGTCGGGTGTGTGTGTTGCACTTGCGTGTTTTTTCTTACCCACTTGCATGTCATAGCATAAACGATTCATTTAACCCTGACACCTAAAGTATAAGTGGTATGGGACGCTTATACATTAGGACCTGCAAAACGACCCCTTGGTCTATAAGCTTGTGTGGGCAAGTTTATAAATTAAGGTTAAATTCTATAAATATATATTGCTGTTGTTTGATAAACGACACCCCAACGTATAAGTGGTATGGGACACTCTATACGATGGGAGCCTTGCAGAAGATCCCTTGGCTTATGCGCTTTCGCACATAAGTTAAGGTTACCTTTCGTACTTTCTGTTTCTGTCATATTTATTATAGAATTGCTAGATTAGTTCTGCTGCCATCTGTTTCTTGATTAAATCTCCACCTTCATGTCCTTCCCTTTCTTCCTCTCCGCTCGGTACTTAGGAGCCATGGGGGAAGGGGTAGGGGATATAGGGCTTAGTCTTTATGACTAACGGTTTTTGAACCGCATCATTTAGGGGATCGTGGAGCCCAGCATGGAGGAGCAGCCTCAGAGACCAGTGCGCCTGGAGATGGGGCAGTCTAGCTCCGGAGTTCATACAGCCGGGACCGTGATTCTCGACCCTGAGTAGTTTCTGTTTTTGCTTCCGCATGAGAGATTTGTAGTGAAGATATGATGTACCGGGCATAAGCCCGCATTTATAGTACTCTAATTATTATTACTTTGTGGACAGTCCCTTCGTGGAGATTTTATTCTATATATGTGATTTACTTTCAGTGGACTTGCTCTTACTTCAATTATTATGCCACCCTTTCTGTGATCGAATTGGCTGGCAGAATCGGCGCCTTGTGGTGATGACCCTTCAGGATGTGAAGGTGTCACCGCAAAGCGGCGATTCTGGGCCTAAGACCCCGGGTTTTAGAAAAAAAAGGGGGGGGGGGGGTCTTACAAGTGGTATCAGAGCGAAATATCGATCTAAAAAAGGTAGCAGTCCACTATCCCTGGGTCACCCCCGCTCGAGTTTAGTTTGGGGACAAACTAAGCAGCGGAAGCAGTGGTGTGCCCATATGGGGATCACATATAAATTGTCCACTTTTATTTAAGATTGAACGTTTTCTCAGTATGGGTTTTTGTTACGCAGCCTCCAGCACAGGCTATGCCACAAGGCGGAGTTCAGCAGGCTCAGGGTGTTGCACCACCTCCACCGGTCCCCACTCCTTTCCTTCAGTCAGACATGGGACAGACTCTGACTGCCATCCTGGAGGCCTTCAGGGCCCAGTAGGTTCCGGTCCCGCAGCCAAATCCGGGGGCCAACTGGCTAAGCATCTTCCGAGGACTGTCTCCCCCGTCCTACTTGGGGATAGAGTCGGCGGTTCGGACGGAAGAGTGGCTGGATATCATGTACGAGATGCTGACCGGGATACGGTGTCCCTGGGAGGAGAGGGTTGCTCTGGTTGTCTCTTGCCTGGAGTCCCATGCCAAGAGGTGGTGGAAGACGCTGTTGGACACGACATTTGCCGATAGGGAGGTTGCGGAGGTTACCTGGGAAGAGTTCAGGGCCGCGCTGCTAGAGCATTTCGTTCCGCAGTCGGCCAGGGATGAGTTGGAGGAGCGGTTTTTACAGCTGAAGCAGGGCACCCAGACGGTGGTGGAGTACCATCGGGAGTTCGACCATCTGGCTCGATACGCAGATTCCTACCAGCTGGACGAAGCAGGGTACATCAGGAGGTTCTATAAGGGCCTGCGGGAGGATTTGAGGGAGGCCTTGTTGTTTGTATCCGACGGGCCTATCTCCCGGATTTTGGAGATGGCAAAAAGGATTGAGGCTGATTGGCACACCACTCGGGGTCAGAAGCGGCCAGCAGAGGATCAGGGATGGAGAGGTAGAAATGACCAGCGGCGAGGTGCTATACCAGAGGGGAGAAGGACAGAGGACCAGCCTCGTCAGGACGTGAGGCAGGAGCCAAGGGAATAGGTGATATTGGCCCCTCAACCTCTTCGGATGCAGGAGATGCCGAGACCCAGGGGAATGGCGTATCCCCCACCAGAGTGTTTCCTTTGTCATCAGATTGGGCACATTCGGAGGAACTGCCCCATGAGGGGGGCACCACCTCCAGCACCACAGGGTGGCCACCATCTCAGCATTACGGAGGCCGTGGATGCTGCCGCGGTCGTGGATACTAGGGGGAGATCGTAGACAGGAAAGGGAGCAGGTATATGCCTTGGACCTTGCACAGCCTCGGAATCCAGAGCAGGTCATAGCAGGTACGCTGCAATGCCTCTTTATTTTCATAGAATTTCCCTTTCAATGGTTAAAACTTTGAACCACACTAGATAGATTAGCAAGGAAAGTAAAACTCTTTATAGAACCCTAAGACATCTAATCACCCCAGGTATAGTCTTCATCAGTGGCAAGCCGGCCCGCACGCTGTTTGACACTGGAGCTACTCACTCCTTTGTGTCGGAGACGTTCGTAGAAGGACTGGAAGGCGTGGAGCGATTCACAAGCTCGAGGATGAGGGTGCGACTACCGGATGGATCTGAGCTCCTTACCACGGATCACTGCAATATGGAGGTAGAAATTGGTGGAAAGGCATTCGAGGCTCCAGCGACGATTTTGAGGCTGACAGACTACGACTTGATCCTGGGCATGGTATGGCTGCACTGGAACCATGCCCAGATTGACTGCCAGGCAAAGAGGATCACCGTGAGACACGGGGACTCTTTCATTGTCATCGAAGGTATAAGACCTGCCTCTCATATACTCTTATCTTCGGTACAGGCCGTTAAGGCCCATCTGTAGGGAGAGGAGGTCTATCAGATTCTTTTTGAGATGGCGAAAGTTAAGGAGTCAGTGATAGACATTCCGGTGGTGCGAGATTTCGCTGATATTTTTCCAGAGAAACTGCCAGGACTACCTCCACACCGAGAGCAGGACTTTCAGATACAGCTTGTGCCGGGGGCCAAGCCGGCATCTAGGGCCCCTTATCGGATGGCCCCGAAGGAGTTGGCAGCGTTTCAGACTCAGTTGCAGGAATTGGTTGAGGCAGGATTTGTTAGATCGAGTTCCTCGCCAAGTGGAGTCCCGATCCTATTCGTGAAGAAGAAGGATGGGACACTTCGCCTGTGTATCGATTATCGAGCACTAAACAGGCTGACTGTCCGGAATACCTACCCACTCCCACGGATAGACGAATTGTTCAACCAGCTGGAGGGAGCCCATTATTTCTCGAAGCTGGACTTGAGGTCAGGATACTACCAGCTACGGATCCAGGAGGAGGATATCCCGAAGACGGCCTTCAGTAGCAGATATGGCCTGTATGAGTTCACCGTGATGCCCTTCGGGCTCACGAATGTTCTGTCGGCGTTCATGAGTCTCATGAACCGGGTTTTCGAGGCCTACTTGGATGTGTTCGTCATTGTATTCATAGATGACATCCTGATCTACTCTAGGACGGCGGAGGAGCACACTCGGCATCTGGCACTGACTTTGGAAAGGTTGCGGGAGCATCGCCTTTATGCGAAATTCAGCAAGTGTCAGTTTTGGTTGAAGGAGGTGGCTTTCCTAGGCCACATTATCAGCGGAGCCGGGTTGGCGGTAGATCCGACAAAGATTCAGGCAGTCCGTGATTGGCCGCAGTTAAAGACAGCCACCGATGTACGAAGTTTCTTGGGACTTGCCGGGTATTACCGGAAGTTCGTGGAGGGGTTCTCTCAAATTGCCCTCCCACTCATGTCTTTGACGAAGAAGGAGGCACCTTTTGTTTGGACCCCGCAGTGCCAGGCGTCTTTCCAGGAGCTGAAGGACCGACTCATCTCAGCCCCTATTCTGGCCCTTCCATCTAGAAAGGAAGGATTCCAGGTGTATACCGACGCATCATACCAGGGGATGGGAGCAGTGCTGATGCAGAACGGACACGTCATAGCATATGCCTCCCGCCAGCTGAAGACCCATGAGAAGAACTACCCGGTGCACGACCTTGAGATGGGAGCGGTCGTTTTTGCTCTGAAGGTCTGGCGCCATTATCTTTTTGGAGTCCACTGCGACATCTACTCCGACCACAAGAACTTGAAATACGTGGACATGTAGAAGGAGATGAATATCAGGCAGAGGCGCTGGGTGGAGTTCTTAGCAGACTATCAGTATGAGATGCACTACCATCCAGGGAAGGCAAATGTGGTGGCCGACGCGTTGAGCCGGAGAGCTGCCACTTCCGAAGCTGGGCCCCAGGTTATGTCCATGGAGGTAGTCTAGTCATTCAGAGATATGCGGATATCCCTAGTGTCCGAGGATGATCCAGAGCTGTATAGGGAGTATCTGACATCGATGGTGGCCATAGACGATATTCGGGATCGCATTCGGGACGGACAGAGGACAGATGCGTGGGCAGAGCCGATGTTCGAAGCCTTGGAGGAGGGTTCGACATGAGATTATTCCCTGAGAGATGGACTGCTACATTTCAGAGGTAGAGTATATATACCCGCAGGAGGCCAGATCCTAGAGGATATTATGACGGAGGCGCATTGCAGCCGGTACTTTGTGCACCCGGGGATCACAAAGATGACCGCTGATTTGAAGAGGACGATGTTTTGGCCGGGCATGAAGAAGGACATTACGTACATCGTGACCCATTGCGAGGCGTGTCAGTTGGTGAAGGCAGAGTGCAGGAACCCCGCAGGATTGTTGCAGCCACTCCCGGTGCCGGAGTGGAAGTTTGACGATATAGCTATGGATTTTATACATGGTCTTCCCCGGTCTCGGACGGGGAACGACTCGATCTGGGTGATTGTTGATCGGTTGACGAAGGTGGCCCGCTTTATAATAATCAGGAAAGATGACTCGGTGGGAGTGCTGGTACGGAAGTTCGTGGAGCAATATGTCCGATATCATGGCGTGCCCCGGACGATAGTGTCAGACCGCGATGGATGGTTTACATCCAGGGAGTGGCGGTCAGTGCAGGCATACCTGGGCACCCGACTGACTTTTAGCATGGCCTTCCACCCTCAGACGGACGGGAAGACAGAGCGCACCAACAGGACGTTGGAGGATCTACTACGACTGTGTATATTGGACCGAGGGGAGCCATGGGAGAAGATGTTGCCGTTGGTCGAGTTCTCCTATAATAATAGCTACCAGTCCAGCATCAGGATGGCGCCTTATGAAGCCTTGTATGGAAGAAAATGTAGGACCCCGCTTTCTTGGGTTCAAGACGAGGATCCGAAGGTGCTGGGATCGGATTTTGTTGAAGACACCGAGGCTCAGGTGAGACTGATCAGAATAGGATGTTGGAGGCGCAGAGCAGACAAGCTAAGTACTATGACGCCCGACATCATCAGGTGGAGTTTCAGGTAGGGGACCGAGCGTTCTTGAAGATCCAGCCCATGCACGGAGTCTCACGAGTGCGCGGTCGGAGGAAGAAGCTCAGCCCTAGGTATATGGGCCCTTGCCGGATCCTGGAGTGGATCGGGCCCCTAGCCTACAGGCTAGAGTTGCCACCAGAGCTGGCAGCTCTACACGACGTCTTCCACATTTCTTCGCTGAGAAAGGCTCTACTACGCCCGGAGCAGCAGATTTTGACCACCGAAGGTCCGGTAGCTTTAGACCGATCTGTTCACTTGGAGCCGGTCCGGATCGACGACAAAGGATTACGGATCTTGCGTCGCAAGAAGATCCCCTTAGTCAAGGTTCTGTGGAGAAACCACGGTCAGGAGGAGCACACCTGGGAACCGCAGGACCTGATGAGGCAAAAATACCCGGAGTTGTTCAGTCAGGTATACCTCACCACCTCTTGGTATACTATAAATTACCTTGTTGTACTAAACCGGTAGGACTAGATAAGGAAAAATTTAGAACCTAGGCATGCGCAGGAAAGTAGGGGCTAATCTTTTGTTTATTGGGGAGATTGACTTCGTTTATCAAACAAGTGGTCGCTTGAACCCAATAGAAAAAAAATCGTATGGGATGTTACAAGTTTAGTTTATTTCGGTAGAAGTCCCCGTAGGCTTAACCATGATTTCGGGGACGAAATTTTTGTTTTGTTTATTGGGAATTGTAACATCCCATTTCCGGCTAGACCGCTGGGAATGGTTTTGCCTTAATAGAACCCTGGGAAGCCCAGGAATTGAAGTTTGTCGACCCTGATTTTGAGTCAAGGGCCGGTCACGCCCGTGACCGACCCGTCACGCCCGTCACCTAGGGCGTGACTCCTTCGACGATCGTCGATCTCAGGGAGACGATCGTCGGGCGCAAAATTTTCAACCCGGCCCTGCCACGCCCGTGACCCAGGTGTCACGCCCGTGACCAGGGGCGTGACCCCTTCGGCGATCGCCGATCTCAGCGCGACGATCGCCGAGCACGGAATTTACCTCATGACCCTGTCACGCCCGTGACCTATGTGTCACGCCCGTGACCTAGGGCGTGACCACCCTTCGACGATCGTCGATCTCAGTTCGACGATCGCCGAACCCAGAAATTGGTCACCCGGGCCTGTCACGCCCGTGACCCATGTGTCACGCCCGTAACCTAGGGCGTGACCACCCTTCGACGATCGTCGACCTCAGTTCAACGATCGCCGAACCCAGAATTGGCCACCCGGGCCTGTCACGCCCGTGACTTATGTGTCATGCCCGTGACATTGACCGAAATGACGGTTCAGGCCCGAAATTATTCTAACACGCATGGTAATAAACGCTGGTGTGGGAAGTTACACCACGAGTAATTATGGGGCATTTTCCTTCTGTAATTATATAATAAAAGAAGGAAATGTTGGTCAAATAGGAAATCGCCACCTGGCAAACATCTCTTCATTTCCAGCATTTCAACTGCCCCTACCATAACCGAAACACCATTAAGGGGAGAACATTCATGGCCATTAAGGCTTTACCCTTTACCCTCCCCACTGGATGATCCATAAAAGCCCCATTAGAGCAGGATGAGAGGTTTACTCTCTTGTCCAATGGATTGAAGCCTTGTACTTTGCTGTAGGAGATGTTCAGCAACGCCACCACCGCGCCATGGCACCCCGTCGTTCTTCTCGCCTCCAGACCGCGAACAAGGTCCTCATCTACTTCTTCTCTTATGGGTAGATCTTAGGATCTTAGAAATGAAGTTCGTGCTCAAAGGAGCCGGATCTACCTCGTGTTTCCATGGAAAACCATGAAAAATATCGTTTTGAGTTCGCCGGAAACCGCCACCTCCGGCGGCCAAACCACCGCCGACCGCTAGCCATCGTCTCGACGGAGGTGGTGGTGGTGGTGGCTGGCAAGGGAAGTGACCGGACGGCCGACGACGGATCACGGAAAGGTTACAGGAAATAAGGTTTTCTGTGTTCTGATTTCGGGTTCATGAAGAAGATGAACAGTAAAATCAATTTATAATATATATATTATGTATATAATACTTAAGGAAAAGATATATTATCTGAGTATATCTTTAGGCTGCAAAATGAGGCACTTAGAGGCCGATTTAGAAAAAATGACCTGTCACAAAAGTCGTAGCCCTTCGAGTCTAGATTAATTTAAAATTAGTTTCAACTCGTTTGGGTAGGCGGTTTGACCGCAGCACCTGTTTTAGTGGGGACTGTACCTAGAGTTGGGCAGAAATTAAAATGGGTGCCCACTCTTTGTTCCTTGTCCAAATGACCTGAAATTTGGGCAGGTGGCTAAACTTAGCTATATCTAAAGGTAGTCCAAAATTGGGAATTTTTGGAGACACGTCGCCTAAAGTTTTTGTTTTAAATTAATAAAGATAGAGGAATTTATTTATGTAGTCAAATAACCTCCAAACCCTCCCAAATTTTGGTGAGTGGTCCCTGGCTATAAAACTTAACTCTGTACAAACTTTCAACTCATTTGGATGAGTTTTGGATAGGGAGTCACCTATTCTTAACTAGGCAAGAGTGAGGCATTTTTGAGTAAAAAGTGCACTAAGTTAAAACGGTCATATCACTTCAACTAAGGCTGATATCTTGACCACTGGCTTGGAAGGGTTATTATATCCTACTTGGAGAAAATGATGTGATTTATGGTTGGTTTATCCTAGGATCCAAACTCAAACCCTAGGTTGGAGGTTTTGAGGGTTGTGAAGGATATGGGGGCAATTGCTCTCGTATTGCCTTGAAACTCTGTAGAGTTGATATTAGCATGATAATAATCGTCTGGATGGAATCTTGGAAAATTTGGAGACAAGTAGATGCCTCAAAACCTTAATCATAGCTTTAGGTTAAAATGCTAATTAAGCACAATCCATCACTAATAATTGTCTAAATGCTGTGAAACTCGGGTAGAGTTAGTTTTGAAGTGGGTAGAATTTATAGAAATTTTACTTGAATTTTATGATGTTTATTTCTAGCACTTCGTTTGTAAAGTTGATTATAACCCCAATTGATGTTTTAAATTGTACCTTTTTGTTCATGGAGATCTCATGAAATCTTGGAAATACATGTTTTAAGACAGAATGGTTACCCTTGAATTTTTGTATAATTTTTAGTTGAGTAAAACCAGTACTTCCCTCACAAAAGTTAAAAAGTGGTTCTATGCTTTGAAAATTATTTAGGGATGATTTTATTGCTGAAAAATTATGAAACTGGGCCAGTGCTATTTTTAAGTCATAATCTGCATATTATAATTTATTTACAATTTTTGGAAGAATATTCTCTGTACTTGGTTCATAAATAATGGAAGATAGTAAATATAGCTAAAATAGTTTTGTTGCCCTTTTGATGATAGAAAAATTTTGATACTTTGGATTTACCCTATTGAGATAACCTACTATTTATCATAAATTTTCTGGACATCTTTCATGAGACATAGGGTAGTTCATGTTCAAATCGGTAGCCCTTGGGATTTTCGAAGAAATTAATTAAATGCCAAATAAATTAGGAAAATTCTCACACTCTGGATTTAGGCCATTTATATCATGATAAGTCCCCAATAAATATTTTAGGGTATTTGGATGAGTTTTGGGATCATTGCATAACAGGTTCGACATATAGTGTAGGTTGGTCTACATATAACAAATTTGTGAATTGCCATAGGACATGATCTGAGAAAGTCATTGGAGTTAGTCATTTTGTCTGGGTGGACAATTGTGGATGAAATCACAATAGGAAGATATGAAGAGTAGAGAGAAGTAGTGATAGCTAGAGATAAGAGGTGCTCGGGTACGACGAAAGATCGTCCACCCCGGTAGGAATGGAAGAGTCTTAATACTCTAGGGTTAGATCTAAAGTAACTAAAAGGGGATCGGGTTAAGGGAGATCAACCAATAACAATAAGTGCCTTGCGAAAGGGAACTTCGGGCCGTAATGCCGCCGTCTTGGTTCCTAGTGCCCCTTGAGAGCCCTTCACGGGGTATGCCGGGGGCAGTCCTGGGTTAACGTAAACTGTAATAACAAACTGTCAAGAGTAACTTAGTAACTAGGGCTGCACCTTTCACAAACACTGTGTGGCACAGGAAGATTGATGAGAGCTTCGACTCGGTTGGTTAAGAGACGGACGTTTTGGTCCGGGGAGCTTCGGCTCGGTTTTTGTGTGTTTATGATTAAATCTGCATGTGCATAAAAGGAATGAAAATTAAGGTGGTGGGTCTTCGGTATTGGAGGGTCGATGCACCGACGCCAATACGCTGACTCGGCAAGTGTGGTTAGCACTTCGCCAATAGAAGTCCGGTGCGCCAGCCGGCAAGAGTACGCAGGCGTCCGCTTAGTGCACCAAGCGTTGAGGCGTACGATAGGTCTGACCGGTAGTTCTTTACTGGTTTAGAGGTGGGCGAGGCCCAACCCACCGCTTCCGTCTGCCACTACGGAGGTATCCTGGGAGGTAACGGCTCCGAAAGGGGGAACTAAAGGTCTGTGTGCACAAAGTCGGGTGTGTGTGTTGCACTTGCATGTTTCATCATGCCCACTTGCAGGTCATAGCATAAACGATTCATTTAACCCTAACACCTAAAGTATATGTGATATGGGATGCTTATACATTAGGACCTGCAAAACGACCCCTTGGTCTATAAGCTTGTGTGGGCAAGTTTATAAATTAAGGTTAAATTCTATATATATATTGCTGCTGATTGATAACCGACACCCCAACGTATAAGTGGTATGGGACACTCTATACGATGGGAGCCTTGCAGAAGATCCCTTGGCTTATGCGCTTTCGCACATAAGTTAAGGTTACCTTTCATACTTTCTGTTTCTGTCATATTTATTATAGAATTGATAGATTAGTTCCGCTGTCATCTGTTTCTTGATTAAATCTCCACCTTCATGTCCTTCCCATTCTTCCTCTCCGCTCGGTACTTAGGAGCCATGGGGGAAGGGGTAGGGGATGATAGGGCTTAGTATTATGACTAACGGTTTTCGAACCGCATCATTTAGGGGATCGTGGAGCCCAGCTTGGAGGAGCAGCCCCAGAGACCGGTGCGCCTGGAGATGGGGCAGTCTAGCTCCGGAGTTCATACAGCCGGGACCGTGAGTCTCGACCCTGAGTAGTTTCTATTTTTGCTTCCGCATGAGAGATTTGTAGTGAGGATATGATGTACCGGACATAAGCCCGCATTTATAGTACTCTGATTATTGTTACTTTGTGGACACTCCCTTCGTGGAGATTTTATTCTATATTTGTGATTTACTTTCAGTGGACTTGCTCTTACTTCAATTATTGTGCTACCCTTTCTGTGATCGAATTAGCCGGCAGAATCGGCGCCATGTGGTGATGACCCTTCAGGACGTGAAGGTGTCACCGCAAAGCGGCGATTCTGGGCCTCAGACCCCGGGTTTTAGAAAAAAAAAGGGGGGGGGGGGTCTTACAACGTCAGTCGTGTCCTAAAGAGTGCAAAAACCCATTACCCAATACTAGAAATGATGGCATTGGCCCTAATTATCTCGGCATGCAAGTTTAGATCGTACCTTCAAGCACACTCCATTCGAGTGGTAACCGACCGTCTCTTAAGAGAATATTTGGAGAAACCAGATCATTTGGGACGATTTTCAGACCGTGAAGTTTCACTTTTCTGTGTCCAACAACCAGGCAGAGTAGAAAGCTCTGATAGCAGGATTGGCCTTAGCTTTGGAGATTGGCATCAAGGATCTCGAAGTAAGAACTTAATTCTTGGTCATGGCTTTGAAAATCAACAAGGTTTTCGAGGCAAGGGAGACACACTTGCAATGAAACTTGGCCCTTATCAATCAGCACATGGGGTGTCTACGGACATTCGGTATATGCCACATTCTGAGGGTAAGAAATACAAAGGCTGATAAATTGGATAAGTATGGGAGTCCAGTCGGAGGGACCCTTACATAGTTGTTTCATCCTGCAATAGAATAAATAGATGTCATGGAGATAGACCAACGTCCGTCATGGATAGATCCCTTCATTCATTACTTCATGAAAGGAAAGTTCATCCTTCGGTAAGCGATAAGAGGAGATTTAAGTTGAAAGCAGCTCACTACATTCTGATATTAGGAATCCTTTATCGGATAAATTTTATTTCTCCAGTAGCAAGATGTTTGGCGAAAGAAGAGATTCCCTGAGTCCTGCAGGAGGTATATTTAGGAGAGTGTGACAAGCACTTAGGGGTTAGAACCCTTGAGAAGAGGATCCTCCGTCAAGGATACTTTTGGCCTACAATCAAAAGAGACTGCGAATATTTTGCCAAGAAATGTGTGAAGTGCCAAAAAATTTCTCCCCTTCAGATCCAACAAGCGCAACAACTCAAGTATATCTCAATTCCCGGGCCTTTTGTCGTCTAGGGGATGGATCTAATTAGCTTGTTCCTGATGGCTAGTGGGCAGCATCACTTTCTTCTTATGATTATCGACTACTTCAGCATATGGATAGAGGCCAAGGAACTTGCCAGAACCACCACTCAAGTGATAAAGAACTTCATCTGTGAGGAAATATTCTGCCGGTATGGAATTCTGGCCACCATCATGATTGACAAAGACCCTCAGGTTTCAAGCGGTGAACTAGCAAACTTTTGTTATCAGTTTGGAACGAAGCTACGGTTCTCATCCATTCAACATCCTCGAAGAAAAGTTCAAGTAAAGGAAGCCAATAATCGAATCTTGAATTTGCTTAAGAAGAAGGTGGAAAATGCTAGCGACAATTAGGCAGAACAGTTGCCAACTGTTCTGTGAACCCTCCGCACTACTCCTTCCTCAGCAACTGGCAAGACTCCTCTCAAGCTTTCGCATGGATCTTAAGCCCTCAGTCCAATGGAATTCAACATAGAAATCCCATGAGTACTGCTGACCAGTAGGGAAATGAAGGTTGGATGGATATTAACGATGAAGAGTAGAGGTGTAGTCTCATCCTAATCAAAGAATTTCGAGATAAGTCAATAATCCAGCAGGAAGAGGTTATGTAGTGGATGGACAGGTACTTCGACAAAAATATTCTGGTGAAATAGTTTGAGAAGGGAGATCTCATGCTGAAGAAGGCAGATATAACTGGGAGAGCAGCCTCAGAGGGGAAGCTTTGTAACACCCCCATCCATCACAAATAATATAACAAAAGGTCTAGTCAGGGCCCCATTCCAAATTCAACGGACAGCCAGTGGAGTTACGTGTTGAAACCAAAATATTCACAATCTTAACTCAGAGTTGCATTCTAGCGGAAGTATTTAAATTTAATTAGAACCCAAACAAAGGAATGTCCACTAACCAACAAGTAGGAATGATAACCAAAATATAGAAAGAGTTTTGGTCTTAAGGCCTTACAATATTTCCTTCACAAAAGATTTTGCATACTTCGACACACATGCCGTCCACACATGACAAAAAGTAAACAATTCACTTGGCCTTCAAGGGCGCAAAGGGGCTTCAGCCTGCTACTTCCCGCTTGGCTCTTCAGCGCCTGTATAGGGACAGTCCACGAAGATGTGGAAAATAAGGCAATGATCATCTTTAGCTGACCAAATTATAGCAACCTCACCCCTCACTTGGGAAAGCGGTTCTCCTTCCCATCGAACAGCAGAATGGCAATATATATAAATCTCAACCATCACATACATTGGCACACAAGGCCACATGTCCCATGCACTCAGGGCACATTATCAGTGTACCGGATTCCTGATGAGTCCAAATTATACACTTATTTTTGGAGTCATCTGGGCAAGTTTTATCGTTATTGCACTGCACTTGAGAGCCATAACCGCTTACATTCGTTTATCAGTCCATTTCATGATTAAGTGCACCATAGACCAGTTTTCAGTGTGGTTTCATTGTTTCTGTATTTTCATTTGTTTTACTTGTTCTCTCGCTGTGTCTGGAGAAGGTGGTGTGCACTTTTGGTGGCCTATCTATTTCTACTGCTGGTGCATGGGTCGTGTGCGTATTCCAAAATCGCTCGGGAAATCCGAAACAGTACAGGAATATTGCGCACGATTACTGGACTCACTGCGCACGACAACTGGTTGTGCGCCACTGATCATGCGCACTACATTCTCCATTTCCCCATTTCTGTCTTGACGATCGCATGATCACTAGACCTATTGCGGACGACCACTGGTCGTGCACTAGTGATAATGCGCTCTGCCCTCTTCATTTTCCTTATTCTGCCCGGGTAATCGCACGAGCACTGGACATTGCACGCATGACCACCGGTCGTGCGCCACTGCTCGTGCGCATTTAGCTCATGTTTTTGCAATTCTGTCTTTGTCAATCACACGATAAGTGGATTCAGTGTGCACGACCACCGGTCATGCGCCACTGATCGTGCGCATATATGCATATATTTCTGTCTAAGTTGCAGGTTTATTTGGGAATTGTGCACGATCATCGGATGACAGTGCGCACGACCACTGGTCGTGCGCCACTGATCGTGCGCTCTGCTTATTCTGCCTCTGTATTTAAGGGCCTGTTCCGCAATTTAGGTCAACGCTCGTCATTTTCTCCGATCGGGAAGTGCGCGGGAAGTGTCTTCTACTTCTCCACAGTTCCTCCACCCATCTACACCCTCCGGGAAGCATTCTCCAGCCATCTAAAGCCATCCTCAACCTTCGAAGAGCTCACGGCCATCAGCAATAAGCAACTTGAACTCTTGGTGACATTTCTATGGACGAAAGGAAGAAAAGATCAAAGAAACGGAAAGAAGACGGAGAAGAACAAGTGGATTGAAAACCCACTTGCATCCGGTAGCGACCACGGTCTATGTCGTGAAGTGGATTGACAACCCACCACTCCGGCCAAGAGCAACGACTACGCCTTCCCTCTTGCGGTTTACTCTACCTTTTCTCTGGTAGATTGTAACTTTAAGCTTGTAATCGACTTTAACCTACTTTTCATTTGTCTATGAATGAAGTATTTTTGGTTATTTATGTGTTCTGTTATAGTTGTGATGCACTCGCCTCTGCTCGCACCCACTCACTAGCGCTCTTGAATCCACTCTAGCAAGGGCTAGAGTTTGTGTTCGAAGAGGTGTTTATGACCCTTACTCTCACATTTGCTCTTCATCCATCCACGTACCGAAGCACGACATAGCGTCCTGCACTCACTCATCCACCAAGCGAAGCGGTGCTGGCGACCCGCAGTAGTTTTATTTCTGTTCTATAGCATTAGGAAATCAAACCAAAACCCCCCTGTTGTTTATTTTCACTCTTAGTGACGATCTTCACACAACGCTATCACATACCCTTCCTGAATTCCCTCGAGATTGATATTCGGGGAAGCTATTCCCAATTTATTACTTGACAGCGACCGGTACACTTGCCGTCAGCGCATCAAGTTATTAGCGCCGTTGCTGGGGAATGCAGGCGTATTGTTGATTGTGTTTTGTTAAGGGAGTTATGACAGAGTTACTTGTTTTTGAATTTGATTTTCTTTCCCCAGTCTATTTTTGCTTGTTATAGCAGTTGGAATTATTAGATTCTTATTGACAACCTATGCAAGGTTGTTTATTCCTTGAAATTCGAGATCTCTACAATGTGGGCCATCTTTAATATCCAATACTGCTGGTGTGGAGATATCTCTCATGCAAGTGATATATGTCCTGAGGAGTATGGTAGCCCTGACACTAAAGGATCTACATATGGAGCACCAACCTCGTTTGGTACTCAATATACTAGACATAAGCTAGTAAGCTACTCATCCGCGCCTCCATTACCGCACTACTTTTTTTCGGCATCAGCAGCCGTTGTACCGGCAAGGCCGGCTAAGAAGTGTTTATTCTGTCAGAGTTGGGATCACTCTTTGAAGTAGTGTGCTGCTTATTTGGCATAGTTGGAGGAGGATTATGAACCTGACATTCGGATTGTCCCCACTCCATCATCTTGTAGCACCCCTTCTGTATCTAGGTATATACTAGTGCCATCTTAAGATTTTGAAGGGTACAATACTAGTATCTGCACAAATAAATTTGTTTACACAAACCCTAACAAGGATGTATTTACTCCTGATGTACATATATCATCTTGTATAGAGTATGTTAGTAGTGAGGTGCCTGTGCGTGACCTTTTTGCGAGCACTGCTCCTCTATCTTCTACCTTGCATAGCACTTTTTCTTCTTATGACACTATTATGGAGGTTGATTCGTAGGGAGAAGCTGGTGTTGGTGGCATTACACTACATCCAGTCGAGAAGGACATTTGCATGGATGAGGTTGCTGCCTGAGTCCCATATAAGGAAGTTCTAGGCGAGGACGAGGCAGATGCAGCTCTAGAACATTCTTGCATCTGCCTAGATAGCTATGTAGAAGCACCCACAATTCCGCCGTTGGGAGATGACACCGGGATCATCCCGAAGATTCAGGTTACTTTTAGTCATTCTTCTAATTTATTTCTTAACCCCGCTCTCGAGCCTACATCTCTGCAGGACCACATTTTGGGACCGGTCCATGTAGTGCAAGGGCTTGTAATGCAACCTAGCATTGATGGAGATCGGGTGCATGTGGAGTTTGATTCATCGAGCTTCACAACACTTATTCTACCCATGCTTGCTGTTCAAGACAGGTATACCTATAGAGGCAGGTGGGTATTTGTTATGTCGCCGTTTCGGTACCCGCTACCGAAACGAGATTTTGAACAACTGCCTGAGCACTTCAATTTTCATACACCCATCAACTAAGAGAGGGCATGGTTCTTTAATAAGTCCTGTTCGGATATAATAAACCCATCAGTTATCTAGATTAGCATTTTTTGTTTTTAAAATGTAATATATTTATTTAGCAGGTTTAGACATGGAACAATTATATTTTTGTGGGCGCCCATCTGGGTGCCGAATGTTATTTTTTAAAATAATATTATGCTTAATACAGGTATTTGGTCCACCTTAAGGACGGTAAATAAAAGTGGCTCCTGGGAGATAACCCATGTTGGACCATTAGGTCCTGTGCTGTGCTCTGTGCTCTTCTTTTTCTATATATATATATATGTATTTCTTTTGTTTTGTGTGGATATTTAAATCGTAGGTGCAGTAAATTTTTGAGGCGCGAAAACTTGGCCGTATTTGGACATCTCGTTGCACGACTGGTATGCTCAATTCTGAGCATAGGTACCTCTTTCCCCTAGCCCTTTATTTTTATTTGAATGTTTACTTTTATGTTTTGTCGCATTCTAGTCTGGGCGTGGAATTGCCTATGGTCTCCACACAGCACAGTTTATTGCATACTAGTCTGTATTTATTTATTTCATGATCACTTTTGCACACACTGAATCACCCACATGAGTGCGCAATTAACCACGCGCGCGGCTCAAGTCAAATGTATTACTTTTGTGTCAACTCTAAAAGAGTGTTGCTGGCTTAGGATTTTGGGATAGAGTAGTTAGAAACTCATGCAGTGCTCCTAATCGAGTACTCATAGTTTGCGTAGAAATAGTATAGGCTTACTTTTTCTTCATGCTCGTAGATTTAATCTTATTCTGCAAAGTAAATATTGTTTGTGCTACTCAAAATTGTGATGCAGTGCCACCGCTAATTGATGATGACCCGATTGCCGAGGCGCTACAACATAAAGATCTTAGACGTCGTGATGACGCTGAAGGAAGTGCACGTTACAACCTCCGCCCGCGGCGTGCTCGAACCGCCATGAAAAATTAGCTTTAATTATCTTATTTCATGAACTCTATTTTTATATTTTTAGAAAATAAAATTATCCAATGTTTAAGTGATAGTTTTATATTCATGGCATGTTTTATTTCTTTAATTTAAACAATTTTATTTTCTCTATGCACTTAGCCATTCGGGTGGATGAGATTACATCTCCATCATGAAGGGTTAAGGCTTATTGTAATCTCCTATTTAAGGAGGTGTTTATGAGTAATCAAGCATTGAAGAATTAAAACCTAAAATTTCCCCTCCAAGTGAAATTTCGGCCAAGGCTCTCATCTAGCCTCCGCCCCCTCCCCTAATGTGGTGTGAAGCCGCCGCCCCCTTGCTCCCTCCATCCGCGCGGTGCGACTCCGGCGTGGCTTCCTTGGTGCGACTCCACGGAAGAAGGTTGCAAACCCTTCGGTGTGATGCCGGCGGATCCGTGGAGAGAGTGATTCTCCCACAGTTATCTTGTGTGAAACGCTTTCCGGTTGGGTAATCTCTTCCCTCTCCCTTGTGTGATTCTCTTCTTTAGTTGTGGTGGTTTCACGCTCGTTTTCTCCGGATCTTTAATTTAACCGCTACAAGTTTTGAATCGAAATCGCCGTTGCAAGGCTTTTTAATTCCGGATCGGGTGGATCCTATTTGCTTGAGCGGATCTTGGCCTATAGCCTTGGTCTTGCTCTCTAAAAGGAGTGGCAACCTTTCTATTTTCTTGGGGAATACTCCGACTCAAATTTCCGATCGTTGTTTTCGAGTCGACCATTCCTCCTTTGTTATTTGCGCTGCGTTCTTGCGAAGCGAACTATTGTGGGCGATAGGTACTGTAGGTGCGGTAGATCTACGACGTGTAGTGCGTAGGAAAGCGTTAGTTTCGTGGAGATCTCCGACTCGGGACGCACCCTACACCAAGGGTTTCAGAGGGAGGTTGTTTCAACTTCCACATTGCAAACATCCTCTCTGCGTTCTTCGTTGGTTGATCTGAACTTTCAAAGATCTGAAATTTTCGAATTGGTCTGCGTTTAGTAAATCTCTTGGAATTTTAAACTTGTCAAAAAAATCTGAAAAAAAAACTGTAGCTTCCTGCACTTATTTCCAGCAACATTAAAACAGAAATTTTTTTGATTCGTCCTCGTTAGGTTAGCCTGCAAATTGGATCTTCGTAATTCTGTCTAGTTGGTTTGCAAATAGCGGGCTGAAATCTACATTTTTCAGCAAAATTTCAAATTTTTTTTTAACAATCTACCTGTTTCTCACATCAAGCTTTTCAAAAAAAATTTAATTTTCATTCTAGCTACAGCCCTAGGGAAAATCATCTTTCATAATTTTCTGGGTCTTACATGCGCACTAGGCTAGGCACGGAATATACAACGTCGTCTACGTCTAGGATGGCTGAGAATGGGAATGAGCTTCATAACGCTGAAGCGATAGCAGGTCTACGTAATGATATGGCGGAGCTTAGGGACACTTTATAACAGATTTTACAAAATCAAGTTAGGCCACCACCACATCCCGTTCATGTCGAATTGCCCCACCGGCGTCGACACATCTCCGATTCGGACTCTGATAGGGACTCCTCACGAGTGCCCCCTCGAGGCCATCGCCACGAGCGAGAGTTCGACATTACGAGGGCCATCAAGATTGATGCCCCCACTTTCGACGGCATGGGAGATCCACAGAACTTCCTTACTTGGATAGTCGACATGGAATGTTACTACGACTAGCACCATCTCACGGACCCCCAAAAGGTCCAAGTTGCCAGGATGAAGTTGACAGGCCGTGCCAAAACTTATTGGCTAAATGAAGAGGGTAGGCTAGGGGCTGGAGACGGAAACCCAATTATTGGGTGGACCGTAATGAAGAATTTGTTGACCGATCAGTACGTTCCCGTTTACCATCGGACACAGATGTTTGACGAGCTTGCCACCCTGCGGCAGGGCTCAAATTCAGTAGCGGAGTATATGGGAGAACTGAAGGACCGAATGGTGCGTTGCGATCTGAAGGAAATCCCCGAGGTTACCCTTTCTAGATTCCGTAAGGGGCTTCAACCTGATATTCAGCGGAAGCTCTTACGTTATGGCCACACAGATCTAAACACGACATTCAATGTCGCCCTCAACATTGACAAACACTTAGCATCTAAGGCCCACTCCCGGTATTCCCATACGAAGGGAAAATCCACCACCGGAGCTTCGTCCTCCACATATCAGGACAAAGGGAAATTCCGGTCCGCCGAGTCCAAGTCTGTTGTGATCACTGCTAGGAACACTAAGAACCCTGCGAGCGAACGTATTCCCATCGGAAAGGTTAGCAAGACTAACGCTACATGTTACTCTTGCGGCATTCAAGGTCACTACGCCTTCAAATGCCCAACGAAAACTAAAGCAATAGCCTTGTTAGAGTCGACGACCGATTTTGCGGATTATGTTTATGAGGCTGCTGAGGAGAGAGACCCAAAAGGGGTCCCAAGAGACTTAGAGGACGATCACCCCCTTATGGTGATGCGTTGTATCTTGACCACTCCTCGTCTATTAGATGATTTGAAGAGGACGAGCATATTTTCGCTGATTTTTAAGAGTGGCGAGAAGCTTTGCAAGCTGATTATTGATAGTGGTAGTTGTGTGAATGTCGTATCTGAGAACGCCATTGCACGTATGTCCTTGACCACGGAACCACACCCGACCCCATATCAGGTCGCTTTGATCAACAAGATCTCTGTACCCATTACCAAGCGATGCCTGGTTCCACTCTCATTCAAATCCTACATTGATGAGGTGTGGTGTGATGTCCTTCCGATGGACACTTGTCATGTGTTGTTAGGCCGCCCTTGGCTATATGACCGCGATGTTACTCATTTTGGTAGAGCCAACACTTATGAATTCAAATTCAATGGCAAAACCATCACCTTGAGACCGACCATCCCAAAGGAGACCGTAGTCTTGGCTAAGGACACCACTATCCCGGTAGAACAGAAAACGTTGAATCTAGTTGGTAGGAAAGAGTTTGAGAGAGATCCGTTCCTTGATGGAATTATGTATGCGCTAGTCCTCCTAAGTGCGAAGCCCGATTCTAGCATTTTGGATGAGTTACCTAGTGAGTTACGGGTACTATTGGAAGAGTATAGGGACATGTACCCGGATGAGCTGCCGCCCACGTTACCCCCGCTTAGGAATATCCAGCATGCGATAGACCTCATCCCGGGATCTTCCTTGCCAAATCAGCCCCATTATCGACTCCACCCCGCAGCTCACCTGGAGTTGCAGTCCCAAATAGAGGGCTTACTGGAGAAGGGTTTTATTAGGACTAGTATGAGTCCATGTGCTGTACAAGCCCTACTTGCCACCAAGAAGGATGGTACATGGAGGATGTGCGTTGATAGCCGGGCTATCAACAAAATCACCATCAAGTATAGGTTCCCCATTCCCCGCCTAGATGATTTGTTGGATGTCTTGTATGGAGCCACCGTATTCTCCAAATTAGATCTTAGGAGTGGCTATCACCAGATTAGGATACGAGAGGGCGACGAGTGGAAGACGGCATTTAAGTCGAAGGATGGACTGTACGAATGGCTTGTGATGCCCTTTGGGTTATCCAATGCCCCTAGTACCTTCTCCCGGATGATGACACATGTCTTTCAGCCATTCATGAGGAAGTTCATTGTCGTCTACTTTGACGATATACTGATTTATAGCACCTCTACTATCGAGCACATCTCCCACATGAGAGTGATCCTTTCTACCCTGCGGAAGGAGACTTTATTTCTCAATCTTAAGAAATGCACTTTCAATGCCTCAGAGGTATAGTTCTTAGGTTATATAGTCGGTTCTAAGGGTATTCGAGTTGATCCGGGCAAGGTTCAGGTCATTAAGGTCTGGCTCGTGCCAACCACCCTACGTGAGGTACATAGTTTCCATGGGTTAGCCACGTTTTATCGACGTTTCATACTAGACTTCAGTAGTATTATGGCGCCTATCACCGACTGTATGAAGAAGGGAGAGTTTACATGGACGAAGTCTGCCACCTATGCTTTTGAATGAATAAAGGAGCTTATGACTGAGGCACCTGTCTTACGTCTACCTGACTTTGCTAAAGTCTTTGAGCTCACATGTGATGCGTCTGGGGTAGGGATTGGAGATGTCTTGAGCCAGGAGGGCCATCCCGTTAGCTATTTTAGCGAGAAGTTGTCCGGTCCGAAGCTGAACAATTCAAATTACGATAGGGAATTTTATGCTGTAGTTCGATGTCTACACCATTGGAGGCACTATCTCCTCTCCAAGAAGTTTGTGATCCTCTCTGATCATGAGGCTTTACGTTTCATCAACGGCCAGCATAAGATCAACCCACGACACGCTAAGTGGGTGGCTTTCTTACAAGGTTACACGTTTAATCTCAAGCACCTTAAGGGAGCTGATAACCGAGTCGCGGACGCCCTTAGTCGTCTTACTATTTTACTCACCTCTATGGAAGTACATGTTGTAGGATTTGAGCGGATTAAGGATGAGTACGCTACGTGTCCTGACTTCCAGGACTTTTATTTATCTGCCCAGGATAGTTCCCCCACTACGATATCTGCATACGTTATCAAGGACGGTTACCTATTTAGGAACGGGAAGCTATGTATCCTGCAGTCATCGTTACGACTACATATCATATGGGAATTGCATAGCGGAGGGTTGAGTGACCACTTCGGTAGAGATAAGACCATTACGCTAGTCGAGGACAAATTCTATTGGCCAAAACTGAAGGTTATGGTGGGGCAGGTAGTGAGTAGCTGCCGCACGTGTCAGGTGTCTAAGGGAAGTAAAACCAACGTTGGATTATATACTCCCTTGCCTATTCCCTCCATGCCTTGGGTAGACGTTAGTATGGATTTTGTATTAGGCCTCCCCATTACTCAACGCCGTCACGACTCAGTTTTTGTAGTGGTGGATAGGTTTTCAAAGATGGCTTATTTCATCCCATGCAGTAGGACAAACGATGCGTCTCACGTTGCTAAACTATATTTTAAGGAAGTCGTTAGTCACCGTGGAGTGTCAAAGACCATAGTATCGGATAGGGACGTAAAATTCACTAGTTGATAGTTTTACTTTCAAGATTACCTAGACACTTAGAGGGGGGGGTGAATAGGTTCTTATTTTCTTTTCAAACTTAAGGCAGAATGATTAAGTAATTAAAGACTATTTTCTATGAGTTCTGCAGCTACTTTAGCAATCACAATCACACAATCTAGAACTACACATCACAGATTGCAACAAGTATTTATAGTGGTTCCCCAAGATCTGGGTACATCCACTTTCCCCCTTCGTCTATCTAGCAGTGTGCTAGATTCAGCCAAACTCCCTTCTTTAACTCAGATCCTCAGATCCTACAGCTCAGAATCCAAAATGGATTCCTACAACTCAGAGTGATACCACACTCCTATAGCTCAGGCAATTCAGCCCTACCTCAGTCTTTATTCAAGACCTACAACTCAGAGATTATCTCTCCTACACTCAGCCTTTATAAATTAAGCTTACAACTCAGATCTATTAAAAGATCCTACAAGATTTGAGTAAAATATATTTTTATCTTGCTCCTGGAGAGAGAGGTGGAACAAGACAGTGTTCTTGATCAGCTTCTTGATAAATCAGATGGATAAAATCAACTGGAACTTAGCTTTCTTCAAAGCTTCTTGAATCTGAACTTTGTTGAGTTGATCTTCTTTGACATAAACTGATCAGCAGCTTTCTTCTTAGATTTCAGAATATGAATCTGAATCTTCTTGACAGATAAGTTCAGAATCTATTTCTTTTGAAATCTGAGACAGCTTTCTTCTTGCCTTCCTTTGACTGGATCTCTCTCTATCCAAGTCCCTTGAAGATACTTCAGAATTCTTGACTGAATTCTACTTAGACAGATTTTGATAGTTCAATCAGAATATCTTCTTAGATCTGCAAAGATCTTCTTCTTATTGTTACTTGTTATTCAGTGTTCAGTTTTCAGTTGTGTATCTCTTTCAGATAATATCCGTCTATTTATAGCCTTTATTCCTGGTAACCGGCTGGTCCGGTTCCTAACAAACTTTTGTCTGTGTCAATCACGTCAGTTAACCTGCAGAGACCCACAGCTGTCAACTCTTCAAACTGCCAAGGAGTCTTTGTTTCTTCCAGAAAGTGTCGAGACAAACTATCAATATGTGTCGAGACAATTGTTAAAATGTGTCGACACAATTTGATTGAGTGTCGACACAATCCTTTGTGATGTCGACACATATGTCTTGATGTCGACACAGCTTCTTGACATAACTTTTTGAGAATGTGTCGACACAGATAGTTATATGTCGACACAATTACTTCAGCCACAGACTTATTGTTGATTCTGCTAGGTGTCGACTCAGTCTCTAAGTGTCGACTTAGTTGTTGTTGACTTCTGCCTCTGTGTGTCGACACAGCCTCCTGGTGTCGACACAGTTGATGTCGACTATAATCATGTGTGTGTCGACACTGCCTCCGGATGTCGACACAGTTGATGCCGACTCATTTTCTCTGTGTCGACACAACATTCTTGAAGTGTCGACACAATCTTCCTGAAGTGTCGACACATCTTCTTCTGGTGTCGACACATGGACTTAGAAATTTTTCCATACTTTTAACCTGCACATATTCAACTTAAACAACATCAAATACACCTTGATGTATATCATTATGCTATGTTAGGCTTCTTCAAATCAGGTACACATTTTCCAATGTACCCAACCTTCTCCCTCTATTTGGAGAAGTCATAACCCATATTAGCTAATGATATACACCACTTATTATAAAAAAAATGATGATGTATGTAAGCTTAATATTACAGAAAATATTAACAATCAAAACATTTGCACAGATTCATCACAGAGATAAAAAGATATATACAAAAAATTAACTAAAGAGCAAGATTTTGTGTATTATGTCAAAATGATTGTTTACAAAATGTTTAACACTAAATGTTTCACATTACACATTTTTAAACTAAAACTAAGACATCTTAGACTAAGACTGATCAGGCTCCTTTATAACAATCCCTCTTCCTGGTTGTACTTGTGCCTACACAGAAGGTTCAGTTTCTTCCATGGGCTTTTTGCCTTTAAGATCAGCCTTCTCCTGAGCCTCAGTCTTCAGTCTTTGTCTCTCAAAATAGTGATACGGCTTGGGAAAGTATTTGCTAGGCTCCACAGCATCAGGAGGTAGCTTTCCCATCTTAGCTTTCCTTCTATACTGAACAATAGCCTCCTGTCTGGCTTCATGCTTCTTCCATTATTGTTCATTGTACCACTTGCCCCTTTCTTGGACTTGATCTTTTATAGCTTTCCAGGCAGGTAGTATGATGTTTCTAGAGGTAGGGCTCCACTGTTCAAAATCAGGTTTTAGTTCAGCTTGCTCCCTAAATCTCTTCTTTGACAGTTGAGCCTCTTGCTGAGCCTTGATTGCAGCTTCAGGCATGTCTACTTTTCTAAGTATAATATTTGAAACCTCCTCTGGAGGACTATACATTGTTTGCACCTACTGATGAATCTTGTCAAAATCTGCAGGGGGTATATGACTTGAGCAACCTCTGGTTAGTTGCCGTCAAGTAGACCTTGTGGCTGTACTCCTGACTCTACCATATTATCATCATCACAAAGGGGTGGATATCCCAATGTGGCTCTGACACTGTTAGTGACCCACTTGGCATGTTCTGAGCCAGCAGAAATAAGTACCCTCTCCCCCTTTAGGACTTCTCTTGCTACATGATCTCTGAGATCTTCCTTCTAAAACCTGATCTGACCATCTAGATAATTAATGCCATCTTTGAAGAAGGGTTTCAACTTGTTAAGTTTTGCAGTAATTTCCTTCTGGGAAGTAGTTATGGCTGACTGTACTGAGTCTAAAGAAGATTTGAACTTAGTGTCATATACTAGCATTTCAGCTGCCCTAGCTTCAGTCAATTTAGTCATGGTTGTTTGAAATTGAGCAAGAATATCTGTATTGGCAGTTGTTAGATTGTCATTTAGCCTTTTTTGATTTTCAAGAATGTATCCTTGATTAATAGATTGAGCATCTATTTCTTTCTTCATTACTTCTTGTTGTTGGGCCAGATATACAACAACATGTGCCCCTTTTGTAAAACAATCAGTCATTTCTCTTTTATGTTGATTGACTTCAAATCTTATAGACTTTATATCTTGAGCCAGATCAAACTGAAGATTTTTATGACTTTCATCAACATATTTCTCTAGAGCTTGTCTTTGTTCATCCATTTTCATTTGAAAAGTTACCAAGAACTTTGCATAATCAAAATCTGAAGAGGTGGATGGTGTTGTTTGAAGTGCTGTCTTATAGCTATGGCTTCTTCTCTTGAAGACCATAAGCTTCCTTTTCTTTGTCTCTTGAATTTCTTCATTCCCAAAATCAGAGGAACTCTCAATCTGAACTCTTTCTTTTTGTGAGGTAGGGATTTCAGTTTCAGTAGCATGTGGTTCCTGTTCACCTTCACCTGGTACCATCTCCTCACTAGCTTGCTCCCCCTCAACCCTTTGGGTGTCATATTTATCTGTTGTGTCTACAGCCTCTTTGAAGAGATCATCCATTGTATATTCCTTTGGTGTTTGAGGAGGTGATGGAACATTGATTCTCTCTATAAGATCATTTAGTCTAGCAGTATCTAATTCCTCTGATAAGTCAATCCTTTCTGCTTCTTCTAAATGTGCAGTACTAGGCTCCCCCTGAACCTGTGCAGGTATCTGTTCTTTCTGTACATGAATTGTTTCAGTACCAAGCTCAGTGTGATGATGAGCTGGAGACTTCTCAGCTGTCTCCTGCCTGTCTTCTTCAGGCATATCCTTGGATAGAACTCTATCCCACCTGGAGAACGACCTTATATCCATTCTCCTCATATAATTGATCTTGGAGCCTGGTAGTTGTTGATAGTTTTACTTTCAAGACAACCTAAACACCTAGAGGGGGGGGTGAATAGGTTCTAATTTCTTGTTTATAAATCTAGGCAGAATTCAATTACAAATTAAGACATCTAGCACAGCATTCACAGATAATTAAGCATCACAGATTGCACAATGTTTTATAGTGGTTCCCCAAGGTCTGGGTACATCCACTTTCCCCCTTCACCTATCTAGCAATATGCTAGATTCGGCCAAACTTCCACTATACTCAGATGCTCAGATCCTACAGCTCAGAACCAGGATAGGTTCCTACAACTCAGGCTCAACAGCCTTACCTCAGCCTTGCCTCAAGGCCTACCACTCAGAGAATAACCTTCTCCTACACTCAGGCAAATAGCCCTACCACTCAGAGATCACCTCTCCTACACTCAGCCTTTATAATACAGGCTTACAACTCAGATCTGTATAAACAGATCCTACAGAAATTTAGAAAAGATATTTTAATGTCTTGCCTTTGTTGAGAGAGAAGAGGACAAGACACTTCTTGATCAGCTGAAGAAATCAACTGAATCTGAGCTTTCTTCAAAGCTTCTTGAATCTGAACTTAGCTGAGTTGATTTCCAAACAGCTTCTTGAGAAACCACTGATGGCTTCCTTCTTCTTCTTCAAGATGACTGGATCCCTCTCTATCCAACACCTTTTCTGATACTTCAGACTTCTTCTTCTTCTTCTTAGATCTACTGATGAAGATCTTCTTTAGAGCTTAGCACTTTCTTGAATTGAAGCTACAACAGGATTGTAATCCTTCTGTTTCTTCTTCTTAGATCTTCTTCAGTTATCTTTCTTAATTGATCTCCTTAATTCCTTCTGAAAATGTCTATTTATAGACTTTCTTCATGGTAACCGGCTGATCCGGTTTCTAACTGATTTCTGACAGGTCTGACAGCTTCAGTTAAACGGTGGCAACCCACAGCTGTCAAGTCTTCAAACAGTTCCTGTACCTTAGCCTTGGACAGCAAAATGTCGAGACAGTCTGTTAGAAAGTGTCGAGACCAATCTGTCTATCTGTGTCGACACAAGTGACTTTGGTGTCGACACAGTCATTGATGATGTCGACTAAGTTGCCTTTAAGTCGACACAGCTTCTTCAGAAAATAACTTGGTCTAGACTCTGCAGTGTGTCGACACAAGTCCTGTGTGTCGACACAGTTGTTGTAGATTCAGAACACAGCATGTGTCGACTCAGCCTTCAGGTGTCGACACAGCAATCTTCAATCCTGCCAAAATGTGTTGACTCAGTCTTCTGGTGTCGACACAAGCATAGTCGACTTCTGCCAATAAGTGTCGACTCAATCTCAAGGTGTCGACACATCCACCCAGTGTCGACACAGTTGTGGTCGACTATCTTCTTCTGTGAGTCGACTATCTTTCTCTGGTCGACTATCTTTCACTAGTCGACTATCTTTCACGGTGTCGACTAACATTCTCTGGTCGACTATCTTTCACGGTGTCGACTAACCTTCTCTGGTCGACTATCTTTCACGGTGTCGACACTGCTTCCCAGTGCTGAGGTCGACGATTTTCTTTATGTGTCGACACTGCTTCCCAGTGTCGACATAGTTGAAGTCGACTATTTTCTTTATGTGTCGACACTGCTTCCTAGTGTCGACATAAATGTGGTCGACTATCTTTCTCTGTGTCGACACTGATATTCTGAAGTGTCGACACAAATATTCTGAAGTGTCGACACAATTTCTTCAGGTGTCGACATGTGGACTTAGAATATTTTTCTGCATTCTTTAATACTTCTTCACCTGCACATGTCAACTCAAAACAACATCAAATACACCTTGATGTATATCATTGAGCTAAGTTGGGCTTCTTCAAATCAGGTACATATTTTCCAATGTACCCAACAATCTCCCCCTATTTGGAGAAGTCATAACCCTATAGCCAATGATATACACCATTTATAAAAAGTATAAACTGATGATATATGACATAACAGGAATACTTAATATAAACAAAACATAAAAAAAACCCATCACAGAATAAACATTATATGATGCCAAACAACATTTTGTTTATAACTTGATAATGTTTGAATACAGAGAATTACATTTAATGATTTAATCAAAACATTACAAAATACTTTGAAAGAACTAAAAAATTAAGACTGATCAGGCTCTTTAATGACAATCCCTTTGCCAGATAGAACTTGAGCCTTCACAGGAGCTTCAGAATCTTCAGCTGGCTTCTTGCCTTTTAGATCAGCCTTCTTCTTTGCTTCTTCCTTGAGCCTTTGCCTTTCAAAATAATGAAAGGGCTTTGGGAAGTACTTGCTTGGCTCCTGAGCATCTGCAGGCAGCCTACCCAGCTTGGCTTTTCTTCTAAACTGTACAATGGCCTCTTGCCTGGCTTCATACTTCTGCCATTCCATCTCATTGTACCACTTGCCTCTTTCCTGCACTTGGTCTTTGACAGCCTTCCATGCAGTGAGTATTATATTTCTGGAAGTAGGACTCACTGCTCAAAGTCTGGCTTAAGTTCAGCCTGCTCTCTAAACCTTTTCTTAGATAGAAGAGCATCTTGCTGGTCTTTCAAAGTAGCCTCAGGCTTATCAACCTTCCCAATAACAATATTAGTAACCTCCTTTGGAGGACTATACATACCTTGAACCTGCTGATCAATCATATCATAATCTGGAGGGGGGTAAATGACTTGGGCAACCTCAGGTTGATTGCCTTCAAGTAGACTTGTTTGTATTCCTGACTCAGCCACCATAGCATCATCACACAATGGGGGATATCCCAATGTGGCTCGAATACTATTGGTCACCCATTTGGTGTGCTTTGAGCCTGCATGAACTAGCATCCTCTCCCCCTTTATGGCTTCTCTAGAAACATGATCTCTGAGATCTTCCTTTTGAAATCTGATTTGGCCATCCAGATAATTCACACCCTCTTTAAAAAAATGGTTTTAACTTTAGAAGCTTGTCAGATATTTCCTTTTGAGAGGTAGTGATTGCAGTCTTAACAGAAGCAATAACAGCTTGAAAGTTCTTATCAAATTCTTCCATTTCTTTTGCTCTATCTGCAGGCAGGCCTGGAACAATCTTCTTCAATTCCTCAATGATCTCATGATGAGATTCAGTTAAATTGTCATTCATCCTGAGCTGATTTTCCAAGACATATCTTTGCTTTAAAGCAATGTCATCCACCTTAGGGATGATAGTCTGCTGTTGTTTTGCCAGATATACCATAGCATTACCTCCCTTATGGAAGCAATCTGTCATTTCCTTCTTATGCATATTGACCTCAAACCTAATTGATTTTATATCTTGAGCTAAGTCAAATTGCAGGGACTTGTTGTTCTCATCAACATATTTTTCTATAGCCACTCTGTGTTCATCCAATTTCATTTGTAAATCTACCAAGAACTTGTTATAATCAAAGTCAGAAGGAGTGTGATGTGCTGTAGACTGTAGAGCCTGCTTATAGCTCTTGCTCCTTCTCTGGAAGACCATAAGTTTTCTCTTTTTAGCCACCCTGGCTTCTTCAGTCTCTGAATCAGAAGTACTATCAATTTGAACTCTTTCTTTGGGAGGAGGAGAAACAGCTGCTTCAGTGCTATGTTGTACAGTCTCAATATGCACTGGCTCCCCCTCAATTTCTTGCTCTACTTCCAGACTATCAGTAATTATTTCATCATTTGGAAATAACTCCTCCAGAGTATATTCCTTCTGAGCTTGATCATGTGCAGTATTCAAATTTGGAGATTGATCAATTTGAGCATCTTTTTGCACTTGCTCCCCCTAGACCTGTGCAAAAATAGAAATATTAGAAATCTCTTTTATAGGAAAATACACCAGCTCCCCCTGCACCTGTACCTGGTCATGAGTAAATACAGTTTGTGTAGGTGAATAAACATGCTGAGCTGGTATACTTACTTCTTCTTCTTGAACTACAGGTATTGTGGCATCCTGAACTTGTGTAGATGCAGGCTGATCTTCAACCTCTAGTCTTACTTGCTCTTCTTATGGATGCCCAGTACTTGTAGCATGACCTGGGGATTTCTCTGGTGAATCCTGCCTTTCCACTTCAGGCATCTCTTTGGTCAGCACCCTATCCCATCTGGAGAACAATCTCATGTCCATCCTTCTCATGTGATTAATTTTAGTTCCAGGTTGTTGTTGCATAACCTCAGGAATCTCCTTACTTAGGTATATACTCATTATCCTAGCCAGATTTGGCTTCTTGATTCCTTCCTTAATCTTCTCAAAGATTACAGATGACCAATCCGTTGGAATTGTAAACACAATCCTGGTCATTAGGCTGAACATATAGGCAGAAATCCTATCATGTCCACCTGACTTGCACAGAATAACTTTTCCTACCACTTCAGACAGAAACTTGCCCTGTTGATTCATTCCTTTCTGATTGAATGCAGCTCCAATTTTCATGGTGGATTCCAATCCACACCATTGAAGAGCCTCCCTAGATTTAGAAGCAGGGACATCCTCTTCATTCTCAATTGTAGGTAATTGCAGAAGTGTTCTTATCTTACTTGGTGTAATCTCCACAGGTGACCCATGAACTGTGGATTTTATCGCATGACGTTCAGAGTCTACAGATGCAGAGGTAAAGAACTCATGCACCTCCTTCTTCCATATCTTTGATGGTTCGGAAACCAGAAATTCTAAACATGAGTCGGAGAGGAGAGAGATAACCCCAAGAACATCTGGAGGGGCAGCAGCAAAGGCCTGGCGCACCAACTCATATCCTTCATTAACATTATCTTCAATCTTTGGCGCCATTGATCAGTCGAGAATGCTTGAAGGATGAGAGAAAGAGAGAGAGAGAGAGAGAATGTCGACACTGGGTTTCGAAAACCTTGTAAGCGTGTCGACAGAATGAGTTTTTGACCTATTTATACCTTCTGTTTAAAGAAGATCAAAAGTCGCCAAAAACAGACTATAAGTGTCGACACAGATGGATTGTGTCGACACAAGCTTCTATTGTCTCGACTACAAGTTCGTCTACTATGTGTCGACACCAATTTGCGGTTATGTCGACACCAGAGATATATAGTAGAGCATCAGAAATTCTATGTCGACTCTTAGTTTAAGTGTCGACACAAAATCTGTAAGTGTCGACACCACTATCCTGGTGAAGTCGACACTACATTCCTGGATAAGTCGACAATAAGATTCTTAAGTGTCGACACATATTTTCTGTGTCGACACAATATCTCTGACTTGTCGACATTACTACCCTGAGTCGACACATAATTACTGAATGTGTCGACACCATCTTACTTAGCTAATTTCTGTTTGTTCATCACAACTTATAAGTACAACAAAGTACTTTACACTACTTCAATGTGTATTAATATCACTTGAATGTCTTGTTACCACTTCAACTTTATTGTTGATGATTTTGTGATTACACTAATCAATGGTTAACATACCTAATTCAATTTTGAATTTATTGAATTTTGTCTCATCTAGGGGCTTAGTAAACACATCTGCTATTTGATAATCTGTTTTTACAAATTCCAATGAGATGTCTTCTTTTTCTACATGTTCTCTAAGAAAATGATATTTTATTTCTATATGCTTAGTTCTACTATAAGAAACAGGATTATTAGCAATAGAAATTGCACTCTTAGAATCACACAAAAGAGGTGTTCTACTTACTTGAATACCATAATCCTTTAGTTGATGCTGCATCCATAATAGCTGTGCACAGCAGCTTCCAGCAGCAACATACTCTGACTCAGCTGTGCAAATTGCCACACTAGTCTGCTTCTTACTACTCCATGATATTAGTCTTCCTCCCAGGAATTGACAAGTACCTGTAGTACTCTTCCTATCCTCTCTACATCCTGCAAAATCTGCATCTGAATAGCCTGTTAGTTGAAAATCTCTATTCCTAGGGTACCAAAGACCTAGATTAGGTGTGCCCTTAAGATATCTCAGAATCCTTTTGACTGCAGTATAATGAGATTCTTTAGGGCAGGCTTGGTACCTAGCACAGACACATGTAGCATACATAATATCTGGTCTACTAGCAGTGAGATATAGTAGTGAGCCAACTATCCCTCTATACAAAGTCTCATCAACAGGTTTACCTGCATCATCTTTGCATATAGGCATACTTGTTCCCATAGGAGTTCTCATGGTGGAGGATGACTCCATACCATATTTCTTAATCAATTCTTTGGTGAACTTAGACTGTGATATGGACAAGCCATCATCAGTCTGTCTTTCTTGGAGTCCCAAGAAGAATTTCAGTTCCCCCATACTGCTCATCTCAAACTTCCCTTGCATAAGTTTGGCAAACTTTTTACAAAGGTTGTTTTCAGTAGATCCAAAGATTATGTCATCAACATAGATCTGTACTAAGATGATCTTGCCTTTGGATTCCCTAAGGAATAGAGTTTTGTCAATTTTTCCTCTTGAGAATTTGTTCTCAATAAGGAAAGTAGACAGGGTTTCATACCAAGCCCTTGGGGCTTGCTTTAACCCATACAGAGCTTTCCTAAGCTTATAAACAAAATCAGGTTTAAGAGGATCTACAAAACCTGATGGTTGCTCTACATATACTTCTTCTTTAAGATCACCATTCAGAAATGCTGACTTCACATCCATCTGATATACATTGAAGTCTTGATAGGCTGCATAGGCAAGGAATATTCTGATTGCCTCCAGCCTTGCTACAGGAGCAAAGGTTTGATCAAAGTCAATCCCTTCTTCCTGCCTGTATCCTTTTGCAACCAACCTTGCTTTATTATTTACTATTATTCCACTTTCATCTAGCTTGTTCCTATATATCCATTTTGTGTCAATTATGTTGTGGCCTCTTGGTTTAGGAACAAGCTCCCAGACATTGCACCTTCTGAATTGATTCAGCTCCTCTTGCATAGCATCAATCCAGTGCTGGTCTTGGATGGCTTCTTCAAACTTCTAAGGCTCCAATTGTGACAGGAAACTTGAATGTAGAACTGTGTTTTGATTTCTGCTTCTAGTTTGCACCCCTTGTCTTGGATCACCTATTATCTGATCAGCTGGATGATCTCTTAAATGTCTTGTAGCTGGAGGAAGATTTCCTTCTTGTTGACCATCTCCAGCTCCTTCATTTAACTGATTCTCTTGATTTTCATCAGCTTCTATAGTGTCTTGTTCTCCCCCTGGACTGAAGCCTTCATTTTCCAATGCCCCATCTTCCTTTGATACTTCAGTAATGGAAAGCTTGTCCATACTTTTGCTTATACCTGTTGAGTCATTTGATCTACAAGACAACTCACAGTTGATTAATCTTGTTTCATCAAACACAACATGCACAGATTCTTCAACAACTTGAGTGGTCAAGTTGAAGACTCTATAGGCCTTACTATTTGTGCTGTACCCAACAAATATCCCATCCTTGGATTTGGCAGCAAACTTGGTCAAATATGACTTGCCATTGTTAAGTATATAACACTTGTAACCAAAGATCCTAAAGTAAGATAGATTTGGTTTTCTGCCTTTCACAATCTCATAGGGAGTCATTTTGTGGCTTTTGGTGATAGTAGCCCTATTGATTACATGACAAGCAGTGTTAACTGCCTCAGCCCAAAAATATTCTGGGAGAGAGGTGTCACTCAATAGAGTTCTACCAGCTTCAATTAATGTTCTATTCTTTCTTTCAGCAATTCCATTTTGCTGAGGTGTTCTAGGTGAGGAGAACTCTTGGAAAATCCCAAAGTCTTTACACAAGTTTGTTATGCTTTCAGATTGAAACTCAGTACCATGGTCACTTCTGATTTTGACCACTGTACTATTCAGTTCATTCTGAATTTGCTTTACAAAATTAAGTAATACACTTGGGGTTTCAGATTTTTGTCTCAGAAAGAACACCCATGTAAATCTAGAATAGTCATCTACAACCACAAGTGTAGACCTTCCTACCTAGACTATGAACTGGCATAGGACCAAAAAGATCCATATGCAAGAGGTATAAGCACCTCACAGAATCCTTGTTTTCAAGGCTTTGAAAGGAGGATTTTGTCTGCTTGCCCTTTTGACAAGCTGAGCATATCCCTTCCTTTATACACTTAATTTGAGGTCCATTCCTCACTAACTCTTTGCTAAAGAGTTGGCCAATTATCTTGTAGTTTAGATGAGCCAATCTCTTGTGCCACTTAACACAATGAGAAGCATTGTCATCAGCTACAAGACAGATGAGAGAATCCTTATTCTCACATTCAAAATTAAGACAATATACATTTCTCTTCCTATACCCAGTCAATATGATCTTTTGATCACTTGACCTCTTGATATGACATCCATTTTTAACAAATGAAATGTCATATCCTAAATCACTTAGCTGCTTATGCTTATTAGATTATGTTTCAAACCTTTTACATAAGCCACTTGAGTGATAGTAATTAGGTTAGAAGAAATGTTACCAAACCCTTTGATGACTCCTTTTTCAGATCCACCAAAGATCACTTTAGGTCCATCTTTGACAGATGAATACTCCTTCAGCAGCCCCTTTGTTCCAGTCATATGCCTGGAACAACCACTATCCAAGTACCATATAGGGGCATGGTTACTTGGATTCACCTGCAACACAGAATTACTTACCCTTAGAACCCAAGTAAGTCTTGGGTCCTTGGTTCAGGTTAGCATTAATAAAGCTACCATAACCTCTTCTAACAGGTAGACTATTGTTCTTTATAACACTTGGGTTATACCAGCAGTCTAGTGCAAAATGGCCTCTCTTGCCACAACACCAACACTCAAACTTATTGTATCTAGATCTAGATACACCCTTGTCAGAAGAATTTCTGTTCATTGCTGGTGCTTCAGCAACTTCACCTACTGATTTGTTAAAACCATTGGGTTTATGACCATAGGTAGGCCTGCTTGCATTTACACCCTTGTTCTTCAGAATATTAGTCTTAATATGACCTTGAATATCTTCATGATCCATATTTGTTAGAAGGCACTTTCATCTTACTAAACTTTATGGGGACTGAAAGATTTAGTGGCTGAACAGGAGCTTTGCCTTTCCTCTTGAATCTGCCAGCCCTGGAGTTACCTTTAAATCCTAATCCAGCCTTACCCTTTTGAGTGACAAATTCATCTATCAAGGGTAAGACAGATTTTGGCTTAGAGTAACTAGCCACTAAATCCCTTTCAATTCTAAGTCTGGCCTCCAGACTCTTCACTTGATCATTAGTATAATTAATTGTGCCCATCTGAATAATAGTTATATTCTTCAGCTTGGCAATTTCATTTAATTTTTGATCAATAACTTTCTCTAACTCAGTTGTAGCAACCCTTAGTTCAGCAATTTCCTGAGCCTGAGATTTAACCAGGTTCTTGCTTTTCTTAAGGGCCTGCAACAAATCCCCATACTTGTCTATCAATTGATAGACATCTCCTTCAGATTCAGATGCATCTACATCACTTGATGCAGATGTAGCTGATTCTTCACTTGTACAACAAACAGATGTAATAGAAGGACATTGTACCTTATTATGACCAGACTGATTCTGGCATATGTCCTCTTCTGATCCTGCCATCAGCCCCATACACTGATGATCCTTTTGTTCATTGATGGAGTCTAGCAACTGCAGAAACTCCTCTTCTTCAGATGCAGCATATAGTCCAATATATGCTTCAGCTTCAGATTCTAACTCTGAGGTTGACTGGTCTGTTAGACTCTTATCTTTCTTTGCAACAAAGGATTTCTCCTTCTTGCCTTTCTGATAAGTCTTCTTTTTGTCTGAAGATTCCTTTCTCTTATCAGGACAGTCAGCCACTACATGTCCAGGCCAATTGCAACAATAGCAGACAATCTTTGAAGTAGTGGCTTTGCTGGGCTTTGATCTGCTCTTCTCTTTCCTTGATGACCTTTTCTTCTGATAATAGTCATCAACTTGCTGTGATGTGGAAGGCCTAGACTTCCATTGCTTCTTTTTCAAGAACCTCTGGAATTGCCTTGTGAATGCAGCAAAGTCTGCATCTGAATCACAGCTTTCTGAACCCTTATCTGAATTTTCAGAACTATCTTCTGCAACTTCCTTAGGAGGAGATGGTGATTTCCTCCTATTCTTTCTAGTGGCTTCTGCATTGAATGCCACAGTCTTTTCTCTATGCTCTCCTCTTGAATTCTTTTCCTCCTCCTTCCTCACCATAAGTTGCATTTCATAGGATAGCAATTTTCCAAACAAGGTGGGAGGAGATATCTCTGCCAATTTAGCCACTTCTCTTATGACACAGATCTTTGTGTCCCAATCCTTTGTTAAGGATCTCAAGAATTTGTCATTCAGTTCATAAGTACTGAAGACTCTTCCATAGGACATAAGCTCATTCACAATTCTATAGAATTTCTTGTAGCACTCAGTTATGCTATCAGATTTTCCTTGTCTAAAACTTTCATACTCCTGATTGAGCAAAGACTTCCTGTCCTGCCTTACTTCTTCAGATCCCTCCATGTAGACAATCAATGTGTCCCACATCTCTTTGGAGGTCTTGCAGTGAATCAGATTCTGAAATGTTGAATCATCTATGACACTAACAATAATGTTCTGAGCTCTTTTATCCATGGTTGCCAAGATGATTTCATCCTTGGTCATCTCTGAATAACTCTTTGGAGTTTGGATATTTGCATCAAGAACTGATACCTTCATTGGTATGAAGGGGCCTTCCTGTACTGTGATGTAAATCCTTGGATCAGATGCCTCCATAAACAATCTGACTCTTTCTTTCCAAATTCCAAAAATTTCTTTCTTGCATATGGGTAATTTCATAGACCCTAGCTCCTTATGATTCTCACCAGAACCCATCTTTTTGAATCTTGATTCTGCCTATCAGATCTACCTCAGACTGTTAAGTCCTTTTTGAGGAACCTCCCTCTGATACCACTTGATAGTTTTACTTTCAAGACAACCTAAACACCTAGAGGGGGGGTGAATAGGTTCTAATTTCTTGTTTATAAATCTAGGCAGAATTCAATTACAAATTAAGACATCTAGCACAGCATTCACAGATAATTAAGCATCACAGATTGCACAATGTTTTATAGGGGTTCCCCAAGGTCTGGGTACATCCACTTTCCCACTTCACCTATCTAGCAATATGCTAGATTCGGCCAAACTTCCACTATACTCAGATCCTCAGATCCTACAGCTCAGAACCAGGATAGGTTCCTACAACTCAGGCTCAACAGCCTTACCTCAGCCTTGCCTCAAGGCCTACCACTCAGAGAATAACCTTCTCCTACACTCAGGCAAATAGCCCTACCACTCAGAGATCACCTCTCCTACACTCAGCCTTTATAACACAGGCTTACAACTCAGATCTGTATAAATAGATCCTACAGAAATTTAGAAAAGATATTTTAATGTCTTGCCTTTGTTGATAGAGAAGAGGACAAGACACTTCTTGATCAACTGATGAAATCAACTGAATCTAAGCTTTCTTCAAAGCTTCTTGAATCTGAACTTAGCTGAGTTGATTTCCAAACAGCTTCTTGAGAAACCACTGATGGCTTCCTTCTTCTTCTTCAAGATGACTGGATCCCTCTCTATCCAACACCTTTTCTGATACTTCATTCTTCTTCTTCTTCTTAGATCTACTGATGAAGATCTTCTTTAGAGCTTAGCACTTTCTTGAATTGAAGCTACAACAGGATTGTAATCCTTCTGTTTCTTCTTCTTAGATCTTCTTCAGTTATCTTTCTTAATTGATCTCCTTAATTCCTTCTGAAAATGTCTATTTATAGACTTTCTTCATGGTAATCGGCTGATCCGGTTTCTAACTGATTTCTGACAGGTCTGACAGCTTCAATTAAATGGTGGCAACCCACAGCTGTCAAGTCTTCAAACAGTTCCTGTACCTTAGCCTTGGACAGCAAAATGTCGAGACAGTCTGTTAGAAAGTGTCGAGACCAATCTGTCTATCTGTGTCGACACAAGTTACTTTGGTGTTGACACAGTCATTGATGATGTTGACTAAGTTGCCTTTAAGTCGACACAGCTTCTTCAGAAAATAACTTGGTCTAGACTCTGCAGTGTGTCGACACAAGTCCTGTGTGTCGGCACAGTTGTTGTAGATTCAGAACTCAGCATGTGTCGACTCAGACTTCAGGTGTCGACACAGCAATCTTCAATCCTGCCAAAATGTGTTGACTCAGTCTTCTAGTGTCGACACAAGCATAGTCGATTTCTGCAAATAAGTGTCGACTCAATCTCAAGGTGTCGACACATCCACCCAGTGTCGACACAGTTGTGGTCGACTATCTTCTTCTGTGAGTCGACTATCTTTCTCTGGTCGACTATCTTTCACTAGTCGACTATCTTTCACGGTGTCGACTAACCTTCTCTGGTCGACTATCTTTCATGGTGTCGACTAACCTTCTCTGGTTGACTATCTTTCACGGTGTCGACACTGCTTCCCAGTGCTGAGGTCGACGATTTTCTTTATGTGTCGACACTGCTTCCCAGTGTCGACATAGTTGAAGTCGACTATTTTCTTTATGTGTCGACACTGCTTCCCAGTGTCGACATAAATGTGGTCGACTATCTTTCTCTGTGTCGACACTGATATTCTGAAGTGTCGACACAAATATTCTGAAGTGTCGACACAATTTCTTCAGGTGTCGACATGTGGACTTAGAATATTCTTCTGCATTCTTTAATACTTCTTCACCTGCACATGTCAACTCAAAACAACATCAAATACACCTTGATGTATATCATTGAGCTAAGTTGGGCTTCTTCAAATCAAGGTACACATTTTCCAATGTACCCAACAGTTGTTGCATTACTTCTGGTATGATTCCAGCTAAGTAAAGACTTAGTATTCTAACCATGTTAGGCTTCTTGATTGCCTCCTTGATTTTGTCAAAAACAACTGCTTACTAGTTGGTGGGAATGTGAAATACAATCTTAGTCATTAGGTTGAACATGAAGACAGTGATTCTATCATGTCCACCAGTCTTGCACAGCACATCACCACTTTCCCAATAACTTCAGAAAGAAATTTACCCTGATTATTCATGCCTTTTCAATTGAAGGCAGCACCAATCTTCTTGGTGGGATCCAGTCCAAACCACTGAAGTGTTTGCCTTGTTTGTGAGGCTGAAACCTCCTCTTCATCGTTTATCCTTGGAAGATGAAGGATTCTGGTTAATCGTTTCTGAGTCACCTTGACTCTTGTGTCCTGAATAGTTGATTTGATTTTCATACCAGTAGAATCCACAGATGCGGTGGTGTAGAATTCAAGAACTTCCTTCTTCCAGACCTTGGTGGGTTCTGAGACAAGGAATTCAAGTCCACTGTCTATGAGAATAGACACCACCATCTTAATCTCTGGAGCTGCATCGTCGAACGCATGCCTAACCAGTTCATATCCCTCGTTGATGGAATCTTCGATCTTTGGCGCCATTGAATCGTTGAGAAAGCTTGAGAAAAGAGAGAAGAAGGATTGTCGACACACAAGGTTTTTTTCTCGAAACCCTGGTGAGCGTGTCGACAAAATACGGCTGAGACCTATTTATACACTTTTATGCCAAGAAGATCAAAAGGCGGGAAAAAATAGTCAAATTTTGTCGACACAGACAATATGTGTCGACACAAATTCTGAATAAGTCGACAACAATACTCTAGTTGTGTCGACATGGCGCTCTAGACTATGTCGACATAAAAATCCCTAATGTGTCGACACATCTACTCTGTGTTGACACCATTTTTCTGAGTTTGTCGACACAAATCCTCTATGTCGACACTTAAATCCTGAATGAGTCAACACAGATTTACTTAGCCAAATTTTGCTAAACTAATCTATAGTTAGCATGCCTAATGCAATTTTAAATCTATTGAATTTTGTTTCATATAGAGGCTTAGTAAATACATCTGCAATTTGATAATCTGTCTTAACAAATTCTAGTGAGATGTCTTCTTTTTCTACATGTTCTCTAAGAAAATGGTATTTTATTTATATATGCTTAGTCCTACTATGTGAAACAGGATTATTTGCAATAGAAATAGAACTTTTTGAATCACACAATAAAGGTGTTCTACTTACCTGGATACCATAATCTTTTAGTTGATGCTGAATCCACAATAGTTGTGCACAACAACTTCCAACTGCAACATACTCAGACTCAGCTGTGGATATTGCCACACCAGCTTGCTTCTTACTACTCCATGATATCAACCTTCCTCCCAAAAATTGACATGTACCTGTAGTACTTTTTCTATCTTCTCTGCAGCCTGCAAAATCTGCATCTGAATAACCTATTAGTTGAAAATATCTATTCCTAGGGTACCTAAGGCCTAGATTTGGTGTGCCCTTTAAATATCTCAAAATTCTTTTAACAGCAGTGTAATGAGATTCTTTAGGGCATGCCTGGTACCTAGCACAGATACATGTAGCATACATAATATCTGGTCTACTAGTTGTGAGGTATAATAGAGAACCAACTATTCCTCTATACAAAGACTCATTTACAGACTTAACTGTATCATCTTTACATATAGGAATATTTGTTCCCATAGGAGTTTTCATGGTAGAGGAAGATTCCATACCATATTTCTTTATCAACTCTTTGGTGAACTTAGACTGGGATATGGACAAGCCATCATCAGTCTTTCTTACTTGGAGTCCCAAGAAGAACTTAAGTTCCCCCATACTACTTATTTCAAACTTCCCTTGCATAAGTTTGGCAAACTTCTTGCAAAGGTTGTTCTCTGTAGACCCAAAAATTATGTCATCCACATAGATTTGGACTAAGATTATCTTGCCTTTAGACTCCCTAAGGAATAGAGTCTTGTCTATTTCGCCTCTTGAGAATTTGTTCTCAATAAGGAAAGTAGACAGGGTGTCATACCAAGCCCTTGGGGCTTGCTTTAACCCATATAAAGCTTTCCTAAGTCTAAAAACATAATCAGGTTTAAGAGAGTCTACAAAACCTGATGGTTGTTCCATATACACTTCTTCTTTTATATCTCCATTCACAAATGCTGATTTCACATCCATTTGGTATACCTTGAATCCTTGGTATGCAACATAGGCAAGAAACATCCTGATTGCCTCCAGTCTTGCTACTGGGGCAAATGTCTGATCAAAATCTATTCCCTCTTCCTGCCTATATCCTTTAGCAACCAGTCTTGCTTTGTTCTTTATTATTACTCCACTCTCATCCAACTTGTTCCTAAATATCCACTTTGTTCCAATGATGTTGTGGTCTTTTGGTTTAGGAACAAGCTCCCAGACTTTGCACCTTCTTAATTGATTAAGCTCCTCTTGCATAGCATTAATCCAATGTTGGTCTTGGATGGCTTCTTCAAATTTCTTAGGCTCCATTTGAGATAGGAAACTTGAGTGCAGGACTGTGCTCAGATTTCTGCTTCTAGTCAGCACTCCTTGACTTGGATCACCTATTATTTGATTTGCTGGATGATCTTTAAGATGTCTGATAGCAGGAGGTAGATTTCCTTCTGGTTGATTATTTCCAGTCCCTTCATTATGCTGCACTTCCTGGGAGCCATCAGCTTCTATAGAATCATGTACTCCCCCTGGACTGTAGTCAACATTTTCCATCTGTTCATTTGCTGTTGAACCTTCTGCAATGAAAAGCTTGTCCATCCTTTTGCTTATACCTGTTGGACTGTATGAACTACAAGGCAACTCACAGTTGATTAATCTTGATTCATTAAACACAACATGTATAGATTCTTCTACAACTTGAGTAGTCAAGTTGAAGACTTTATAGGCCTTACTATTTATGTTGTACCCAACAAATATCCCATCTTGGGATTTGGAAGCAAACTTAGTTAGATATGACTTGCCATTGTTAAGTATATAGCACTTGCAACCAAAGATCCTAAAGTAGGATAGATTTGGTTTTCTTCCTTTCATAACTTCATAGGGAGTCTTTTTGTGGAACTTGGTGAAAGAAGCCCTATTGATCACATGACATGCAGTGTTTACTGCCTCAGCCCAGAAATATTCTGGAAGGGAGGTGTCACTCAATAGAGTTCTACCAGCTTCAATCAATGTCCTATTCTTTCTTCCAGCAATACCATTTTGCTGAGGTGTTCTAGGTGAGGAGAACTCTTGGAAAATCCCAAAGTCTTCACATAATTTTGTCATACTTTAAAATTGAAATTTAGTGTCATGGACACTTCTGATTTTGACCACTGTACTGTTTAGTTCATTCTGAATTTGTTTCACAAAACTAAGTAAGACACTTGGGGTTTCTGATTTTTGTCTCAAAAAGAACACCCATGTATATCTAGAATAGTCATCTACAACCACAAAAGTGTAGACCTTCCTACCTATACTATGAACTGGCATAGGACCAAAAAGATCCATATGTAAGAGGTATAAGCACCTCACAGAATCCTTATTTTCAAGACTATGAAAGGAGGATTTTTTCTGCTTGCCCTTTTGACAAGCTGAACATATCTCTTCCTTTGTACACTTAACTTGAGGACCATTCCTCACTAACTCTTTGCTGAAGAGTTGGCCAATTGTCTTGTAGTTAAGATGAGCCAACCTCTTGTGCCACTTGACACAATGAGATGCATTATCATCAACTACAAGACAGATGGGAGAAGCCTTGTTCTCACATACAAAATTAAGACAATAAACATTTCTCTTTCTATACCCAGTCAATATGATCTTTTGATCACTTGACCTTTTGATATGACATCCATCCTTAATAAATGAAATGTCATATCCAAGATCACTGATCAACTGACTTATGCTAATCAGATTATGTTTCAAACCTTTTAAATAAGCCACTTGGGTGATGGTAATTTGGTTTGAAGAAATGTTACCAAACCCTTTGATGATTCCTCTTTCAGATCCACCAAAGATTACTTTAGGTCCATCTTTGACAGATGTGTACTCCTTCAGCAGCCCGTTTGTTCCAGTCATGTGCCTGGAACATCCACTGTCCAAGTACCATATAGGGGCATGGCAACTTGGACTTTCCTGCAATACAGAATTACTTTCCCTTAGAACCCAAGTAAGTCTTGGGTCCTTGGTTCAGGTTAGCACCATTAATATTAAGACTACCAGCAGCTCTTCTAACTGGTAGACTATTGTTCTTCCTTACATTTGTGTTATGCCAGCAGTCTAAGGCAAAATGGCCTCTCTTGCCACAACACCAACATTCAAACTTGTTGTATCTAGGTCTTGATACACCCTTGATAGAAGAATTTCTGTCCAGTGCTGGTGCTGCTGCAGCTTCACCCACAGATTTCTTATAACCATGGGGTTTATGAACATGGGTAGACCTATTGGCATTTACACCCTTGTTTATCTGAACATTAGTCTTAATATGACCATGAATATTCTCAAGATCATATTTGTTAGAAGGCACTTGCACCATTCTAAACATAACTGGGACTGAAAGGTTTAAAGGCTGGACAGGAGCTTTGCCTTTTCTTTTGAATTAGGCAGCCCAGGGGTTACCTTTGAAGCCTAATCCTGCCTTACCCTTTTGAGCCACAAACTCATCTATTAAAGGTAAGACAGATTTTGGCTTAGAGTAACTAGCCACTAAATCTTTTTCTATTCTTAGTCTGGCCTCCAGACTCTTAATTTTATCATTGTTATATTTGATTGTGCCCATCTGAATATAGGTTATATTTTTCAGTTTGGCAATCTCATTTAACTTTTGATCCATTACTTTTTCAAACTCAGTTGCAGCCACCTTAAGATTAGCAATTTCCTGAGCCTGAGTTTTGACTAGGTTCTTGCTTTTCTTAAGAGCCTGTAACAAGTCCCTATATTCATCCATCAACTGATGAATATCACCTTCAGATTCAGATCCATTCACATCACTTGATGTAGATGAATCTGACTCTGAACCAGAACTAAAATCAGAAGAACTAGAAACCTTTTGTACCTTGCTAGGACCAGGCTGATCCTGGCATTGGTTATCTTCTAACTCAGCCATCAGACCCATGCATTCCTTGTCTTCTTGATCATGAATGGAATCTATCAGTTGCAGAAATTCCTCTTCTTCATTGGCTGCATACAATCCTATGTATGCTTCTGCTTCGGATTCTGACTCTGATGACGACTGATCTGAAAGACTCGTATCCTTCTTTACAACAAAAGATTTCTCCTTCTTGCCCTTGTGTTGAGTCCTTTTTCTGTCTACTGACTCCTTTCTCTTTTCTGGACATTCAGCTACCATATGTCCAGTCTTATTGCAGCAATAACAAACAATCTAAGAAGTTATGGCTTTGCTGGGCTTAGATCTGTTTCTCTCATTTCTTGAGGATTTTCTCTTCTGATAGTACTCATCTACTGGCTGTGATGTGGAGGGCCTGGACTTCCACTGCTTCTTTTTCAAGAACTTTTGAAAATGTCTTGTAAAGGCAGCAAAGTCAGTATCTGATTCACTGCTCCCTGATTTCTGACTATCTGAATTTTCTGTTATTTCTTCTGTAGCTTCCTTGAGAGGAGATGATGACATCCTCCCTTTCTTTCTAGTGGCTTCAACTTTGAAAGCCACAGATCTATGCTCACCTTTTGTACTTCTTTCATCCACCTTCCTAGCCATCAATTGCATTTCATATGAAAGCAATTTTCCAAACAAGGTTGGAGGAGAAATATCAGCTAACTTGGCCACTTCTCTAATGGCACATATTTTGGTATCCCAATCCTTTGTTAAAGATCTGAGAAACTTGTCATTCAGCTCATATGTACTGAAGACTCTTTCATAGGACATTAGTTCATTCACAATCCTATAGAATTTCTTATAACACTCAGTTATGCTATCAGACTTTCCTTGTCTGAAGCTCTCATATTCTTGGTTGAGCATTGATTTTCTATCTTGTCTTACTTCTTCAGATCCTTTCATATAGACAATCAAGGTGTCCCACATCTCTTTGGAGGTCTTGCAATGTATCAGATTTTGGAAGGTGGAATCATCTATTGCACTTACTATGATGTTTTGAGCTCTCTTGTCCATAGTGGCTAAGATGATTTCCTCCTTTGTCATTTCTGAAAAATCCTTAGGAGTTTCCTGATTTGTATCTAATACAGAAATCATCATTGGAATGTATGGACCTTCTTTTACTGTGATATAAATTCTTGGGTCTGAGGCCTCCATAAACAGCCTAACCCTTTCCTTCCAGATTCCAAAGATTTCTTTTCTGCAGATGGGAAGCTTCATAGATCCCAACTCCTTGTGATTCTCACCTGAACCCATTTTCTTGATTCTTAATTCTGCCTTTAGATCTAACTCAAACTGTTAAGTCTTACTTTGAGCAACCTGCCTCTGATACCACTTGATAGTTTTACTTTCAAGATTACATAGACACCTAGAGGGGGGGGGTGAATAGGTTCTTATTTTCTTTTCAAACTTAAGGCAGAATGATTAAGTAATTAAAGACTATTTTCTATGAGTTCTGCAGCTACTTTAGCAATCACAATCACACAATCTAGAACTACACATCACAGATTGCAACAAGTATTTATAGTGGTTCCCCAAGATCTGGGTACAGCCACTTTCCCCGTTCGCCTATCTAGCAGTGTGCTAGATTCAGCCAAACTCCCTTCTTTAACTTAGATCCTCAGATCCTACAGCTCAGAATCCAAAATGGATTCCTATAACTCAGAGAGATACCACACTCCTACAGCTCAGGCAATTCAGCCCTACCTCAGTCTTTATTCAAGACCTACAACTCAGAGATTATCTCTCCTACACTCAGCCTTTATAAATTAGGCTTACAACTCAGATCTATTAAAAGATCCTACAAGATTTGAGTAAAATATATTTTTATCTTGCTCCTGGAGAGAGAGGTGGAACAAGACAGTGTTCTTGATCAGCTTCTTGATAAATCAGATGGATAAAATCAACTGGAACTTAGCTTTCTTCAAAGTTTTTTGAATCTGAACTTTGTTGAGTTGATCTTCTTTGACATAAACTGATCAACAGCTTTCTTCTTAGATTTTAGAATTTGAATCTGAATCTTCTTCACAGATAAGTTCAGAATCTGTTTCTTTTGAAATCTGAGACAGCTTTCTTCTTGCCTTCCTTTGACTGGATCACTCTCTATCCAAGTCCCTTGAAGATACTTCAGAATTCTTGACTGAATTCTACTTAGACAGATTCTGATAGTTCAATCAGAATATCTTCTTAGATCTGCAAAGATCTTCTTCTTATTGTTACTTGTTATTTAGTGTTCAGTTTTCAATTATGTATCTCTTTCAGACACTATCCGTCTATTTATAGCCTTCATTCCTGGTAACCGGCTGGTCCGGTTCCTAAAAAACTTCTGTCTGTGTCAATCACGTCAGTTAACCTGTAGAGACCCACAACTGTCAACTCTTCAAACTGCCAAGGAGTCTTTGTTTCTGCCAGAAAGTGTCGAGACAAACTGTCAATATGTGTCGAGACAATTGTTAAAATGTGTCGACACAATTTGATTGAGTGTCGACACAATCCTTTGTGATGTCGACACATATGTCTTGATGTCGACACAGCTTCTTGACATAACTTTTTGAGAATGTGTCGACACAGATAGTTGTATGTCGACACAATTACTTCAGCCACAGACTTATTGTTGATTCTGTCAGGTGTCTACTCAGTCTCTAAGTGTCGACTTAGCTGTTGTTGACTTCTGCCTCTGTGTGTCGACACAGCCTCCTGGTGTCGACACAGTTGATGTCGACTATAATCTTGTGTGTGTCGACACTGCCTCCTGGTGTCGACACAGTTGATGTCGACTCATTTTCTCTGTGTCGACACAGCCTTCTTGAAGTGTCGACACAATCTTCCTGAAGTGTCGACACATCTTCTTCTGGTGTCGACACATGGGCTTATAAATTTTTCCATACTTTTAACCTGCACATATTCAACTTAAACAACATCAAATACACCTTGATGTATATCATTATGCTAAGTTAGGGTTCTTCAAATCAGGTACACATTTTCCAATGTACCCAACACTAGTTATTTTTGGAAAACTCTTTGGATTTTAATGGGAACGAAATTATTATTTTCCTCCGTCTATCACCCCCAAACTGATGGGCAGACAGAAGTGGTTAATCGGATCTTAGGAAATTTGTTACGATGCCTTGTGAGTGATCACAAGAGCACTTGGGATCTTCTCCTTCCCCATGCCCAATTAGCCTACAATAACTCCAAGAATAGGTCTACGGGTCTGTCCCTGAATGAGATTGTCCACGGGTATAAGGCTCCTGTGCCGCTTGACTTGGTGCCGTTGCCCCCAATGTACAAGGCAAGTCAGTTTGCACAATCCTTCGCCCAACACATCCATGATTTACACGCACGTATACAGGCCACTTTGACCACGCAATACGACTCATATCAAGCACACACTAATTTACATCGGAGAGTATCAAACTTCAAAATTGGCGATCTAGTTTTAGTCCGTTTGGTTCCCGAACGCTTGCCAACTGGTACCGTTAAAAAGTTAGCACCAAAGCGCGCCGGTGCTTTTCGGATTACTAAAAAGTTAGGTGACAACGCTTTCGTTTTGGACTTGCCTGCTGATTGGGGGATTTCCCCCATTTTTAACGTTTCAGATTTAACGATGTTTGTGTCACCACCACAAGAGTTGATTTCTTTGTCGTCTTCTTCTCCCACTCAAAATTCTGATCGGTTGGGGAGTGGTAGTTCGGATGATCTATCTCTTTCGGTCCCCGCAGGTATAACATCGGATGGTACATTGCCTTCTTTTACTCCTACTGCTGACATGTTTCCCAAGTTTCCCAGGACATTCCTCACTCCAGATATGATACTTGCTGTGGAACCGTTCACTACTCCGGATGGTACTACTTACCGCTTTCTGGTCCGTTGGCGTGACCGCCCCCCTTCGGACGACTCTTGGGTACTCGCGACAGAGCTTCAACGTTTGGATGTCGAGCTTCTCCGCCGCTATCTCTCCACTCCCGCATTAGAGATACGTGATTTTGAGTGGGGGAGGATTGATGCAGCGCCACCGCTAATTGATGATGACCCAGTTGCCGAGGCGCTACGACATAAAGATCTTAGACGCCGTGATGACGCTGAAGGAAGTGCACGTTACAACCTCCGCCCGCGGCGTGCTCGAACCGCCATGAAAAATTAGCTTTAATTATCTTATATCATGAACTCTATTTTTATATTTTTAGAATATAAAATTATCCAATGTTTAAGTGATAATTTTATATTCATGGCATGTTTTATTTCTTTAATTTAAACAATTTTATTTTTGGTGTGCACTTAGACATTCGGGTGGATGAGATTACATCTCCATCATGAAGTGTTAAGGCTTATTGTAATCTCCTATTTAAGGAGATGTTTATGAGGAATCAAGCATTGAAGAATTAAAACCTAAAATTTCCCCTCCAAGTGAAATTTCGGCCAAGGCTCTCATCTAGCCGCCGCCCCCTCCCCTTGTGTTGTGTGAAGCTGCCGCTCCCTTGCTCCCTCCATCCGTGCGGTGCGACTCCGGCGTGGCTTCCTTGGTGCGACTCCGTGGAAGAAGGTTGCAAACCCTTCGGTGTGACGCCGGCGGATCCGTGGAGAGAGTGATTCTCCCACAGTTATCTTGCGTGAAACGCTTTCCGGTTGGGTAATCTCTTCCCTCTTCCTTGTGTGATTCTCTTCTTTAGTTGTGGTGGTTTCACGCTCTTTTTCTCCGGATCTTTAATTTAATCGCTACAAGTTTTGAATCGAAATCGCCGTTGCAAGGCTTTTTAATTCCAGATTGGGTGGATCCTATTTGCTTGAGCGGATCTTGGCCTATAGCCTTTGTCTTGCTCTCTAAAAGGAGTGGCAACCTTTGTGTTTTCTTGGGGAATACTCCGACTCAAATTTCCGATCGTTGTTTTCGAGTCGACCATTCCTCCTTTGTTATTTGCGCTGCGTTCTTGCGACGAGAACTATTGTGGGCGATATGTGCTGTGTAGGTGCGGTAGATCTACGACGTGTAGTGCGTAGGAAAGCATTAGTTTCGTGGAGATCTCCGACTCGGGACGCACCCTACACCAAATTGTTAAATCTAGAGTAATCGAATGGTAGTGTTGGGATGAGTGTAGCCGTAACTAGACTCTTATTGCTCGAGTCGGGAGGAAGGATCGTCTTTCTCGGTGACTGAGAACTTGCCCCAAGCTACTCTCAAAGCATTGGTGCCCTGTTAGCCGAGTGTGAGCGTGAGGTAGGCCATCATTTTGGCTAGTTTGAGCCTTGTGTACCTAGTCCTAGCTACTGACCGTTGCAAGCCAAATTTGTGCCTACCCCCCTTTTGTTTCAGCTCCACCTTCATTCACCAAAGCCTAAAGCCAACCTTCTTGTCGCAACCAAAACCTTGAGCTTGATCGAATTCAAAATTTGATATGTTGTGATATGTGGGATTCATGTGATGAGGATATGAATTCATGAAATGTTAATTGTTAAATTTGGGGATTGTTAAAAAAAGAAAAAAAAGAATGGGATGAAAAAAAGAGAAAATCTAAAAGTATTACAATGAGAATTGCAATCCCCATATTTTTCAGTTTTTGGTCGGGTTAGGCCGTGTGCATACCCAGTTTTCAAGCCAAGTCTGGGGGTATGTCACACGTGCATTTCTTAGGGGTTGTATGGGTTTAGCTTTTGTTCGCTTGCTTTGGTTGCGTGTAGCCTCCATGTTTATCATTGACTACCACACCTTAGCCTATTCCCCATTCAATCCGACAAGTCCTACTGATTCACATTTGAGTCTACCTAGCATCGTGGAGAGAGTGTTATCGGGCAAACGTATGGTCCCCGACATTGATGGATTTCTTTGGAGGTGATCACGAGCCCCGGTCTTTGGCAATGCTCACCTTAGTGGCCTGCCTAATTTCTTCATACACATGACCGAACGATTCTCCAGAATTCTAATTATAAGTGGACACATTATTTATTTACCTCTGTGGAATAGTTTAAGCTCCGTAGTATAATTAAAAAGTTTTTTATTCTATTTTCTATGCGCATGATGAATTTGATTTCTCGTCTTACTATATTTTGAAATTTCTAAGACAGCTAGCTATTTTTACAGTCCACGGAGTGATGATTTGCGCGGGACGCGCAAATGGGTAAGTATGGGGGTGTGATGAGTCCAAATTTTACACTTATTTTTGGACTCATCTGGGCAAGTTTTATCATTATTTCACTGCACTTGATTGCCATAACCGCTTATATTCATTTATTTGTCCATTTCATGATTAATTGCACCTTAGGCCCGTTTTCAGTGTGGTTTCGTTGTTTTACTTGTTCTCTCGCTGTGTCTGGAGAAGGTGGTGTGCACTTTTGGTGGCCTATCTATTTCTACTGCTGGTGCATGGGTCGCGTACGTGTTCCGGAATAGCTCGGGAAATCCCAAATGGTACAGGAATACAGCGTACGATCACTGGACTCACTACGCATGACCACTGGTCATGTGCCACTGATCGTGCACACTACATTCTCCATTTCCCCATCTCAGTCTTGACGATCACATGATCACTGGACCTATTGCGCATGACCACTGGTCGTGCACTAGTGATCGTGCGCTTTGTCCTCTTCATTTTCCTTTTTCTGCCTGGGTAATCGCACGAGCATTGGACATTGCGTGCATGACCACCGATCATGCGCCACTTCTTGTGCGCGTTTACCTCATGTTTTTGCAATTCTATCTTTGCCAATTGCACGACCAGTGGATTCAGTGTGCACGACCACCGGTCATGCGCCACTGATCGTGCGCATATATGCTGATATTTCTATCTATGTTGCAGGTTTATTTGGGAATTGCGCACGATCATCGGACGATAGTGCGTACGACCACTAGTCGTGCGCCACTGATCGTGGGGTCTGCTAATTCTGCCTCCGTATTTAAGGGCCTGTTCCGCGATTTAGGTCAACGCTCATCATTTTCTTCGATCGGGAAGTGCTGTTCTACTTCTCCACAGTTCCTCCACCCATCTACACCCTTCGGGAAGTATTCTACGGCCATCTTCAACCTTCGGAGAGCTCCCAGCCATCAACAACAAGCAATTTGAACTCTTGGTGACATTTCTTTGGACGAAAGGAAGAAAAGATCAAAGGAACGAAAAAAAAAAGACGGAGAAGAACAAGTGGATTGACAACCAACTTGCATCCGGTAGGGACCACGTTCCGTGTCGTGAAGTGGATTGACAACCCACCACTCCGGCCAAGAGCCACGGCTACGCCTTCCCTCTTGCGGTTTACTCTACCTTTTCTCTTGTGGATTGTAACTTTAAGCTTGTAATCTACTTTAACCTACTTTTAATTGTCTATGAATGAAGTATGTTTTGTTAGTGAAGTGTTCTATTGTAGTTGTGATGCACTCGCCTCCGCTGGCACCCACTCACTAACGCACTTTAATACACTCTAGCAAGGGCTAGAGTTAGTGTTTGAAGAGGTGTTTACGACCCTCACTCTCGCATTTTCTCTCCGTCCATTCGCGTACCAAAGCACGGGATAGCGGCCTGCACTCACTCATCCACCAAGAGAAGCAGTGCTGGCGATCTGCAGTAGATTTATTTCTGCTCTGTAGCATTAGGAAATCAAACCAAAACCCCCTTGTTGTTTATTTTCACTCTTAGTGACGATCTTAACAAAACGCTATCACGTACCCTTCCTGTATTCCCTCGAGATCGATATTCGGGGAAGCTATTCCCAATTTATTACTTGACAGCGACCAGTACACTTGCCGTCAGCGCATCAATTCCCAGGGTCCCACCACCATCCGCAGTCCTAGATCAATGGTAACATTGAGCATTTCTAGTCTTTCTGGCCCTTAGCCAAAGACTCACTATTCCAATGACGAAAGCCAATTCCTTAGGCAATCATGTACAAGAACAACAAAGTTCAAGTACAACTTTAGCTATTTCTCATTGCTCAAATCACCATGTCAACACTGAAAGACAAATAAATCAAAGCCGAAGACAGGACGTGAGTCAGCCTCCTCTTTCCCATATCAAAAATACATAACCTCGTTATGTTTCAAGGTTGGCACTCACGGGCACCGCAACTGGTCACTCGAGGCTCAACAATTAAAAATACTACCCACCTTGTCTCAAGGACACAGTTTCGCAACCACAAAATAGCCCACTAGGCGCTACCTCTAGTGGTAGCACTATTGTCTGGCGGTAGCTGATAGAACTTTAACTCTGTCCATTTTTCCAAGTATTTCCTAGAGTTAGCCTCCAGGACTCCTTGCAGCACTCTACAACACTCAGAACCTAAAAACAACATAAATCACGGAGTATTCTCTGGCATACAAAGAACATTAAATTCATTACTCATCCAGACCAACTTGTCCGGATGAGCTTCACACAACATGCCTATGTTCGTACTTTTATTTCGAACTCTATATGCAAGTTTCTACCGGGGATACATTATATCGACCTAAAGGAAACCTCATGCTCTCCACCCATTGGTGGGGGTTTCCATTCTAACAAGCAAAAATAAAGACTTCAATTGTCCAATAGGAGATCGTTGCACTTGAAGTTCTCTTGGGCTTCATGAATCAAAATCCAACCAGATAGAAAGAACTATACCGGGCTGCTCTCTATGGATCTGGACTTGGCTCGCGATTTAGAGCTCTAAAGCTCCGGCAATGGCGGGATCCCTCCTTTTTCTTTTGTTGCTCTCCCCTCTCTCTACCTCTTAGAAATAGAAAGGCCTCAATTAAATGTGGTGTAAACCATAAGGTCTCGGCCTTATAACAGGAAGAAAGCCCTCCAACCGTCGGATCTCAGTTAAAATTGAGGAGCAACCGCGGCTTGATTTAGACTAACTATTCTAAGCACTACTTCCGCATGTTATCAAGATACCTCTACACGGTGCCTTAGTCGGTGGCTTGTTGAGTAAGCTAACTGTTTAAACCCTCCACACAATCGCTGACATGTGGCTGTCAGTAACTGACACACTATCTCTGTGTGGTATCACACTACCACCGCGCGATATCACACTACCGCCCAGCGGTAGTAAATTTGACATATCGTTCCACTGGCTTCGTCGGATGGTTCACTACTTCCATGCTACCCTACTACCACCGGGAGTTAGCTCACAGAGTGCTATAACAAATATATCAATAATGCTACCGCCGGCGCTAGCGCTATCGCCGGGCGGTAGCATTCTTTGAGCTATTTTTGTGAAAATTCTGGGGCGTTACAACTCTCCCCTCCTTTAAAAAATGTTCTCCTGAAATTATATAACACAAAAATAGCATAGAAGTACACTATATACAATATGTACCTTAAAGGAACATCTCAGGGAACTCCTTAAGCATGGTTTGCTCCCACTCCCATGTTAGTTTTTTGCGACCGAAATTGTCCTAACGAACTTTCACCATCCTGATCACCTTGTTCCATAACTGTTTGATCTCCGTGTCTTTGATACGAATGGGCTTGACCATCGTCTTCAACCCACTCTCGACTGACACTTGATCCGCAGTGATGACTTACATAGGATCTTATCTGGCCTTCCGTAGCACTGATATGTGGAACACATCGTGCAAACCACATAGCTCTGCTGAAAAAGCAAGCCGATAGGCAGCTTCACCAATCTATTCAATAATTTCAAAAGGCCCAAGGCATCTCAGACTCAGCTTCTTCAAGCGTTGAATCCTAGATACACCTTTGAACGTTTTGATCTTGAGATAGACCCAATCGCCAATCACAAACTCAACATTTTGGTGCTTGGCATTATAATACTTTGTCTACCTATCCTGGGCAATCATCAATCGCTCCTAGATCATTCGAATCGTCAAAGTCACATCTTTGACATCTTTCTTCTTATACAACTTTGTCTCACATATTTCCAACCAAGCTAATAGAGTACGACACTTCCTACCATATCAGGCCTCGAAGGCGCCATTTTAATACTTGTTTGGTAGTTATTGTTGTAGTCAAACTCAATCATAGAGAGGTGGTCTTCCCACATCTTCTAGAAATCAAGGGCGCATATATGAAGCATATCCTCCATTATCATATTTACCCTCTCAGTCTTACCATCCATTTGTGGATGAAAGGAGGTGTTGAACTTCAGTTTGGTACCCAATATGTTATGAATAAGCCTCCAATCACATGAAGTGAAATGCCCGTCTCGGTCACTCACGATACTACCTGGTACACACGCACTCATACAATATTGTCAGCGTAAAGTTTTGCCAAATTTTCCACTAAATCGTCTCTCTTGTTCATAATGAAGTATGACACCTTTGTTAATTGGTCAACGATCACCCAAATGACATCATTCCCTTTCCTCGATCTCGGCAAACCATGAACGAAATCCATATATATGTCGTCAAACTTCCACTTCGGGATCGGTAACAACTTTAAGAAACCACCAGGTTTCTGACATTCAACCTTCACTAGGGCATATGTTTGACACTTCATCACATAATGAGATATGTCCTTCATTCCTGACCACCAAAACAGCTTTTTCATATCCTTGAACATCTTTGTGCTCCCTGGGTGGGCTGAGTACTTTGAAAAGTGTGCCTCAGACATTAAATCCTCCTATAAAGTGCCACACCTTGGGACACAAAAATGGCTGTCTTTCCGCAAAAGACCGTCTTCATAAGAAAACTCCGCGTTAGACCCATCCACGGTCTCAACTACAAAGCACTTCTTGCTTTCATCAAGCTCCAACGCCTGTCATATTCTGTCTGCAAGGTAACCTTGCACCTCCATCCAATTCAAGCATGAATTCGTTGTTGTTCCTATTTTGACGCAAGAGATTCTCAAGGCTTCCAATTCACTTATTAGATGCTCAACATGCATCAAAATCCAATTGGCTTATGCAGTAGATCTTCTAATCAATGCATCTGCAACAACATTTCCCTTACTGGTAATATAATGAATCTTCAAGGTATAGTCCCCAAGGAACTCCATCCACCTCTATTGTCACATAATCAAATCTTTCTGTTCTATCACGTACTTTAGGCTCTTATGGTCCGTAAAGATGTCGATCTTCATGCTATATAAGTAGTGTCGCAAAAGCTTAATAGCGAATATCACAGCCACTAACTCCAAGTCATGGATCGGATAGTTCCTCTCATGCACTTTCATTTGGTGAAAAAAACACACTATTACCTTTCCATACTTTTTGAAGAACGCAACCTTAGCCGCTCCCTGAGGCATTGTTATAGATTTCATAGCCGTCTGTACCAAATGGTGAGAACAAAATAGGGGTTGTGGCCAGATGACACTTCAACACAAGAAAAGCTTGTGAGCACCCTAACGTCCAAACGAACTTCTGATCCTTCCTTGTCAATATAGTGAGAGGTAGGGCGTAACACTCTCATCCGTCACATCGCTTATAACAGAAAGTCCGGTAGGCTCCCGATACCATATACCACGGACATACCAAGGAGTTACTAAACTTAAACCATAATCCAATATTGTGTATCTTAACCCAGAGTACATTCTAGGGGAAGTAAATTTAGAGGTTATAAATAGAACTCAACTACAGCATGAATGTCCACTATCAGAACTAAGAATATAAAACAAATACACAAATAAGGTCTTGGCCTTACTTCCTTACAATGTTCAATTTGAATTAAAATGTGTTACATACTTTGGCACGCAGGCCGGACACAAATGAACGATAAAATAACACAAGTAATTCGCTTTGGCCTTCAAGGGCCAGCATAACATTTCTAGGCTCCATCCCGCTATTTCGTACTTGGCTGAGCAGCACCAGCACGCAACATTCCACCTCAAAGGTGGTAAACAAAAGCAATGGTCAGCATTAACTGACTAAATTATTACGATCCCACCCCTCACTCGGGGTGGCGGTGCTCCTTCCCTACAAGCATTAGTTTAATCATAACTTGGTAATCAAAACGTGCAACTTAAGAACCATTAGCCACAGACATTAGCACAAATGCCCAACGCTCCGTGCTCCCAGGCACACTCTTAGTTCACATGACCTCAAGGGTCGTGTTGGGTCCATTGATCCCAACGTCCTGGATTTGAAGAAGGCATAACAAACAATGTATACACATGTGGTGATCTAACTTGTGCTCAAGTTTAGTGATTGCAGGATGTCCTAGTAATAATGATGGGACAGGTAGCCTAAGTGGATAAGTCAGGTAAAACACTTACCTAAGTTGTGGGTAGACAGAAATCTATCTAAGTACACAGGCGATGAGTGAAGGTTACTCACTCAATGCCAAATGACTTATAGCATTGAGTGGAGCCTATATAGTCAAAGCCAAAGGAGTGGCAGGTTGAGAAAGTGGCTAAGTCCACAAGCATTAAGTGAAGTCCACTAACTCAACGCCATACCACAAAAAGTTGTGAGTTTGGCTAAGACAAAGATGATCGACTGGAAAATCCGTCTAAGTCCATAAGCGTTGAGTGAGGACAGCTCACTCAACACCATGTGATAGAAGACTATGAGACAAGCTCAGTCAGTCAAAGGCATAAAAAATCTGTGCTAATATTTGACTAAGTCCACAGGCATTGAATGAGGCAAGCTCACTATACGCCATGTGATAAATCATTGACTATATCTCATTCAATCATAACCTGTGTTTTCAGACACATAAATTTGGCTAAGTCCAAATGCGTTGAGTGGAGCTTACTCTCTCAACACCAAGTGGAGAAAATTCTGGCTAAGGCAGAAAGCGTTGAGTGAGGCATGCTCACTCAACGCCATGATTCATAAAATCTGGCTAAAGCATAAGGCGTTAAGTGAGGCGTGCTCACTCAACGCTCTTAACGCTTAAGATGCTGAAGAAGCAGGAAAATGACTAAGGCATAAGGCATTGAGTGAGGTGTGGTCACTCAACGCTCTCAACAGTTAAATTACAGAAAGCATAGCTAAAGCATATGGCGTTGAGTAAGCATGGTCACTCAACGCTCTCAATGCCAAGCATACAAAAAAGGCTGAAGAATAAGCTAAGGAAAAAGCATTGAGTGAGGCTTGCTAACTCAATGCTGTCAACGCATAGATAGACAGAATTTTGTCTAAGTATTTTGGCATTAAGTGAAGCTCACTCACTAAACGCCTATGCTAATGTTGCTTGATTTTTGGTAATGTGCACAGCTGGTGACGTCAACAAGTCAACATTATTTAAATTAATAGCGCGAAAGCTACAGTACAAGCCAAAAGGCGCCGCAGAGCTACTATATGATAGTTGACGTTAAAGCAAGGTTGCAGCGGCCCATCAATGGTGTGGGGCCCACTGCTAAAAGAGCCATTGGGTTGCAATCAATAAAAGGAGAAGCTTTTTACAGAAAAAGTAGCTATTGATGTGGTTCTTCTTCATCACCATTATTGTTGTGACTGAAGAACAAGAAGCACAAGATAGCAAGTCTAAAGGCTTAGCAAGTTAGCTGATTGTCTTCTCCATGGACATCAAAAAGATCAGAGCAAATCTCTGAAGGAAAGAAAGAAGGATAGCTGGTGATGTTTTCTATCTGCACCAGCAAGTTCTTCACAGATCCAGCTGTATAACTTTGAAGAATATCTACTGGAGGCTATGAAGAAGAAGTTAGGGCTGAATCTCCTCAGCCCAGGAAAGAAAGAAGAAGCAGAGCTATTTTCTGCAAGTTACTTCCAGTACAAGCCAAAGCAAGATCTGCATCCTTGTTGCTGAGAAGAAGTTGGGCTAGGATTCTCTCAGCCTAGGTAGCAGCAAGCTTTGCTGCAATCACTTTACAGTCCCAACAGGAAAAATCCCTGGTACTGTGAAGAAGAAACTAGTCCCAGTGTGACCTTCTTTGAGTTGCAATCTATGCAGACACGCTGCTCTGAGAGACAATCCATGCTAAAGATCAAATTGAACTCAGATATCGGTAGTGCAGATGCTTCTAATCCAAATTCATGACTTGCTATTTGCACCGTAACATGCCAAACTCTATCCACATGCATCAAGAAACCCTTAAGCAGTAATAATGATTAGGACAAGGCTTAATTCAAGCAGTTAAGCAATGTACACAAGGTAGCAAGTATGTAAAGCAATAAAGGTTGTTTACTAAACCGTATATGTCACAAAATCGCTTTACTTTATGTCCTCCTATTGCCCAAGGTTGTACACTCGGGGCTGAGCTAGAGCATAATGGGACGCAGTTAATTCCATTACTTTCCCCTTTTTTACATAAGTCACACCTGTTTTTTCTCCAACTTTGGAGGGTCACTCCAACAATCTCGGGAAAAGTTTCTTGGCTTGCCATAAGTATAACAAGTGGGCAGACCTCGACCAGTAGTCGCTATAGAAGCATCAGAATAAATTGGTCCCGAAGACCTAGACTTCTTTTTCCACCTACTGCGGTACTTAGATTTTGTAGAGCGCGGTACTTTAAACTCTGCCTTTTTCACAGCCAAGTCATTCTTATGCTGCACGCACTTTATATCCTTCTCCAGGGATCGAGCAGTATTAACCAATGTCAAAAAGTATTGCATCATTGGGCCTGAGAAAGAAGTAACCTCAGATCATCACATTGACCTTTGAAAGTGAGGATAGATACAACTCTAGAGGGGGGGGGGGGTGAATAGAGTATTCAAAAATAAGGACACCCTACTCAACTCCCTTAGAGTTAATTTGCAGAATGAGTTTATAGATATTGATAACCCTAGAGCCTAACATAAAGTGAAGTGCACTAGAGAAGGGCAACTGTAATTACAGTTGAGATTTGATCCTATCACAGTAACTAGCAATCCTAGTTATTTCTACTCACAGCCACAGTGCAATAAATTAAATAAGCAGTACAGATGACACAAGAAATTTATAGTGGTTCCCTCTAAATAGGTACGTCCACTATTCTACCACCCTGGTAGGAATCCACTACAGGTTTTTGTTCAGGTGCCCTGCCACCAACTGATCTGCTTCAGGTAGATCAAGTAGACCCTTTGAGCTTTTGATCAGGATCTCAAAATCCAACACAGGTTTTTGATCAGGTGCCCTGCCACCAGGGTTCACTTTTGAAGGGAGTAATAACCCTTTGTACAGGAGGTTGAGAGAGTTAAAGTTTCTTCTCTATTGTTAAAATAGATTAGAGAAGCTAGTGGATTGCACAGAGTTAGAAAGCTCTAAAGAATTAAGGCTCCCCCTGGCTTAGAGAATATCTAGGAAGGAGTCTTGCTTCAGGGTGCAGGAACTCTTCTGAACTTGAGACAAAGAACTGTCTTGAAGTTCTGAAGGAGAAGCTTGAAGAAGACTCTTGATTGATGAATGATTGTTCTTCTTCACAGGCTTTTCTTTCTTCTTCTTCTTCTTCTTCTTGAGGCACTGAGTGAATGTTCCTTGCAGCAGGATGAACTCAGGATTGAAGAAGAAGGATGAAGAGATTTGATCTTCTCAGTTGAATGTGAATTTCTGAGAGCTGTAGATCTCTATACTGCTGAGAGTAAAACTTCTTGTATTTGTATGTCTATATCTCTCTATCTGTGTGTATATGTGTATATATCTTCTTTCAAAGGAAGCTCTTTTTATATGAGCCTTTGTAATGGCTCTAATCTGAGTTTGAATCTTGTCTTCTTCTGAAATCTGCAAACTGGACTGCAAATAGCATAAAGCAAAAACAAATCCTGCAGATAGATATCCTATACGAGGATAAAGCTTTCTAAGAAGCTGCAAATAAATCTGATAAAAGACTACTAGAGAAAGTCACATCAGAAGAAACTCTTTACGACCAGAGAAGACTTTTTGAGTCTTACGGCTATAAAGGACAGCATGGCAGATAAAGCAACAGGATATGTCAACTAATAAGACAAACAACTTTATCAGAGAAAAGCTTAACTTATGCATAAAGAAGCAAGCAAGTATTGCTTAGAAATGATAGCATAAATTTACTGAAATAATCTTTTATAAAATATGCCAAATAAATATGAAATAAATCATAGAATAGAAGAGGACAAAATTACTAAAGACATACAGCAGAACGTCGAACGACCCTCGGAGATCGTCGACCGAAGCACAGAGATCGTCGACCTATCAAACAGATAGTCGAACGATACAGATAGTCGAACTATTAAAGCAGATAGTCGAACTACCACAGCAGATAGTCGACTTATCAGAACAGATATTCGAGCTATCAGATAGTCGACCTATCAAGACAGATAGTCGAACTATCAAGCAAAACAGATAGTCGAACTATCAAACAAAACAGATAGTCGACCTATCAAACAGATATTCGAACTATCACACAAAACAGATAGTCGACCTATCAAATAGATTGTCGAACTATCACAGAAAACAGATAGTCGACCTATCAAACAGATAGTTGAACTATCACAGAAAACAGATAGTCGAACTATCAAATAGATAGTCGAACTATCAAACAAAACAGATAGTCGACCTATCAAACAGATAGTCGAACTATCAAAGAAAACAGATAGTCGACCTAGCAAGACAGATAGTCGAACTATCAAGCAACACAGATAGTCGACCTATCAGACAGATAGTCAAACTATCAGATAGTTGAACTATCCAAGCAGATAGTTGAACTATCAAGAAATCTGTCTGGTCAAAAGAAGTCGAGCGGGGTTCGACGATCGGCGAGGAAGATTCCACAGAACGTCGAGCTAACAAGAGTTGAACTAACTCAGAGATAGACGATCTACTGACAGACAAACGTCGACCAACTGATAGACGATCGTCGAACAGTCGATAGATGATAGTCGAGCGGCGTTCGACCATAGTCGAACAAAAAACAACTTAACCAAATTTTCATCTGGATAAGTGACAACTCTACAACTAGAGCAAACTAACTAAACAACTAACCTTTGACCATAGATAAATCTTGGGTCAAGAGACAAAAAGAGAAGACTGAACTCAAATCCAAACTAGGGTACCAACAATCTCCCCCTATTTGAGTTAAGTCTCTCAACAACAAAACACACAAAATAAACTATTGGAAATAAATAAAATACAGGAAGGGAAATATCTAAGCAGCAAAGGGCATCAATCAAACAGACAAATAAATAACTATCAATCAATGAAATTTACGAAGCTTCAGAATCTGGTTTAGATACAGAGGAACTAGGAAGAAAAGAAATTTTCCTGAAAGGGTCTAAAGCTTCTTTCTTCGATAGCTTTAGATCTTGCTCTCCAATAATTCTAGATTCTGATGTCCTTAGAACAACTGCTTTAGGATGCTTTTCCATATGTTTTGAAGGGTCAAAGACCTCAGGTCTAACCTGGAATTTATCAAGCTCCTTCTTTCTGAATTTAGATATTGTCATTAATCCTGTAGTATCTTTTCCTTCAGCTTTGGCTTTTCTAATCTGGGCTGATCCAACCAGTTCAAGAAATCTAGCCATCCTGAAATCAGGATCAAGCTCTTGACTTTCATACACATTTTCATAGGTTGGATCTACAGGATTCACAGCTTTAAATTTAATAGAAAGATCTAACAGGCTTTCAGCTGGCTCTTTATTTTCCTGAATAACTAGAGAAGAAGGAGGAGCAAACTCAGCAAATTTCTTACTCGATTTTTCAGAGAAAATAACTCTTTTACCTTTTGAAACAGTTTTCTTTGCATGATCTGGCTTTGAAGAAGATATGCTCTTGGTTTCTTTGGAAGGAGGAGGAGAAAAGGTTGGTTTTTGATAAACTACCTCCTTCACTTGTTCTCTTGCATCAGCATCATGCCTTTGGTATCCAGATTGGGATCTGCTTTGATATCCTTGATTGCTTTTCTTTTGAAGAGATTGGGATGGAGTAAACCTAGCAGACGGGGCAGAAGGATTTGCAGACAAATTGCCAGAAGCTCCGTCACTGGGAGGTGGAGGAGGAGGACCTCTAGGGGTCCATTTTGGAGCTGGACTGTCATACCTTTTAGATTTCTTTCTTAACTTTTGCTGATTCTTTGAGAATCCCATCCAATGCTGAAACTCTTTGGACTTGGGATCTATTCCTTTCAAGATATAATAAGGAATATCATTATCAGGGTTAGGAGGAGGAGGAGCAACAACTTTTCTTTTCTTTTTGGCAGATTTCTTTCTCTTAGATTCTTCAGAGTCATCAGAATCATCCTCATCCTCAGAGTTTGATGATGGAGGATGATCATAGGGATCAAAAGCTTCTTGCACAGCTTTTTTTTTCTTTTAAAGCAGCTTTTTCTTTCTCTTCTTCCAAGGCATCCTGTGCCAGAAGAGTGTCTAGATCTAGTCCTGGGGTGTCATCCCAGACTGTAGATTTTTCTTCCTGAATTTCTAAAACATTCTCTTGTTCAACTGTAACTTTCATGGAGATCATTTCTTCTTGCACAACTATCTGATCTAGTTGAGCAGACTCAGGATCTTGAACTGCAGGTTCTGGATTAGCTAGAACTTCTAGAGCAGGTTGTTGAACAAGTTCTTGGACAGCTAAAACTTCTTCCACTAAATCTGTAGTATCAGGAACACAGATGTGCTAAATGAAATTGTATCATTCCTTCTAGGTATTCCCATACTAACATGTCAGTTATCAAGTCTAGAAAATGAGTGAAAGAATTACCTTCAGGAGACTCTTCAGAGCATTCTATTTCCCACATGTCATCTAGAAAGGAGGTAATGACTCCTTTTAGGAAACGAGCAACAAGGGGAGTAGAAGCTTCTTCGAGACAAGCTTTAAATGCAAATTCTGCTTCCATTATAACATCAGAATGCTTGAGAGCTGGAGCTGGAACTGCAGAGGATGTTGCAATGACAACTGGAGCTTCTGCTACATCTTGAATCTGAACTTGGGGCTCTGTTGGGCGAGAAACAAGAGGCAGTCCAGAGGCATCTTCCTCGAACATCTCCCCCTGCCTGATTTCAGTAGAAACTGAAGTCAGGCCCCTAACAGAAGATGGCTCAGCAGATTTTGAGATGGCAAGAATGGAAGATGATAATGTAGAGATGGAAGAAACGAGAGGAGCAATTGTTTCTTCAATCATGATTTTGATTGAAGGAGTAATTAACTCCAATATGCTTGAGATGAAGGCTGGGGTGATTTCAAATGATGGTGGGGGAATCACAGTAGAAGGATGAACAGCAGGGATGGTGTACTCCTGATGAGATGGAGAGTGAACTGGAGATAGATGGGTGGATGCAAGAAGATCAATATGACCTGAATGAGGAATTGGTGACTGAGGAGGAGTGGATAGCTCAGAAACCAAAAATCAAAAGTAGGATGAGAGATCCTAGCAAGATGAGGAGGGAGTGGATATGCTGGTGATGATGCATGGAGAATTGTGGAAGAATCAAGAAGATGAGATGCAGAAGATGGAACTGAAGTAGATGGAACTGAAGTAGATGGTGGCACTTCAGTAGAAGTGGATGGTAATGCAGAAGAAGTGGATGGAACTGAGAGAATGGCTGAGCCTGCTTCTTGAAGGAGGGGAGTGACTGAGGCAGTCCTTGTGATCTCAGATGCAACTGGAGCTACCCCTGCTGGAGCGGGCTTCAGAAAGCTCCTTTTCCATTTGACAAACAGGGTTGGGTCCATCTTTTTGCTGGCATTGATGGATGTAGAAACTGAAACCAACAGATGGGGATATTTCTCTTTTAGAAATATCCCAAGCACCCTACCCAGGGTGACTTCCTTCTTGCTATTCTTTTTCCTTATCAAATCAAACAAAACTCCTGCCCAGTTAATCTGTTTCTTGTTCACAATGGCACACATTAGGGCAAACTGTTTCCTGGTTATATTATCATGGGCAGAGTGCTTTCCCAGAAGCACTTTTCCGACTAGTTCAGCCAAGAACTTTATCTTCAATGGAAAGTTCACCTTAAGTAGCTTAGAAGGAATGTCGTCGACATGTCCTAATTCAGTCAACATTCTCCCAAATTCTGGGGTATCTTGCTCATAATCCTATTCCCCATTCAATAATCCAAAAATATCAGTCAAAACGGTGGGAGTCAAAATTACCTCTTCTCCGCCTATCGTTCCAGTCATAGATTCGTCATTGGAGGACGAAGTGAAAGCCCATTCTTTAATCTCTTGAACGTTTATCTTTATTCTTGTGGACATGAACTTTTCCAATCCTTGATCTTTGCAGAGGTTGAGGATTTCCACTATCGCAGACTCACAAGAACTGAAAGAATCAAAGTCTACGCTGAAACTAGCATCGAACTTCACCACGGACAGGAGGGCTGGAGCAATCACCATCGAAGGGGTTGGAGAAGGCAAGAGAGACGGCGAAGGCGAAACGGTAGAAATCGCGAGACAGGGAGCAAGCAGAAAGACGGAATGCGAAAAGACGCTCTCCGTCGACGATAAAAAGAATGATCTCTTAACCTAGGTCGACCATCGGTTTTATATTAAAATAGCAATCGTCGATCTATTTTAAAAGATATTGGAGACGATGGTCGAACGGTCGTTCGACGATCGTTCCTGAAGCAGAGTAGTCGATCAATCGTTCGACTATTTCTATCTTCACAAACAACAAGCTTGTCGTCAACCATAGATCGACGATAGGCTCGACCTGTTCGACGATCTGCGAACGTCGGTCGACGATCTTCAAGCAGATAAGCCAACATCAACCATAGGTCGACGATAAGCTTGATCCGATCGACTATCTTCGAACGTCGTTCGACAATCTTCAAATAGATTTCAACAAAGGCAGACGTCACACTTAGTCTTTTCCATTAATCATGCCTAGTTGAACCAAAAAGAACAGATGCTTCTGTTCATCTAAAGGCTTGGTAAAAATATCACCTCTCTGAAGGTCAGTGGATATGAACTCAAGGCTGATCTTGTTCTTTTCCACACAATCTCTCAGGAAATGGTGTCTAATCTCAATGTGCTTGGTTCTAGAGTGGTGCACAGGATTTTGTGCAATGGAGATAGCACTAGTACTGTCACACATGATTTTTGTGTTCTTGTGTGTGTACCCATAATCCAAAAGCTAGTTTTGAATCCACAGGATCTGTGAACAACAACTAGCAGCTGCTATATATTCAGCCTCTGTAGTTGAAGTTGAGACAGAAGCCTGCTTCTTACAGAACCAAGAGACCAATCTCTCTCCCAGGAACTGACAAGTTCCTGAGGTACTTTTCCTGTCAATTCTACAACCAGCATAATCAGAATCAGAGTATCCAATTAACTCAAATTCTGACTCAGCTGGGTACCATAGTCCTAGATTTGGACATCCCTTCAGGTATCTCAAGATTCTCTTGAGGAGGATCAGATGAGATTCCTTGGGGTTGACCTGGAATCTAGCACATAGGCATGTATCAAACATTATATCTGGTCTACTTGTAGTTAAATACAATAGGGAACCAACAATGGCCCTATAATTCTTTTGATCAACTGGCTTACCCTGATCATCAGAATCTATAACTACATTAGTAGCCATAGGTGTATGCATTGCTGAAGCATCAGCCATCCCAAACTTCTTTACCAATTCCTTGGCATATTTGGATTGGGAGATGAAGATGCCATGAGCATCTTGCTTTACTTGGAGACCAAGAAAGTAAGACAGCTCACCCATACTACTCATCTCAAACTTAGAATGCATCAAGTCAGAGAACTTTTTGCACAGTTTGGGATCAGTGGAACAAAAAATAATATCATCCACATACACTTGAACTAACAGGATTGTGTCCTTGTGGTGCTTGACGAAAAGGGTTCTATCAACTACTCCCCTAACAAAGTTGTGCTCTAACAGGAAACTAGCTAGAGTCTCATACCAGGCTCTGAGAGCTTATTTAAGTCCATAAAGAGCTTTTTGCAACTTAAAAACATGTGAGGGCTGAGTTGAAGAGACAAACCCAGGAGGTTGTTCAAAAAATACCTCTTCCTTTAGCTCACCATTTAGAAATGCACTTTTGACATCCATCTGAAAGACCTTAAACTTCATATAGGCTGCATAAGCTAGAAAGATCCTTATTGCCTCTAGCCTTGTAATAGGAGCAAAGGTTTGGTCATAATCTATACCTTCCTCCTATCTGTAGCCCTGAGCTACAAGCCTAGCTTTGTTCCTTACAATAATTCCATTTGCATCCAACTTGTTTCTAAACACCCACTTGGTGCCTATGATCAGTTGGCCTTTAGGTCTTGGAACCAAAGTCCATACTTTACATCTTTCAAACTGATTGAGTTCCTCTTGCATAGCAATGATCCAGTGGGGATCTAGCTCAGCATCTTTAATGGTGAGAGGCTCAATATGTGAAAGGAAACAAGCATGCATCACATCCTATCTTAATTGATGTCTTGTTTGTACACCAGCTGATATGTGTCCAATCACTTGAGATGTAGGATGATCTCTAAGTGTGACAATATCAGTAGGTGGGATGTGATCTTCAGCAACAGTTGGGATTAATTCCTCAGGAGGAATTGGATCAACTTTTGGTGGTACAGCAATAGCTTCTGCAAAGTCTTCATCACTGTCTGAATTAGTGATGTGAAGAGTTGATAGATGGAGAATCTCTTGAGTGACATCTTTATTGACTTCTGGTACCTACAATGAACTTGAGGAAGGAGAAGTTTCCTTCTCCTTGTAAAACATCTGAGATTCATCAAAGGACACATGCACAGATTTCTCAATTTTAGAAGTTGATTTATTAAATACCCTATAAGCTTTGCTTACTTGGGAATATCCAAGAAAGATTCCCATTGAAGCTTTTGCTTCAAACTTTCTAAGGTATTCTTTATTATTGTTATGAATGTATACTACACAACCAAACACTCTAAAATAATTTATTTTAGGTTTCTTTCCTTTAAGCAACTCATAAGGAGTTTTACACTTAAGCTTGTGTATAAGACTTTTGTTCAAGACATAATTAGTTGTGCTAACAGCTTCTGCCCAATAACAAAGAGGCATGTTAGCATCTACCAATAGTGTACCAGCAGCTTCAATCAGGGTTCTATTCTTCCTTTCCACTACCCCATTTTGTTGGGGAGTTCTAGGAGAAGAGAAGCTATGTTTGATACCTTGTTTCTCACAGAATTCTTGCATGAGAAGAGACTCAAACTCAGTACCATGATCACTTCTGATGAAGGCAACATGAGTAGAATACTCAGTCTGCACACAGAGTAGAAAATCTGTAAGAACTTTAAAGTTATCAGCCTTAGTTCTCAATAAGAACACCCAAGTGAACCTAGAGAAGTCGTCTACAATTACTAAAGTGTAATACTTCCCTCCTAGACTCTGTACATTTATTGGGCCAAAAAGGTCCAAATGTAGTAAGTACAAGATTCTAGGTGAATCACTTTTATTTACAGATTTAAAGGAATTTTTGGTTTGCTTGCCTAATTGACAAGCCTTGCATAGGCTCTCCTTCTTGTAGGGGCAAGAAGGTAAACCTCTAACAAGGTTGTATTTAGATAACCTAGATATGTTCTTGAGGTTAACATGACTAAGCCTTTTATGCCATAAGGTGTTGTTATTTGTTACTTCATTAAATAAGTAGATTTCAGAATGGGTTGAATTAAAATCTACTAAATAAATATTACCTTGTCTAATACCTATTAACACAACATTACTATTTAAAGTAATATTACAGAGAGAGTTAGTGAAAGATACCTGATACCCTGCATCACATAACTGACTTACTGAGATAAGATTATGCTTCAGTCCAGTTACATATGCAACCCTCTTGAAAGTTACTGCTCCAATGGTAATCCTACCATATCCTTTTGTTTGACCACAGCTAGAATCCCCAAAGATCACCTTTGGTCCAAGCTTGGCCTTGAATCTTGATAGATTTTCTTTATTTCCTGTCATGTGTTTGGAACAGCCACTATCCAAATACCATTTGTCTTTAGTATATAGATATGCCTTCACCTGCAGAATAGACAATTAGAAATTGTGGACCCAGGTAACCTTGGGTCCATTATTCTTCACATAATGAAAACTTGAAATGAAGGAATAAGCAGGTTGAGGTTTATAACCTAAGGGGTAAGATCTCCTAGGTGGGATGCTCCATGCAGTTAATGGGTCCACAAACCTAGGGTTTCTATTCATATTAAGGTTTCTAAGGTTCTGGTGGTAATTTTGAAATTCATATTGAAAACGTCGATCAGCGTTCGACGATGGATGTTCAGATAGTCGAGCTTCGTTCGACCACTGAGCCTGCGATCGTCGAGCAGCGTTCGACGCTTTTTGTATTTCCTTAAACTTTTGTTTTCTCTTTTCTCCCTTAGCTTTATTTAAGGCTTGATTAACTTGTCTTACTTGCTCATTGTTCTTTATCCCATCAGCTGAAATAAAATTCACTGGAGTTGAAAGATGATTTTTAAGAATAATTGGGGGTTCACATGATGAAGCTCCTAAGCCTAGCTTATTATTGCCTGACCTAGTGTTTGTCATGCTGGTGATTTCTAGCAACTTAAGGCTTCTACCATTTAATGATTCTTCCAATCTCTTGGACTTTGCTAGTTCATTTTTAAGAAACTTTATTTCATCACTAGATTTAGTGAGTTCTGCTTCTAACCTAGCATTTTCAATGGAGATAGATTCTGATTCAGCTAACTTATTTCTAAGTTCCTTAATTTCCTTTTCTGAACTAATTAGATCTAAACAAAGGGATTTAAATTCAGAAGAAGAAAAATCATATGAAGATAATACTTGATCTTCTGTAGGCATCTCTTCATCATCATCAGAACTCTCTACAGCTGAGTGATTGCTGCATGCATCAATAACCATAAGGCAGATTTCCTTTGCCTTCTTCTCTTCCTCATCCTCACTGGAGCTTGAGGAGGAAGATTCCTCATCTGAATCACTCCAGGTCTCAGCAACAAATCCCTTCTCCTTTTTCTTGTTTTTGTAGGAGGAGGACTTGGGGTGTTTCCTGTGAGGTTCTTTTTTCCTTTCTCTTTTCTTTGCTCTTTTCCTCTGGACACTGTGGTAAAATGTGTCCAGGTTTCCTGCAACCATAACAAATGATTTCTTTAGCAGGAGATCTATCATACCTTGGTTTATCTTCATATCTTGAAGATTTCTTTCTGAAGTCTTTTCTTCCCATCTTGAGAAACCTTTTGGCAAAGAGTGTCATCAGCTCCTCATTAGATTGGCTTCCTTCAGAAGCATCAGCAGCTTTGAGAGCAAGAGTTTGCTCTTTTCTTGCTGGAGTTGGAGTCTTTGCTTCAGCTAGCTTTCCAAGGAGAGCTTCTGTTGAGATTTTAGTTGTACTTCTGGCCTCCTTGATAGGCCAGATCCTAAGATCCCATGTGCTGGGGAAGCACATCAGTATCTTATCATTGACCTCTGTCAATGTAATTTCCTTATCAAGAGTTCTCAGCTCATTGATGATTGAGCTGAGTCTGGTGTACATGGCTTCAACTGATTCAGCTTCAGTTTTCTTGAAGTTTTCATACTGGGATATAAGGTTGGACCTTCTGTCCTTCCTTTCATCAGCTGAACCAGCTACAATCTGGTTCAGTGAGTCCCACATGGCTTTTGTAGAGGTGCAATCAGCCACTTTCTGGAAAATTTCATCAGACATAGTCTGAGCCAGAATGTTCATAGCATTGACATCAGCTATCTTTGCCTTCTTGTAGGCATCATTGTAATCTGGAGGAGGCACTGCACTTAGATTTGTAGATGTTGTAGCAGTGGTTCAGTAGGAGGTGCTGGAGGTCCTGCCAAAATAGAGGAGATGATGTCTTCATCAATAGAGTTCATATATAATCTTATTCTTGCCTTCCAGATGCTAAACTTAGCTAAGTTGCATGCTGGAGGTCTGGTGCTAGAGTAATCCTTAGACTGGGCCATGAAGTGAATATCTATAAGCTTGGTATCTATCAGGATCTTGTGACTCAGGTGTTAGCCTGTACAGTCAGTCAACCTCCCTCTGATACCAATTGAAAGTGAGGATAGATACAACTCTAGAGGGGGGGGGGGGTGAATAGAGTATTCAAAAATTAGGACACCCTACTCAACTCCCTTAGAGTTAATTTGCGGAATGAGTTTATAGATATTGATAACCCTAGAGCCTAACACAAAGTGAAGTGCACTAGAGAAGGGCAACTGTAATTACAGTTGAGCTTTGATCCTATCACAGTAACTAGCAATCCTAGTTATTTCTACTCACAGCCACAGTGCAATAAATTAAATAAGCAGTACAGACGACACAAGAAACTTAAAGTGGTTCCCTCTAAATAGGTACGTCCACTCTTCTACCACCCTGGTAGGAATCCACTACAGGTTTTTGTTCAGGTGCCCTACCACCAACTGATCTGCTTCAGGTAGATCAAGTAGACCCTTTGAGCTTTTGATCAGGAGCTCAAAATCCAACACAGGTTTTTGATCAGGTGCCCTGCCGCCAAGGTTCACTTTTGAAGGGAGTAATAACCCTTTGTACAGGAGGTTGAGAGAGTTAAAGTTTCTTCTCTATTGTTAAAACAGATTAGAGAAGCTAGTGGATTGCACAGAGCTAGAAAGCTCTAAAGAATCAAGGCTCCCCCTGGCTTAGAGAATATCCAGGAAGGAGTCTTGCTTCAGGGTACATGAATTCATCTAAACTTGAGCCAAAGAACTGTCTTGAAGTTCTGAAGGAGAAGCTTGAAGAAGACTCTTGATTGTTGAATGATTTTTCTTCTTCACATGCTTTTCTTTCTTCTTCTTCTTCTTCTTCTTGAGGCACTGAGTGAATGTTCCTTGCAGCAGGATGAACTCAGGATTGAAGAAGAAGGCTGAAGAGATTTGATCTTCTCAGTTGAATGTTAATTTCTGAGAGCTGTAGATCTCTATACTGCTGAGAGTAAAACTTCTTGTATTTGTATGTCTATATCTCTCTATCTGTGTGTATATGTGTATATATCTTCTTTCAAAGGAAGCTCTTTTTATATAATCCTTTGCAATGGCTCTAATCTGAGTTTGAATCTTGTCTTCTTCTGAAATCTACAAACTGGGCTGCAAATAGCATAAAGCAAAAACAAATCCTGCAGACAGATATCCTATACGAGGATAAAGCTTTCTAAGAAGATGCAAATAAATCTGATAAAAACTACTAGAGAAAGTCACATCAGAAGAAACTCTTTACGACCAGAGAAGACTTTTTGAGTCTAACGGCTATAAAGGACAGCATGGCAGATAAAGCAACAAGATATGTCAACTAATAAGACAAATAACTTTATCAGAGAAAAGCTTAACTTATGCATAAAGAAGCAAGCAAGTATTGCTTAGAAATGATAGCATAAATTTACTGAAATAATCTTTTATAAAATATGCCAAATAAATATGAAATAAATCATAGAATAGAAGAGGACAAAATTACTAAAGACATACAGCAGAACATCGAACAACCCTCGGAGATCGTCGACCGAAGCACAGAGATCGTCGACCCATTAAACAGATAGTCGAACGATACAGATAGTCGAACAATTAAAGCAGATAGTCGAACTACCACAGCAGATAGTCGACTTATCAGAACAGATAGTCGACCTATCAAGACAGATAGTCGAACTATCAAGCAAAACAGATAGTCGACCTATCAAACAGATAGTTTAACTATCAAACAAAACAGATAGTCAACCTATCAAACAGATAGTCGAACTATCACACAAAACAGATAGTCGACCTATCAAACAGATAGTCGAACTATCACAGAAAACAGATAGTCGACCTATCAAACAGATAGTCGAACTATCACAGAAAACAGATAGTCGACCTATCAAACAGATAGTCGAACTATCAAACAAAACAGATAGTCGACCTATCAAACAGATAGTCGAACTATCAAAGAAAACAGATAGTCGACCTATCAAGACAGATAGTCGAACTATCTAACAACACAGATAGTCGACCTATCAGACAGATAGTCGAACTATCAGATAGTTGAACTATCCAAGCAGATAGTTGAACTATCAAGAAATCTGTCTGGTCAAAAGAAGTCGAGCGGGGTTCGACGATCGGCGTGGCAGATTCAACAGAACGTCGAGCTAACAAGAGTTGAACTAACTCAGAGATAGACGATCTGCTGACAGACAAACATCGACCAACTGATAAACGATCGTCGAACAGTCGATAGATGATAGTCGAGCGGCGTTCGACCATAGTCGAACAAAAAAACAACTTAACCAAATTTTCATCTGGATATGTGACAACTCTACAACTAGAGCAAACTAGCTAAACAACTAAACTTTGACCATAGATAAATCTTGGGTCAAGAGACTAAAAGAGAAGACTGAACTCAAATCCAAACTAGGGTACCAACAACCTTCATATAACCTATTTGTCTTGTGCTCCTTGTTAGCGAACGTAGAGCCCAAATACCATCCCAATCTTGTAAACTCATATAAGTAGTCATCACCACTACTCTCATCCTGAGTTAACCTCTAGAACTGATTTTCTATTGTGATCCTCTGTGCATATGGGAGATATATTGCCAAAAAAAGCATCGAAAATTCCTCCATCGAGACCTCCATCAATGGACAACCAGCAATCTGGTGCAACTCCAATTCATCTCACCATAGCTCCGCCTCTCCATCTAATGAGAAAATAGCAACGTTGACTTTCTGCCACTCCACCATCTCTATTGACATCATGGTTCTCTTAATAAGAGAGAGACAATCTTAATGCGAGAGAGCCAACACAGGAGGGTTGAAACTCATCACATGCTTCAATTGCTTTTCCGTTGCTTGCCTTGCGACCATTGGATACATGGCCACTAGTCTTACTATCATAGGCTTAACTACGTCAATTGGATCCTGGGACAGCCCATGGTTAGTGTAACACCCCCATCTGTCTCATAGGATATAACAGAAGGTCGAGGTCGGTGCCCTATGCCATATTCTACTGATAGTTAGTGGGGTTATGTGTTGAAACCATAATCCATAACCGTGCATCCTAACTCAGAGTGCATTTTAGTAGAAGTAAAGTAATTGGTTAGAACCCAACCATTTGAATGTCCACTAAACCAAATAGGAATGATAAGACAAATACAAGAAATAGTTATAGCCTTCAGGCACTACAAATTTTCCTCAAATGGTAATGTCTTATATACTTCGGCATGCAGGCCAACCAAAAATGAAACAGTCAATATAAAACACAACTTTGCTTTGGCCTTTGAGGGTCAACATATCATTTAGCAACCTTGGGCTTCAGCCCACTATTTCTCGCTTGGCTCCGCGACACCTGCATGAAATCATCCCACCCCAAAGGTGAAAACAAAGCAACGTTCAACATAACCTTACCAAATTATAACGACCCCACTGCTCGCTCATGGTGGAAGTGCTCCTTTCCTACAAAAATTTAGCATAGATATTTAAATGTAATCGGAACATTCAATTTAAGCACCATTCATCACAGATGTTGGCACCAACGGCCACACACCCAGTGAACTCAGGGAACATTTACAGTGTGCTGAGATTCAAGCCCCACCTCCGCCCCCAAGATGGTAACTTTGAGCATTTATAGTATTTCCGGGCCGAAGCCAAAGACTCACCCTATGCTACGGCAAAGTCATGCTGAGATTCAAGCCACTGACTCACTCCAAGCCGATCGTCATAAGGTTGGGTATAGTTTAGCACTTTCCCGTTGCTCAAATTGCCAGGCGCAACAAGCCTCGATGCGTTTTAGTCTCCCCTTTCGCATTCACAATAGTACATAACTCTTATACATACCAAGGCTAGCACCCATGGATTCCAAAGCTGGGACCCTTGGGCTCTCAACTCCAAGAAATTTCCCCCATGTCTCCAAGAGACTGGCCTAACAAATAATGTCCCCCAGGTCTCCACGAGACTTGCCTCACAAAATAAATGCTCACTGGAAGCTACCGTCAGTGGTAGAGCTATCACCGCGCTGTAGGGGACAAACTATCATTTCTTCCACTGATTAGTGTTTTCCTGGAGACCTACTCCAGTACTTTCACTATAACCATCTACGCACCCCGTGACTCCAAAATTAATACACTACCATGGAGTCTTCTCCAGCATACAGATAATAATCTCCAATACACACCAACCCATCTGGATGGGCTTCACACAGTATACCTATTCCATACTTTGCTTTCAGATTCTAAATACAAAGCTAATGGGGATACATGAATCAACCCGTCGGGAGGATCACTTCCACGAGTTTGTGGAGCGTATACCCTCACATGCCAAAATAAAGGACTTCACATCTCCAAGGAATAGGAACGTTAACTTAGTGGTTCGCTTCGGCCCTATGGAGGAGAAACTAGACGGATGAAAACATCCGCAATAGACTCGCCTCCGCGGATCTAGACTCGGCTCACAATTTGAAGCTCCGAAGCTCCAACAATGGGGGGATTCCTCCGTCTTATTTCTTTGCTCTCCCCTCTCTCTACCTCTTAGAATGAGAATGGGCCAAGGGAAATGAGGTTCAAACCCTCATTTCCCAACCTTATCTCATCAGGAAAGCCTCCTGACCATCGAATTGCACATAAATAAAACAAAAGGCCCTGATTTGGCCTCAAAACAATCTCCTTAGGCCCATACACGGCTTGTGACATGGTCGTGTCATAAGCCGTGTTCCGTAATCATGTAAAAATGGCCAAACTCAGACCTCGACATGGCTCTAGACACACCCGTGTCATGGGCCGTGTAGCTCAACACAGCTTTGGACACACCCGTGTCACAGGACATGTTCCTATCTGATTTCCAAATTACTTAGAAAGAACTGCACACATCTTTGGACACACCCATGTCACATCCCGTGTGAAACTATAATGGCTTTAAAGGACTCCAAATCTCAACCATCACAGACATTGGAACACAAGGCCACACATCCAGTGCACTCATGCCACATTATCGGTGTACTGGATTCCTAGGGTCCCACCACCATCCCCAGTCCTAGACCGATGGTAACTTTGAGCATTTCTTGTCTTTCCTTCTCATAGCCTAAGACTCTCACTATGCCAATGGCAAAAGCTAATTCCTTAGGAAATCAAGTAAAAGAATGACATAGAGCAGGTATAGATTAGTTATTTCCCATTGCTCAAATAGTCATGCCAATGTCAAAAGCAAAAGAAATCAAAGCGGAAGACAGGAAGTGTGTCAGCCTCCCCATTATTGTATCAAACATACATAGCCCCGTTATGTTTCAAGGCTAGTACTCACGACCATCATAACTGGGATGTAACACCATAGGTTTCTAGTACTTGAGGATTAGGGAGCTAACGCGCGGTGGTAGGAAGCTATCTCCCAACGGTAGCCTTCTTTCGTTGAGAGCATCGAGTGGTAGTGCATAGTGTTTGTTAGCTGCTGCTCAGAGGTATCCCCATTGTGTTGAGATAAAAAGAGTTGAGTCGAAGACATTGAGAGGTTATTGCGCAGTGGTATCACTAACATTGGCGGTAACTGGGCATTCTGCAGAGGCAGGAGGATCTATAAGCTACCGAGGCGCGGTAGGTAGCTACCGCCCGTTAGTAGAAAGCAAAAGCGGTTTTGTAAATGGTGTGATTAGTCTTTCCGATCTTCTTAAATATCGATCATATAGCCCAGAACCGTCCATCCTTGACCCTTAAGTAGGTCTAAGAGCTCCATTTTCCTCATTTGTTCTAATCCTTTAGGGTTTTGAGGAAGAGTTTGGAGGAGGGAGAAGAAGAGAACTTTACGCCATTGACGAAGCTTCGAAGCTTCGTTTGTTAATCCAAGGCCAGATTCGTGGAGAGGACTTGAAGGCGCACACTTTCATCCATACAAACCAAGATCTTCATGGCTAGGAAGAGGAGTTGTAAGGTAACGACATTTCTCCTCTCAATTTTTAGGATGCGTGCATGACATTCATTTTATTTTCGCTTCCTTTCAAGCATTTAGGCATCAGATCTCCTACGTGAGAAGGGTACGGGTCGCCATGGTTCAAGAGGAGCCACTAGGTCGATTGAGTCCGTCCCCGACATGATGTTGCATTAGTGATCCGCTCTTTTAGTGGATTAGGCATTGTGAGTGAAGTTGTAGTCAGGACCATTAGTCCAACTTGGTGATTGCATGACGAGCACTAGGGATTTTGATAGAAATCTGAATGCGGCGAAGACGCCGTTTATGATTTTTGACCTCTTTCGTGTGAGAACGAATGGTGATTTAGGGCAGAATTGATAAGGTTGATTGTGAAGGATGGACTTGGTCTTCGTGGTGGGCTGGTTAGCCCATGACGTTGTAAGTCATGTGTGGAGAGTGTCCCGATGAGACAAGTCCCCTTCTATGAAACTGACAAGAACGCCAAACTTTGGACAAGCCCGAGCGATGAAGCCCATGAGCGGGTGGGTTCAAGCAAGGGTTCTTAGCATCGGTTTGTTTGTGTGTCTGAACATACATATGAGTCAGAGCTTGCAGGCAAGCCCGAGTTTGATACAAATGAGTGGGTAGGGCCTAGGGAAGAGTTTCGTGTTGTGGCTTGAATGTCGTTAGGGGAAATTAGAAGTGCCCGTATGGATGATTGTGTGTGCTATGCATGGTGATTTGCTAGATTCATTTGTGTTATAGGGTGCCTTGGGTGAAACCCGGTTTTGCATACATACTGCATTATAGGCCCCTTTTATTAAATGTTCAACCTAGAAACGTGTTTGTTTTATGAGACATCCAAACTTGTTGCTTTAATCTCTATGTATTTTTTCATATGAAGTGCTGACTTGTAGGGTGATGGAGTGCCCCGGGGTCCTCTAAGGATGTCTAGGAGGAGATGTGTTGGTTACATAGTTGATGTTAGCCTTTACTGACCAATGTTACAATAATTTTACAATGCAAGGTTACTCATATGCTGTAGCAAGCTCGTTGTCCAAAAAGGCCTAAGCCTCATGAAGTGTACTATTTTATAGTACTTATGATTTGTTGAATGTCATGCTTAATGCATTGTATTTCCGGCTTGCATGCCGAGATAGCCTACGGGTGCTAAGGTTTGTTAATCTGTTTGTTATTGCTATAGTTTTGTTATCATTTGTTTGTTGTAAGGCCTTAAGTTCATGTTCGACTCCTATGGATGTGGATAACTTCTGTGCTGGTTGTGTGTTACCTCTGTCTTGTTGTCTGTGTTTTTAGATGTGTAGTTCTTTTTATCACTGTTTAATGCTAAAGATGTGACATCTATATTTTGTGGGGCCCCGACCGGACTCATATTATATGGTCATTATAGGGGAGGTGTTACATGGGCACTCCGGGCTCAATAACTCAACATGCTACCCACCTTGTCTCATGTACACAGGATTCACAACCAAAAAATAGCCGACTGGGCGCTACCGCCAACGGTAGCACTACCGTCAAGTGGTAGCTGACAGAACTTTGACTCTATTCATTTTTCTGGGTATTTCCTTGAGTTACCCTCCAGGACTCCATACAGCACTCTACAATAATCAGAACCTGAAAACAACATAAATTACGAAGTATTCTCTGGCATATAAAGAACATTAAATCCATCATCAATCTAGACCAACTTGTTTGGATGGGCTTCACACGGTATGCCAATGTTCTTACTTCGATTCCAAACTCTATATATAAGTTTCTACTGGGGATAAATTGTATCGACCTAAAGGAAACCTCACGCTCTCCACCCATTGGTGGGGGTTTCAATTCTAACATGTAAAAATAAGGACTTCACTTATCTAAGAAGAGAATCATTACCCTTGAAGTTCTCTTGGGTTCTATGAATTCAAATCCAACCGGTAGAAAGAACCACACCGGATGCTCTCCGTGGATCTAGACTCGACTCGTGATTTGGAGCTCTGAGCCTCCGTCAATGACAGGATCCCCCCTTCTTATTCCTTTGCTCACCACTTTCTCTACCTCTTAGAAAGAGAAGGGACTCAAATAAATGAGGTGTAAACCCTAAGTCCTCGGCCTTATAACAGCAGAAAAATCCTCCAATCGTCAGATCTCACTTACAATTGACGAGCAACCACGATTTGATCTAAAATTTCTTTTCTGAGCGCTATTGCCATGTGGTATCAAGCTACTGTAATGCGGTACCTCGGTCGGTTGCTTCTTTAGCAAGCCTACCGTTTAAACCCTCTACAAAATCATTGACACGTGGCTTCTAATAACTGGAACACTACCGTCGCGTAGTATCGACACTACCACTGTGCAAAAGTAAATTTGACGTATCGTTCCACCGGCTTCATCGTAAGGTTTACTACCGCCACCGGTACCCTACTACCGACGGGCGTTAGCTCATAGAGAGCTATAACAAATAAATCCACAATGCTGCGGCCAACGATAGCGCTTTCGTCAGACGGTAGCATTCTGTTAGCTATTTCTGTGCAAATTTTGGGGCGTTACAAGCTTAAATCTAACTAGGAAGAACTTTTCGTCGATAAGGAAGCACTCAAAATAGAGCCTACATATTGCAGTCATATGAAGGCGGGGATGTAATACCTCCCACACCCTCTCAGAACACAACACACAACCGAGGGGAGTCTTATGCAAAGAATAGCCGCCTTGCGGTAGCATCAGCGCACATGCTATTCTGTACCACAAGACACCTATACTACCGGCCAATCCGATATCACAACGCCAACCAAATGAAAAAGAAGAGCATAGAAGTCATAGTATCACAATAAGTAAATGTCCAAACACTGTACATGAATAATAAGGAACTATATCGGTTCCTTTAAATCAGAGTACACAAAAAATGCATGAAGGATACACCACATCGCTCAAACTCACATTGGTCATCAAAGGCAGTGAGGGTATCATCATATCAGGCCCTGTCCCCTTGGCCTGGCTGCCCTCCTACATAGTCTGCTTCTATTGCTGCTTTATTCGCTGGGTTTCCTCTTAAAATGGTATACGTAGCAACCGTTAGTCATAAAGACAAAGTGACTATCATATTCCCTCACCCTAACGACTCTTAGGCATCGGGCGGGAGAAAGGAGAAAAAGTACAACACATATATAACTGTGAGCACATGCAGGTGGTATATTTCTATTCATCATCATAATTGCAATAGGAGTCTATAACAAGTAATAACATAATTCTACACATGTAATTCTATAAGAGCAAGAGCAATAAACTATGACATATAATTCTACAATACAAATAGAACTTAACTTATAAAAATGCTAATACAAATTTATAAGTTAAGGATTGACTTAACAGAAAGTAACTCATCATATAAAAGTGCCCATATAATTTTAAATAATGAGGATCTTATGTGATGCAATGCATTGCAATGATTTATGATGCACCCATGCAACTCACGCACTCTGTTTTGCTATGTCGACATAGTCCTTTAGTTCGTATTTTTCGAGCATGTAGCTAACATCTCAGGCGTCATCCGTTGTGGCCAAACAGTGAGAGTAGAGCAGGCTTCTCCACTTTTATGCGAGTATGCATACTACTAGGCCTAGGCCTCCATATGCCTCAACACTAAGAACACAACATCGTAGCCTCTGCATACTACGACTCAGAGGGGTCTCGAGTAGATGTGCACCAAGAACACATCCCAAATTGGCCTATCATCGTGGATTGGAACGAGCCTCTGGGAATGTATCACCAAAGGACCAAGCTCAACCGTCCACTGGCATGGAAGGATCCTTGGGAGTTAGCACCGAGGACAAAGCCCAACCGCCCAAGGTCCATATGTTAAAATTTTATATAACGGAAGACGGGAAACCAGGCGTAGGAACACTCAACCTATCCGTGCCCAAATAAACCAGATGCAAACCAGAAGAGCAAGAATATTATACTAAACAATCTTTACAAGACGAGACATACATGGAGAGACATGATTCGCCAAAATATCCAAAGGGAAAGCAGAAACAATACAAGGCAAAACTAGCCACCTGGACTGAAGAAGTAACTGCCGGTTCTACTGCTATCCGCTATGGAGTCCTCTCAACCCGCCTAGTCTCCAAACTGCAACCAAGTCGCGTGGACTGCCTGTTATTCCAATGCTGAACTCTAACTGCCGATCTGCAAGCCGCTTAACTGCGAGGTCACCTAGCTGTCAGACTGCGCAAGATGCTGCTGAACTAAAAAGGCTTCCAAAAGCGGACAGCTTATTGAACCGGAAAACTAGTTGCCGAAGAGAAACCGCCTAGCTGCAACCCGCGAACTACTGTTAACTGCTGGTTTCTATTCGTAGAGTCCTCACTGTCCCTGACCACAGTAAGAACCAAGTCCTGGCCTTCTAGTACTATCTACACAACCTGCACAACACAACCCGGTCAATCTTCAACCTGCACATCAACTATCCGTTAGTTCACTTACTATTCATTCGCTTCTAATTGATGAAATAGGGGGTCCTATTTATAGACACGATGAGGAGTGTGGTCACTGCCCTAGCCGATAGGATAACCTCTCCATCCCACTGCAAGAACCAAGTGTATCTGCAAGCCACTGATACACAGCCAGTCCGCCGCGACTTGAGTAAGATAGCCTGCCCGCCAATAACATCACCAAGGCCGGATAACAACCTCTATCCGCCTTATTTCCGAAGGCCTAACCAGGATCCCACCACCAACCGAGCTCTGCAGCAACACCTTATCTGCAAATCAGTAGACACCGCTCTAGTCCGCATACCCTGAGCCCGCAGCTAAGGAACCAACATATACTACCGGACTCGGTGGACAAGGAGAACAGTCCGCATGCCTAGGAAGACACAACACTAGTCCGCACACCCAAGTTAGCAATCATGGCAGACCAGCCAAACTTCTCAACTAGGCGGATACAGCTCCAGTCCATACGCCTTGTGGACTCAACTTTGTCCGCATTCCCCAAGCTCGCAACCAAGGCACATGGCACTGCTGCCGAGCTTGGTAGACTGAGAAGCAGTCTGCGCTTAACTGCACGATCTTGCCGGACTGAGCCAAATTTTTTCTTGGTTCAAAACCAACCAAGTCCACACCAACGTCCACAAGGGCCAGTCCGCGATTACTGGTAGACACTAGAAATAGTCCTCTAATGCCGGCGACCTCCAGCTCAAGTCTGCTCTAACCGGCGATCCTTGCAGCTTCCACCAGCCGCATCACCAGAGCTAGAGTAAGGCATCTGCCATGCCGGTTTGCTGAGCTCCAGCAAGTCCGCCTCTTGCCGGACTCCACGGATATAGAAGCTCTCGACCCTATTACCTTCTGGGATCCAACTGCCTGCTGAGCATAAGCTGACCTGGCTGGCCGCCGCCTCTGTCTGCATAGTCTGCGTGAACAGACAACCCATGCTGCCAAAAAACAAGCCATCTGCAATAAATCTGCAGACCTGGCTAACCGACAGTCTTGACTGCATGGATCACACGGACATGTCGCTAATGTCGCCCAATCACCCACTTTCACTTCACCATTTTCAACACTCCCCCTTGAAGTGAGAAGTGGTGAGCAAACCCAGTAGTTCTGGTAACCTTGCACCTGGTCCCTTCGATAGCGCCTTCGATAAGATGTACAAGACATAGTCCCCTCCCCACATATCATGGACCATGAGGGATCCCTCCAGCATCTTCCAAAGGGAGCCATGCTTCCCTCTGCCTTCTCCTTCAACCTCGACCTCAACTTGTGCGTCACAGGAGTATCACCAACGATCTTGGGCACAAGGCCACAAGCTTCAACTCCTCTGAGAGTAGTCACCTCCTCAGCCTTAGTGTCACCCACTTCATTGACTCCAGTGGTGTCTTCACAGCTAGATGGCACTTGCTCGATCTGAGGGCCTGTAAGGAAACATGAGACCAAGCTCACCGCATTTCCTGCAGAATATCGAGCTGGTGGGTTGGTGATTCTATTCGATCTCTGAAGAACTTGATCACGACTAACCACCTCCGCTGCTTTTTCTGAACCAGCTCTGTTCCCAAGCAAACCCGAAACAATGCTGTCCTTGCTTCCTGAACAAGAAGCCACCGCACTGGAACCAGAAGCACTTGGAGTAACCCTCCCTCTACTACCTAAACGAGAAGCCTCCGCTCTTGAATTAGAACTGCTCGGAACATCGCTCCCCTTGCTATGTGAAAAAGAAGAACCTAGAGCAACACTCCCCCTATTTACTAAACTAGAAAAACCGTCTTCGAGCCAGAAGCACCTAGAGCATCGCTCCCCCTACTTCCTAACCAAGATGCCTCTGCCCTGGAGCTAGAACAACCTGGAGCTCCATGTGACACAGGCATCTCCACCGGAACCTTAGCAACAGCCTCCTCCAGCCCACCATCGGACCTGCTCACCTCTAACTCAACATCTGAGCTACCCCAATAAAACGTTAGCTCATCGAAGGCAACGTCTCTCGACACGATGAACTTCTTCATCACAAGATCCATACACCTCCATCTCATTTTCTGCTCATCATACCCAACGAAGACTAGCTTCGTCTTGAGAGCATCCAGAGTGTGTACAAAGTAGGTAGATCCAAATACCCAAAGGTGCTTCATGCTAGGCTTTATCTTGAACATTAGCTCATACAGAGTCTTCAAGTTGATTGGACTCAGAGGCATCTGATTGATGACATGAGCCGCACAGTCCATCCCTTCTGCCCAAAAGACCTTAGGAATGCCTTTGCACTGAAGCCAACACTTGCAGGTCTCTGTTAAAAGACAGATCTTCTGATATGCTACTCAACTTTGTTTTGGAGTATGTCCACAAGAGAGCTCCCTTTAGATACCATGTTCTATGCAAAAGTTAGAGAACATGGTTGAGACAAACTCACCTCCGTTGCCCATTCTCAACATCTTGATCCGTAGACCAAGCTGGCCCTCCACAAGCTTCTTGAACTCCACAAACAAATGAAATGCATTTGACTTCTCCTTCAAGAAGTACACCCAAGTATACCTCGAGTAGTCATCAACCAATATCAGCATGTACCTGCTGCCTCCAAGACTGGCGGTGATGGTCAGTCCCAGATCATCATGGACAACCTCCAATGTTTCCTTATACCTGGACTATGCCTTTTCAAACGTAAAGCGAAAAGATTCACCGTGTTGACATCCCGCGCAAGCTTGACCGTCGCCGGAGGATGACATCCTAGGCAAGACTCTCATGAGGCTTCTCACCGCCATTGCTTTCAGCTTGTCCATCCCCACGTTCCCCAGTCTTTCATGCTAGATAGCTGCACTATCACTGTCCTTCAACCGATCAGCATCAGAACTTGTTGACGACTCAACCAAGTCCTTCCCATTGCTCCCAACATAAGCGACATTCATCGAGTGTAGGAAAACCTTACACTCCTTCTTGAGGTGACCAGGTTGCTTGCATTTATATCACCTTGGTCCTTCCTTCCTCTTCCCATCACGCCTAGGAGAAACACTCCTCTCGTGCTGATCATAAGTAGAGGGACCAACCTCCGCAGCCAACTTCACCTCCTTGTTGAACAACCAATTGAGGGAAATTCAAACCTCCTCAGCTGATCGGCATCCGCTGATGTGGTACAAGAGTTCCGATAAGATAACCTGCTTGAGAATAGACTCTGCTTTCGCGTTTGTCTCATTCCATGCTCTAATCACTTCAACATTGCCAACAGTAACCTCTTGCCTTTCGTTTCTACAAACCACCTCCCATAGGTCCTCGCTAAGAAGATAGAATTACATATATGACTTCCACATTACAAAGTTAGTCCATGTAAGAAGCTCCATTCCAAGATCCTTGCAAAACCATCTTCCATTGCACATAACCCTGGTTCACTTAGACTCATAGAAGCACTGAAGCAAACTGCCGGTTGATCCACTACACAAGCCTCTGTTCCCTCTATTACCATGGTAAAATTTGATATAGTGGAAGACGGGAAACCAGGCGCAGGAACACTTAACCTATCCGAGCCCAAATAAACCAAATGCAAACCAGAAAAGCAAGAATCTTGTACTAAACAATCTTTATAAGGCAAGACATACATGACGGGACATGATTCGCAAAAATACTGAAAGGGAAAGCAGAAACAATACAATGCAAAACTAGCTGCGCGGACTGATGAAGTAACCTCCAGCTCTACTGTTATCTACTACGGAGTCCGCTCAATCCGCCTAGTCTCCAGACAACAACCAAGCCGCGGGACTGTGCATTATTCCAATGCTAAACTCTAACCACCGATCTACAAGCCGCATAACCGCGAGGTCTCCTAGCCGCCAGACTGTGCGAGCTGCTGCCGAACTGAACAGGCTGCCAGAAGCGGACAACTTATTGAACTGGGAAACTAGTTGTAGAAGAGAGACTGCCTTGCCGCAACCCGCAAACTGCTGTTAACCACTGGTTGTTATCCGGAGAGTTCGCACTATCCCTGACTGTAGTCAGAACCAAGTCTTGCCCTTCCAGCGCTATCCGCACAACCTGCATAGCACAACCCGGTCAATCTTCAAACCACGCGAATACAAAAATCCAGTCCGCAGCAACTATCTGCGAGTTCACTTACAGTTCATTCGCTTCAAATTGATGTGGCAGGGCTCCTATTTATAGGCACGGTGAGGAGTGTTGTCACCACCCTAGCCGATAGGATAACCACCCCATCTTGCGGCAAGAACCAAGTGTATACGCAAGACGCGGATACACAGCCAGTCCGCCACGAACTGAGTAAGATAGCCATCCCACCAATAGCATCACCAAGGCCGGATAGCAACCTCTATCTGCCTTATCGCCAAAGGCCATGCCAGGATGCCGCCACAAGCTGAACACTGAAGCAACACCTTATCCGCTTATCAGCGGGCAATGCTCCAGTCTGCTCACCCTGCGGACTCACCTCCAGTCAGCGTACCCCGAGCCCGTAGCCAAGGCACCAACGTCAACTGCCGGACTCAGTGGACAAGGAGAACAGTGCGCATGCCTAGGCACACACAACACCAGTCCGCACACCCAAGTTAGCAATCAAGGCAATACAACCAAACTGCTTAAATAGGCGAATACAGCTCCAGTCCGCACGCCTTGCGGACTAAACTCCTGTCACATTCCCCAACCTCGCAACCAAGGCACACGACACTGCAGCCGAGCTTGGCGGACTGAGAAGCAGTTCCTGATTAACTGTGTGATCTCGCTGGACTTAGCCAAAATTTGACTTGGTTCAAAACCAACCAAGTCCACACCACCGACCATAAGGGCCAGTCTGCGCTTACTAGCGGACACTGGAAACAGTCCCTAATCCTGGCATCCTCCAGCTCTAGTCCGCTCTAACTTGCAATACCTGTGGCTTCCATCAACCACATCACTAGAGCTAGACCAAGACATCTGCCATGACGGCCTGCCGAGCTCCAGCCAAGTCTGCGTCTTGCCGGACTCTGCGGATATAAAAGCTCTCCACCCGGTTACCTTCTGGGATCCAACTGCCTGCTGAGCATAAGCCAGCCTGGCTGGTCGCCGCCTCTATCCGCACAGTCCGCACAAATAGATAGCCAAGGCCGCCAAAGAACAAGCCATCTGCAACAGCTCTGCCGACCTGGCTAACCGCTAATCCTGTCCACATAGACCGCGCGGACAGGTCTCCCAGGTCGCCAAATCACCCACTTTCACTTCACCATTTTCAACATAATTTGCCAACTCCGGTCAGTGTGACGACTGGCGAGCCCGTAGACCTTCCACACTATCCTTAACCGAGGATTTTGACACCGCATTTCAACGCACACTGCATGCAATTACACTTAGACATGCCATTAAATATCTAAGGGCTCCAACCGGGTCCCTTCTTATCATACCAAACCATGTGCTAAAAAGCACGCAAGGGCTACCTTAGCATGGGAGACTAATCCTCTTAGTTTTCAATCCCATCATATCCTCATTACTTAAGATAATTGACTAACAGAGTAGGATCTATGGTGGAAGCCTTTGTGGGGATAAAATAACCTTCCACTACTATTACATAGATCCTAGGGTCAGATTCTTCCAATAACATTCTGACCCTTCGCTTCTAGAGGCCAAATCCTTCCTTCCAGCAGATTGGTAGTTTCATGACCCCTAGCTCCTTATAATTCATTTCTGACCCCAAAATTATATCTTATAGTTAACATTGGAAATATACTCAGATTATTAGATCCTTTTTGAGTAACCTCTCTCTGATACCACTTGAAAGTTATTACTTCAAGGTTAGCTAGTCACCTAGAGGGGGGGGGGGGCTTAATAGGTCTTTGAAATTTCCTAAGTCTTTTTTCTGTTCTCTTACTAAGTGATCTAGAGCTTGTCCTTAATACCTGCAAAATGAAAGAAGAACAAACACCACAATAAAGCACACAGATATTTATTGTTGTTCCCTAACTGGGTACATCCATTTTCCCTCCCACCTTTCTAACTTATGTTAGACAAGGCACACACTCCTCCAAAATGCTCCATAGAGCTTACACCTCTGGCCCTCAGTCTTACACTCTGTTTCTCTTCAGAACCCTACCTCAGAACAACAAAGGTTCCTACCTCAGAGCCTTGCAGTGCTCCTACAACTCAGTGGTTCTCAAACCACCTACCTCAGCCTTATCTATAAGGCCTACACCTCAGGCTCTTTAGCCTTACAACTTCAGACACAAGGACCTACTCTCAGAGTGATGTAGCACTCCTACAGCTCAGTACCTTTCAAGGTACCTACCTTAGTACCCTTCTAGGCACCTTCAGCTCAGTGACACACTTTCACCTACCTCATGCCAAAAGGCCCTACACTCAGTCTCCTCCAAGACCTACACTCAGTGACACACTTGTCACCTACAGCTCAATGACTCAAAAGTCACCTACCTCAGCCTTATCTCTAAGGCCTACTACTCAGGCTGGGAGGAAAATCATACTCTCAGATCCACACTTGGATCCTACCTCAGTACCCCAGCAGGGCACCTACCTTAGTGACTAATTAGTCACCTACAACTCAGGCACAAAAGGCCCTACAGCTCAGATTCAGACAATCTAAATCCTACAGGAGCACAATAAGGAAAGTTAAAATATTGACTCAGAGATAAATCTCATAGTCTACCTTACTGGACTGATAAGATAGCAGTCCAGCCCTCTTACTGTAGAAGGAATTAGTCTTCTTCTACAGCTAACTATTTCTCTACTGCACTGAAGAACTGCTATATGCTGTTGAAGGCTGATGGCCCTTCATAAAGCTATCTTTTCTTGCTGATTGGATGAATCAGCCACCTTGTTCTCCAAAAAAAAATCTTGGTGAACTGGAAAAGCTTCAGCTATCTTTCTCCGCCTGCTGACATGCGCTGCTGGATATGGCTTTCAAGCTCGTCGGAGAAGATGAACTCCAGCCGCCTCTGTTTTTCGTATTATGTCTTTGTTAACCCTAATCCCCTTTTCTCTCTTCTTTTTATATTTATTGATTTGAATCAATGACACAATTTGAGTGTGGGCCCAGCCAAGGATGGTGAGCGCCACCTCCCTCAGAAGAGGACAAATAGTAGCTTCTGACGCTACTGTAGCATTCCCGCAATGGCATGAAATACTTTTCTTGTGCTTGACGAATGGTGAGCTAGGATCGACGAATTCTAAAATCAGTTCGACAAATTCTGAACTGGGCTCGATAAACTCAGAATCTCAAACTTTAACTTTAGCTCGACAAAAGTTGAGCTGAGATCGACGAATTCTGAAATCAGTTCGACGAATTCTGAACTGGGCTTAACGAACAGAGAATCTCAAACTTAAACTTAAGCTCGACGAAAGGTGAGCTGAGATCGACGAATTATGAAATCAGTTTGACAAATCCTGAACTGATCTCGACGAGCTCAGAATCTCAAACTTTCACTTTAGCTCGACGAAAGGTGAGCTCAGCTCGACGAACTCAGAATTCAGTTCGACGAATTCTAAACTAGCTCTTCTTTAGAAGCGTTGAGTTAGCCTGCTTCACTCAATGCTTCTGGACTTAGGGAATTTTTGTTGGCTTTGTGTCAACGGTTCCATCTCAATTGTCTCAGTGGCTTCTTCTTCACAGCTGTGACTATCTTCTGTCTCAGTTGTTTCTTCTCAACTGTCTTAGTGGTTTCTTCTTCACAACGGTGACTATCATCTGTCTCAGCAGTTTCTTCTTCACAACTGAGACTATCTCCTATCTCAGCGATTTTGCTGAGACCAACACTTCTCTCAATGTTTTGTGTTGAGCTTCTTAGTTGTCTCATCGGTTATGCTGAGACATTCTTCTCAGCTGTCTCAGCTGTCTCGATGCTTTTGCCTTCGTCAAATTGTTTGACTTCTAGCTTCCTCTTTTTGTTCACCTGTCCAATCAAGGACAACCTACATGCATGAACTTATGCACACATCAAATACATTATGCCCCTGAGCATGATTGGTGATGCCTCTTCAAATCCTGAGGAACATTATAGGGCACAATTCCCAACAATCTCCCCTTATTTGAAGAAGGCAGAAAACCCATCCATGCTAAGGTGAATCAACACAAAAAGTATCATGATAGGCCTGATGAGACATTATTATGACAACTAGCCATCCCAGTATAGGATAACTCCCCCTAGATAAGATGGCTTAACACTTTGATTGAATAACTAATAGTAATGGCGAGTTATCAATCATTAACAATGTAACAGTATGATTAATAACAAAATCTTTATTAAACATTGACAAGGTAAACATTATGATTAAGATATACCTAATCATTAACTAATTCAAAGAGCCTTAGGCAAACAATAGTAGCAAAACTTATGATTATAAGATATCTATTAAAGAACAGCATATTCATTAATCACAGATATATAAATGAGAATTGCATACACATTTATCACATCAATATAGTCAGGGCTAACTCATCTTAATTTAATTGATAGAGATTTGATATTGCTATACTGTTGATATTCATTAGAAGATATTGATTAAATATTTAAAGAACCCTAAGTCATGCAGCCTCATCTCAGCTCTTCTTTGATGAACTTGAATCAGCATCCTTGGTAGCAGTAGTTTTCTTCAATTTTCTGCCTTGTTCTCCTGCCATTTGAAGTAAAGGAATGTCTTCGGAATATATCTGGGAGGCATTTTCTTAGGGTTTCTCTTCCTTACCAGATTTTCTTTGAATACTCTTTCCCTTAGGGAATTTCTTTCCAAATGCTTTATTCATTCCTCAGAAGGATATACACTCTCAATATTCTTTAAGATTTGTCCTTGGCTTACCCAAGCATTGATAATGATGGATTCAGAGGCATCACTTAGCTGTTCATGATCATGATGATCTTTGTTCTGAGCTCTCCTCTTTGCCATGAACTCTTCAGCCATCTGAGTTCCTTCCCTCTTTCTTTTGGCAGCAAGTTGTGCATCCTGTACAACTCTAGCTTGTGCTGGGAAGTCTAGGTCCTCTAGCCTCTTTTTATCCAGAAGGGGAAGGTGCAGTGACACCCTGGTGCCTTGACTTACATTGAAGGCTTGATCTTCAATGAGTGTTGCTATCTTAGCATGGCTGCTCTCCCCTTTTCTGCCTTCTTCAAAGATGATATGTTACAGTAGGGTGCAGTTGGCTTCATTTTTGCTTGATATAGATTGGAATATTCATCCATTGTCAGCAAGCAGCTCATTTTTTAGAAGAATTGCCTCCTGCATAGAGTGGAGAGCAATATTGGTTACATGCTGATTTACATGAGCTGCTGCACCCCTGATCACCTCATCATCTGCACTAACAAAATTCTTGACAAATCCTATGTCAGCTGTAGAGAGGTTTTTGCTTGTGTCCATGGATTTCATGAGGGTGGTTAGCTTTATGCCAGCAGTGCCAGCCATATCAAACCAGGTGGTGACCTATTTGATTAAGTTAGAGATTTCTTATTTATTTTCCTTGAATTTAATTGACAATTCATCCCTTAGCTTGGCAACTGACTGGTCAACATACTCCATGAGGGTTGTGTTCTGAGCATCCAGGAGTGCTTTGATATTATTTAGGAGTAACTCATTAGAGATTTGGGTAGTGGTTGGTTGGTTTAATAGAGGAGGGATATATTCCGTAACAGGGACCTGTGAAGACTCCCCCTCAACTACAACACCTATAGAAGGAAACATTTCCTTAGCTAAAGGTGTATTAACATTACTAATTAAGACGGTATTTGTATTACCTGTAGTGGGTGAAGACTCAACTATTCTGGTGACAACTTGGTCCAAGGTTGTCAAATCTGTTGGAACCCGTAGTCGGATTTGGGCTAGGTAAACTGAGTTAAGATATTACCCAACATATATAGATCAGGGTCATAGTTGTGTCTTAGAGTGTAGGTCTAGTCCCTTAAGGCAACAGTTCAAAGGACCAGCCTCCAACACTGCCAGAGACTCAAGACTAAGAAGATTAAAGACTTAATAAAAAGGAGATCTGCATTCGTCAAACTCCGGTCGACGATCGTCGTGCTCAGCACGACCAACCTAGAGACAATTCTCTGAGCTGAGCTCGATGAAATTAGGCCTTAGCTCGACTATCTCTTAACATAGTAATAACTCCTCTATCAAACTTCAGTCGACGAACTAAGAACATCAGGTCGACAAACTCTGTCCTCAGGTCGACTAACACATCAACTCTCAGCGCCAAAATTGACTCAGCGCCACAGTTCCCTCAAAGCCAAAGATCTCTCAACGCCAAAATTTATTCAGAGCCAAAAGTTCACTCAACGCTCTCAATGCTATCAATGACTCAACACTCTTAAATGACTCAACTCCAAAATGGTTATCTAACACTCAAAGCTAGAGGACATCTCACTCAACGCCAAGATCAATACTTCAATACTCAACATTAGAAATATTCTAAGTCCAGACTGTAGACTCAGCTCCACGATCTTGGATCTCAGCTCGACGAACAACCGCTCTCAGGTCGACGAAATCACAGGTCAACAAAAAGCCATTCTCAGGTCGACAAAAGCTATTCTCAGGTCGACGAAAACTGTAAGGCATATTGTCATTTATTCTTTCCTTTTCTTTCTCCTTGTCTTATACTACTATAAGCCGTGTATTTCCTGGATAATCAATGCTCTTATATCTTTTAAATTGAGCCATTACTGGCAGCATTGATTACTAATATCCTTCATTGAATTAACTACTTATATCTCTGGATAGACATAGAATAGAATATATGACAACATACTTGCCGTTTTCATTTCCGATAGTTCGGCTAAGCATTTATTGCAGATTTTTGAATTCGACCAAGCTACAGATATCATTTGAGGATCTCTCAGAAAAAGGCAAGTCACAAAGAGCTAAGAAAAATAGAGAAGAAAAGTGATACACAAAAACTCGTGTGCCATCAACAAGCAACACACAGGAAAAAGCTTACAGACATCAAAAGTGCAGTGAAAATAGTTCTCAGAAAAACTACTACTCTCAAGAGAAGAAGAAGGAACAACCATCACCATCAAGAGTCTTTCTTCCTTTCTCTCTTTTCTTTCAGGGATCTCAAGTGACAAGCTATTCAAATCAGTCAAGGATCTCTGAAGAGCTAAAAGGCCTACTCACCCTTTTGCAAAGCTTCCACTCCTGAACTAGTCAAGATCTCAGGGGGTGCTTTGACAACAACACAAATCCACTAGTCTTCTCTCAGTTGTATTTGAGAAAGAGAAGAACACTATCACTCTCTCATTCCCACCTCTATACAGGGTTTTAATTCCCTTCAAAATTATTCCTGGTTGCAAGTCTCCTAACAAAAAGACTTGAGGATTAGTTTTTGAGCACCTGATCAAAAGCTCGTTGGTGGCATTCCCCTGATCAAAACCTGTAGTTGATTCCTACCTATGGTGGTAGAAGAGTGGATGTACCCAAGTTTGGGGAACCACTATAAATTTCTTGTGTTGTCTGTGTGGTTGTGTAGTTTTTGCTTTGTGCTTGTGCTGTGATATATTCTTATTGTGTAGCTTAGTTTATCCGCTACACTTGTGCACCTATACACTTATACTATAACAACCTATTTTATTAAAAGATCTTTTATTTCAGTAAAAATCAAAAGATTTCAATAACTCTATTAACCCCCCCCCCCCCCCTCTCTAGAGTTTTTCAGAGCTTACCCTAACATTCAATTGGTATCAGAGGGTGGTAAATCACATCATACAGGCTTACACCTGGATTAACTAAGATCCTCAAGATAATCTCTGAATAAATCTTATTAGACTCTCTGATTATATTTTATTTGTCTGATATCATGACACAAAACAAGGATTATGCCAACACCAGACCTCCAGTTTGCAACTTGCAAAAGTTTGGAATCTGGAAGGCAAGAATCAAGCTATACATGAACTCTATTGATGAAGACATTTTTAATTCCATTTTGACAAGACCGGCAGCTCCAGTGGCCTTTACTTCAACCATAGTAAATCTTAGTACAGTGCCTCCTCCAGATCAAGCAGATGCACACAAAAAGGCAAAGATTGTTGATGCTAGAGCTATGAACATACTGGCCCAGACTATGTCAGATTACATATTTCAGAAGTTTGCTGAATGAACATCTACCAAAGCCATTTGGGATTCCCTCAACCAAATGGTAGCAGGTTCTGCTGATGAGAGGAAGGATAGAAGATCCAACCTCATATCTCAATATGAAAATTTCAGGAAAGATGATGCAGAATCTGTGGAAATAATATACAACAGGCTGAGCTCCATTATCAGTGAGCTCAGAACATTGGACAAAGAAATCACTCTGACTGAGGTCAATGACAAGATCCTCATGTGCTTCCCCAGCACATGGGACTCTAGAATCTGGCCCATCAGAAAAGCCAGAAGCATGACATAAATCTCAACAGAATCTCTGCTTGGAAAGCTCAAATCCTATGAGCAATTGATCAAGTCAAAAGAAGCTGAAATTGAACCAAAGGCTTCAACACCTACTAGAAAGGAACAGAACTTGGCACTCAAAGATGCAGAAGAATCTTCTAGCTTATCAGCAAATGAAGAACTTATGAGTTTTTTGCTAAGAGATTCTATAAAATGGCAAGGAAGGACTTCAGGAGAAAGCCCTCAAGGAAGGAACATAAACCCAGGTATGACAAGACTCCTTTTAAAGAGGTTGTCTGTTTTGGATGTAGGAAACCTGGACACTTCATCTCAGAATGCCCAGAAGTCCAAAAGAAAGATAGAAGGCAAGATAAGGATTCAAGAAGACATCAACATAGCAAGGCCTCCTCCAGCAAGTACAAAAAAAAGGAGAAGGGCTTTGTAGCTAAAACCTGGAGTAATACTGAAGAAGAAACATCCTCCTCCAGTTCCAGTGAAGATAATGAAGAAGAAAAGAAGGCAAGAGAAATGTGCCTTATGGCAATTGATGCTGGAAGCAGCAGATCAGATTTAGAAGAATCAAGTGATGAAGAATTCCTCTCTGAAGAGGATCAGGTAATTGCTTCATATGATTTTCAGTCTAAAGAATTTCAATCTGAGTTTAAACTCTTATGTTTAGACCTAATAGGATCTGAGAAGGAAATCAAATTTCTCAGAAAAAACTGTTAGAACAAGAAAAATTCATTGTTGAAAATGAAAAATTATCTGAAGAATTAAATCTGGCTAATCAACAAATAGTATTTCTAAAATCTTAATTAAGTAAGGCTATGGAACTAGTAGAAACCTTAAATGGTAGAAGTTTACAACTGATAGATATAACTAACATAGTTAACACAAGATCTAATAATAACAAACTAGGATTAGGAGCCTCATCTAGTGAACAAATCCTAATTAAGAAAAATAAACTATCAAAACCTATTAACTTCATTTCTGAAAGTGGAAAGAAAAACACTGAACAAGTAGAGAAAGTTAATGAAGTTCTTAAACAATTAGAACTTAAGAAACCAATCATAAGAATAAAAACAAACAACCTAACTATGTTCAGCAAATTTCGTCGAACTCAGAACGACGAAATATGTATGGTTTGTCGAACTCAGAACGATGAACTATGAATGCAAATAATAATGTAATTTATTCTTCAAACTGGGATCGACGAAACCAGTATGGTTCGTCGACAAGAGATCGACGTTTTTGGGGCTCTGAGAATGGATATTTCCATTCTTCAAGCAGAGATCAATGAACTCAATTCTGATCATCGAGCTCAGGTCGACGAACATACTCGAATTTGTCCAACTCAGTTCATAACCAGAGTAACCTAAAAACAGATAAACCTTTTATTCCATTTAGTCAGTGGGTCATACCTCCCAGAAGGTATCATCCTATAGGTTATAAGGATCAACCTGAATGTTCATTCATTTCAAGCTTTAGTTATGTCCAACATCAAGGACCCAAGGTGTAACACCTCTACACGTCAAGAAGAATATAATAGAGGGTCCGGCCGGGGCCCCACACAATATTCCACAACAGGCGGAGATGCTACTAAAAAATATCATACGACCCAACGAATTCTAACACAGAGCATTCTAGCGGAAGCTTCATGGTTGAAACCTTGAACTCAAGCAAAACAAGAACTTTCCACTAACAAAATAGGAATGTATACAGCCAAAGTATCTGGCCTTAAGGCCTTACAAATTTCTCTTAACAAAGGTGTGGTTTACAGACATCGGCACGCGGCCGACCACACATGAACAAGAAAAAAAAATAAAGCCTTCGAGGGCCGCATCGCAGCTTGGTCTTCAGCCCACTAAGTCCCGCTTGGACCAGCACCTCCTACACCAGCAAGAATAGATCCACCAAGCGGTGGCAAATAGGGCAACGGTCATCATTCAGCTGACCAATTATAACGACCCTGCCCCTGGCACGGGGCAGCAGAATTCCATCCCTGCATAGCATTTTTCCAACAGTATGTATAGCAAACCACACAAGACGTGCACGACCGCACAGTCAATATATATCACAAATGCCGGCACGACGGCCCGACGCTCTGTGCACTCAGGGCACATTCGGGTGTACCGGAAACACCGGATCCCACCAATGAGAATTTAGTCTGGCACGCAGGCCCAAGACTCTCATTATTCTGCCGACGAAAGCCCAATGCCTTGGCGCTCTCATGTCCAGCCTATATAACGCAGGTACGGATCATTCACCCCCCGTTGCTCAAACCGCCTTGCCACTACCCAGTACATCGTACCTGAGGCCACAAATAAAGGCGCGGGTCGGTTTCACCTTTCCTGTTCAGCACGAAGCCCTTTTTATACAGTTGCATCCCAAAGGCTCAACCCCACACAAAGTGACAACTCATGGCCACAAGAGTTTAACTCAACTCTCACAATTTCCTTGACTTCCTCCAGTACTTCCTGTTGCAACAAGTGACAGGTATGCACCACAGATTGCACACAAACAATAAAATACTCCGAGGCTCCTCCGAATGCAAACAAGCATCACCAATCCAGACCAGCATGTCCAGATGGGCTTCACACATCATGCCTAGATCCGTACTCCGATTCCGGACTCTAATAAGGGGGACTTCACATATCTACCCCAAGGGACACCGCAACCCATCACACACTCGCGGGGATGGGTTTTCCCTATGCAAATGCAGGAAAGTAGGACTTCACATGTCCAAGAAGGAAATCGTTACCCTTGGAATTTGCCTCGGAGCCATGGAGAGAAAGCAAACGGATGGAAGTCTTCGCAGCAGCCTTGCCTTCGGAAATCCGAACTTAGCTCGCGATTTGGACCACCGTAGCACCACCGGCAACCGGATTCCCATTATTCTTCCTTCTCTTGCTCTCCTCTCTCTCTTAGCTTTTAGAAAGATAACACACAACACAAATCTCGGCCTTATCAATCCAGGGAACAGCCTAGGCCATTGGATCTTGGTTAAAGGAAATGGAAGGCTCAGATTAGCCCTAAAATTGATTTTCCTCGGCCGAACACAGGTTGTGACATGCCCGTGTCATAGGCCATGTTCCTAAAACGGTGCACAACCGACTGAAAATAAACTAGAACACGGGTATTGACACGCCCGTGTCAAGCCTGACACGCTAGTGTCACCCAGCACACGGCAGTATATCTGGTCGTGTCACCCCTGTAACACGATCTTCAAAATCACCTGAGCAGGACACGGCTAAGGCACACACCCGTGTCCCTGTCCGTGTGCCAAACACGCCCCTGTGACATGCCCTTGTCACAGGCCGTGTCCCACACTCAACACCGACCAATACTCTCCCGAGCAGGACACGCCCTGGGACACGCCTGTGTCCTAGGCCGTGTCGCTTCTCGACGACCAGCTCTCGAGAACTCAAGTTGACGTCTCGAGAAAAGGGGACATGCCCTAGGAAATGCCCGTGTCCCAGGCCGTGTACACCTTACATTCCCTGAGACACGCCCGTGTCTCAGGCCATGTCAGCCAACCTGAATCCCAATTTTAGCTTTTGAGATTTCTGGGGTGTTACAATCCTCCCCTCCTTAAAATAAATTTCGTCCCGAAATTTGGATACAGTAGGGAGATAAAAGTATAACAAAGTACATATGATAACACATATATGCTGCTACAACAGATACAAATGAGCCAACAGGTTACAAAAATAACTCGGGAAACTCGGCTCTCATGGTCTGCTCCCGCTCCCACGTTAGCTCTTCTCGGCCACAATTGTCCCACCGGACTTTGACCATCCCGATTGTTTTGTTCCGCAACTGTTTCTCGGCTCGATCCTCGATCCGAATGGGCCTCACCTTTGCCGTTAGCCCATACTCAACCGGCACCCGATCATTTTCAATCACTTGAGCTGGGTCTTTGACTACTTTTCGCAGTACCGAGATGTGGAATAAATCATGCAGTCCACTAAATTCTGATGAAAGAGCTAGCCAATAGGCGGCTTCCCCAACTAATTCCACCACTTCAAAAGGACCAAGGTATCGCGGACTTAGCTTTTTGACCGCCGAATCCGAGATACGCCTTTGAAGGGTTTAATCTTCAAATAGACCCAATCGCCCACCGTGAACTCCACGTTCCGGTGCTTAGCATTGTAATATTTGGCTTGCCGATCCTGGGCTATTAGATGCCTCTCTCGAATAGAGTGTATTGTTGAGTTAGCATCCTCGACTTCCTTTTGTCCCAAAAGTTTGGAATCGCAAGTTTCTGCCCAAGCTAACGGTGTACTGCACTTCCGACCACACATGGCTTCAAACGGTGCCATACCGATGCTCTCTTGGTAGCTATTATTATAGGCAAAATCCACCATAACAAGATGATCTTCCCATTTCTTACCGAAGTCCAGGGCGCACATACAGAGCATATCCTCCATCGTCGTGTTGGTTCGTTCAGTTTGGCCATCCGTTTGTGGATGAAAGGCCGTACTGAATGCTAACTTCGTGCCCAACAGCTGATGGATTAGCCTCCAATCTTTCGAAGTAAATCTCCCATCTCGGTCACTTACGATGTTCCGGGGAACACCTTGCAATCGAACAATCTGCTGCACATAGAGCTTTGCCAACATTTCCATAGAGTCGTCCCGCTTGTTCGGTAGAAAGTGAGCCACCTTTGTCAACCGATCTACAATCACCCAGACTGAGACATTCCCGCGTTGAGATCTCAGAAATCCGTGCACGAAATCCATAAAAATATCCTCAAACTTCCACTGCGGAACCGACAACGATTTCAGGAAGCCGCTAGGCCGTTGACATTCTGCCTTCACCAAAGCACAAGTACGACATTTAGCCACATACTCGGCTATGTACTTCTTTAAACCGGGCCCCCAGAACAATTTCTTCATGTCCTTGTACATTTTTGTGCTCCCAGGGTGAATTGAGTCTTTGTAAAGTCCGCTTCGTATAACAATTCTTCTCGCAATTTACCCGCACAAGGGACGCACAATCGGCCATCCTTCCGTAATAAACCGTCATCCCAGGAGAATTGGTCACCAGACCCTTCCTTTTCATAGCGCTGGAGACTTTCATCAAACTCCGTTGCCCGCTGAACCCTGTCTGTAAGGTCATATTAAACCTCCATCCAATTCAAGCATGCATCAGCCGAAGAATTCCTTTCCACACAAGATATCTCCAATGCTTCCAACTCCTTGATTAGACGTTCATCATGTATCTGCAACCAACTTGCCCGCACCGGAGTCCGACGACTCATGGCATCAATGACCACATTTCCTTTTCAGGGAACATAGTGAATGTCGAAGGTATAGTCCCCTAGGAATTCCATCGACCTCTGTTGTCGCATATTCAAATCCTTCTTATCGAGCAGATACTTTAAACTCTTATGATATGTATAAATATCTACCTTCACGCAATAAAGATAGTGCCGCCACAACTTTAGCGAAAAGATCACCGCCGCCAACTCGAAGTCATGTATGGGGTAATTACGTTCATGCACTTTCAATTGACGTGAGCCATATGCAATCACCTTGACAAACTGTAGGAGAACGCAGCCTAAACTGCTCCCTGACGCATCGCTTTATATCTCAAAACTGTCTGTACCACATGGCGACGTAAAAACATGCGCCGTGGTCAAATGACTCTTTAGCTCTGTTGGGTATTTTATCCACAATGTACCTGATTTGAAGAAGTCCCTTAACAAGCTAAGGTGAATAGATAATGTATTTGATGATTTTCCTCAAGTTGTGCTTGCAGTTATTCCACACTAAGTACACACCAATGTCAGGTTGCAGTGGGTCAATATACACGGGTCTGCGCAACGTAATCCCACATTGAGCAGATTAGTGTGTTGGCTCACGTGTACTCTCTCTATTTTAGTGTACTTATTTTCAAGTACAGGGTTGAGATTGATCGAGAGCTGAAGAGGAGCAAGGATGGGTCAAAGACCAACTCAAGGGAAGAAAGACGAAGATTCGTCTAAGTTAAATTCGACGGGAATCACTAAGTTATTCTCGCCGATTCGATGGGAATCACTAGTAATTCTCGCCGAATCGTCGAGAATCACTCGCTGATTCCCGTCGAATGCATCCAGCTGACTCAACGCCTTCAAGAATTCTGTTAAGTCAGAATCGTCGAGAATCAATAAGTGATTCTCGCCGAATTGTCGAGAATGACTCTGCATTCTCACCGATTCGTCGAGAATGGTTTTGATTCTCGCCGATTCAACTCCGGATGGCAAGCTTTTCAGCTAAAATTCTACCAAGGATAATTCGACGGGAATCATAAGTGATTCTCGCCGATTCGGCGAGAATCACCAATGATTCCCACCGAATTTGCCTTAGGCGATTTCTACCTGCTCGCTGGACCGAACAAAGATATCAGGCGCTGTTTGGACCGGGCTTAGGATTTTTCCTTGTGGGACTCACAACGGTCTTTTAGGGTTGATCTACAGTATAAATACTCGCGTTTTCTCAGACTCCAATAGTAATCAATCACGAAAAATCAAAGCTGCCGAGCGTAACCTAGCCGATCGCGAAACTCGTTCCGTCACCGTCGCCGCTCGCAAGATAGTCACCGCCGCTGATCTTAGAGGTCATCTTTGATCGTCCGGCTACAGGATCGAGGCTAAGCTTAGCGTCTCACGTTTCTATCTTGAGATCCTTTGTCTCTTGATTTGTTGAGCTGGAATATTTCTCCCCTCCGAATCGATTGAGATGATCGATCCAAGTAAGATCGTTTGTAGACCTTGCTTGCTTCGTCAAGAAGTTTGGATCTACAAAGCATCGCCGCCGCAATCCTTTGCTGCCGCCGATCTTGGGAAGATCCTCTCCAAGAGAGTGCTCCGATCGTGTTGACTCTTCGTCTTTATCAAGAAAGCTTCATTGAACAAAGAGAGACATCGGGTTCTCCAAGCATAGTTTGTATTTCTTATACATTCTATTTTAACTTTGTTATAAAGGAACTTTGATTCCTCGTTGTAGGGTTGGGTGCAACCCGTGGTAGAGGAGTAGTGACTCCTTCGGGTGGAAGGGTTTCTTCCATAGTGTGACGATTGGATTTCAATCCGTTTGGTGAAGTGACCGAGTCATCTCTTGTTGGGAGATAGGTCGAAGGGGGAGAGTGGACGTACCCAAATCGGGGAACCACTATAACTGCTTGTGTGTTTCTGTGTTGTGGTTGTTTTTGTTTTCTTGTGCAGGTTAATTTTTAATTCCGCAAAAGACTGCAGATCACCTATTCCCCCCCCATAGGTGAAGATAGTTGACACTAGATAACTTTCAAGTGGTATAAGAGGGAGGTTACTCGTCAATAAGGTTAACACCTTGAGTAAGTTCCCGCATCTTGTTTCAAGAAGAAAGAAGATCTCTGAAATGGAAGGACTTAAGTATTCAGGGAAGATCCCAGTGTGCACCAAGTTGAACTTTCCTATCTGGAAGGAAAGGATCAGGTACTACATGGAAGCAGTCGACCCACGACTCTTCATGATAGTGGATGAAGGACCTTATATCCCCACAAAGGTCCTCCACCATTGATCCTACCAAGAAAGTGCCCAAGAAACTTTCTGAAATGGATAAGGATGAGATGGTGCTTGTAGGACTTGACAAGAAAGCTCAAAACATTCTGGTAAACGCCGTCGATGATTCCATGATGTAGGTTTTCTGCAACTGTAAAACTTCCAAGGACATTTGGCACTGCCTGATCATCTTAATGGAAGGAACTGATGAAGTAAGGGATGATCGAAGATCCCTTCTGAACCAGAAGTACGAGGCCTTTAGGCAAGGTACCAAGGAAGAAATCAGAGTGACATTCGAGAACTTCCTGAAGATTGTCAATGCCCTGAAGGGCTATGTCAGAGTGTTCACTGATGGTGACCTAAATGACAAGTTCCTTAGATCCCTTACTAAGGAATGGGACACCAAGATCTGCGCCATCAGAGAATTTGGCAGGCTGGCAGAAACTGTTGCGCGCTAGGGTTCGAAGAAAATAAACGCAACCGAACTAGCAACCCGATGAGGCAAGTATACCTATCGAATTGTAGCAAGGGGACACAAGTGTCGTATTGAAATCCGGGAACTGTTGGCTAAGCTTACTCACACGAACGCTATTATCTTATCGACGGAAAAACTAGGGTTTTAGAAAATCTAAGTGCAGGGGAGAAAGTAAAGCTATACTAGAAAGAGAAACACTGCAATTAAGTAGCTGTTAAGTAAAGAACTATGCTAGAAAGGAAACTACTGCAGTTAATTAAAGAGCACAAGATAGGAGATTACTACTAAAGGAAGAAAATATGAAATGGAAATGCACCCGATCAAGATTCACCTCGGCTAAAGACGATTAAGAAAATGCGATAAAAATCTAAACTTAATAGGATAAGGGTCCTTGACCGTGGAGGTTCCTAAAGCTTGAACACGCTTCTCTCGAAGTCGTGCCCAACTGAGTTTAGGAAGGTCCGACCGACTCTCGTCTAAATCTGAGGCCTAAAACTCGCTTTACGCGGTGAACCCCACTATTGGATTTTACTCCAATCCGGGAGATTTGGACGTCTGCCTCTCTCGAGGGGTGCGTACAACTCCCTTTACTCTTGAATGCTCACTTCATTCTTTCGGCCTCTCGGCTAGCCCAGAATGAAAGCAAAGGCGGAGAGTATATATCGAAAATATACCCCCAACCCGTGATTAATCAAGAGTAATTCAAGGCCCTAACCTAAAAAGAAAAGATTGATTAAAACATCATAACATAATCGCTCTAACCTCGGATCATCATGATCGAGTACAAGGAGGATTAGTTAATCATAATGGAGTGGAGGGGGGGAGATGAGTAGAAAAGCATAAGAAGAACACAAGCTAAAGGAAGAACAATTTTATTAATGAAAAAGGGCAAGTTACACTAATGAAAATAAAATTACAAGTGCATGAAAATTAAATCCTATTCTAGCCCTACAAGTAGCACTAAGCAAGAGCAAAAATTACAAAGAAAAGCTAAGACAAACTACAATTAAGCTAGGGTTAAACAAAAATTACAAAGAGAGGGGGAGAGAGAGAGAGAGAAAGCATGAAAAAGGATCAAGAAACAAAGGGGCAGCACCTCCCCCACTCAACCAAAAACTTGCTGAAATGGGGAGGGGGGCTCAATTTATAGAAAATTTCTCGGGTTGGTCACGCCCTCTGACACGCCCTAGGGGGGGCGTGTCAGGGGGCGTGACAGTACTATGTTGACCTCGGGCTCTGGATTCTGGCGAGAGGGATGATTGCTTCGGTACGTCGGTGGTCACGCCCTAGGTCACGCCCGTGACAGGGGGCGTGACAGGCACGTCATGTCCAAATCATTGGTCGGAAATCCGTCAGTCACCAAAAAAGGAGGGTGTCACGCCCATGTCACGGGCGTGACATTGGGCGTGACAGTACTATTTGCGTGCTGAGGCGGAACGGCATTTAATGCGGCGGCAGGCTTTGCGGCAGAGGGCGACACGCCCCTGGTCACGCCTGGTGACACGCCCAGGGAGGGCGTGTCAGGGGGCGTGACAGCGGTTTTTGACCGTTTTCTGTCCCTTCCAGCAGGTGTCCTCGGGATCGGGTGACACGCCCTAGGTCACGCCCAGGGAGGGCGTGACAGGGGGGCATGACATGTCATTTTGGCAATTTTCCTGGAAACTTGCAAAAAGACAGGAAAAAGTTAGTGGCAAGAAAATTTACATAAAAAGGATAAAAATAAACTAATAATAGACATAATTTGTACAATATAAAATAGAAAATACGATAATAGTTTAGGATACAAAACGTATTATCAAATTCCCCCAAGCTTAAGCTTTGCTTGTCCCCAAGCAAAAATATAAAAACTAGAAATTTATAAAAAGGACTAATCAAAAAGTTCTAATTATGCCTACACAAGTACTATGCGAAATTCTAAGTAGGGAAAAAGGTGAAATGTAAGTCTAAAACAATTATTTAGGTATGGTAAAACTTTTATAAACTTACTTAATAAAAACAAATCATCCAAAATTTTAACGAGATTTTTTTAAATGGACTTAAGCAAAGCAACGAAAATGAAAAACACGCATTGAGTTGTTACTAGATCCAAGCAACGCATTATAATTATATCAATTTAATTAACAAAAATCTAGGTTTAAATCCAAAACTAAAACTGATTTACTGTTTTTCTTTTCTTAGTTATTAAATAAAAATCAAAAAGCGTGAATCAAAAGGACTTAAATAGGACAGAAACGTTTGGTTTAGGAAAAAGATCAGGAGTGGAATTCAAAGATAAACGTGAAGGTTTTAAAATCACACTAAACCAAAGCAAAGAGTTTCAAAAATTTTCATAAAAATATATACACATTTTTTTCTTTTTCTTCTTCTTTTTTTTCATTTTTTTTTTCAAAACAAAGGCCATAAATATTTTTATTTTCTTTTTTGAGTTGGCCTAACAAAAATAAACATCACTTTCGAACATACTTTTTTTTCGAAAACCTTTCTCCCACAAAAAAAAACACAAAATACCCTATCAAAATCGTCAAAATAATTTATGAAACTCAAAAAGGCTAGTGTGATTCGATAGGTTGGAAATTTTGGCTTTGGTGAAACTGAAATGAAGGGAGGAGCTATCAAATGAAATCGGAAAAAGGCTCAAAAACGGCTAACTAGTGGTAAAAGTTTTTAGGTTGGCAAGAAAGCTCAAACGAAAACAAAAATGGCCTAAATCATTTTCACGCTTTTGAATTTATTTAAAACAAAGGTTTGAAAAATTTTCAAAAAGCGAGTCCTAGATAATAAAAGAAGATTGATGAAATTAACTTGAAGATAGAAATAATAGGTGACTTGGATCGTTCACATCTGCTACGTTATTCAAAAGTTGGCTTTACAAAAATTATTCAAAAACGAAAAAGAAAATAGTGGATGATGAATTTTTAAGAAAGTAAAGGAAATAAACAACAAAAAACCATAATAGAAATGCGAGTTTTAGAAAAATATTTCACCTTAACATGCTACCGCGAATTAGAAACACAGCATGACCAACATTTTACTTGTGAAACATAATTAAAAAGAACGATTAGAAATATTATAATTAACTAAGTTGTTTATAGAAGATTTTGAGTAAAACAAAACTAAAAACTAGGGGTACTATTGAAATACCAAAATGTCTAAACTATTCAAAAACACATATATTTTTTTTAATTTTGAGAAATATTCTCTTTTTTTTTGGATTTTGGATTTTTTTCTCTTTTTTTTTGAATTTTAAGATATTCATTTTTTTTTGGAAATATTTACAATATATACAAAAAGAAAATTATTTACACTAAGCAAAAATGAAGGAGGAAATCCTCCCCCAAGCTGAAAACAGACATTGTCCTCAATGGCTAAAGAAGGGATTGGAGAAGGAGAGAAAAATAAAGTACAGAATTGAAAGACAGAATTGAAATACAGGTACTTCCCCGGATTTATTTGCTGCGAAAGCTGAGTGATGCCGCTCCCCGAATGTCTTCTTTGGACTTTGTGATGGATTCAGCAATGTTGGAGCAGGCGATCGCAGAAGCTTCAGCTTGTCGGAGCCGTCCGAGGCAAAAATTGTAAAATAAAGAAAACAGAAAAAGATAACTTGGGTTGCCTCCCAAGAGCGCCCTTTGGTTAAAGCGTCGTTGAGCTCGACGCATCAAAAAAATAATATTGTCCAAAAATATTGTTGTCCCGAAATAAAATTGTTTTTAGCAAAAAAAATTAAAAGCTCAAGATTAGAGTTCATGAAGCAGAAACTTAATAATGTTTGGACTGACATCATCATCACCAGAAAAGTAGAGTTTAAGACGCTGACCATTCACTTTGAAATTACCCTTATCAGGGTGAGAAATTAAAACAGTTCCATAAGGAAATACTTCTAAAACAGAAAACGGGCCAGACCAGCGAGATTTTAATTTGCCCGGAAATAAACGTAAACGAGAATTATATAAAAGGACTTGGTCGCCCGGCTTAAAGTTTTTAGGGTGCCTTAAGTGTTTATCGTGTAAACGCTTCGTCCGCTCTTTATAAAGTTTGTTATTTTCATAAGCATAAGAGCGCCACTCGTCGAGTTCATTTAGTTGAAATTTTCGAAGGTCACCGACTGAGTGGGGATCGAAGTTTAAAAATTTTAAGGCCCAAAAGGCGCGGTGTTCTAACTCTACGGGCAGATGGCACGATTTTCCATAGACCAGCCGATACGGCGTACATCCGAGGGCGGTTTTGTACGCTGTTCGGTAGGCCCATAGAGCATCGTCAAGTTTGGTTGACCAGTCTTTTCTAGAAGTTGAAACAGTCTTTTCTAATATTCTTTTTATTTCTCTATTAACTACTTCGACTTGACCGTTAGTTTGGGGGTGGTAGGCAGTGGACAGTTTATGCGTAATGCCGTATTTAGTAAGGATTTTTGAAAATTGCGCGTTACAGAAATGGGAACCCCTATCGCTAACGATTGCGCGTGGCGTACCGAATCTAGAAAATAATTTTTTTAAAAATGTGACTATAACTCGGGAGTCGTTCGTAGGAAGAGCTTGGGCCTCAGCCCATCGTGAAACATAATCAACAACAACTAAAATATATTTGTTTCCGAAGCTAGAAGGAAGGGGGCCAACAAAATCAATTCCCCAGAGGTCGAAAATTTCGCACTCTAAGAAATAATTTTGCGGCATTTCATTTTTATTAGAAATGTTGCCCGACCGTTGGCAACTATCACACCTGCTCACAAAGGCTTGCGCGTCTTTAAACAGGCTAGGCCAGTAAAAACCCGCGCAAAGTACCTTATGAGCGGTGCGAGCAGCTTGATAGTGCCCACCTGTCGGACCTTCATGCAAATGTTTTAGAATATCAATTCCTTCATCACAAGAAACACATCTCCTTATCACTTGATCCGCACAAATTTTGAAAAGATGTGGGTCTTCCCAAAAGTAGTTCTTCAGCTCAGAAAAGAATTTCTTCTTTTGCTGAGAGGAGAACTCCTTTGGGAGCACCCGGGCCACTAGATAGTTGGCGATGTGCGCGAACCAAGGAGAAGTAGATGTATTAACTAAAAGCAGCTTCTCGTCAGGAAAATAGTCATTAAAAGATTTTTCATTTAATTTTTCTATAAAGGGGTTATCTAATCTGGATAGATGGTCGGCGGCCAAGTTCTCGACTCCTCGCTTATCACAGATCTCTAAGTCAAACTCCTGGAGGAGTAAGACCCAGCGAATCAAGCGAGGCTTGGCATCCGTTTTGGCAAGAAGGTACTTGAGGGCCGAGTGGTCCGTAAAAACAATGATTTTTGAAAGAGTAATGTAAGGGCGGAATTTATCAAACGCAAATACTACAGCTAAGAGCTCCTTCTCGGTTGTGGTGTAATTTTCTTGTGCAGATGTGAGGGTTTTACTAGCGTAATAGATGGGGTGGAAGTTCTTAGATATGCGTTGACCTAATACGGCCCCCACCGCAAAACTACTCGCATCGCACATAATCTCGAAAGGAAGGTCCCACACCGGAGCTATCATAATCGGTGCGTTAATTAACTTTTCTTTAATTAATTCAAAGGCAGAAATACAAGAGTCATCAAAAATGAATGGAGCGTCTTTTTCTAAGAGATGGGTGAGGGGCTTAGTGATCTTGGAGAAGTCCTTTATAAAACGACGATAAAAACTAGCGTGGCCTAGGAAACTTATTATAGCTTTTATGCTTGTAGGCGGCGGCAACTTCTCAATAACTTCTATCTTGGCAACGTCTACCTCAATACCTTTAGCAGAAATTTTATGACCCAAAACTAACCCTTCCCTCACCATAAAATGACATTTTTCCCAATTTAGGGCAAGGTTAGTTTCTTCGCATCGTTCTAAGACTTTTTCGAGGTTTTCTAAACATCTATCGAAGGAATCGCCGAACACGGAGAAATCGTCCATGAATACCTCCATAATGCTTTCTACGTACTTGTCAAATATTGCGAGCATACATCGCTGGAATGTAGCTGGCGCATTGCATAATCCAAACGGCATTCTTCGGTACGCGAAGGTGCCGAAGGGACAAGTAAACGTAGTTTTCTCTTGGTCCTCGGGAGAGATGGGTATTTGAAAGTACCCCAAGAGGCCATCGAGAAAACAATAAAAGCTATGGCCGGAGAGACGTTCTAAAATCTGGTCGATAAACGGTAAAGGAAAGTGGTCCTTGCGGGTGGCGTCATTTAACTTACGGTAATCTATGCACATACGCCAACCCATCACCGTCCGTGTCGGGATTAATTCATTATTCTCATTACTAACTACGGTTATCCCTCCCTTTTTTGGAACTACCTGAACGGGGCTAACCCACTTACTGTTTGATATAGGGTAGATAATTCCTGCGTCTAATAGTTTCATAACCTCGCCCTTAACTACTTCTTTCATATTCGGGTTTATACGGCGCTGAGGTTGGATAGAGTTACGCGAATTATCTTCCATTAAAATTTTATGTGTACAGAAAGATGGGCTTATGCCCTTGATATCAGAAATTTGCCAAGCAATAGCCCGGTGATGCTTACGTAGAACTAGAAGAAGTTTATCGTTCTGCGTATCCGTGAGGTAGGCCGAAACGATAACTGGTAACTTGGAGTCTTTTTCTAAGAAAGCATACTTAAGGTGTTCGGGAAGTTCTTTAAGTTCTAGGGTAGGGGGTTCTTCATAAGAGGATTTTGAGATTCTTTCTTTTTCAAAAATAATATCTTCATAAACTTTTTTATAAGGAACGTAATAAGGGGTGGGGCTAGCAGCCAAGACAGCTTCTTGTAGAGATTCAGTGGGAAGAAAAGAGGAAGAACAAAAATCAGAAAATTCTTTTTCAAACTCAGAAAGACAATAAGAAGATTCATCACTTCCTTGCAGTGATTCCGTTGTAAGAGAAGAGGAGCAAAAAGTAGAAAATTCTTTTTCAAACTCGGAGAGGCAGTAGGAAGAATCATCACTCATGGCGTCTACGAAAAAACATGAGTCATCGTTCGCTAAGGTGTTCTTCATCGAAGGGGTGATAGAAAATGTGACTTTGTCGTCGCCTACTCGAAGAAAGAGCTTACCATTGCTTACGTCAATGATGGCTCAGGAGGTGCCAAGGAAGGGTCGGCCAAGGATCAGGGGAACCTCGACGTCTTCTTCGATGTCCAGAATGACAAAGTCCACCGGGAAGATGAACTTGTCGACTTTCACTAGAACGTCCTCCACTATTCCTAACGGGTACTTGACGGATCTATCGGCAAGCTGGATACTCATACGCGTGGGGTTAAGGCTACCAATCCCTAACTTTTTGAACAACGAAAAGGGCATCAGGTTTATACTCGCGCCTAAGTCGGCTAACGCGTGTTTAACAAAAAGATCACCGAAGACACACGGGATAGAGAAACTACCCGGGTCACTGATTTTCTTCGGCAAACCGTTTGTTAAAACGGCAGAGCACTCGGCGTTTAGCGTGACGTGCGAAAGATTCTCTAACTTCTTCTTGTTTGTGAGGAGGTCTTTGAGATATTTGGCGTATTTCGGCATCTGCGAAATAGCCTCGTGGAAGGGAAGATTAATGTGGATTTGTTTGAAGATTTCTAAGAAGCGGGAGTACTGATCACCTTGACGTTGTCTATTAAGTTCAGAGGGGTATGGAGGAGTTGAATTATTTTTGAAGATGGGTGGTGGAGTGAGATTATTTTCTAAAATAGGGGTGATTACTTCTTCAGCAGAGGGTGGAAGCGGAGCGGAGCTTTGATTTTTAGAGGCGGGAGCGGAGCTTGCCTCGGGCTCTTCACTTACCATACCGGAGACTTGCTTCCCACTCCGAAGAGTTATAGCTTTCGCTTGCTCTCTCGAGTTGGGTTCGGTATTGGAAGGAAGAGACCCTGCGGGTCGCTCAGAAATTATTTTCGCGAGCTGTCCTACCTGATTTTCTAAACTTTTTACGCTTCCGGTTAAAGTTCTTATGGTAGCGTCATTTGTGGTGATGTATTTAGAAAGTAATTCCTCCAAGCTTGGAGGTTTTGGGTAATTTTGAAGAAGTGGTGGTGGTGGTGGTGGTTGTGCAGAAAAATCATTTTGCGGAGGTGGGCGCATCGCATTCGATGGATTACTCCATGAAAAGTTCGGGTGATTTCTTAAAGCGGGGTTATAACTATTCGGAAAATTAAAACCAGGCGGATGAAAATTCGCAGCAGAAAAATTATTAAAAGCAGTTCTAGGCATATTATTAACATAATCTAAATGTTCTGGAGTAGGGGTTGCAGATTCCCATACCTGAGGGGCGGAGGCAGCAGTCATCTCCGTGATTTTTTTGCTTAGGATTTCTACTTGCAGAGCGAGCTGGGAGACGTTGTCCACTTCATAGATACCTGCAGGCTTGTTCGGGCGGGACCTAGGCACATTCCACTGATAAGTGTTCATGGCCATGTCCTCAAAAAGCTCAAGAGCGGCTTCCGGGGTCTTATGATTTAAAGTACCGCCAGAAGCTGCGTCTATCATTTGCTTCGTGCTTTGATTTAGCCCGTTATAAAACGTCTGCACTTGTAACCATACAGACAGCGCGTGATGTGGGCATCGTCTTAATAATTCTTTAAATCTCTCCCAGGTTTCGTATAGGGTTTCAGAGTCTATTTGTCCGAAGGCAGAGATGTCGTTCCTAAGTTTTGCAGTTTTAGCTGGCGGAAAATACTTCGCCAAAAATTTTTCAGTTAATTCATTCCAAGTGGTTATGCTATTTTTCGGAAGTGTGTTAAGCCACTGCTTAGCTTTAGTTCTTAGAGAGAAGGGGAAGAGTCTCAGCCTGATCGCATCATTTGTGACACCATTTATCTTGAAGGTGTCGCAAATTTCAAGAAAGCTAGCTATATGTGCGTTTGGATCTTCATCTTGAAGTCCGTCAAATTGCACATATTGCTGCACCATTTGAATTATGCTAGGCTTTAGTTCGAAGTTATTATTTGCTATAGCAGGGCGGACTATACTTGATTCTGTTCCCTCGAGGTTCGGTCGTGCATAATAGGACATAGTCCTTTGCATGGCCTCATTTACGTTGGGTTCTTCCATTCTTAAAGTAGCAAATGACTCGGAGTCCTCAACCGGCACTTGGATAGTAGGACCTTGAAATCGCGATCTTCTCCGAAGAGTACGCTCAATTTCGTGGTCCAAGTCCAAAATAACCGACGGACTCCCGCGGGTCATGCACTAAAAGAATAGAAAAGAAGAAGAGGAAGAGAAAAAGGATAAACTAGAAAAAAGATTAAATTTTTTTTTTTTTGAAATAGATTTTTTTTATAGATTAACTCCCGAACTTCCCAAGGACTACCCCGTGAAGGGTTCGCAAGGTACTAGACAAGACTGTGGCGCTTAAAGCCCTTTGCCCTTTTCGAGAGAATTAGGTGGCGTAGAAAAATTGTGAGGTTGGTTTCTATTAAGAGCGGTGATAAAAAATTTTTTGATTTTTTTTTTTAAAATTTTAAAGAAAGAGGATGAGAAAGAGAAGAGATAAAATTAATAGGTTCGTGTTTTCAAAATATCAACGGAAGTTGGTTCCCCGGCAACGGCGCCAAAAACTTGTTGCGCGCTAGGGTTCGAAGAAAATAAACGCAACCGAACTAGCAACCCGATGAGGCAAGTATACCTATCGAATTGTAGCAAGGGGACACAAGTGTCGTATTGAAATCCGGGAACTGTTGGCTAAGCTTACTCACACGAACGCTATTATCTTATCGACGGAAAAACTAGGGTTTTAGAAAATCTAAGTGCAGGGAAGAAAGTAAAGCTATACTAGAAAGAGAAACACTGCAATTAAGTAGCTGTTAAGTAAAGAACTATGCTAGAAAGGAAACTACTGCAGTTAATTAAAGAGCACAAGATAGGAGATTATTACTAAAGGAAGAAAATATGAAATGGAAATGCACCCGATCAAGATTCACCTCGGCTAAAGACGATTAAGAAAATGCGATAAAAATCTAAACTTAATAGGATAAGGGTCCTTGACCGTGGAGGTTCCTAAAGCTTGAACACGCTTCTCTCGAAGTCGTGCCCAACTGAGTTTAGGAAGGTCAAACCGACTCTCATCTAAATCGGAGGCCTAAAACTCGCTTTACGCGGTGAACCCCACTATTGGATTTTACTCCAATCCGGGAGATTTGGACGTCTGCCTCTCTCGAGGGGTGCGTACAACTCCCTTTACTCTTGAATGCTCACTTAATTCTTTCGGCCTCTCGGCTAGCCCAGAATGAAAGCAAAGGCGGAGAGTATATATCGAAAATATACCCCCAACCCGTGATTAATCAAGAGTAATTCAAGGCCCTAACCTAAAAAGAAAAGATTAATTAAAACATCATAACATAATCGCTCTAACCTCGGATCATCAAGATTGAGTACAAGGAGGATTAGTTAATCATAATGGAGTGGAGGGGGGAGATGAGTAGAAAAGCATAAGAAGAACACAAGCTAAAGGAAGAACAATTTTATTAATGAAAAAGGGCAAGTTACACTAATGAAAATAAAATTACAAGTGCATGAAAATTAAATCCTATTCTAGCCCTACAAGTAGCACTAAGCAAGAGCAAAAATTACAAAGAAAAGCTAAGACAAACTACAATTAAGCTAGGGTTAAACAAAAATTACAAAGAGAGGGGGAGAGAGAGAGAGAAAGCATGAAAAAGGATCAAGAAACAAAGGGGCAGCACCTCCCCCACTCAACCAAAAACTTGCTGAAATGGGGAGGGGGGGCTCAATTTATAGAAAATTTCTCGGGGTTGTCACGCCCTCCGACACGCCCTAGGGGGGGCGTGTCAGGGGGCGTGACAGTACTATGTTGACCTCGGGCTCTGGATTCTGGCGGGAGGGATGATTGCTTCGGTACGTCGGTGGTCACGCCCTAGGTCACGCCCGTGACAGGGGGGCGTGACAGGCACGTCATGTCCAAATCATTGGTCGGAAATCCGTCAGTCACCGAAAAAGGAGGGTGTCACGCCCATGTCACGGGCGGGACATTGGGCGTGACAGTACTGTTTGCGTGCTGAGGCAGAACGACATTTAATACGGCGGCAGGCTTTGCGGCAGAGGGCGACACGCCCCTGGTCACGCCTGGTGACACGCCCAGGGAGGGCGTGTCAGGGGGCGTGACAGCGGTTTTTTACCGTTTTCTGTCCCTTCCAGCAGGTGTCCTCGGGATCGGGTGACACGCCCTAGGTCACGCCCAGGGAGGGCGTGACAGGGGGGCGTGACAGGTCATTTTGGCAATTTTCCTGGAAACCTGCAAAAAGACAGGAAAAAGTTAGTGGCAAGAAAATTTACATAAAAAGGATAAAAATAAACTAATAATAGACATAATTTGTACAATATAAAATAGAAAATACGATAATAGTTTAGGATACAAAATTCATTATCAGAAACAGATCCCCAGATTCTGTTTGGGAAACTTCTTTCCAATGAGCTTCAGCTAAACACTAGAAAAGAGAAAATAGAAGCCGATAAAGCCGCTGCCGGAGAGAATACTGTGGCCCTAAAAGCCAATCACTCAAGGAAAGGCAAGGGTGCAGCCTCATCCTGCTCTCAGAAAATGGATGAGGAAGAAGAATCTTAGCCATGCTCTTCCGGCTAAGAGCTATCTTAAGAAGACTTCTCCCTCATCACTCAGGAGTTCAAGAAGTTCCTAAAGTTGAGGAATCAAAGAAAGAGAGATGGCTCCTCCTCCAAACATCAGAAGAAGAATTATTCTTCTGAAAGGTATGCATCTAAACAGAACAAACATCGCTCTAATGACATTATTTGCTTTGGATGCAATAAGCCAGGTCACGTCATCGCTGATTGCCACCAAGGAAAGAGAGATAAGGGGAAGGGATAGGAGCACAAGTCCTCTAGAGATAAGAAGAAGGAGAGGAGCTAAATCGCCAAAAATCCAAAGACACTGAGTGAGTATGATTCCTCAGACTCCAGTGATGATGAGGAAGCCTACTTCGGGCTAGTGGGTCGCTCTGACTCAGAAGGAGACTGCCCCCCATTTCCTGGGAAGGTAAAAGCTCGTACCGACCTCTCTGACTCTGACTATGAGTCTCCTGATGATGATCTCGAGGACAGCCCATCTGCCCGTGAAGCTGAGCTCCTCGAAAAGTTTGAGCTTCTGCTCAATACTTTTGAGGAATGCCGTAAGAGGTTGAGGGCTCAGAAAAAGGAATTCAAATTCCTTAAGGCTGAGGGTGTGTCTCTAAGAGAAGAGATCACTAGCTTGATCTCTCTCCGACAGGAACACCTGGGCCTTACTTCTGAGCACTCAGAGTCTCTAAGGCTCCTTGACCTTAAACAGGAAGAAGTCAACAAGTTGGAAGAACAACTTGCGGCAGAAAGGATGATTGTATAAAGATTCTCTATGCCAAATACTTTTCTTCCACTGGTTGATACCTTCTCTGCTCAGGCTAAGGGGGCTGGCTTGGGGCATGTGGGTGTGCCTGGTAAATCATCTAGGAGAAACAGAAAGCAGAGGAAAAATAAGGCTGCTAAGAAGGCCTCTGCTGTAGAAAAGGGAAAGGCCCCACTCAACCGTGTTGAATTCAGGAAGCCTGGCTTTCGCTGCAATGAACAGGATTTTGAGTCAAACTATGGCCACTTCTTCTGGCCCTCGGTTGAAAATCCCAAGAGCCGGTATGATGGTTGGGCCTTCCCCCTCAACTACGGCGAGAGTGTCTTCAAGGCACCTTATGAGGAAATCCAAGTGGAAAATTATGGCCACTTCTCTAGCGGCCATAATAGGAAGCAGGCACCAAAAGCCAAGCCTGTTATATTGAAGGAACAGGAAGTGAAGAAATCATGTGATTGCTGTCATCATGATGCCTCCACCTCCAGATCCAAGGCCCCAGCTGGACTCACCGTTCCCAGGGTGAAGCTGGAGCCTAGGAAGCGGTACAACAGGTTTGACTGTTGGTGTTGTTGCAAAGTTGGTCACTTTGCCGTGGATTGCTGGTTTAATCCAAGATTCAACGAGACTCCTCATGTTAGCAATGCAAGGTCGACCACTCGTAAGGTTAACCACCCGAGGGAGAGTATGCTAACAAGGAATCTAGGACCCAAGTTCGATTGGGTTCTTAAGGGAAACTGATTGTATTTTGCAGGTATGTCCAAAGGCAACCAAAACGCCTATCTGGTACTTGGACAGTGGATGTTCCAAGCATATGACTGGGACAAGAAGCCTGCTGCGTGATTACTCTCCAGTCGAAAATGGACCCAAAGTAATCTTTGGAGGATTAGATCGAGGAGTCACCAGAGGTTACAGTATGATTTCGAACGATATAATCTCTATCACCGACGTGGCCTATGTTGAAGGGTTAAACCATAACCTTATCAGTGTAAGTCAGTTGTGTGATAAAGGTTATGACGTTAAGTCTTGCAAGGATAAGTGCTTGATAATATCTTGTGCCTCTTCGGAGACGGTATTAACTGGCATTAGGAGCAGAAATATATTTTGTTTAGATTTTTTTAGCATAGATTCTTCTACCCCCGTGTGCCTAGTAGTAAAAAGCAGTGCATCTCTTTGTGAACAATGGCACAAGAGATTAGCACATATTAATTTCAAGACAATTAATATGTTGTTTTCTAAGAACTTAGTAAGGGATGCCCCTACTATTAAGTGCATCAAAGATAGCCCTTGTCCTGCATGCCGGAAGGGCAAACAGTCTCGGGCTACCTTTAAGGGCATTGCAGACAAAGACTCCTCCAGATGTCTTTATCTTCTGCATATGGACTTGTGCGGTCCAGTGCAAGTTCATAGCTTAGGAGGCAAATCTTATACGCTAGTTATTGTTGATGATCACTCTCGGTTTATGTGGGTGTTCGTTTTGAAACGAAAGTCAGATACGTTTGATATCTTCACAAGTTTTGTCAAGCAGATTAAGAACGAACTTAACTGCTCAGTGGTCAAAATCAGAAGTGACCATGGAATAGAATTCGAGTCTTGTGCTATGACAGAATTTTGTGAAGAACTTGGTATCTTTCATGAGTTTTCCTCCACGCGTACTCCTCAGCAAAACGGTGTTGCGGAAAGGAGAAATAGAATGCTCATTGAAGAATGAAAGACAATGTTGAATGACGCCTCTCTTCCAGAGTACTTCTGGGCAGAGGCTGTCAATACGGCTTGTCATGTGCAGAACTGAGCATTGATAAACAAGAATCATTGTAAGACGCCTTATGAGCTATTGAAAGGCAGGAAACCGACCATGTCCTATTTGAGGATTTTATGCTGCAGATGCTATGTACTCAATAATGGGAAGTACCCGCGTACTAAATTTGGTGAAAAATGCTTCGAAGGCATATTCATGGGCTATATTAGCCATAGTCGGGCATATAGGGTCTTCAATTAAAAAACCCTAGTGATAGAGGAGTCCATTAATGTTGTTTTTGATAAAGGAAGCTTGCTTCATAGCAATTCTTCCAGTGGCATTCTTTAAGATGCAGGTGCAAGACTTGAACAGCTAAGTCTCGATGAGACCGCTAAAGATGTAACTCCCAAGTATATCAAGGTTTCCACCTCAATGCCAACTGGAGAAGTTGAAGATCAGGATGGAGAAAATCTCCTAGAAGAAGGAGATGCCCGAGAAGATGTAAAAGCTCCTGATGCCAGACTCCTTGAGCTTTGACACGTGAGGGATCATCCCATAGATCAGATCATCGGAGATCCTCGTGACGGTGTCAGAACTCGGAGTGGTACAATTAATGAGATTTTGCACCTTAGTTTCCTGTCACAGGTTGAGCCAAAGAAATTCGATGAAGCGAACAAAGATGCAGCATGGATACTGGCCATGCAAGATGAACTGCATCAATTCAAACGATGCAACATCTAGACACTTATTCCAAGGCCAAAGAACTAGAATGTGATCGACACCAAGTTGATCTTCAGAAACAAACTGGATGAACACGGTGTCATCATAAAGAATAAGGCAAGGCTGGTGGCTCAAGGTTACAGATAGGAGGAGGGGATTGACTTTGACTAGACCTTTGCACCAGTTGCAAGCCTCGAGGCGATCAGATTGTTCCTGGCGTATGCTTCGCACAAAAGATTCACTGTCTATCAGATGGACGTGAAATCTGCATTCCTCAATGGAAAATTGAAAGAGGAAGTATATGTCGCGCCACCCCCAGGTTTTGTTAATCCTACATTTCCTAATCATGTTTATTTTCTTAATAAAGCGTTATATGGCTTGAAACAAGCTCCTCGAGCTTGGTATGAGACTCTGTCTAGTTTTTTTCTTGGGAACAAGTTCTCGAGAGGAAAAATAGATAATACATTGTTTCTTAGGAAAGTCAAAGGCAAGATATTGCTGGTGCAAATCTATGTCGATGACATAATTTTCGGCTCTATGGACAACAATCTTTGCAAAAAGTTTTCTAAACTTATGCAAGTAAAGTTTGAAATTAGCAGCATGGGAGAGCTAAAGTATTTCTTGGGACTTCAAGTGAAACAGTCTGAGGATGGAATTTTCATCTCTCAGATGAAGTTCACAAATGAACTCCTCAAGAAATTCGGAATGGAGAATGCAACCTCTATGAGGACTCCAATAGGATCCACTGTGTCTCTGGACAAGGATGAGAAAGGGAAACCTTTTGATGAAACCAAATACAGAAGCATAATTGGATCCCTGCTCTACCTTACTGCTAGTAGACCGGATATTATGTTTTACACATGCGTATGTGCCAGATATCAGGTGAACACTAAGAAATCTCATTATGTCGCTGCAAAGCGAATTCTTAGATACCTTAAAGGTACACCAAATCTTGGATTGTGGTACCCAAGAAACAATGATGTCGAGCTGATAGGCTTTTCAGATGCTGACTTTGCAGGGAGCAGGAATGATAGGAAAAGCACTTTCGAGAACTGCCAATTCCTCGGAAGAAGACTTATTTCTTGGAACAGTAAGAAGCAGAATTGTGTCGCAACCTCCACGGCTGAATCTAAGTACGTCTTAACAGCCAGCTGTTGCGCACAACTTCTATGGATCAGAAATCAGCTCAAAGATTATGACTTGCAGTTCAGAGAAGTTCCGATGTATTGCGACTCCTCGAGCATAATAAAAATTCCGAACAATCCTGTGTCGCACAGCAGAATGAAGCATATTGAAGTGCGCTATCACTTCATTCTGGAGCATGTGTAAAACAATGATATATCTCTCTACTATGTCCCCACGGATAAGCAGGTTGCAGATATCTTCACAAATCCCCTAGACGAGGCCAAGTTTAGTCTCTTCAAAACTGAACTCGGCATGCTGAACTATGAAGAGTGAAGACTGTACGACTCAAGGCTCTTGGATCAAGGGGGAGCATCAGCAAGAAACTCAAGCTCGAGCATGGATGCAAGATTTGAGGGGGAGCATGTGGCTCCAAGTGAAGTCCCAGATTTGCAGAAGCCAAAAAGGGGGAGATTACCCTCTCGGCTAAGGCTAAGGTGGCTGCCAACGTTAAGTATGCTCTTACGAAAATGGTAATGAATCTCACTCTCAACTGAATTCTTAGGTTATGATTTTCATTCCATATGTTCTATTCACCTTAGCTTGTAGGGTTTAGGCTTCTTCAAATAGGGGGAGTGTACAACCCCATATTCGCTGGGTAGAACCAAGATGCTTCAATGGTCTGAGTTGGGCTAGCCTCAAGCTAGCCCAAGGGTAAATCAACAGATTTCCCGCTTCTTAAGGGCTCCCGCCTAGCTGTAGGCGAGACCCTTCGCGCCAGGCTTCGGGCTTCAGGCTAGATGAGCTTCTGCCTTGAGGGAGCTCCCGCCCAGAGGTAAGCGAGAAGGCATTGGGTGAGCCTTCAACGACAATGGTATTAAGACCACCAAGGGCAAGAACCTTCTTGGTCGGAGCTCCCGCCAAGGTAAGCTCACTTGGGACCCGGCGAGAGACTTCTCGGCCGAAGTTCTCGCCAGGTGGGTCCATGTGGTAGGGCCTGGCGCCCATGAAGAGATTATTTTATTATTTCATTATCCTCAGGTACAATTACCTATATGCCCCTGGGATGACAGCGGAATTCGGCTATTGGCAGACCCGTCACGGGTATTTCAGTATTTTCTGGTCAAGGGAAGGCTATAAATAGACCCATAAGGGCTCTTTGGAAGGCAGGCTTTTCATTATTCTCCAACTCTAGCGCTTTCTGAAGAGATCCCAGCCCAGCATTTGGCTTTGGAGGGGAAGCTCTCAGAGATCTTCCGGGTGTGAGGTGGGACCTCCCAGCTGAGGCTTTGGGTCAGTCTTAGGACCTTAGCAGCCAGTCAAGGGTCGAGGTTTGAGAGAAGTAGGCGTCGGCTGCACCCTGGTTTGTGAACATTCGTTGAGGTCATTTTTGGCTTCAACAGTTCTGGTGCGGTGAGCGTGGAAGCAGTCGGTGCAAGAAAATCTTGAGTCAAGTCCCATGGAAGGAGGTGAAGGTGAAGGATCTGGCGCAGGAGGATCCCCCACCCTGGGAGAGGAAGCAATAAGAAAGATGTTAGAGGACTTCAGGCGAGAGGTCCTACAGACGATCAGCTTGGCCTTCTCGGCAAGGAATGAGTGGGAGACGCCACAGGTTCCAGTGGAGGTGGTCCCGTTGTTAGGCGAGAACGCCCCAGGACTGCTCCCCGGGAAGGAAGTCCCGGTGGAGGCAGGCGAGAGGGATGTGGCAGTGCGAGAGCTCTTCCCAGGCCAGCGTCCCGGAAAGGGAGTTCTGGTGGATTTGGGCGAGAGGGAGGCGACAGTGTGGGAGCATTTACCCGGGCACGATCTCGCGGATTGGTCCAGCCAACCGAGGTCGCGGGACGTTCCCTCTCGCCAGGCAGGGGGCGAGACCCCTTTTTATGAGCTCATTATCTCGGCTCCAGTGCCGGAGGGGTTCCGGGAGCCGGATATGACCTACTACACCGGGAAGGATTACCCGGTTCAGCACGTGCAGTGGTTCGAAGATGTGGTGTCGATCAAGCAAATGTCGGATGCCTTCAAGTGTAGGCTTTTTGCCATCACTCTGAAAGAGAAGGCCAGGGACTGGTTCCACAAGTTGCCGGCGAGCTCGATCTACAGCTTTGAAGATCTGCGCAGGGGTTTTCTGCTGAGGTTCTCGACTTCGAAGAAGAGGAAGAAGGAGGCTGAGTGCCTGTTTGCAGTAAGGCAGAGGCTGAAGGAGACGTTGGGTCATTACGTCGACCGGTTCCAAGAGGAGATTCTCTTAGTCCAGGAGGTCCCGGGGTACGCACTGATTCTTGCCATCACCCTGGGGCTGAGGCCGGGTTTCTTTAGCATGGAGTTGAAGAGAGTGCCCCCTCTCTCTCTTTTGAGGAGCTCATGGAGAGGGCGGCAAAGGAGATAGACTTCGAGAGGGAAAACCTTGTGTTTGCAAGGAAGTTGGCCAAGTTGGCAGAGGATGATGTAAAGGAGCCGGCAGCGGGAAGACAGAGAGAAGTGAGGGAGCAGAGGGAGCAGAGGGAGCCAAGAGAGGATAGGAGGAGAGAAGAACCCCGAGGGCAGGGGCAGCAGCATTGGGGGGCAAGGGAGCTGAACAACCGATTGGGTTGGAGGCCTTAGGAAGGTTGCCCCTAGGGCCAAGGGGGTCTTCAGGGAAGAGACAATTACCGGGAGCAGAGAAGGCTGGAGCAGGGAGGATGGAGGAAGGGACTGAGGGGTCACTATCCACCACCATAGGAGACAATGGAGGTGGGAAGAGGAAGAGGAAGAAGAGTTCGAGGAGCAGGGAGAAGGGGAGGAGGAGAAGGAAGAGGGGGTAGGGTGGCGTTGCCCTATTGTGACTTCCATTGGGAGGAAGGTCACACAACGGCCACCTGCCCAGTTTTTATGGAGATGAGGGAGGCCAAAGGATCTGGGAGGCAAGATCCGCCTGCAAGGATCGTTGAGGTGCAGCACGAAGAGGCTGAGGATAGATTTGAAGACAGGGTTGATGTGGGGACCCGGGGGGGGATCGGAGTGATCCGCGGGGGAGTAGGGATCGAGGCAACCCGCAAGGAGAGCCTTCAAACCATATTCCGCAGAGGGGTCACCTCGACCTCCCTGGCTCCCCCCAGAAGAAAAGATCATCTTCTCATCCGCGGATATGCCAAACTACGAAGACCCGTTCTGCGACGCACTAGTGATCCAGACGGCGGTGGAGAACTTCACAGTCTCCCGGATACTGGTGGATAACGGGAGCTCGGTAAACGTGATCTTCAAAAAGGCCTTCGACGAGATGAGGGTGGAAGGGAAAAGGGTCCTGGCTTCTGATGGACTACTTTTAGGTTTTTCTGGAGAGAGGAAGGAAGTAGAAGGAGGAGTGGGCCTGCATGTGAGGCTTGTGGGCGTCTCACGGAACTGTAGGTTCGTGATCGTAGACTCCCCAAGCAGTTACAAAGATATCTTTGGTAGTCCCCTCATCAGCGCCTTTCTCTGCATCCCCTCCTCGTTTCACCAATGCCTCAAATTAAACAACGGGGGGGGGGGGGGGGGTGCAGGTTAGGATCAGAGGGGATCCAAAGGTGGCGAGGCAGTGTTATGTGACGGCAGTCAACACTGTGTCGTGGATGGATAAGGAGGAGGAGCTGGAAAAGGAGATGGCTGGACAAGAAGGAAGTGCCGAGGAGGGGGAGACGAGCCTAGAGAAGGCGTCGGAGGTAGCAGGGGAGCAAGTGGTAGAAGTGGAGGAGGCAAGCCTGCAGGAGGCGGAGGAATTAGTGATGGAGGAGGTAGTGGAAGTAGAGGAGATAATCCTGAGAGAGGCAAGGGAAGAAGTGCAGAAGCAAGGAGAAGGCCTGGTGGAAGCAATGGAGGTTGACGAGGCCGGAGGAGAAGAGCTTGAGCAGGAGGAGGCAAGGGCAGGTTGGGAGCGGTCGAGGCTGGAGCCGGCCGAGGAAGTGATAGAGATGGAGGTGCTCACTAGAGCTGGGCGGGTACAGAAGGTGCGGGTCAGCGGAGGCTCGAGCCTCGAGGATCAGGAGCGGATGCGAGCCTGCATCCAAAACAACATCGACATGTTCGCTTGGAGCGCGGCAGACATGCCGGGCATCGACGCGGACGTGGCTTGTCATCGCCTAAACCTGGACCCCAGGACTCGCCCCATACGCCAGAAGATGAGGGCCATCGCCACCAAGCTGGAGGAGCCCATCCGAGAGGAGGTCAAGAAGCTCCTAGGGGCAGGCTTCATCTCAGAGATCCAGTATCCAGGCTGGATCTCCAATGTGGTAATGGTAAAGAAAGGAGGAGGAAAATGGCGTATGTGTATCGACTTCTCTTTGTTGAATAAATCATGTCCTAAAGATTGCTACCCCCTGCCTCGAATCGACGCGCTGGTTGATTCAGCCGTCGGTTTTTCTGTTATGAGTTTTTTTGGATGCTTTTTCAGGTTACCACCAGATCCGGATGCACCCTCCCGATGTCAAGGATGTCTCCTTCATCACGCGAGAGGGGTGCTTCAGCTATAAAATGATGCCCTTTGGTTTAAAAATTGCAGGGGCAACATACCAACGCATGATGGATCGGGTCTTTCAAGATCAAAGGGGAAAGAATCTAGAGGTCTATGTCGATGACCTGATGGTCAAAAGTAAGTGCGTGGATTCACATTTGCGAGACTTAGAAGAAACGTTCGCCACCCTGCGGAGGTTCAAGATGAGGTTGAACCCATTGAAGTGTGTCTTCGGGGCTAGTCGCGGGAAGTTCCTCGGACACCTCTTGACTCCGGCGGGGGTAGAACCTAACCCTGACAAGGTTAAGGCTATCTTAGATTTGGAATCACCTTGCAGCGCCAAGGAGGTCCAGCGCCTAACCGGAAAGTTGGCCGGGCTAAGCAGGTTCCTCTCCCGATCCGGGGATAGGTGCTCTTCTTTCTTTAAAGTGCTTCGTGGTAACCAGGTGTTTGAATGGATGGTCGAATGCGAAGAGGCCTTCCAAGGGCTGAAGAGGCAACTCTCCCAAGCTTCACTACTTCAAATCCCAAAGGAGGGGGAAGATCTATCCTTGTATCTCGGGGTGGGGATAGAGGCTGTGAGCTCCGTCTTGGTTAGGGAAGAAGGGAAGAAACATCTACCCGTCTACTACGTAAGACGAATCTTGAGAAAGGAGGAGCTCCGATACCCCATCCTAGAGAAGCTGGCGTATGCCTTGATCGTCTCTGCTAGGAAGCTTCGTCCTTACTTTCAAGCGCACTCGATTAGGGTGGTAACCGACCATCCCCTTCGTAAGGTCATCGAGGGGGTAGAGCACTCAGGAAGGCTTGCAAAGTGGTCCATCGAACTCAGTAAGTTCGACAACTCTTTTGTTCCGAGACTCTCCATCAAAGCTCAGGCCATGGCGGACTTTCTGGCAGACTATGTCACTAAAGCTGAGAAAGAAGAGCCGAAGCCGCAGGAAGCGTGGAAGATGATGGTCGATGGGGCCTCGGGAAAGCACTCCCTGGGAGGGGGTGTAGTGTTGGTGAGTCCTCAAGGGGTTACCATAGAACAGGCGGTGGCTTTCCACTTCCCCGTAACCAATAATCAAGCGGAGTATGAGGCTGTGATAGCCGGCCTTCGATTGGCAAAGGAGTTGGAGATTCAGGATGTGGAGACCTTCACCGACTCGATGGTGGTAGCATCGTAGATCCGAGGGGAGTTTGAGGCTCGGGAACCTACCCTCGTGAAGTATCTATCCAAAGTAAGGGGAATCATCGGAGGTTTCCTTTCTTTCTCTATTCAACATGTTCCCAGGGAGGAATACACAGCAGCTGATCGATTGGCAAAGTTCAGGCCTCGGGGAGGAGGGACCTTAACTGAACTATTCCGACCGGCAATTGAAGAAGGGGAGTTGATGGAGGTAAGTCGGCGATCCTAATAGGTAGACCCGTTGGTGACCTTCCTTACCACAGGCAAGCTGTCAGAGGAGGTCAAGGATGCGAAGAGCTTCAGGCGAAAGGCAGCCTACTACCTGATGCTGGAAGGGGGCTTACACCGGAAGATGTTGTCGGGGCTCCTTGCGAGATGTGTGACCGAGGAGGAGGCCCCGAGGATCCTAGAAGAGGTACATTCGGGAGAGTGCGGCAGTCACTCAGGAGGAAGGATGTTGGAGGCAAGGGTGATAAGGCAAGGGTATTTCTGGCAGACCTTGAGGAAGGATGCAGTTGAGTTTGCGAAGAGATGCCTAAAGTGTAAGGTGTACGCTCCCCTCCAGCTCTTGCCCACTCAAAGGCTTCGAAGAATCACGGCACCATGGCCCTTCGCCATTTGGGGCATGGATCTCGTGGGACCCTTTCCTCCAGCTAGCAGGCAGAGGAGGTTCCTCCTAGTCATGATCGATTACTTCTCAAAGTGGCTGGAGATCAAAGCTCTAGCCAAGGTTACCTCCCAGGTCATCAGGAACTTTGTTTGGGGGGAAATCATATGCAGGCATGGGCTACCCCAAGCAATAGTGACGGATAATGGTCCCCAATTTGCCAGTGAAGAGTTCATCAGCTTCTGTACTCAATTAGGGATAGACCTCAGGTTTGCCCTTGTCCATCACCCCCGGAGCAATGGCCAGGTGGAAGCGGCGAACAAGATCATTGTGAACTTGCTCAAGAATAAGGTGGAAAATCTGAAGGGTAACTGGGTGGAGCAACTCCCTTCCGTCCTGTGGGCCTTGCGAATAACTCCCAACACGGCCACAGGGGAGACCCCCTTCAAGCTCTCTCATGGATGTGAGGCTGTCCTCCCGGTGGAGTTCGAGGTTCGGTCTCCACGGGTCACGGCCGCGGGTGAAGGAAGCGAAGCTTGGAGGTTGGGGAACGAGGAAGAGTTGCGCCTCTCGTTGGATATGGTGGAAGAGCTGCGGGATGTTACTGCCATTAGGCAAGAAGAGATCAAATGGCGAATGACCAGGTACTTCGATAAGCACATTAGTGTCAAGCAATTCGCCAAGGGGGACCTAGTGCTGAAAAAGGTCGACGCGGCAGGAAGGTCGGCCCCAGTTGGCAAGCTCAACCCCAGCTGGGAAGGGCCTTACATAGTAGAGAAGACTCTGGCTAATGGGGGTTACTACCTCCAGGATGAGGAGGGAAGGACCTTGAGACACACTTGGAGCGGGGATGACTTAAAATGCTTCTACCCGTAAGGGGAAAGAAGGATTGTAATGTTGTAAATAAATGTTATCTTTTCAATGTTACCATTTAAAAACATTGACTGTCTCCAAAAATGCTATCATAATGCTTTTTGCTTTGACCGACTATGTCTTCTCATCCTGATGATAGAATAGGTCTGGTTGAAGGAATCTTCATCAACACCCCGAGCTCGGCTCAGCCCCAGGTAGACCCGCTGCGCAGGCTCTCATCTAGCTGGCAGGTCCGAAGGCTCGCTAGTGGGAGATAGGTTTGGTTTGATCTTCATCAATACCCCGAGCTCGGCTCGGCCCCAAGTAGACCCGCTGCGCAGGCTCTCATCTAGCTGGCAGGTCCGAAGGCTCGCCTGTGGGGGAGAGGTTTGGTTTGATGTTCATCAACACCCCGAGCTCGGCTCGGCCCCAGGTAGACCCGCTGCGTAGGCTCTCATCTAGCTGGCAGGTCCGAAGGCTCGCCTGTTGGGGAGAGGTTTGGTTTGATCTTCATCAACACCCCGAGCTCGGCTCGGCCCTAGGTAGACCCGCTGTGCAGGCTCTCATCTAGCTGGCAGGTCCGAATGTTCGCCTGTGGGGGATAGGTTTGGTTTGATCTTCATCAACACCCCGAGCTTGGCTCGGCCCTAGGTAGACCCGCTGTACAGGCTCTCATCAAGCTGGCAGGTCCAAAGGCTCGCCTGTGAGGGAGAGGTTTGATTTGATCTTCATCAACACCCCGAGCTCAGCTCGGCCCCAGGTAGACCCACTGCGCAGGCTCTCATCTAGCTGGCAGGTCTGAAGGCTCGCCTGTGGGGGAGAGGTTTGGTTTGATCTTCATCAACACCCCGAGCTCGGCTCGGCCCCAGGTAGACCCGCTGTGCAGGCTCTCATCTAGCTGGCAGGTCCGAAGGCTCGCCTGTGGGGGAGAGGTTTGGTTTGATCTTCATCAACACCCCGAGCTCGGCTCGGCCCCAGGTAGACCCGCTGCGCAGGCTCTCATCTAGCTGGTAGGTCCGAAGGCTCGCTTGTGGGGGAGAGGTTTGGTTTGATCTTCATCAGCACCCCGAGCTCGGCTCGGCCCCATGTAGACCCGCTGCACAGGCTCTCATCTTGCTGGCAGGTCCGAAGGCTCTCCTGTGGGGTATAGGTTGAGTCCTTGGCTCTTGGTCCTTGGTTCTTGATTTGAAGTTACTCTGCGTTACGACGAGCTTGGCTCGGCCCCTGGTAGACCCGTTGCACAGGTTCCGATCTAGCTGGCAGGTCCGAAGGCTCGCCGGTGGGGCATAGGTTTAGTTTGTCGGAAGATGTTTTGACACGGCCCTGGCCTAGATCGGAGACGAGGCCCTAAAGGTCTTGGCCAGTAGATGTCTCGGCCCGAAGGTCTCGGCTAGGGGGACCTCGCCGAAGAAGGCTTCCGGCAGACCTGGGCAGGACGACCTAATCAATAGCGTAAGGCTCCCGCCTAATTGAGGAAGGTTACTCCAAGGAGACAAAGGGTCTCGGCAGAAGCCCGTGCGGAAGTCACTTGGCTGACTAACCCTCTAAGTCAAGCAAACACATCGACAGCGAGAAGTAAAACATTGCCTTATATTTAATAAAAAATTACAGGAGTTTGGAGCTTCTCGCTCATTACAAAAGAGAATAATAATAAAAGAAAAGACCCTTCAAGGGGGCGCGCTGTAATCACCGCTGGTGCTCTCGCTCGAATCCTCGCCGAATCCCTCACCAGAGCTCGCCTCGGACGTCTCACCGGCAGTTGTAGAAGGCTTCGGGATGTCCGAGGGCAGGGAGTCGGGCGCGCCTCGAGGCTTCAGGATGGGGTCGAAGAGCCATGGAAGGAGTTGGTCGGCAATGATGGTCTTGCCCTCCTCTCGCAGCAGCTTCAAGTCCCGCAACGTCTCGAGGGTGAGCTTGACGGTGGCCTGGGCATTCGCCTGCAGCAGCTTGTCGATGTCGTACTCCGAGAAGTAACGACTCTTCAGCCTTTCGTCAAGCATTGGAGGAGGCGGGCCTTTTGCCGCTTTCGCACGCCATAGTTGGTCCCTCAACAGGACGTTCTCGTGGCACACGTCAGCCAGCTCCGCGCAGAGCGCCATGGATGGGACGGAATCCTGTGGAAAAGAGATCAGCTAAGAGAAATGTTGCACAAACGTGGCTTCAAGAAGCGAGAACAAGGGTCCAGAAAGGTCTCGCTTACCTCGGCTACGGGGCGTAGGAATAGCAGTTGTTTAGCATTCGCCAGCTCTTAATGAGCACTCGCGAGCTCTTTCTCCAAGGCACACGCTTGTGCCACCGCACCCTCCCTCGCCTTGTACATATCCGTGAAATTCTTATCTATGCTGATGCTCCGGCGAGCGCACATGTGCGCGAGCTCGAACCCGCGCAGTAGGGCCCGGGTGGAGTCGAAGGCCAAGAGCCGGGTGGGCATCTGGTCGTAGTCGCTGGCGTCCTCTCGGCTGTAGAGGACGTAGCCTAGCGAGAAGGCCTCGCTAGTGTCCTCGTCTCGCTCCGCCCAGCTTGGAAGGAGCGTCGAAACCTTGATCAGGTTGGACGTGGGGTCCCACTGGAGCTGAGGCTTCCCCTCGGTGTCGAGGTACTTCACGCCGAAACCATAGTTCCTGTGCCCTTTCGGCACCTCCTTGAGCGGAGTCCGGGCATAGGTATCGGCAATGGCCCCTTCTCCCCCAGACTCGCTTGAGGTCGGTGGGTTCCCGGCGGAAGCCTCGGCACGGCTCCTAGCAGCAGCATTCATCTCGCTGGCCCTCTGTAGAAGCCCTTCGAAGGACCTGCCCGGGGGGGGGGGAGATTGGACGGGCGAGACCGCAAAGGATTTCCCCTTATCGGCAGAAGACGGCTTTGGCCTCTCCAAAGATCGAAGGACAGGAATGGTGCCTTTCCGCTTCTTGGATTTTGGCGGCAGGGGCTGAGCCGGTCCATCCCGGCAGGCGCGAGCGCTAGCTCTCGCGAGAGAGCGAGAGAATCTCTCGCGGCCCGACACTCGGCGCCTTGGGCCTCGGCAAAATGTTGGCACAGGGGGACCTCCCGCTCTCCTATAAAGTTGCCGCTATTCAGCACAAGAAGATCCTGACAAGGAATCAAATCTAGGGCAAGACCATACCTTCGCCCGGGTGGATGGGAGGAAGGGAGTCGACGTCTCGCCGGAGGAAGTGGACGTCGAACTCTTTTGTGCCAAAGAACTCCAGAATTGCGCTCTCGAGCGACCCAAGAGCGGGCAGCTTATAGGCGGCATCCTTGTACTGTACAGGTTGGAGCGGGACGTTACCAAAGTCGCCGGTTACGTAGACGAACTTCTCTCCCCAGTGGTGATGTTTGTTGGCGAGACCGGTGGTCTTGAGCAGCTGCCCGGAGAAGAAGACCACCCCTCCTTTGGCGCGGAAGTTGAACAGCTTCCGGAAGATTGGCAGGCGGAACTCAATCCTTTCGGATCGCAGGTAGCATATGAACGCCACAAGGATCGCGACGGAGTTTGAATTCAGCTGGGCGGGAACGATCCCGTAGTAGCGGATAGCTTGGCGAATCTCCGGCCAGAGGGGAAGGCGGAAACCCACCTCGAAATGTTCGAGGGGGATGGTAAGCTCTCCCGCCCCCGATGTATTCACCTTGTCATGATTACCTGGGTTCCTCACAGAGAAGCCAGCAGGAATGAAGCGGTTGACGATCATGTTGTACTCGTCCAGGGTAAGGGTGCAAGAAGGAAAGAGATGCTTTCGGAACACTTCCGCGCAATGAGCGCGATCCTCGTTCTCGCCCGGCATTTTGGTTTATGGGTAAGAGCGAGAGCTATAGAGAGGTAGAGGCGGAAGCAAGAGCGCGAGAGCAATGAAAGGGAGTTGAGGTTCCAGATCGGAGAAGTAAATGCGGTTGGTAGACTTCCCTATTTATAGGGAACCGTGATCATTACGGCTCCGTCCGATAGAGAGAGAAAATCACGGCAGAGTACAGCTGTCACGATCTGGGCCGGCGACGCCTCGGTTTTCTCCCTCGGGATGACAGCAATCAACACTCATTTCTAATCGGCGCAAGAATCCTAGTTTCGGCGCAAGCATCCTAGTTTCGGCGAAAACATCCTGGTTTAGGCGCAAGAATCCTAGTTTCGGCGAAAACATCCTAGTTCCGGCACATTCTTAAAATCGCAGCACAATAAAAGAAGAGACGGATAATGGCACGCTCTCGTTGGCGAGAGCTGAATAAAATTGATAATAATAATTGTTATTACAAGCAAGCATGAAGGTACATTGGCAGAAGGGGAGGCTACGAAGAGAGAAGAAGCGAGATCTAGAGGACTAGTAGGGTTCCCAGCGCCATCGTCCTCGTTCCCGCCGCCTAGTTCTTGGAGGCACTAGCGGGTTGAAATAGGATGAAAGGGTGGTACCCCCTAGGTTGATCTGCCGAGCATGATCCCGGATCTGCGCGATGCATCTCCCTAGAGAAGACCCGACAGTAGGCCCTCCCGGTCGATCAGTCTCACCCAAGAAGAAATCTCGCTCCAGAGCTTCCATCCTTTGCTCCACGGATTCGCGGAACACTTTCGCCGCAGCAGTATGAGCACGGTCTCGCTGGATGAGCTTGGACAAAAGGGCCGAGATCTTTTTCCTTCGCCCCTTTGCGTTCCCGACGCTGTTCAAGGTTTCCTCTATCTCGCCAGACGAAGGGAGGGGGGGAGCTCTCTCCATCTTCTTCTTCTCCTTCTTCTTCTTCTTTTTCTTCTTCCTCTTCTCCCTCGTTGGCTCCTGACCGCAAGCTGGGATCCCCTGCAAAAGAGCGCCCAAGGATTTGATTAAGGCGTAACGATTAGCTGACAAGAATGTCTCGCATACCTGCAGTCCGGCGAGATCCGTCGACTGATGTCGGGCGAGAAGGCCCGACCCCCCCATCGGTTCCATAAAGAAGGTGAAGAGGCTTGTCTCGCCCTGGGCGGAATGGCTTACGCACGATGATCCCGGCCTGGCCGGAAGCATGGGGGGAGTTATCTTCTCTCAAAGGATGATCGACATCCTTGGGAGTAGCGGAAGGTTTAGGAGCAACCCTTCTCGCCTGCAAGGCGGGATTAGCCGCTGTGGGAGGCAGTTCAACAGTTCTCGCCTCATCTTCCCAGGTGGCGAGACCCGGGTCGGTGAAAGCTGGCACTGCGAGAAGACAGTTCAGAAAAGAACGGACATGGTTATAGTATTGAGAAGTGACAGAAAATGTACCTATCATCCGGGTATCGACCGAAGGAATTTCCTCCGAGACCCTCGTTTGATCCTGAGGAGGGGGAGCTGACAAGTCTGGGGGAATCGGGGAAGACCCGGCATTGTAATTTGGAACAGACTACTGCGAGAGGTCACGTTAGCTATTGGTCCTATAATTCAATCATCTCAGTAGGCATGGTCGGAAGGCATACCTTTTGCGGGGAGGGGTCCCCCGCGGTATTTGGAGTAGGAGAAGGTTGATCCCTGTTTTCGCGAGAAAGGTCTCGCCGGACCACCTTCGCTTTTATCTTTTCTTTTTTCTTCTTCTTCGGCTCAGAAGGATCAGCGGTTGGAGATTTCCTCGATAGCCAGGGTGCTACCGCAGCACTGTTCGTCAGGGCTCGCGCCTGAGCCGCGATTAACCAATATTGAAGGTCCAGCGGAAGTGGCTTGGCAGCGCGTTTAGCATACATCGTTGTCACGCGCCGAAAAATCTCAGGCGAGAGCTCAGTCAAGAAACAAAGTTCAGAGGTAAGACTTATGGTCGCCTGTCAGCGCGTATTTATAGCCGCAGTAGGGCCCACCGAAAGATTCTCTTGGCTGACAGGCACGTGTCCAGCGAATATTTTGGGGTTGGACTTGTCTTGTCGAGCGCAGGGCTAGCTCGAAAAGAGCAGGGATTGTGTACAACCCCATATTTGTTGGGTAGAACCCAGAAGCTTCAATGGTCTGAGTTGGGCTAGCATCAGGCTAGCCCAAGGGTAAATAACCAAAGTTCCCGCTTCTTTAGGGGCTCTCGCCTAGCTGTAGGGGAGACCCTTCGCGCCAGGCTTCGGGCTTCAGGCTAGACGAGCTTCTGCCTTGAGATAGCTCCCGCCCAGAGGTAGGCGAGAGGGCATTGGGTGAGCCTTCAACGGCAATGGCATTAAGACGACCAAGGGCAAGAACCTTCTTGGTCGGAGCTCTCGCAAAGGTAAGCTCACTTGGCACCCGGCGAGAGCCTTCTCGGCCGAAGTTCTCGCCAGGTATGTCCATGTGGTAGGGCCTGGCGCCCAGGAAGAGATTATTTTATTATTTCATTATCCTCGGGTAAAATTACCTATATGCCCCTGGGATGACAGCGGAATTCGGCTATTGGCAGACCCGTCAGGGGTATTTCAGTATTTTTAGGTCAAGGGAAGGCTATAAATAGACCCATAAGGGCTCTTTGGAAGGCAAGCTTTTCATTGTTCTCCAACTCTAGCGCTTTCTGAAGAGCTCCCAGCCAAGCATTTGGCTTTAGAGGGGAAGCCTCAGAGATCTTCCGGGTGTGATGTGGGACCTCCCAGCTGAGGCTTTGGGTCAGTCTTAGGACCTTAGCAGCCAGTCAAGGGTCGAGGTTTGAGAGAAGTAGGCGTCCGCTGCACCCTGGTTTGTGAACATTCGTTGAGGTCATTTTTGGCTTCAACAGTTCTGCGAGAGTCACGTTAGCTATTGGTCCTATAATGCAATTATCTTAGTAGGCATGGTTGGAAGGCATACCTTTTGCGGGGAGGGGTCCCCCGCGGGATTTGGAGTAGGAGAAGGTGGATCCCTGTTTTCGCGAGAAAGGTCTCGCCGGACCACCTTCGCTTTTCTCTTTTCTTTTTTCTTCTTCTTCGGCTCAGAAGGATCAGCGGTTGGAGATTTCCTCGATAGCCAGGGTGCTACCGCAGCAGTGTTCGCCAGGGCTCGCGCCTGAGCCGCGATTAACCGATCTTGAAGGTCCTGCGGAAGTGGCTTGGCAGCGCGTTTAGCATACATCGTGGTCTCGTGCCATAAAATCTCAGGCGAGAGCTCAGTCAAGAAATAAAAGTTCAGAGGTAAGACTTATGGTCGCCTGTCAGCGCGTATTTATAGCCGCAGTAGGGCCCACCGAAAGATTCTCTTGGCTTACAGGCACGTGTACAGAGAATATTTTGGGGTTGGACTTGTCTTGTCGAGCGTAGGGCTAGCTCGAAAAGAGCAGGGATTGTGTACAACCCCATATTCGCTGGGTAGAACCCAGAAGCTTCAATGGTCTGAGTTGGGCTAGCCTCAGGCAAGCCCAAGGGTAAATCAACAGAGTTCCCGCTTCTTAAGGGGCTCCCGCCTAGCTGTATGCGAGACCCTTCGGGCCAGGCTTCGGGCTTCAGGCTAGACGAGCTTCTGCCTTGAGGGAGCTCCCGCCCAGAGATAGGTGAGAGGGCATTGGGTGAGCCTTCAACGGTAATGGCATTAAGACCACCAAGGGCGAGAACCTTCTTGGCCGGAGCTCTCGCCAAGGTAAGCTCACTTGGGACCCGGCGAGAGCCTTCTCGACCAAAGTTCTCGCCAGGTGGGTTCATGTGGTAGGGCCTGGCGCCTAGGAAGAGATTATTTTATTATTTCATTATCCTCGGGTAAAATTACCTATATGCCCATGGGATGACAACGGAATTCAGCTATTGGCAGATCCGTCAGGGGTATTTCAGTATTTTCAGGTCAAGGGAAGGCTATAAATAGACCCATAAGGGCTCTTTGGAAGGCAGGCTTTTCATTGTTCTCCAACTCTAGCGCTTTCTGAAGAGCTCCCAGCCAAGCATTTGGCTTTGGAGGGGAAGCTCTCAGAGATCTTCCGGGTGTGATGTGCGACCTCCCAGCTGAGGCTTTGGGTCAGTCTTAGGACCTTAGCAACCAGTCAAGGGTCAAGGTTTGAGAGAAGTAGGCGTCGGCTGCACCCTGGTTTAAGAACATTCGTTGAGGTCATTTTTGGCTTAAACAGGGAGATTGTTGGGTATTGTATCCATAATGTACCTGATTTGAAGAAGTCCCTGAACAAGCTAAGGTGAATAGATAATGTATTTGATGATTTTCTTCAAGTTGTGCTTGTAGTTATTCCACGCTAAGTATACCCCAATGTCAGGGTGTAGTGGGTCAATATACACGGGTCTGCGCAATGTAATCCCTCGTTGAGCAGATCAGTGTGTTGGCTCACCTGTACTCTCTCTATTAGAGTGTACTTATTTTCATGTACAGGGTTGAGATTGATCGAGAGCTGAAGAGGAGCAAGGATGGGTCAAAGACAAACTCATGGGAAGAAAGACGAAGATTTGTCGAAGTTAAATTGGACGGGAATCACTAAGTGATTCTCGCCAATTCGATAGGAATCACTAGTGATTCTCGCCGATTCGTCGAGAATCACTCGCCGATTCCCACCGACTGCATCCGGCTGACTCAACGCCTTCAAGAATTCAGTTAAGTTAGAATCGTCGAGAATCAATAAGTGATTCTCGCCGAATCGTCGAGAATGACTCTGCATTCTCGCCGATTCGTCGAGAATGGTTTTGATTCTCGCCGATTCACTCCGGATGGCAAGCCTTTCAGCTAAAATTATACCAAGGATAATTCGACGGGAATCATAAGTGATTCTCGCCGATTCGGAGAGAATCACCAATGATTCCCGCCGAATTTGCCTTAGGCGATTTCTACCTGCTCGCTGGACCGAACCAAGTTATTAGGCGCTGTTTGGATCGGGCTTAGGGTTTCTCCTTGTGGGACCCACAACGGTCTTTTAGGGTTGATCTATAGTATAAATACTCGCGTTTTCTCAGACTCCAATAGTAAACAATCACGAAAAATCAAAGCTGCCGAGCGTAACCTAGCCGGTCGCGAAACTCATTCCGTCACCGTCGCCGCTCGCATGATAGTCGCCGCCGCTGATCTTAGAGGTCATCTTTGATCGTCCGGCGACAGGACCGAGGCTAAGCTTAGCGTCTCATGTTTATATCTTGAGATCCTTTGTCTCTTGATTTATTGAGCGGGAATATTTCTCACCTCCGAATCGATTGAGACGATCGATCAAAGTAAGATCGTTGGTTGACCTTGCTAGCTTCGTCAAGAAGTTTGGATCTACAAAACATCGCCGCCGCAATCCTTTTCCGCCGCCGATCTCGGGAAGATCCTCTCCAAGAGAGTGCTCCGATCATGGACTCTTCGTCTTCATCAAGAAAGCTTCATTGAACGAACAGGGACATCGGGTTCTCAAAACGTAGTTTTTATTTCTTGTACATTCTATTTTAACTTTGTTGTAAAGGAACTTTGATTCCTCGTTATAGGGTTGGGTGAAACACGTGGTAGAGGAGTAGTCACTCCTTCGGGTGGAAGGGTTTCTTCCATAGTGTGAGGATTGGATTTCAATCCGTTTGGTGAAGTGACCGAGTCGTCCCTTGTTGGGAGATAGGTCGAAGGGGGAGAGTGGACATACCCAAATCGGGGAACCACTATAACTGCTTGTGTGTTTCTGTGTTGTAGTTGTTTTTGTTTTCTTGTGTAGGTTAATTTTTAATTCCGCAAAAGACTGCAGATCACCTAATCCCCCCCCCCATAGGTGAAGATAGTTGACATTAGATAACTTTCAAGCTCCTCAAAAGCTCTCGCGCACTCCGACGTCCAAACGAACTTCTGATCTTTTCTCGTCAATGTTGTCAGAGGCAAAGCAATCCGGGAGAAATTCTACACAAATCGTCTATAGTAGCCTGCCAGTCCAAGAAAACTCCTGACTTCGGCCACCAAAGACATCACTGGCTAATCACGAATGTCACTTATCTTTGCCGGATCCACCGTTATGCACTCTTCACCAACCACATGGCCTAGAAAAGCCATCGAGGAGAGCCAAAACTCACACTTAGAGAACTTGGCATACAACTTATTTATCCGCAAGGTATGCAATGCCAACCGCAAATGATTTGCATGATCTTCCTCCGACTGTGAGTACACGAGGATATCATTAATGAACACAATCACAAACAGATCCAAGTATTCGCGGAACGTTCGATGCATGAGATCCATGAATACCGAAGGCCCATTACATAAGCCGAACGACATTACTGTGAACTCATAATGACCGTAGCGTGCGCCAAACACTGTCTTGGGAATGTCACCTTCCCTAATTCGCAATTGGTAATACCCGGATTTCAAATCCAACTTGGAATAGACAGTTGAGCGTGCAAGCTGATCGAACAAGTCATCGATCCGTGGAATCAAATACTTGTTTTTCTCCGTCAGCTTATTCAGTTCGCGAAAATCAATACATAGCCGGAAACTACCGTCTTTATTTTTCACAAAAATAACAGGCGCGCTCCAAGGTGACATACTTGGGCGTATGTATCCCTTCTCCAATAGCTCTTGCAACTGAAATTTTTGTTCGTCCATCTCTTTTGGCGCTACCCAATATAGCGAACGGGCCATAGGTTTCGCACCTGTCACCAGCTCGATAGCGAAGTCGATTTCCCTTTGGGGAGGTAACCCCGGAAGGTCCTTTGGAAACACATTAGCATACTCTGACACAATCGGCACTTCACTCACACTAGCCTTCGGCGCTACCGCCTCTACGAGTGTGAAGAATAACTCCGCACCCTTCCGAACTTCCTTAATGACTTGGATAGCAGATAACAACATCCCACTCATCCCTTGTATACCAATGAACTTGGTCTCTTGTTCGGTATTCTTCTCGAGTGTGACCTCTTTTGAAGTGCAATCTATACAGGCACGCTGCTCTGAAAGCCAGTCCATATCAAAGATTATATCAAATTCTTTGATCGGCAATACTAATGTTTACACCTTGAACTCTCGACTCCCTATCTTGACCTCAAGACCGCAAGATTTACCCGCGCACATCAAACATCTGTTAGGTAACAACACCTTTACACTGTCTGTCGTGGTCCGTATTGGTACGCCGATACGAAAGATGAAATCTTCAGACAGAAACGAATGAGAAGCACCTGTATCAAACAGTGCTCGTGCCGGATACTCTCGTATAAGGACAAAACCTATAACACCACAATTAAACAAGGATAACACATAATGTAAAATAACATTAAAAACAGTGCGCACCTGTGACGACATCGGCCTGCTTAATGGCCTCCTGTTGTCCAACGTTGAAGACCCTGGGCTGCGTGTGCGAGGCCGAAGACTCCACCACAGTCTTCCCTTTCTCCGCATAAGACGCTCCCGTCTTCTTGTCACCCTTTGGAGGGCCAACTCGGCAATCACGTGCGAAGTGTCCCAACTTCCTGCACGTAAAACAAGCACGAGATCCATACCCAGATGTCTCTATCACAGTCGCAGAAGGAGCTTGTCCAGTAGACTTGGACTTCTTTCGCCATCTCTTACGGTACCCAAACTTCTCCGGACGCAGCGGCTTGAACTCTGGCTTTGTCACAGCCAAGGTCCCCTTTGCTTGCCCCCTTCTCATGTCCTTCTCCAAAGATCGAGCTGTACAAACAAAGGATTGAAATCCCTGACTCACAGAACTCGAGAGCAAATACCGCAGCTCATCTCGCAGTCCCGCATAAAACCTACTAGTCTTAAGCTCTTCTTCGACGAAGATTGTACCCGCATATCTTCCCAAACGTGTGAACTCATGCAGGTAATCATCCACACTACGATCTCCTTGAGTTAACCGTTGAAATTCATTTCCATCGATATCCTTTGCTGCATTGGTATATGTTGTGCAAACAACAACCGAGAAAATTTGTCCATCGAGACCTCTGCAAGTTGCCTGTCGGCCAAGTGGTGCAGTTCAATCTCATCCCACCATAAACGAGCCTCTCCTTCCAGTAGGATAGTTACAAACATAACCTTCTGTCCCTCCGCAACCTTGATAGCTCTAATGATCCTCTTGATCCTTGCAAGCCAATCCTCTGCTTGGGCCAGGGTACCTGCCCTAGTAAATTGCGGAGGATTGAAGCTCATGAATTGCTTCAATTGTTGATCTGCTACCCGCGGATCAAATACAGCTTCTAACGGTTCTTGCCGTACCCCAGCATGCATTGGCACCACTGCAGGACGTGCCTGCCCAGCCTGCTGCGCATTCTTCACAGCAAGTACCGTTTCCATGATGAAACATACCGTTTCAGCGGATGGAGGAGGTGTGGGCACCTCAGCTGGTGCCGCACTTTCTACAGAATGTTGAGGTTCGGATTGACCCGCAACACTTCTGGTCACCTATATGTGTAAAACACACAGTTCAGCGACCAAGTAAAATGGCAAAAATACAAAAAGAATTCACAGGTTCCACAAATAAGTGTATTTGCATTCCTAAGTGGACATTCTTGAGTTCAAGTTAAGTGTTATAACGGCAGCACTAACACGTGCCCGCCACCCCTCAAAAGAATTTGACCACGAATTCGGAAGAGAAAGACGAATAGTCTGATACCAAATTGTAACACCTCTACCTGTCAAGAAGAATATAATAGAGGGTTCGGCCGGGGCCCCACACCATATTCCACAAACAGGCGGAGACGCTACTAAATAATATCATACGACCCAACGAATCCTAACATGGAGCATTCTAGCGGAAGCTTCATGGTTGAAACCTTGAACTCAAGCAAAACAAGAACTTTCCACTAACAAAATAGGAATGTATACAACCAAAGTATCTTGCCTTAAGGCCTTACAAATTTCTCTTAACAAAGGTGTGGTTTACAGGCATCGGCACGCATGCCGGCCACACATGAACAAGAAGAAAAAAAATAAAGCCTTCGAGGGCCGCAGCGCAGCTTGGGCTTCAGCCCGCTAAGTCCCGCTTGGACCAGCACCTCCTGCACCTGCAAGAACAAATCCACCAAGCGGTGTAAAACAGGGCAACGGTCAGCATTCAACTGACCAATTATAACGACCTTGCCCATAGCACGGGGCAGCGGAATTCCATCCCTGCATAGAATTTTTCCAACAGTATGTATAGCAAACCATGCAAGACGTGCACGACCGCACAATCAATACATATCACAAACGCCGGCACGACGACCCGATGCTCCGTGCACTCAGGGCACATTCGGGTGTACCAGAAACACCGGATCCCACCATTGAGCATTTAGTCTGGCACGCTGGCCCAAGACTCGTATTATGACGCCGACGAAAGACCAATGCCTTGGCGCTCTCATGTCCAGCCTACATAACGCAGGTACGGATCATCCACCCCCCGTTGCTCAAACCTCCTTGCCACTACCAAGTACATCGTACCTGAGGTAACAAATAAAGGCGCAGGTTGGTTTCACCTTTCCTGTTCGGCACGAAGCCCTTTTTATACAGTTGCAGCCCAACGGCTCAACACCACACAAAGTGACAACTCACGACCACAAGAGTTGAACCCAACTCTCACAATTTCCTGTACTTCCTCTAGTACTTCCTGCTGCATCAAGCGACAGGTATGCACCACAGATTGCACACAAACAATCAAATACTCGGAGGCTCCTCCGAATGAAAACAAGCTTCACCAATAAAGACTAGCATATCTAGATGGGCTTCACACAGCATGCCTAGATCCATACTCCGATTCCGGACTCTAACAATGGGGACTTCACTTATCTACCCCAAGGGACACCGCAACCCACCGCACACTCGCGGGGACGGGTTTTCCCTATGCAAATGCAAGAAAGTAGGACTTCACATGTGCAAGAAAGAAATCGTTACCCTTTGAATTCGCCTCGGAGCCATGTAGAGAAAGCAAACGGATGGAAGTCTTTGCAGCAGCCTTGCCTTCGCAAATCCGAACTCGGCTCGCGATTTGGACCACCGTAGCACCACCGGTAGCCAGATTCCCTTTCTTCTTCCTTCTCTTTCTCTCCTCTCTCTCTTAGATTTTAGAAAGAGAACACACAACTCAAATGAGCTTTCTCAACTCAAATCCCGGCCTTATCAATCCAGGGAACAGCCTAGGTAATTGGATCTTGGTCAAAGGAAATGGAAGGCTCAGATTAGCCCTGAAATTGATTTTCCTGGGCCGAACATGGGTTGTGACACACCCGTGTCATAGGCCGTGTTCCTGAAACGGTGAACAACCGACTGAAAATAAACCAGAACACGGGTATTGACACGCCCGTGTCAAGCCTGACACGCCCGTGTCACCCAGCACACGGCCGTGTATCTGGCCGTGTCACCCCTGTAATACGATCTCCAAAATTACCCGAGCAGGACACGACTAAGGCATACGCCCGTGTCCCTAGCCGTGTGCCAAACACGCCCCTGTGACACGCCCGTGTCACAGGCCGTGTCCCACACTCAATACCGGCCAATACTCTCCCGAGCAGGACACGCCCTGGGACACGCCCGTATCCCAGGCCGTGTCGCCTCTCGACGACTAGCTCTCGAGAACTCAAGTCGACGTCTCAAGAAAAGGGGACATGGTCTGGGACACGCCCGTGTCCCAAGCCGTGTACACCTGACACGCCCTGAGACACGCCCGTATCTCAGGCCGTGTCAGCCAACCAGAATCCCAATTTTGGCTTTAGGGATTTCTGGGGTGTTATACAAGGTAACCAGGGTCAAAAACTGCTAATCCCTTTTGCAAGTGGAAGAGAACCCTGTCACTCAAAACAAATGGTACCTGGACAGTGGTTGCTCTTAACATATGACAGGTTGCAAAGAATGTCTAATCAACTATAAAGCCAAGATTGGACCCAAAGTAATCTTTGGGGACCCAGGATTTGGACTGACAGAAGGCTATGGTGACTTCAACTGTGGAGCTGTCACATTCAAGAAAGTGACCTATGCGAATGGTCTCAAGCATAACCTGATATCAGTAAGCCAACTATGTGATACAGGTTATCAAGTAAGCTTTACTAACCCATTATGTCTTATCTCTTTAAACAACACAACTGTTTTAACTAGAATTAGACAAGGCAACATCTACTTGGTAAATTTTTAATCATCTAAACTTGAAATTTTCTTATTCAATTCTTTTAGCATTCAAACTAACTTATGACACAAAAGACTAGGACATGTAAACCATAAAAATATAGCTAGGTTATCTAAAGACAATCTTGTTAGTGGTTTACCTTCTGGTCCCTACAAAAAGGAAGGCCTCTGCAGGGCTTGTCAGTTAGGAAAGCAAACTAAATCTAGTTTTAAATCCATTAATAAGAGTGATTTACCTAGAATCTTGTACTTGCTCCATATGGATATTTTTGGCCCTATTGCAGTACAAAGTCTAGGAGGAAAGTCTTATAAATTAGTTATTGTAGATGACTTCTCTAGATTCACATGGGTTTTCTTTTTGAGAACTAAGTCTGATACTTTAAAAGTTCTCACAGATTTTCTCAAGAACATACAGATTGAGTACTCTAGTCAAGTTGCATTTATTAGAAGTGATCATGGAACTGAGTTTGACTCTCTTCTTATACTAGAGTACTGTGAGAAGGAATGTATTAGACATTATTTCTCAGCTCCAAGAACTACTCAACAAAATGGGGTAGTTGAAAGGAAGAATAGAACACTCATTGAAGCTGCAGGTACATTGCTTGCAGATGCTTACATGCCTCTTTCCTACTGGGCAGAAGCAGTAAGCACAACAAACTATGTTCTGAATAGAATTTTAATACATAAACAAAAGCTTAAGACTCCCTATGAACTACTCAAAGGGAAGAAACCTATAATAACCTATTTTAAAGTATTTGGATGTATATGCTATATTCACAATAATGACAAGAAACATATTAGAAAGTTTTAAGCTAAGGCTGCAATGGGAATTTTTCTAGGATATTCCCAAGTCAGCAAGGCATATAGGGTGTTTAATAAGTCAAAACTAAAAATTGAAGAATCTATGCATGTGACATTTGATGAATCTAACATGTTTTACAAGGAGAGAGATATCTACCAACAATAATCTGTAGGTACAGAATTTGTGTGAGAGCTTAGATGATCTAAACCTTACCAAAAAGGTTGAATCACATCCCTCTCCATAAGCTATATCAGAAGCTGAAAGTGAAGAAGTGACTGTGGAAGCAGTTCAACTTCCTCGAATAGTTGTTACAATTCAACAAGAGGAATTAAATCAAATAACTGTTGTTGAACCAACTTCTCCTAATACTCTTGTCACACTTAGGGATCACCCTAGATCTCAAGTAATTGGAGACATATCATCAGGAGTGCAGACAAGACATCAACTCAACCCTGATGTGATGCTTGCCTGCTTTCTCTCTCAAATTGAGCCTCAATCCATATCTGATGCAGAGCAAGATCCAAACTGGATTACTGCAATGCAGGTGGAACTCAACCAGTTTGAGAGGTGTAAAGTTTAGGACTTAGTTCCAAGGCCTAAAGGCTATCCAGTAATTTGGACTAAGTGGGTATTCAGAAACAAACTTGATGCCCAAGGTGTGATAGTGAGGAACAAGTCAAGGCTTGTTTCTCAAGGATACAGGCAAGAGGAAGGAATTGATTATGATCAAACCTTTGCTCCAATTGCTAGAATTGAAGCTATAAGGATCTTCTAAGCTTATGCAGCATTCAAGAAGTTTAAAGTCTACAAAATGGATGTAAAAAGTGCATTCTTAAATGGAGAACTCAAAAAAGAGGTGTATGTTGAACAACCACAAGGTTTTATCTCTCCAACTCATCCCTCTTATGTCTTTAAATTGCATAAGGCTCTCTATGGTTTAAAGCAAGCTCCAAGAGCTTGGTATGAGACCTTAGCCAGCTTTCTCTTAAAGCATGGTTTTTCAAGAGGCATGGTTGATAGAACCCTTTTTACAAAATTGCATCATGATAAAATTCTATTAGTACAAATATATATAGATGACATAATCTTTGGTTCTACTGATCCAAATCTGTGCAAAAGATTTTCTGAATTAATGCACTCAAGGTTTGAGATGAGTAGCATGGGTGAGTTATCATATTTCCTTGGTCTCCAAGTGAAACAAACCCCTGAAGGAAACTTCATCTCTCAGTCTAAATATGCTAAAGATCTTATTAAGAAGTTTGGGATGAATGATGCCTCTGTCATGAAAACTCCCATGGCTGCCAATGTTGTTGTAGATGTTGATGAATCTGGAAAGCCAGTTGATCAGACCAAGTATAGGGCCATTGTTGGATCCCTACTGTATCTAATAGCAAGCAGACCAGATATTATATTTGCCACATGTCTTTGTGCTAGGTTCCAGGTGAACCCTAAAGAATCTCACCTTATTTTTTTAAAAAGGATTTTGAGATATATAAAAGGTTATCCAGATCTAGGCCTCTGGTATCTAACAGAATCAGCATTTGTGTTAACTGGATTCTCTGATGCTGATTATGCTTGATGCAGAGTAGACAGGAAAAGCACCTCTGGAACTTGTCAATTCCTTGGTGACACACTTGTATCTTGGTTCTGTAGAAAGCAAACATCTGTTTCAACATCAACTGCTGAAGCTGAATATATGGCTGCAGGAAGCTGCTGTTCATAGATCTTGTGGATACAAAACCAATTACTGGAATATGGTGTCAACTTAAATAATTCAACTATTCTATGTGATAATACAAGTGCTATTTCCATTGCACAAAATCTAGTTTTGCATTCTAGAATCAAGCATATAGACATTAGACATCATTTCATTAGAGATTGTGTTGACAAACAAAAGATTAAACTTGAGTTTATCTCTACTGATTTGCAAAGAGCAGACATATTCACCAAACCATTGGACTCATCCAAGCATCTGTTCTTTGTCAATCAGCTTGGTATGATAAATGGTCAAGACTTAATCTAATGTTATGTCATTGGTCAAAGAATTGTCTCTGTTCGTCGATCTGAGATCAACGAACTGATAACAGTTCTTGAGATTTCTCGTCGACCTGTGCTCGAGGAAATCTCCTGGTGAAGTAATTTTCGTCGATCTAAGTTCGACAAACTTACTTCAGAAACTTTTTGTCGACCTAAGATTGATGAAATGCTTTCAAATCTTCAGCCTGAGATCGATAAACTGGTTGACTCGAAAATGTTTCGTCGACCTCAGATCGAAGATCTTCTAACTTTTCGTCGAACGGAGTTTATCGGTTCATATTATGGAAAACCTTATATTTTAGGTTTTCTTCGACTTCCGTCCCGCGCTTTAAGTTCCCCTTTGCACTTGATCTTCATTTTCTCTCTTGCAGGTGCATTCATGGCGATTCCAGCAGGCGCTCTTGCGGTAATGAAATTTGACACAGGATTCGACATGGATTTTGCCTCATTCCAACATTCAGATCCAATCTTTCTTTCCGTCCTACAACTGCTGGAAGACCAGCAACTGAAACAACTACTGACCATGAGAATCAAACAACCCAGCACAAAAATAAGAGAATGGGTTTAAACAGCTACCGTCGATGAACACAAGATGACCGGCACCATCGCGGGTAACGAAATCTCTCTTACCCTCAATATTCTTACTGAACTATTTTGATTGAAAAATGGTGAGGAAGAGTTAGAAATTGATTCGGAAGAGTTTGATATAATGCTAAATACAATGGGATACTCTGGAGACAACCCTAATAAACTACTGAATAAACACCTATCTGCCGAGTTAAAATTTCTCGCAGATATAGTTGGGAAAATCTTGCTGGGCAAGCACACTGCACATGATAATATCACCAAGCATCAATTTCTGGTCATGTGTGCAGTGGTAAACAAGAAGCAGGTGGACTGGGCTCAGATCATCCTTGATCTTATCAGGAAAAGAACAGCAAGAAGGAAGTGAACTTTGGACGAATCTTAGGAATCTTCCTGACAGCAAAGGCTGCTGAATCACTGGTCTCCCCGACCATATTAATCAATGCCAGCAAGAGGCTCACATGCACCTTGTTTGGCAGGTGGGAGAGGACAATCACTAAGCCCTCAAAGGCTTCATCCTCTGCCACCCAGACTTCTGGAGGTACTAGGGCTGTTATAGCCACTCCCCACCCCACTGAAGGACTCCTTTCCACTCCTACACCATCTCCTGTCCCTCCAGTTCCATCCCAACAACAAGTCCAGTCACCTTCCACTACCAACCAAATCCATACCCAAACACCTCCAGCCTCTCCAATTCTCTCTTCACCTACACATCTCCCATCTCCTCATCCTTCACCTCAACATGACATTTCCATCCCTACAACACCTTTATCCCCTCTACCATCTCATTTGGCTGACATTAACCTCTCCTCCCTTCTTTCCTTTAATTTTCTTTCCTCTCCCATGAACTCTCCATCACCACAACATGTCTCTCCTTTAGAAACTCCACCTCCACCTCCACCCATTCATCCTCCAGCACCATCTACTTAATCAGCTACTCCACCAGTTTCTTCCTTCCCAACCCTGGACCCTTCTCTTACCCTAACCCTCATCTCTCTTCTCACCCCCTTACTCAAAACTATTATAGCAGAGGCTATTTCCCCTCTTACTTTCTCCATCTCATCCCTTGATGCTCAAATCTCTGACCTAACCTCTGCTCCATCTTTAATTAGGGGCCTGACTTCAGCACCTGCTGAAACCAGGAAGGAGGAGATACTTGATGATGAAGCAGCAGCAACAACAGAAGCACAACCAACAGTAGGACTAATTGTACATACATCAGATATAGCAGAAGCAACAGCAGAGAATGTAGGTTCTGATTTAATTGATCTAGTTAAATTTATTGAAACTGACATGGACATTGATGAGTCAGTGATAGCTGAAATAAAATATGTTTGGGATGTTTTCATTCATCCCGTAGTAGACTTGATAAGTCTGTTAAAGACTTTTGACACAGCTTATCTAAGTTTCCCTCCAGATGAATCTACTAAGCCATCCCTTGCTAATATACCTTATTCCTTCCCAATTACTCCTGAAGTTGTTATGAAACTTAAAGACAGTTTTGACAAGCTTCCTGAAACTCCAGCAGAGACAATAAATGCTGATTCAGTTAGAGCATTCTCACCTCCAGAAACATTTTTTATCCCAACATTTGTCATGGATGATTCCCCAATGCCTGATCTTGATGCTTTGATCATGGCTGATATTGAAGAAGAGTATAAGGCAGCTGCTGAAAGCACTATCACAAGTCACTCTCCAAGATCAATTTATATTCCTCCTCCAGCTCCCTTCCAGCATGGAAAACCCTCCAATTCTGCTGAGCTCCTAAAAGAAATAGATGATTTGTACGTCAATCCTCATGGACAGTCTGATGATGATGATGAGGATGAGGATGACTCTGATGAGGAAACCAAGAAAAAGAAAGTCTCAAAGAAAAGGAAAGCTCCATCTCCTCCTGCTCCAAAACCTGGTAACACCAATGATACTCCATACTACATTCTACAGAATATAACTCCATATAAGGGTATGCAAGCTTGGATGTGGCTATCCAAAAATTAGTAGAAAGCCATAAAGAAGAGCAAGAGATATTCTCCACCTCCTCAGAAGTTCAGAAGAGGTCCACCTCCTCCTCCTCCTCCTTCTGCTGGTGCTGCAAGTGCTACCTCTCAAGCCTCTAGTGCATCTTCCCAGCCTTCCACCTACTCAAGAACATATCAAAGGCAGGATAGATCCTCCAAGACTAAGTTCCAAAGAAGTAGTCAGCAGCACAGAAGTCAGAGTCCCTCTGAACAAGTGAAAGAAGTCATTTTTCAAGATCCCTCTCCTCCTCCTCGTCAACAAGTTACCTGAAAAACTGAGAAGACAGTTGCTTATCAAGTCAAAAAATCTGATGTATCCTTCAAACCTAAAGGAAAATATAGTGAGGCTGCCCCTCCAAAATCTCTCTACTCCCAAAGTTATGATCAGCTCAGCTCTACATGCTTTCAAGCTCAATCCACTCAGTTTAAAACAATAACTGTATTGCCTCCTCAAGAAGATAAGCCACCTGTTGAAGAAGAACTTGATCCAAACTTTAGGATGGCCAGGCTTCAAGAACTGATTGGTCTTTATCAGATCAGAAAAGCTATAGAAGAAGGAAAAGATCCATCCTCATTCTCAACTATGTCCTCCTTAAGAGAAAAAGAGCTGGATAAGCTTTAAGTGAGCAGGAAAGTCTTCAACCCAGCTGAATATATGACATTGCATCCTGAAGAAGTTATGCCCAGGGTAAGCACTCAGATAACTCTTGGTGGGCAAGACTTGATGACATCCAAGATGAATGTACCAGACCATAGCAGGAAGATAACCTTCTCAAAACCTTCATCTGGCCCTTCAATTGATAAACCATGGTGTATGTTATTTGTTTAATGATTAACTGATTATGTACAATACACTGCTATAACATATCTGCTGATGTTATTTCATCCCTTCAGATATTTATGGTCTTTGTATTTTATTTCTTTTCAGTTTTGTTATTAGTGACCTCACCCAAATAGGGGGAGATTGTTGGAATCCCTAGTTGGATTTGGGCTAGGTTCAATGAGTTAGGATATGACCCAACATGTATAGATCTGGGTCATAGTTGTGTCTTAGAGTCTAGGTCTAGTCCCTTAAGGCAACAGTTCAAAGGACCAGCCTCCAACACTGCCAGAGACTCAAGACTTAGAAGATTCAAGATTTAATAAAAAGGAGATCTGCGTTCGTCAAACTCCGGTCGACGATCGTCGTGCTCAACTCGACTAACCCAGAGACAATTCTCTGAGCTGAGCTCGACGAACTTAGGCCTCAGCTCAAGGATTTCTGAATATAGTAATAACTCCTCTGTAAAACTTCAGTCGATGAAGTAAGAACATCAGGTCGACGAACTCTGTCCTCAGGTCAACTAACACTTCAGCTCTCAGTGCCAAAATTGACTCAGCGCCACAGTTCACTCAAAGCCAAAGATCTCTCAATGCTAAAATTTATTCAGAGCCAAAAGTTCACTCAACGCTCTCAACGCTATCAATGACTCAACACTCTTAAACGACTCAACTCCAGAATTGTGATCTGACACTCAAAGCCAGAGGACATCTCAATCAACGCCAAGATCAATACTTCAATACTCAACATCAGAAAATATTCTAAGTCCAGACTGCAAACTCAGCTCGACGATCTTGGATCTCAGCTCGATGAACAGCAGTTCTCAGGTAGATGAAATCACAGGTCGACGAAAAGCCATTCTCAGGTCGACGAAAGCTGTTCTCAGGTCGACGAAAACTGTAAGGCATATTGTCATTTATTCTTTCCTTTTCTGTCTCCTTGTCTTATACTACTATAAGCCGTTAATTTCCTGGATAATCAATGCTCTTATATCTTTTAAATTGAGACGTTACTGGCAGTATTGATTACAAATATCCTTCATGGAATTAACTACTTATATCTCGGGACAGACATAGAATAGAATATATGACAGCATACTTGCCATTTTCATTTCCGAGATTCTGGTTAAGCATATATTGCAGATTTTTGAATTCGACCAAGCTACAGATATAATTTGAGGATCTCTCAGAAAAAGTCAAGTCACAGAGGGCAAAGAAAAATAGAGAAGAAAAGTGATACACAAAAACTCGTGTGCCATCAACAAGCAACACACAGGAAAACGCTTACAGACATCAAAAGTGCAGTGAAAACAGTTCTCGGAAAAACTACTGCTCTCAAGAGAAGAAGAAGGAACAACCATCACCATCAAGAGTCCTTCTTCCTTTCTCTCTTTTCTTTCAGGGATCTCAAGTGACAAGCTATTCAAATCAGTCAAGGAACTTTGAAGAACAACACAAATCCACTAGTCTTCTCTCAGTTGTATTTGAGAAAGAGAAGAACACTATCACTCTCTCATCCCCACCTCTGTACATGGTTTTAATTCCCTTCAAAATTATTCCTGGTTGCAAGTATCCTAACCAAAAGACTTGAGGATTGGTTTTTGAGCACCCGATCAAAAGCTCATTAGTGGCAGTCACCTGATCAAAACCTGTAGTGGATTAGTACCTAGGGTGGTAGAAGAGTGGATGTACCCAAGTTTGGGGAACCACTATAAATTTCTTGTGTTGTTTGTGTGGCTGTGTAGTTTTTGCTTTTTGCTTGTGCTGTGATATATTCTTATTATGTAGCTTAGATTATCTGCTACACTTGTGCACCTATACACTTATACTATAGCAGCCTATTTTATTAAATGATCTTTTATTTCAGTAAAAATCAAAAGATTTCAATAACACTATTCACCCCCCCTCTAGTGTTTTTCAGAGCTTACCCTAACTTTCAAAATCTATCTGATTATGCTCCCCTCAGACTGAGCATCCTTTTTTGGGCTTGAGCCTTCAAGATAGGTATCTAATGCCTCAGGAGGCTCATGATTATCTTTTGTAGCAAAGATATCCTCAACTGGAGCTACAACATCAATATCAGCCATATCTGCCTTATCTTTTGCAGCTACCTCTTCTTCAGTAGTATTCTTTAAAACATGTCCTGACCTAGGGCTGACATGGATTATATCAGCATGCAAATCAGCATCTTGTAGTTAAATGTTTGTTGAGGAGAGACTCACGGATATGTCTGTCTGCAGACCAACATCAGCAGGGGGGAAAGTTCCTAACTAAGGTTCAGAGTAGGAGGAACTGTCTACTTCAGAAACTTCTTATTCCTTATCCCTTGAGGACTCCTTTGCTGTTGAAGGCTGGCTCTTAGGTAGGATCCTAGTGAATCTATCCAAAGTTTTTATATCCATCCTTTTCAGGTAGTGAATCTTCACTCCATGCTCCTGCTTGAATGTATCAGGGTAGGTGTTCACTAGGTACAAAGAAAGAATTCTGCCCATGTTTGGAGTGTGTAGACAGTCTACTATTCTCTTGTATATTAGAGAAGACTAAGAGGTCTTCTTATTGGAGATTATCCTAGTCATAACATCAAACATTGACCTGTAGATTGTGTCATGTGATCCAGGTTTGCAGATAAGGGCATTCCATATAATATCTGCTAGCAATTTACCTCTTTGATTAAAGAATTTCCTCTTAACATACCCAGGTTTTGCTTCACTGTATCCACACCACCTGAGAGCACTGTCTCTATCCGTGATGGTGGGTTCTTATTCCTCGCTAGGGTTGATGGAGGGTATATGAAGGGCTTTTCCTAGTCTATTAGGGTTTACCTTAATCTTGATGTCCTCAATCTTAGACTTAAGTGAGTTTTGAGAGGAAGACACCTTGACATTGAAGAAGAATTCTACTACCTCTTCTCTAAGAATTGTGGAGGGTTCAGAAAGGGTGTACTCCAAACCTGTGGTCTCAATCATCCTTAACACTTCTTTAATCTCTGACGAGGCATGAATGAATCCATTCCTCACAATTTCCAAGTCCTCCTGGAGCTCCTTTGAGATCTTCGGTGCCATTGCGTCAGTGCGACAAGACGCTGAAAAGGTTTCGGTCTCAACTACTATGGTTAAAGCTTTTTAGAGGGTGTGGCTTTTCGTTTCTTGTCACTTTTATATATATAATGAAAAAGTTTAAATACTTTATCATTAGATTAACCAATTAAACATTTTAGACTTAAGTTATTACTTTTAGGCTTTACGGCTTGCTCTACGCTTCCTGTTATGATACAGGGCACTTAGTACTTCTATTATACCTCTCAGCTCTTCATTTATTCAATTAATGCCTGATTAATTTGTAGCTTCCCTCACTGTCTGGATGTACATTCTATTTATCATACCATTATGTTGGAACACCCTATTACTAATTTGGGTAAGGATCACTATGTTTTTCTTAGGAAACCAATTTGACCTAGATGTATAGTTGAAAAGGTCAACATTAGAATGTGTCTAGGGCTTAGAACTTAGGTTTGAAGCTGCCCCCAGGACCTTTCATGGAATCAGACTTAAAGCTGAGGCAAAGACAATTATCGTTGAGCTTAGGTCGACGAAACGTCGAAATCCGTTTGACGCTCTCTGAGCTCAACTATGCTAAATCGTCGAGCTCCGGTTGACGATCTTCGAGCTCAGATCGACGATCTTTCTTCACTTATTTCTTCAGGTCGCTGAGCTCAGTTCGACGATCTTCGAGCTCAGTTCGACGTTTTCTGTCTGATGATCTTTTCCAATCTCTGAGCTCAGGTTGACGATCGAAGAGCTCAGATCGACGTTTTTCTTGAGAGATCGACGTTTTTGAGGATTCAAATTCAGTCTGACTTTGGAAGGTTTTTCAAATTCTCTCAGCATTTATGTCAAGAGATCTGCAAGCCGTTTTCATTTATTCTGGAGCAAGTTTCAAGGAATTCTTTTTGAGAATGTTTTATTGGACTTTCCTCTAGAAGGCAAAATTTTATGGAAGGCATTTAATGTCTGTTAACGACTATCTTGGACATAGAATCTTCAGAGAACAAAAACCCCTTCTCTTCTTCTCTCTAGACACAGATTTAGATACACATACACAGACAGAGACAGATACAGTGATACACACAGATAAGAAAGAAAAAGAACAAGTGATTCTCAGGACAGTCTGATCAACACAAGAAAACTCAAGTAATCAACCCTGGAGAATCAGTTGAACATTTTGGCATACTGAAAAAGTGATCTTAGCTTCATCTCAAGGACTCCAGACAACTCATCATTCAGCATCTGCTGAAACCATCTTCTGCTGGAGATCTGAAACTTCTGAAGACCTATCACCCTGAAGCAAAGCTTCCACTCCTGAACTAGTCAACATCTCAGGGGGAGCTTTGACAACACAAATCCACTTGTGCTTCTCTCTTTGATTGAGACAGAGAAGACAACTTCACTCTTTTTCCTTTTCCTTTTCTTCTGTAAAAGGGTTTTCAAAACTCCCTTCAAAAGTTTTGATTCTGGTTCTGAGAACCTTGTCAAAACTCAGTGGTGGCAAGACACCTGATTAAAAAATCTAGTTTGGTTTTTGAGCACCTTATCAAAAGCTCATTGGTGCCAGGACACCTGATCAACCCTTCCTGCAGTGGATTCCTACCAAGGGTGGTAGAAGAGTGGATGTTCCCAGGTTTTTGGGGAACTACTATAGCTCCTTGTGTTTTCTGGTTTGCTTGTGTGTTTTCTTTGTTGTTTGCTGTGCTCTTCTTTTTACTGTCTTGTTAATTCTATAGCAGGCACCTTACACCTATATATAAATTAAATCTTAAAAGTTTTGCTAGTTTAAAATTGTGAATTCACTTTAAATAAACTCTATTCACCCCCCCCCCTCTAGAGTTGAGATAGATTTTGTTCCCACTTTCAATTGATATCAGAGGCAGGTTGGTTGTTCATACAGGATAACACCTGAACCAAAAGATCCTTGATAAGATCAATCTTTTAAGAGAGTTATTTTCATTATATTTAATTTTATATAAAGACATGGCACAGAACAAAGATTATGCAAGCACCAGGCCTCCAGTGTAAAATCTATCCAAGTTTGCACTTTGGAAAGCAAGGATTAGACTTTACATGAACTCTATTGATGAAGACATATTTAATTCTGTTTTGACAGTGTGCCCAAATCCACCAGCAAGCTCAAGTACAAATGCTGTTCTACCTCCTTCAGGAACAGATGCTGAAATAAAGAAGTGGAACACTGCAGATGCCAAGGCCATGAACATCTTAGCTCAGACAATGTCTGATGAGATATTTCAGAAGGTAGCTGAATACAACTCAGCCAAAGGAATTTGGGACAAGCTCTCTGAAATTGTCTCAGGATCTGCTGATGAAAGGAAAGACAGGAGATCCTATCTTATAAGCCAATATGAGAATTTCAAAAAGGGAGATGCTGAATCAGTGGCTGACATGTACAATAGACTAAGTCTGATTGTCAATGAGTTAAAGACTCTGGATAAAGAAATCTCATTGACTGAGCTGAATGACAAAATCCTAACGTGCTTCCCCAGCACTTGGGATTCAAGAATCTGGCCAATCAAAGATGCCAGAAGTCTAAATGAGATTACCACTGAAGCTCTCCTGGGCAAGCTCAAATCTTATGAGCTGCTCATTAAAAATAGAGAAGAAGAACAAAAGGCTACTTCTCCAGTCACAAGGAAAGAGAAGACCATAGCCTTCAAAGCTACAGAAGAGGAGCCTCAAGATAAAGCTACAGGAAATGATGAGATCCTAAGTCTATTGGCCAAAAGATTCTACAAGATGGCCAGAAAAGACTTCAGAAAGAGATCATACAAGGCACATGATAAACCAAGGTATGATAAATCAAATAATAATAAAGAAATTATATGTTTTGGTTGCAGGAAACCAGGTCATATTGTGCCTGACTGTCCAAAAAACAAGAACAATGATAAGAAAGATAGAAGAGAAAGAAGAAAGGAGAAAGACTTCAGAAAGAACAGCTCAGACAAATCCTCCTCTAGCAAGAACAAACATACAAGGAAGGGATTTGTTGCTGAGACATGGAGTGAAACTGAAGAGGACTCTGAAGCCTCATCCAGCTCCAGTGATGATGAGGATGATGCTGATGAAAAGGAATTTTGTATGATGGCTATCAATGCCTCTCAAACAGATTCAGAAGCAGAAGAGTCAGAATCAGATTCAGAAGCTCAACTAGAAGAAGATCAGGTAATCAATTCATTTGATTTCAGTTTTGAGGACTTTAAATATGAGTTTAAAGTACTATGTCTAGATCTATTGGAGTCTGAGAAGGAAATCACTTCCCTCAGAAAACAACTATCTGAGTATAGCACTTTAAAATCAGAGAACCTCAAACTCTCTGAAGAGTTAGAATGCTATAGAGAGGAGATAGCTTCACTGAAAAGTGAACTATCCAAGGCTAAGCAATTTGAAGAATCCCTTAATGGGAGAAGTATCAAATTAATGGACATCACAAGCACAGTGAACTCAAGATTAAATAGTACACTGGGCTTGGGTGCTTCATCTAGCCAACCCATAGTATTAACCACCTCAATCAAATTTATTTCTGATAAAGGGAAGGGTGTTGTAGAGGTAGCTAGGAAGCATTCAGATCTACCTAAGAAAAGCAAAGTTCAACAGAAAACATCGAGCAGAGGTCGACGATCGTCGAACAGAGATCGATGATCTCAGGCTGAAACATCGAACTCAGATCAACGATTCCTGAACTCTAAACTCCATCACAGTCGATCTTCGAACGGAGCTCGATGATCTTACCCAAGATCATCGAACTCAGATCGACGATCGTCGAACGGAGCTCAGAGCTTTCAACCTTCTTTCAGAGGCAAATCTCAATTCAATCCTAGAAGTGCTTCATCCCAATGCTTTAATCCTTATACTGAATGGATAATACCTCCTAGGAGATACCATCCTGAAGGTTATAAGAATCAACCTGGGATGTCTTTTATTTCTGAATTTAAAGGATATCAACCTAGGCCCAAGGTTAACTTGGTCAAAAACATATAAGTTGTTTATGTGCAGGTGAAGTCCTATCCAACATCAAACCAGCTATGGTATCTGGATAGTGGGTGCTCAAAGCACATGACAGGGAATAAGGACAACTTCACATCCTTTAAAGCAAAGCTTAGACCCAAAGTAATTTTTGGTGATTCAAACTTTGGAACTACAAAAGGATATGGTGCAGTCCAAATTGGGACAGTCACCTTCAAGAAAGTAGCCTATGTTGAAGGACTCAAGCACAACCTGATAAGCATTAGTCAGCTGTGTGATGAAGGATATCAAGTGACTTTCAACAAAGAAATATGCAAGATCAAGTCAGAAGACAACACAACTTTGTTGACAAGTAACAGGAAAGGTAATATTTACTTAGTAGATTTTCATTCATCTAAGGTAGATATTTGCATGTTTAATTCCATATCTAGACCTAATATTCTATGGCATAAGAGACTAGGACATGTTAACCTTAGAACCATTTCTAGGCTATCCAAGGACAACCTTGTCAGAGGACTGCCTTCTGGCCCATACAAGAAGGAAGGACTCTTCAAGGCTTGTCAATTAGGCAAGCAAACTAAAAATAGCTTTAAATCAATTAACAAGAGTGATTCACCTAGGATTTTGTATCTGTTACACATGGATCTTTTTGGACCCAATACAGTATAAAGCTTAGGAGGGAAATCCTATACTTTAGTGGTTGTAGATGACTTCTCAAGATTCACATGGGTTTTCTTTCTGAGGAAGAAGTCTGATAACTTTAAGTGTTTGACAGATTTTCTCAAATGCATTCAGATTGAGTTCAACACTCACATTGCCCTGATCAGAAGTGATCATGGGATAGAGTTTGATTCTCTTCTCATGCAAGAGTTCTGTCAAAGTGAAGGGATCAGGCATACTTTCTCAGCTCCTAGAACTCCTCAACAAAATGGGGTAGCTGAAAGGAAAAATAGAACCCTTATTGAATCTACAACTACATTATTGACAGATGCGCACCTACCTCTATCCTTTTGGGCTGAGGCAGTGAACACCTCCAATTATGTGTTGAATAGAAGTCTAATACATAAACTGAAGGGAAAGACTCCCTATGAATTGCTCAAAGGGAAGAAACCTAAAGTAGACTATTTTAAAGTTTTTGGTTGCATTTGTAACATTCACAATAATGACAAGAAATATTTAGCAAAATTTCAAGCAAAAGCTGATGAAGGAGTGTTTCTGGGATACTCCATGATCAGTAAAGCTTATAGGGTTTATAACAAAACTACTCTAAAAATAGAAGAATCTGTCCACATTACTTTTGATGAAGCTAACATGTCTTTCAAGGAGAAGAATATTTCTACCATAGAACATTTGCAGGTGCATTCTCTAGCTGAAAACTTGGACAGATTACAAGTTACTCAAAAAGATGACAGCAGTGAAGATGAAGAAGTTGCTCAACATCAGGAAGAAAATCTTCTTGAAGAGCCAGTTGTTGTCCCACAAGAGGAAACAACAACACAGGTTGGTGAACCATCAACACCCCCTATTGATCTAGTAACAACAAGAGATCATCCAATCTCCCAAGTAATTGGAAACATCTCAGCTGGTGTGCAAACTAGAAATCAGGTCAACCAGAACCTGATGCACACTTGCTTCCTCTCTTAAATTGAACCTCAAACCATTCAAGATGCAGAGCAAGATCCACACTAGATCATTGCAATGCAAGAGGAGTTGCATCAATTTGAAAGAAACAAAGTTTGGGTACTAGTGCCTAAGCCAAAGGATCATTCCATTGTTGGAACCAAATGGGTGTTCAGAAATAAGCTGGATGATCAAGGAATTATTGTATGAAACAAGGCAAGGCTAGTTGCTCAAGGGTATTCACAAGAAGAAGGGATAGACTATGACCAGACCTTTGCACCAGTTGCAAGGTTAGAGGCCATAAGAATCTTCCTAGCTTATGCTGCTCACAAGGGATTCAAGGTCTACGAAATGGATGTCAAGAGTACCTTTCTCAATGGGGGAGATCAAAGAAGAAGTCTATGTCAGACAACCTCCAGGTTTTATCTCTCTAACCCATCCTGATTATGTTTTTAAACTACACAAAGGGTCTCAAGCAAGCTCCTAGAGCATGGTATGAGAATCTAGCATGCTTTCTGCTGAAAAAGGATTTTGTTAGGGGGAGAGTAGACCAAACTCTTTTTATTAGAACCCATAGGTCCCATACCCTACTAGTGCAGATTTATGTAGATGATATTTTTTTTGGGTCTACTGATTCAAACTTGTGCAGAAGATTCTCTAATCTAATGCATTCAAAATTTGAAATGAGAAGTATGGGTGAGCTATCCTTCTTCTTAGGATTGCAAGTCAAATAACATGCTGAAGGCATATTTATTTCTCAAACCAAGTATGCAAAAGAGCTGGTTAAGAAATTTGGTATGTCTGATGCATCATGTATGAAAACACCCATGCCTACCAATGCTGTATTGGATGCTGATGAACATGGGAAACCATTTGATCAGACAACATATAGAGCAATGATTGGCTCTTTACTGTACCTTATAGCTAGCAGGCCTGCTATAATGTTTGCTACATGCATTTGTGCTAGATTCCAAGTTAGCCCTAGAGAGTCACACTTAACTTTAGTAAAGAGGATTCTTAGGTATGTTAAAAGCTGTCCAAATCTAGGACTCTGGTATCCAAAAGATTCAGCATTTGACTTAACTGGATTTTCAGATGTTGATTATGCTGGATGCAGAATAGACAGGAAAAGCACCAGTGGAACTTGTCAGTTTTTGGGTGATAGACATGTCTCATGGTATTGTAAGAAACAAACATCTGTGTCAACCTCAACTGCTGAAGCTGAATATATGGCTGCAGGCAGTTGTTGTTCACAAATATTGTGGATACAAAACCAACTCCTAGACTATGGTTACAACTTAGAGAAGTCTAAAATATTTTGTGATAACACCAGTGCTATTTCCATTGCACCAAATCCAGTCCTCCATAGTAGGACAAAACACATAGAAATTAGGCATCATTTTCTAAGGGATAATGTTGAGAAAAACAAAATTGAACTTGAATACATCCCAACTGATTTGCAAAGGGGAGATATTTTCACCAATCCTTTGGATGAAAAGAAGCACAACTTCTTCCTCAATCAGTTAGGCATGTTAGATGGAGGAAGCCTAAAATAAATTACAAGATCTTCAAAAGCTAAAAAAAGACCAAGATTAGGCTAAAAACTCACCTTTTTTGTGTCTGTAGGATAGTTTTCTGACTCTGAACTACGCTCGACGTTTTCCCCAGAAAGCGTCGAACGGAGCTCGACGTTTTCCCAGAAAGCGTCGAACGGAGATCGACGTTTTCTCAAAACGTCGACCTGAGTTCAGAGCGTGTCAGATAGTTGTATACTATCTCTTTCAGGCCTTCAATCGTCGACCTGAGCTCGACGTTCTCCCTAGATCGTCGAACTGAGATCTACGATATTGAAGCTCTTTCAGCTTCCATCAGGAGACCTGATCGTCGAATGGAGATCGACGATCCTTCCTTTTTCGTGTCGAACCCTAATATAAAATCTTTTTTCGTCCGCCGCTTGTCGTTTATGCTTTCATACTCTCTGCAACTTTCTCTCTTTCCCTCCAAACCTTCTACACATGGTCGTGTTTGTTTCATCTTTGCAGGTACAGATGGCTGTGTCAAGTGCTGCTATTTCAAAGATGAAATTTGATACAGGTTTCGACATTGATATGAATTCTTTCGATGGGAGTGATCAGAGATTCAAGGATATTCTAAACCTTTTTCGAGAACAACAACTATTTCAGATCATGTCCACCAGAATGAAGATTGCAGCAGAAGAGATAAAGGAATGGTGTTTTACCGCCACGAATGAGAATGAGAATTCTGTAATCGGCTCAATCAAAGGGACTCAGGTACCGTTGTCCGCACCCCTTCTAACAGAGGTATTACTCCTTAGTACTGGAGATGACTCCATAGATTTGTCTGGAGAAGAGTATGAATCTATGCTGGATAGAATGGGTCACACTGCTGTGAACCCTAACAAACTGCTGAAAAAGAACCTTTCCATTGAATTCCAATTTCTGGCTGATGTGGTTGGAAAGGTGCTTCTGGCAAAGAACTCAGCCCATGATACAATATCAAGATACCAATTCTGTTTAATGGGAGCATTGGTTGACAAGAAACATTTAGATTGGGGATCCATCTTTTTCAATCTGATCAAGAAGAAGCTGAACAAAAGCTGTATAAGCTATGGGAGGATTTTAGAGGTTTACCTGCACTCCAGGTGCCCTGAGCTGTTGTCCTCTAGTGGGATGTACATCAATGCATCCAAGAGGCTTACATGTGCCCTCTTCAGTAGATGGGACAGGCAGATCATCAACCCCAGCAGGGCTGCTGCAGCACCACTTGCTTCAGGCACCAGTTCTATTACAGTCACTCCTCAGATCTCTTCCCCAGCAGAAGGATTGCCTGCTTCTTCTTCTCCTCCTCCAGCTGTTTCTATCCCAATCACCACCTCAACTTCTTCACCAATCTCAACCTCTATCATATTGTCCCTTATTACAATCTCTTCACCAATTTCACCTCCTCTAGCCTCTACCTCAGAACAGTTCCACCCTTTGTTCTCTTATCCATCTTTCACCACCCCATCATTTTCTCTTATAGATGACTCCTTCATGGATGATTCTCCTCCAACTCCTCCTGAGCTTCCCTCTACATCCTCTTACCAACAACTTCTTCAAGACATACTTTCTCAACCATCCTTCACCCCATCCTTTACCTCTTCAATTTCATCCATCTCCACCTCAGTAACATCTATCTCCACTATTCCTCCTTCAGAGCCATCCATCCATACACCTCCTATCTCCATTACATCAGTTCCAGCCACCCTCATTCCAGTCTCTTCAACTCCTACCTCTGCTCAAGCCAATCTTGAGCATGTAGATCTTTCAGCCCTGACAGACAAGCTCTATGTGTTGCTAGCCCCCAGGCTAACCTCACTGCTGGAGACCTCCTTGGCTCCACTCCTGAAACATGTTCAGGAGTTGTCTACCAAGCTTTCTTCCTTCCTCTCCTCCTAGGCAATCCCTTCATCTGGGTGCCTTGATTCAGTTTCCACTGAACCCAGGCAGGGGGAGATGCCTTATGAAGCATTGGATGTGCCTGAGGTGGCTGAAGGTTCAAGTCTTGCTTCTGTTTTTGCAGTGGAATTTCAGAGTCTGCTTTCTCTATTTGATTCTGTTTATTTCAGTTCTCTGCTAGTGCATCAAGCTGAAGACCTCACTAAGGCCATTGTGCCTATCTCTGTATGTGATCCCAGCCTAATTGCCTCATATGTCAATTCTTTCAAGCCTGTGGATGTTGATGCTTTCAGTTCTACTGCTGCTGCTGTTTCTACAATTGTATCAAAAGATATTGACATGATTTCTGTTGTTGAGGATACTGCTGCTAAAGAACTTGCTACATATCAGGAAGGATCTGAACCTGCTGCCTCTGTTACTTCTGCCCCTACTGCTTCTCCAATTCCTGCTGCTCCAACTTCTGCTCCTACTGTTGCTTCAATGTCTGCTGCTGCTGCTGTTCCTGCTCTAACTCCTGACCAATTGAAACAACAAGAAAAGTATATAAAGAGCATTGATGATTTATATGATAGACCTCAAAGTTCAGGCAGTGATCAGTTTCACACTAACTCTGATGACTCTTCTAATACTATTGCCAAGAAAAGGAAGGCCAGAAGCAAGGCCATGATGAAGGTTCCTCCTGCTCAAGCTAAAAATTCAAATGACATTCCATACTATATTTTGCATGATTGCCAAATTACTAAACATTGGATGCAATATTCTAAAAATCAACTAAAGGCCTTGAGAAAGAAAAGAAAGTTTGAAAAGTATGAGAAAGGTTCATCTCAATTTCAGCCTCCTCCTCCTCCTCCTCCAAATTCAGGATCAGGTGGAGGCTCAGCTTCTCAAACCCCAACTTCAAAGCATATTTACTCCAAGTCCTCACAAAGACATCATCCTAGGGGACAACACCAAAGGGGTTCTCAGTCCAGAAGGGGACAGTATAGAGGAAGTCAAAGAGAACATAGATTTCATGCAAGGGAAGGACAAAGACACATGGACTCTGCTCAAGGTCCTTTCCCTTATAAACTCAGAGAAAAAGTTGAGACTAAAACTCCTATTGCTTCAGAAACTATCAATAGATATGAGCCTGCAGTGCCTTTTGAAGATCCAGAGAATAACCCATTGTCATGGACTACAAGGATGAAAGAACTGGCTGCCTTAGATCAGTTGAAGAAAGCCAGAGAACAAGGGAAAGACACCTCTAATATTACTACTCTATCAGATCAAAGAAAAGCTGAACTGGAAAGGTATTCTTCAAGAAAATTCTTTAACCCAGTGGACTACATGAAGTTCCATCCTGAGGCTGTGGTTCCCAGGCCAAGAGCTCAAACCTCCTTAGGTGCAGATGATGATAGAAGGTCAAAGAAGGAAGCCCTTAATCCTAACAGAGAAATTATATTTAAGAAAGAAAGTGAAAAGAAGTAATTTCTGTAAGCAGACAGCACAATCTCTCTGAACATTTGCTGAAATTCCATTTGATTGCTGCTATGATTACTTGCTCTGCTATTTTGTTTTAGTTTATTGCTCTTCTATATGTTGTTGTAGTTTTTATTTCTGAAATATGTAAATAGTAATCCTAACCCAAATAGGGGGAGATTGTTGGAACACCCTATTACTAATTTGGGTAAGGATCACTATGTTTTTCTTAGGAAACTAGTTTGACCTAGATGTATAGTTGAAAAGGTCAATATTAGAATGTGTCTAGGGCTTAGAACTTAGGTTTGAAGCCGCCCCCAGGACCTTTCAAGGAATCAGACTTAAAGTTGAGGCAAAGACAATTATCGTCTAGCTTAGGTCGACGAAACGTCGAACTCCGTTCGACGCTCTCTGAGCTCAACTATGCTAAATTGTCGAGCTCCGATCGTCGATCTTCGAGCTCAGATCGACGATCTTTCTTCACTTATTTCTTCAGGTCGCTGAGCTCAGTTCGACGATCTTCGAGCTCAGTTTGACGTTTTCTGTCTGATGATCTTTTCCAATCTCTGAGCTCAGGTCGACGATCGAAGAGCTCAAATCGACGTTTTTCTTGAGAGATCGACGTTTTTGAGGATTCAAATTCACTCTGACTTTGGAAGGTTTTTCAAATTCTCTCAGCATTTATGTCAAGAGATCTGCCAGCCGTTTTCATTTATTCTGGAAAAAGTTTCAAGGAATTCTTTTTGAGAATGTTTTATTGGACTTTCCTCTAGAAGGCAAAATTTTATGGAAGGCATTTAATGTCTGTTAACGGCTATCTTGGACATAGAATCTTCAGAGAACAAAAACCCCTTCTCTTCTTCTCTCTAGACATAGATTTAAATACACATACACAGATAGAGACAGATACAGTGATACACACAGATAAGAAAGAAAAAGAACAAGTGATTCTCAGGACAGTCTGATCAACACAAGAAAACTCAAGTAATCAACCCTGGAGAATTAGTTGAACATTTTGGCATACTGAAAAAGTGATCTTAGCTTCATCTCAAGGACTCCAGACAACTCATCTTTCAGCATCTGCTGAAACCATCTTCTGCTGGAGATCTGAATCTTCTTAAGACCTATCACCCTGAAGCAAAGCTTCCACTCCTGAACTAGTCAACATCTTAGGGGGAGCTTTGACAACACAAATCCACTTGTGCTTCTCTCTTTGATTGAGACAGAGAAGACAACTTCACTCTTTTTTCTTTTCCTTTTCTTCTGTAAAAGGGTTTTCAAAACTCCCTTCAAATGTTTTGATTCTGGTTCTGAGAACCTTGTCAAAACTCAGTGGTGGCAAGACACCTGATCAAAAAATCTAGTTTGGTTTTTGAGCAGCTTATCAAAAGCTCATTAGTGCCAGGACACCTGATCAACCCTTCCTGCAGTGGATTCCTACCAAGGGTGGTAGAAGAGTGGATGTACCCAGTTTTTGGGGAACCACTATAGCTCCTTGTGTTTTCTGGTTTGCTTGTGTGTTTTCTTTGCTGTGTGCTGTGCTCTTCTTTTTACTGTCTTGTTAATTCTATAGCAGGCACCTTACACCTATATATAAATTAAATCTTAAAAGTTTTGCTAGTTTTAAATTGTGAATTCACTTTAAATAAACTCTATTCACCCCCCTCTAGAGTTGAGATCGATCTTGTTCCCACTTTCACATTATACAAATATTTTATCAATTCTAAGTATAATGGAGACCTAACAATGTAATAAGCCAGTTTTATTAGCAACCTTATTATGCACTTATTTACATGTTATTTGGGCTTGAGAGAAAAGGCTACATAAGTTAGCAATACAGATAATTATGAAGGATAATTGAATCATTGTTATCTAACTGGTGTGCTTGATTAGGTTCATACGAAGCACATCTAACTTAATTCATGAATCTGCAAACTTAGTCTCTATACAAAAGAGAGAGACTTACCTTGAGGCGTGCTGCCTCTAGCTTTTAAGGATTACACACTTAATAGCCTCAACCTTTGTATTTTGCTTTACATGGAGCATATTTCTTGAGCAATCATCCTGTCCCAGACATTTGCCTGGAACATCCATTATCCAAATACCAAGTCTTATCTAGATAGGTATTTGGACTATCCAGCAAAAAGAAATTTATTTACCCTTAGGCACCTAATAACTATTGGGTCCTAGGTTCTTATTAGTATTATAAAACATTTGCCAACCTCTCTGCTTGGGCTGAGCACCTTTCTATCCACTAGCCACATTCAGGTTGTGCCAACAATAAATGGCAAAGTGGCCCACCTTCCCACAACACCAACATTTATGAATTTTGTACCTTCTCTTCAGGACATCACAAAATTACTATCCATGAGAGATGTGAGCAGCTCCATATTTTGCCGTCTAGTGGTCTCTCTCATCTCTTTAGATACATGATATTTGGATCCAAATCTAAAGAACTTATCCCGAGCTTTATATTAGAGTGGACAACATCACTCCTTCAAGGATCATGTGTCTTTACCCAACTGGTAGAGCACACATTTGATTGACCCTTGTCACAATCCGTATTTCTCAACATTTAATTTATATTAGAGCAAGAGAAAATACATGTCGTGATGCCATGCTGTGCAAGGGATAACTACAGGAACTCAAGAAAAACTCCAAACTCTATAACTTATTTGAAATCCATAAGTTATTAAGTAAAAACCAGATTAAATTGGATGGTTGTATCCCTCGACACAGTGAATAAACTAGTCCACGAGTAAAGGTATAGTTATACGCTGCGGAAAATACTTTGGTTATGTTGATTAACACCCTACATGAGTATAAACATCCCCAAAGGACAAGTCATGACATGCAAGACTCTAGATTTATTATAAGTATGGAAATGATTTTATGTTAGCTAGAAAATAGTATTTTGGATTTAGAAATATGAGATGTATGAAGTACTTGTAGTAATGCATTTGAAAGTGAAAATACCTAACATGCAACCTAGCATAAAACATTCCCAGAGAGCAAGTAAAAACAACCACAAAAGGTAAAACTAGCAGCTTAGCAGAGTATTCAGCAATTTAACAGAAAACCACCAGTGGCGTCAACAAATTGACACGAACCCACTTGTCAGTATGTGTGTCTGTACTAACAAGAAAACAACAAAGAACTACCTCTCAAGGTAGAGGAAACCTCCGCAACACTGCAGTCCAATAGCAAACACCAAACCTAGCCGCTCAACCGGCTACTGTCCTTTACCTGAGGCATTCAAAGAAAGAACACCTCAGCAAGAATAATACAAGTGACAAACAAAAATGTCAGTAAACAAGGGAGTAGTAAGAATACTAATACAAACCTGAATAGCTGTCAAAAACACAACAAACTAACTAGAGATTAAGAACAAAAGAGTTAACTTATAAAGTTAAAAGGTAATGAAATTTGCACCAAGTGCGAACGAAGTCATACTCTGAGAACATCTGTGATAAAAGGCAGAAATAGCATAAGTTTAATCCATAGGGAAACAAAAACGAGACAAAGGCTCAATAAATACTGAATCATTAACACCGTAACGCAACCGGATCTGAGTCGGGACCAACCGATCAAACCCAAACTAACAGACCCAAACGTCTCAAAAACGGGACTGCGTTGGTGGCCATCTGGTCCAACACAACCCAATAGCCCAAAAACAAGACCCAAACATACTCGGGTGTAATGATTCACGAAACTAAGCCAACCAAACCAAACCCGATATCCCAAATACCCATAAAACCCAAACTCGACAAATTCAGCAGAAACCCGACGATTCTAACTTGGCAAAACTAAGCCTTTAGAGATACATGACAAATCGGTGAAATGACACGAGTCTAAGGGAAAAGCGTCGAGTACACTTGACGTCGCGTCGAGTGCAGTGAACGCACTCGATGCCATAACTCAGCACACTCAACGCTTAAACACGACAACAAGAACAGACGATGGCGTTGAGTGAGTTCAGCTCACTCAACACTTTCCGACTTAGCTGCCAAAATCAGATAATGGCACTGAGTGAGTTCAGCTCACTCAACACTGTCAATGCTTTAACACTTAGATTGCAGATTTAAAGCGACGACGTTGAGTGAGTTTAGCTCGCTCAATGCTGTCAATGCTTTTCTACCTAAGTGACGACATTAAGTGAGTTCAGCTCACTCAACGCTGTCAACACTTTAACATAGCTTTACAGAATAATAGATTGCGTTGAGTGAGTTCAGCTCACTCAACGTTGTCAATGCTTTTCTACTTGTGATTAAACAGACTAAGAGATGACGATGAGTGAGTTCATCTCACTTAACGCTGTCAACGCTTTCTACTTAACTTGCCGATTACAGTGATGGCGTTGAGTGGGTTAAGCTCACTTAACGTTGTCAACTATTTTAGACTTAGCTTCTAGAATTTATAGAATGGCGTTGAGTGTGCTAAGCCCACTCAACGTCGCATTGAATGAGTACCACTCACTCAACTCTTTTAACTTAGCTTTTCAGACTACTCAGCAAGGCGTTGAGTGCATTCAATACACTCAACGCTTTTATACTAAGGCTAAAAACTGAACTTCTACACTAAGATTACACTCAAAGCTTTAGGCTATATACACTCAGCTGCACTCAAAGACATTAGACAGAACCCTGCCAGAGGGTTATCATCCCAACAATACCATACTAATAATTTCTAACTATGTCTAGTCTAGACAAGAGATGTTATTACTGCCATGTTAAGACTCATTTGGCCTACTAGAATAGAAAACTAAAGGGAAAAAAGCTTGGCAAGGGTGTAAGCACCACTTACCTCAAGATCTATTGAAAATCATTTTTTTACATGCGGGAAATCCAACCCTAATCCAACCGATTTCTGCAAGTTGGAAATCCTACAGAAATCAATCCTTATATAGATCAAGGAAACGAAAGAGAAGGAAGAACAAGCAAGGGGAAAATCACCACTTGCCTCAAATATCCAAAAATTCGGCCAAGCAATGCCCCACCTTACAGATCTGGCTGCAAGAACAATTAAGCCACAAAACCTGAAAATTTTGAGAGGAAAATAGGGTAAAACCGCAAACCTAGACCTCTATAAATCCACGAAACTTTGAAATCTTACCGTAGAAACGTAGATCTAGGCGAGATCTACCTGGATCCACTCTCCAAAGATGAAATCGAGCACCAATGCTCCAGAAATCGGCGGCCGATGGCTTAGGATTGTCTGATGCTCTCGTTCATTTGAAACAGGCCGACGGTTTCATAAGGGAGACAATGAATAGGGTTTTTACGCGATGGGTTTTTATTTATACTTCTTTATCCGATTATTATAATAGAATATCATAAATAATTAAATAAAATGTCAAAACGACTCGAAAACTAAACATACCCGGAATTTTAGGAAAATCGCTCCGTAGCTAAAAACCGACGCAACAAATCCAATGACGAACTTGAAATCGAAATCCGACTAACCAATCTTGGGAAAACACCTCCTGAATCCAAAACACAAGCATTTCCAAAGAGGCTCCACAGATTCACCAAAACAGACCCGGCTTGCTAGAAAATCTTTCAAACAGGCTAAATTTAGCCACACAAAGAAAACCCAAGAGCTAAGACCCACGCTCTAACAACGACATAAGCCAATCATGTGTTAACGTAACGCCCTGACGTCATAAATACACCAAATAAAAGAATTAACTAAACATCGAAAAATCAGGGGCGTTATAGCCACTTTGTAACGACTCCACCCATTAAATAACATATAATAGAAGGTTCGGCCGGAGCCCCACACTATATGCCACAAACAGACGGTGAGGTCACATGTTAATACAAAAATACTTTCTACGCGCATCCTAACTCAGTGCATTTTAGCGGAAGATTATTACTTGCAAGAACTCAATCAATGAATGTACACTTCTATATAAATATGACCATTATATATAACACAAGGAATCTATATAACCATACCCCGCTCACGGATTTAAGGCCTTACAAGTTTCTCTTTACAAAATATGATTTCATACATTGGCACACAAGCCGGCCACACATGAAATCCAAAGCTTCGTACGGCCTTTAAGGGCCTACAAGCAGCAGCAGCAACAGCAAGTGATTCAGCCGGCTCAATCCAATCAGCCCGCAACACCTCCATATGGACGTCCACCCCAAGGGTGATAAACAAAGCAACGGTCAACATTCAGCCGACCAATTATAACAACCGTACCCCTTACCCGGGGCAGTGGTTCCTTCCCTCCATGCAGTGCAATCACAATATATAGATATATAACACAACATCATCACAAATGCCGGCCTACGTACCAGGCGCTCCATGCACTCAGGGCACTCTTACGGTGTACCGAAAACCATCAGGTCCCACCACCGATTCGAGGTGCTTAGCTTGTTGGTTGGGTATAAGCCTCAAAATCCCTGTTGAAGACCTCACGCACACACCCCACTCAGAGGTGTTCACCTCTTGGCAACTGTGAGCACTATTCATCGACCTACGCCCGTAGTGGAACATGCCGGGAATGCCTGAAGCCCCCATTTGCAGTGCTACCAATCGACTGCTCACAATGATCCTACACGAAACTTGTTGTGTGGTTCATCTCAACCATCCCACTAAGAGGTTCTTATCTTGTTGGCCATTGGCATCAGCCTCCAAACCACCATTGAATACCTTTCACGCCCATCCACTCAGAGGTATCCGTAATCCATCTCATAACACAGGCACATAGTGCCACTTTCCCATCTATCATCAAGCTCGTGCCGAGCATACAAACAAAGGAGCTATGCAAAGATTCCTTACCATAATTCACAAGCGTCCTCACACTCTCCGCAAGCTATTCGTTATATACACTGAGTCTTCTCCGGTTCGCAGCATCACCAATCTAGACTACCCATCCAAATGGGCTTCACACAGCATCCTATTCAGGAATACACACTTTCGGATCTAAATGCAGACTCAACCACTGGAATCCCTTATGCTTTCCACCACTTGGTGGAGGATCCTATACACATGCGTAAAGTAGGACTTCACTTTTCCAAGAAGGAGATCGTTACCCTTGACGATCGCTTCGGAGCCATGGAGAAACTAGCCGGATGGAAATCACCGCAACGGCCTTGCCTCCAAAATGCTTGCCTCGGATCTCGAGTCTGACCGTTGACTCTCCTCCGGCAGTCGAAACCCTTCTCCTTCTTCCTCCTCAAAGCTCTCCCTTCTCTCTTCTTAAAAGATAATGGCCAAGGCAATAGCATAAGAAATACTTCTCAATCCATTGTCTTATCACTACAGGGAGAAGCTTGGAACACAGGATCCAAATATAAGGAAATGAACGGCCTTGATCTGCCCCCAATAACTATTTTTGGGCTGACACGGCCTGTGACACGCCCGTGTCACAAGTCGTGTTCCGTAAGTGGCTTGGGAACTGACTCAATCAATACCAGAACACGGGTTAAGACACGCCCGTGTCAATCACCTGACACGCCCGTGTCACAAGGTACACGCCTGTTTTGAGGGGCGTGTTCCTCAAACGATACAGGACCAACTCCCGCAAGAAGGACACGGCTAAGGCACACGCCCATGTCCTTAGCCGTGTGCCAAACACGCCCCTATGACATGCCCGTGTCACAGGCCTTGTTCTACACTCAATGCCACTTAATGCCGCCCGGTTACCAACCTGAGCAGGACACTGCCTAGGAATCGCCCGTGTCCCTGGCCGTGTCGCCTCTCGACGATCGTCAACTGCGCTTTGTCGAGACCTCTCCACACATATAGTGAAGGACACGCCCTGGGACACGCCCGTGTCCCAGGCCGTGTGCCTCACTCGAGACACACTCGATGCCCACTCGAGTCCTAATCGAGACCCACCCGAGTACCCAAAGCTGGATACGCCCTGGGACACCCCCGTGTCGTAGGCTGTGTCACCCAGCATGAACTCCAAATTGGGATTTGGGGTGTTACAACCCTCCCCTCCTTATAGAAATTTCGTCCTGAAATTTAGCGCAACATATAGAATAACACAACCATTCCTTTATTGCAATTACACAAAGAGTCTTTTACACACAACAGACACAATAAAAAGTAAAGTACACTCTTTCTCTATTTCTGCTCAGCCACTTCCTTCATAATCTTCTTGACAGCCTCTTGTAATTCCAGATTATACACGCGAGGCTGCTGAAATTCATGATTTGAGCTTTGCGGCTCCGGCACTTCGAGAGTGTACACCCGCAGTTGCGCTCGGGAAGTAGAGGATTCCGCCACTGTCTTTTCCTTTTCCTCATAGGACGCATTAGTATTTTTCTCACCCTTTGCCGGGCCTCTCCAACAATGTCGGGCTATATGACCATGCTGTCCACAATTATAACATATACGTGTATCCAAGTCATTGCCCATATGTTGCTCCCTAAGTCACATTTGACGACATTTGTTCAGCAGGACTGAACCTCTTCTTGTCCCGTTTCTTGAACTATGATTGCTCGGACTGCGGATCTTTGAACACCGACTTTTCCACGCCAAGTTCTTCTTATACTGCACCTGTTTTAAGTCCTTCTCCAACGCACAGGCTGTATCTACCAATGCTTGGAAGCCTTGGTTAACTAAACTCGGGAGCGCTAACCTCAGCTCATCTCGGAGTCCCACATAGAACCTATTCATCTTCCGCACTTCTTCCGCAAACGTTGACCTTGTATAACGCCCTAGCCTGGTGAACTCATGCAGGTAATCATCAACAGTCTTCTCACCCTGCACTAGATGTTGAAATTCATTCTCCATTGGAATTTGCCGTAATACTGTCAAATACTTTTCCAAAACCAATCTTGAGAATTCCTCAATCGAAATCTCTCCCAGCCCTCTGCCTGCCAACTGGTGCATCTCGACTTCATCCCACCAAAGCCTCGCCTCTCCTTCTAGTAGGAAAGTGGCTAACGTAACTTTTTGCCCCTCATCAATCCTGATCGCTGTCAGTATCCTCTTCACACTTGAGAGCCAATCCTCCGCCTGCATTGGGGAATGCTCCCCGACAAACGTAGGTGGATGAAAATCCATAAACCGCTTTAGTTGCTCGTTAGCTACTTTCTCAACAATCCTAGCTTCAACCCGCTCTTGCCTCGCACCAACCTGTACTGACTCCACTGCAGGCCTTACCCGCCCAATAGGTTGTGCTTGAAACATGGAAAATACCGCCTCTGCAACTAAGCATATGTTTTCCGCTGAAGGGGGAGGTGTGGGCACCTCAGCTAGTGCCGCACTCTCATCCGAATGCTGGGGTTCAGACTGCCCAGCTCCACTCCTTGTCACCTATACATGAACAAGACATCCATGACTTCCAAACCAAAATGGCAAACATGCCGAATAAACACGCTTACATTCCTAGTGGACATTCGTGAGTTCATTTATGTTAACACGGTTTGCACGTACATGTGCTCGCCACCCCACAAAATAATTCGACCATTAATTCGAAAGCGGAAGACTGAAACAAGCTGATACCAAAATGTAACTACTCCACCTGTTAAATAACATATAATAGAAGGTCCGGTCGGGGCCCCACACTATATGCCACAAACAGACGGCGAGGTCACATGTTCATACCAAAATACTTTCTACGCGCATCCTAACTCAGAGCATTCTAGCGGAAGATTATTACTTGCAAGAACTCAATAAATGAATGTCCACTACTATATAAATATCACATTTATATACAACACCAGGAATGTATACAAGCATACCTCGCTCACTGCCTTAAGGCCTTACAAGTTTCTCTTTACAAAATATGATTTCATACATCGGCACGCAGGCCGGCCACACATGAAATCCAAAGCTTCGCACGGCCTTCAAGGGCCTATAAGCAGCAACAGCAAAGGCTTCAACCCGCTCAATCCAATAAGCCCGCAACACCTGCATATGGACGTCCACCCCAAGGGTGATAAACAAAGCAACAGTCAACATTCATCCGACCAATAAGAATGACCCTACCCCTTACCTAGGGCAGTGGATCCTTCCCTGCATGCAGTGCAATCATAATATATAGATATATAACCCAACATCATCACAAATGCTGGCTTTCGTGCAAGGCGCTCCGTGCACTCAGGGCACGCTTACGGTGTACCGAAAACCTCCAAGTCCAACCACCAATTCGAGGTGCTTAGCTTGTTGGTCGGGTATAAGCCTCCAAACCCCTGTTGAAGACCTCACGTACCCACCCCACTCAGAGGCGTTCACCTCACGACAACTGTGAGCACTATACATCGACCTACGCCCATAGTGCAACACGCCGAGAATGCCCGAAGCCCCCATTTACAGTGCTACCAATCGACTACTCAATACGATCCTACACTGAACTTGTTGGGTGGTTAATCTCGCCCATCCCACTCAGTGGTTCTTAACTTGTTGGCCATGGGCATAAGCCTCCAAACCCTTGTTGAGGACCTCTCACGCCCATCCACTCAGAGGTATCCGTAATCCATCTAATAACACAGGCAAATAGTGCCGCTTTCCCATTTATCATCCAGCTCGTGCCGATCTTACAACCAAAGGAGCTATGCAAATCTTCCTTACCACAATTCACAAGCATCCTCACACTCTCGGCAAGCTATTCGTTATATACACAGAGTCTTCTCCGATTCACAGCATCACCAATCTAGACTACCCGTCCAGATGGGCTTCACACAACATGCTTATTTCGTACTACACACTTCCGGATCTAAATGCAGACTCAACCACTAGAATATCTTATGCTTTCCACCTCTTGGTGGAGGATCCCATGCACATGCATAAAGTAGGACTTCACTTGTCAAAGAAGGAGCTCGTTACCCTTGACGATCGCTTCGGAGCCATAGAGAAACTAGCCAGATGGAAATCACCGCAACGGCCTTGCCTCCACAACACTGGCCTCGGATATCGAGTCGGACCGTTGACGCTCCTCCGGCATCCGGAACCCTTCTCCTTCTTCCTCCTCCAAGCTCTCCCTTCTTTATTCTTAGAATGTGAATGGCCATGGCAATAGCATGAGAAATACTTCAAAATCTATGGTCTTATCACTGCAGCGAGAAGCTTGGACCACAGTATCAAAATAGAAGGAAATGAACGGCCTTGATCTGCCCCCCCAATAACTATTTTTATGCTGACACGGCCTGTGACACGCCCGTGTCACAGACCATGTTCCCTAAGCGGCTAGGGAACCGACTCAATCCAGACCAGAACACGGGCTTAGACACACCCGTATCAATAACTCTACACGCCCGTGTCAATAACTTGACACATCCGTATCACCAGGTACATGCCCGTGTTTAGGGGCGTGTCCCTCAATCGATATAGGACCACCTCCCCAGAGAAGGACACAGCTAAGACACACGCCCGTATCCTTAGCCATATGCCAAACACGCCCCTGTGACATGCCTGTGTCACAGGCCGTGTTCTACACTCAACGCCACTCAACGCCGCCCGATTACCAACCCGAGCAGGACACGGCCTGGGATATGCCCGTGTCCCTGATCGTGTCGCCTCTAGATGATCATCGACTGTGCTGTGTCGAGACATTGCGACACACACAGTGAAGTACATGCCCTGGGACACACCCGTGTCCCAGGCCATATGCCTCACTCAAGACACACTCGATGCCCACTCAAGTCCTACTCGATACCCATTCGAGAAACCAAAGCTGGACACTCCCTGAGACACGCCCGTATCCCAGGCCGTGTCACCTATCCTGAACTCCAAATTGTGATTTGGGGTGTTACACACTCCCCCTTAAAAGAACTTTTGTCCTGAAACTTTACGCACCAAAAGATTCCACAATAAGAATATAATCAAAGATTATAGAAGCAGAGATACATACCCTAAGAAACTAGGAGAACAAATGTAACGCCCCTGATTTTTTCTGCGATTATTTAATTCTTCCTTGGCGTTCGGCGACGCGTTTTCTTGGCTTATGCCATCTGTGGAGTGTGGTCTTAACTCCTTAGAACTGGGTGGCCTATTTTGTATCCTATTGGCAAGATCTCCCTAGCAAGCCGAGTCGTTTTTGGTGACCCGGTGTGGCCTCTCGGGGGATGCTTGTGTTTTGGCTTCGGGTGGGTATAACTCGAGTTCTGTTCATCGAAAGTTAATTTCGACATCGCCGTTGTGTTTGTAGCATGGATATTTAGCTACGGTGCAAATTTCGTTGGATTCCAAGGTGGTTCGGTTTTTCGCGTCGTTTTGGTGTGTTAATAGTAATAGATGCAATTAAGTAATTAATAAAGCTATAAAATTAAATCCAGCGGTCAAAAAGCTGGGTGATTTAGTCATGCGGCCAGTAGATTAGCAGTTATTGCTTTTGTGCGTGAAAATGTGGCAGCATGCATGGCTGGCGGCTTGTAATAGGCTAGCTTGAAATGAATCCTGCGGTTTTTTTAGGTGACAGTTAAGGCTTAATAAACGTGTCTATGTATATATAGTATTAAGTTAAAAACGAGACTATTCATCGCCTCCTTCCGTGAAAGAAAACTGCTGTTCTTTTCGTAAGCGGAAGAAAACCGGCGGGCAGCTGTGCCTTCCACCGCCGATTCCCGGAGTTCTAGCGGTCAGATTTTCGTTCTGAGGGTAGATTTGAACTGCTCTCCCCTAGATCTCCATTTCGACGTCAAGCTCGGTAAGGTGTTTACTGCCAGATCCGTGGGGAAGTAGAAAAGTCGGTCGAGACCTTTCTGGAAATCGAGGCAAGTAGTGCTCCTAGCCCTTGCCAAGTAGAAATTTCTTGCTTTTATCTCTGTTTTTCGCCATTAATGCTTCCAGGTTCTTGTTAAAATCCAATTTAGCCATGACAAATGTTGCTTAAGCACGCTAATTATACTCTTGTCCAGATTTTTTTACTTTCAGAAGTTCTTTCTTTTTACATCTTCATTTGAGACTTTTCTAATCCCTGCTCTTAGAACTAGGGTTCTCTATTAAACTTGTAGGATTACGTAGTTTCAGCGGCTGCTAAGTCTACTACCAGGTTGCCGATGAATATATAAGTCGAGTTTTGCTTGATTAGGCTCGGGATGAGTAGATTCGGCCTGAGAGTAGAGGTAGCAGCAGCAGGAAATGTTTCTCCTCTACTAAGCCTTGTCTAATAAAGAGATTCTGGGCTAATGGTAGTGGTCTGATGTGATAGGATGAGTGTGAGAGTTAATTTTCAAGTTAATGTATTTCAGCGTTGAGAGGTTCAGGAAATGCGAATGTTTTATTTTTAGCTAAGTAGTGTGGCGTTGAGTGAGAAATTTCTTCTAAGTAAAAATCGACGGGAATCACTAAGTGATTCTCGCCGACTTCGACGAGAATCGTTATTGATTCCCGCCGATTTGGCGAGAATCAATCTGCATTCCCGCCGATTCGGCGAGAATCAATCTGCATTCCCGCCGACCTCCTCTGGATGGGGTTGAGTGAGTGGGCCTCACTCAATGCCATGGCGATTTAGGCGTTGAGTGAGGCGGGCTCACTCAACGCCGCAGCCCTTTCCTGCGGGTAAGTACTTTGGCGTTGAGTGAGTCGACCTCACTCATCGCCAAAGCTGTTTTGGCATTGAGAGAGGTGGACTCACTCAATGCCACAGTTGCGTTTTGTGGTTAAGTGCTAAGGCGTTGAGTGAGTGGACCTCACTCAACGCTGTAGCTGTTTTGGCGTTGATGAGGTTAGCTCACTCAATGCCACGACCTGTGTTGTTGAAGTCGTTGAGGGAGTGGACCTCACTCAACGCAATTGCTGTTTTGGCTTTGAGTGAGGCTAGCTCACTCAACTCCACCGTCTGTTTAGGCGTTGAGTGAGTGGGGCTCACTCAATGCCATGCCGTGTTGAGTCATCTCAATGCTTTTCCCTTACCTTGATTTTCTCCCCCGAGTGAATTCCTTGATTTTGAGGTTCCTTGTCGGCTATTTTCTTTTTTTCCAAAAAGGCCGAATCGTGGGTCGTGGTTAGTAGTGGTGGTTTGAAGCTCTTAATGGGGGAGGTGTTGTGTAATCTAGCCAAGGCCACCCTTTTTCTTTTATCTTGCTCCAGGTATGGGCTGAGCAAGGGGTTGGGATGTCCCTAATGCTTTCACATGTAGACCCCTAAGCTTTGTTTCTTGGAAATGGTGGTTGGGGGCCGAGTTTGCCTCCAACCCGGATCCGCGTTGTTTTTGCTACTACCACCTCTCACAGCTTAGGGTGTTAGACGTTTCTTTGTTTGTAAATTTGCAACGTTTGGGCTCATGGTAGCCGGGTAAACTCTGCAGGATTTATTTTTGGCCAGGGTTGTTGCTGTTTCCTCGCACTTAGTGCTTTTCTTTTGTCTTGCCTTGGACAGTGGAGCTTGTTTTCGGTTTACTTACTATTCTTGCTTACCTTTTAACCTAACATTTCTGTACAGCTTACTTGTTTAGCTTGCTGAGGTATTCTTTTCTTCTTTGAATGCCTCAGGTTCTGGTTAGTAGCCGATTAGGCGGCTAGTTGTGTTGTGCTGTTGCTGGTGGTCTCTCGTACTGTGGAGATTAGTTTCTTAGTCTTGTGAGGTAGTTTTGTGCTTCTTTCTTACAGACATACACACTTGCCAGTGGGTTTGTGTCAGTTTTTTGGCCCCCACTGATAGTTTTACCTTGATACTAGATATGTTAACTTTCTGCTGCTACCTTTTTCTGGAGATAGTCTACTTGCTCTTGGGATGATTTATGATAGGTGGCTAGTTACTTTTAAACCTAAAAACACTATTATAAGTATACCTCATGATCAATATGTTTTATAAAACTCATCACTATTTTCCAAATAACGTAAAAAGATCATTTTCCTATATATATAGTATAAATTAAAAGTAGGGTCCTACATAGTATAAGTTGTCCTCTGGGGACGCTTATGCACTCTTTTAGGATGTCGAACCTGAATAAAGTATTTTCCGTAGTGTATAAGTATAGTTTTTAAATTGTGGACTAGGTGATCCACCTAGCCGAGGGATTCGACCTTTAAAAATATAACTGATTTTCTAATCATTCAACTTATGAATTTTCATAAAGTATAGTTGTTAGTGGTTTGCCTGAGCGTCGGCAGTTATCCCCTGCTCGACGTGGCATCATGACGTGTTTTTTCTCCTACTCTAATAATTCGTTTTCCTCGGAGAAAATGTGGGTTGTGACAGTTGGTATCAGAGGGAGGTTGCTTGACAAGTTAGTCGGGCAACCTTCCTTTTTGATTGCATTAGTAGTTTAACATCATGTCATTCACACACCGATATATCATCAGCACATCTTGGCCAAATCACAAACACTACACTCATAGCATAATATGAAGTATACGGGGCATATTATGTAGTATGGGATGCATAATATGTGTTCGTATATGGATCCACCATAGGGGCAACATGTGAGGGTTATGTAGTATGGGATGCATAACCTCACCACATGGCTGCGACTAGCTCATTTTCTTTTTTGTTGCATGAGGATGTTATGTAGTATGAGATGCATAACATTATCATGTGTACGCCGCTCATAAAATGCATTAGGGCCTTTTTAGAATGCATAACACAAATATGCATAACATAAGATTGCATAAGCACAACGTGGCAAGCTAAAGACTTGCAGGATGACATATATACATACATAAGTTTTCGAGTCAAAAATAATATAAGTCTTGCATTACCGATTTAGGCACAAGAGTTACTATTTTGGTGGTTAACCATCCTAGGTTAAGGCATAACATCAATTCTTGTAAAAAAAATAAACTCCCAGAGAAAGTTTAGCAGCTTTAAGTTCATATTTACGTATGTATTGTCTGTACTTGTAGTTAGTTGCAGCTATTGTACTAGGATCTGACTAATGTTGCTATGATTTTAGGATGGCGAGACGCCCTTCGACTAAATCGACCCCCCTATCTGAGGGTGAGTAATCGGGAGCGCAGAATGATGCGGTGATCGAGAGCCTGCGACAGAGTAGCGATTCCTTGAGCAGGCAATTGGTGGAGGTGTGAGCCCAGATCCAGTCTCTGGTGGCAGTTGTTGTAACGCCCCGTCTTTTCAGCGATTACTTTTATTCTCGTTTGGCGTTACTATGACGCGTTTCCGTGGCTTGTGCCATGTGTGGAGTATGGTTTAGCTCCTTAGAACTGAGTGCCCTGTTTGGTAGCCTGTTGGCAAGATCTCCCTAGCAAACCGAGTCGTTTTGGTGACCCGGTGTGGCCTCTCGGGGGGATGTTTGTGTTTGGCTTTGTTTGGGCATAACTCGAGTTCTGTTCGTCGAAAGTTAATTTCGACTTCGCCGTTGTGTTCGTAGCGTGGGTATTTAGCTACGGTGCGAATTTCGTCGAATTCCGAGGTGAATCGGTTTTCGCGTTGATTTGGTGCTTTATGTAATTTTGTAATTAATAATATAATTATATAATTATATATATATAGATTTATTAGAATGAAAAGCCATCGATCATCTTCTTCCTCACGATAGAAACCGCCGGTCCTGTACGAGGAAACGGAGTAACCGCCTACCTTGCCTTCGGACGCCGATTCCCGGAGCGTTTGTGGACGGAATTCGATTCCGAGAGTGGATTCGGATTGCTCTCGTCGAGACCTTCATTCCTGCGGTAAGAAATTCGATTTTCGTGGAGTTTTGGAAGGATTGGAATTTTCAGTTTTGGAAGTTTTCCGCCATTAATGGCCGAGTCTTTGTTCTAGGTGTTGCGGCCGTCTTGATCCGTGCGAAGAGGAGGAAAGCAGTCCAAAGCTTCGCTGAGATTTGAGGCAAGTGGTATTCTTGCCCTTGCCAAGTGTTTTCTTTGATTTTATTTGCTGAAATTGAAATCCCGGTTAGCCCAGGTTAGAGGCCTTGTTGTTCTCGTTTTCTTGCTAACTATAGGGCTTAGTTCTTCCTACTGAAACCCCCCCTATGTTGTGGTGTTTGGAATCCAAATTGTCGGCGTGAAGCCGTTGTTTCCCTTGCTCTTATGGTTGCTCTGGTTCGGGCGTAGCCGAGAGGGAGTGTTAGGAGGGGGGGTGTGGTTGCCAATTTTCCTTCGTTAAGGCATTATTTGAATGGTTAGACATAGTTTGAATGGTAGTAGCGTGCGGCGTTGATGGTTGTCTACTGCTACTGCAGTGGCGTGAGTCGTGTGAGCGTTCCGGTGTCATTCGAGAAATTCCAAACGGTGCAGGTTGACCGCGCACGGTCATTAACCTTTAGGGCGCACGACCACTGGTCGTGTGCCTCTGTTCGTGCGCGTATATATTTCAGTTTCCAAAGTTCTGTCTCGGGCAATCGCACGAGCGCTGGCAACAGTGCGCACGACCACTGATCGTGCGACACTGATCGTGCGCAGTTGCTAGGTTTTCTGTCATGTTTTCCAGGTTCGTTTCGCACGATCATCAGCCGATGAGTGCGCATGACCACTGATCGTGCGTCACTGATCGTGCGCTTTGTATATTTTCTTTTGATAGGCAAATTTAGGTGATTTCGAGTGCGGGAGTTTAGATACTCAAGTGGCAGGCAATTACTTGAGTTCTGGATCTTCTGCCTTGGTCGTTCGACTGTCGTCGAGCTCCGTTTTCTTTAGTGGGCTTGTGGGTAGTGGTATAATTTTGGCGGCGAGTGAGGCTAGCTCACTCAAGGCCAAAGTTTAGGTAGGCACTGAGTGCGTTTCACTCAACACCTAGTCGTGTTGGTTTATTTCAACACTCTTCCTTTACCTTGTATTTCGTTTCCGAGTGGATTTTCCAGTTGTATTTCTGGGTTTTCCTTGTCGGCCGTTTTCTTTATTTTCCTAAAGGCCGAATCGTGGGTCGTGGATAGTAGTGGTGGTTGTAGCTCTTTATGGGGGTGGAGTTGTGTGATATAGCCAAGGCCACCCATGGATTTCTTGCTCCAGGTACGGGCTGGGCATGTCCGGTGGAAGGTCCCTTGTGTTTTCACGTGTTGACCCTCGAGCTTTTGACTTGGCATGGTGGATTGGGGGACTGCGTTTGCCTTCGATCCGGTTCCTCGTTGTTGTTTTTGCTACTATCACTTTCCGCAGTTTAGGGTGTTAGAAGTTTCTTCTTTGGTAGTCTTGCAGCATTCTGGCTCTTGGTAGTCTAGTAGGCCCTGCAGGATGTTGTTCCTGGGCTGGGTCGTTGCTGTTTCTTTGCACGTTGTGCATTTCTCGTTGTCCTGTTTTGGACAGTTGTGACTCTTTCTACTGCATGTTTTCTGTTATTTTTGTCCTTTTGGTTGACTCTTTCATGCAGTTTTACCTTGATTTTTTGCTTGCTGAGGTATTCTGTTTTCTCTTGGAATACCCCAGGTTCTGAGCTGTAGCCAGTTTGGTGGCTAGTTGGAGGTGTTGTTGTTGGTGGACTCCCGGACTTTGGAGTTTTGTTTACCTTGTTTGTGAGGTTGTTTTCAGTACTTTCTTACAGACATATATGTGTGCTGGTGGGTTCGTGTCAGGTTGTTGGCGCCCACTAGTAGTTTTTACCTTGTACTAGATATATACTATTGCTGCTACCATTTATTTTTCTAGAGATAGTCTACTTGCTTTGAGAAGGTTTTATGCTAGGTTGCTAGTTATTTTTAAACTATAATTATTATTATAAATGAAGCTCATGATCAGCATGTTTTTATAAACTTAATCACTATATTCCAAATCACGTACGAAAACCGTTTTCTTATATATATTATATAAACTAAGTGTAGTGTCTTGCATAGCATGAGTGGTTCTCTTGGGACCCTTATGCGCTCTTTAGGGTGTAAAACCTAATTAAAGTAATTTTCCGCAGCGTTTAAATATAGTTTTCTTTTGTGGACTAGATGATCCACTGAGCCGAGGGATACGGACTCTAAATATAACTGATTTTCTATTCATTAAGCACATGATTTTCTTGCATAAAGATTGTAGTTGGATTTGCCTGAGCGTCAGCAGTTATCCCCTGCTTGACGTGGCATCATGACGCGTGTTTTCTCTTACTCTGATAATTCTTAATTCGGAGAAAATGCGGGTTGTGACAGTTGGTATCAGAGGGAGGTTGCTTGACAAGTTAGTTGGGCAACCTTCCTTGGATGCTGTTAGTAGTTCAGCATCATGTCATTCACACACCGATATGTCATCAACACGTCTTGGCAAAAGCACGAACACTACACTCATAGCATAACATGAAGTATACGGGGCATATTATGTAGTATGGGATGCATAATATGTGTTCGTATATGGATCCACCATAGGGGCTACATGTGAGGGTTATGTAGTATGGGATGCATAACCTCACCACATGACTGCGACTAGCACGTTTCTTTTTCGTTGCATGGAAATGTTATGTAGTATGGGATGCATAACATTTTCATGTGTACGCCGCTCATATCATGCATTAGGGCCTTCTTTTTAGAATGCATAGCACAATCATGCATATCATATCATTGCATAAGCACAACGCGCCGAGCTAAAGATTTGCAGGATGACATATGTACACACATAAGTTTTCAAACTAACATAAGTTCATGCATCCGATCTAGGCACAAGAGTTAGTGAGGTGGTGGTTAACCATCCTAGGTTAGGGCATATCATCTAATTATTGTGAAGAAGATAAACTCTCTGAGCGAGTTTAGCAGCTTTAAGTCTATATCTACATGTGTATTGTCTGTACTGGTAGTCGGTTCTAGTCGTTTGGGATTTGGTTCTGATTTGCGTTGTATTGATTTTTAGGATGGCTAGGCGTCCTGCGACCCGATCGACTCCCCTATCTGAGGGTGAATCTTCTGGAGCTCAGAACGATGCGGTGATCGAGGGTCTGCGTCAGAGTAGCGAAGCTATGGGGAGGCAGTTGGAGGAAGTGCAAGCCCAGATTCAGTCTTTGGTGTCAGTTGTGGCAGGGCAGGCTCAGGGTGTGCAAGTTCCTGCAGGGGGGTTAGCTGTTCCTCCTCCTCCTGCACCCTTGAGACCTCTAGTGGTGGTGCCAGCAGAGATGGCCTTCATCTCGCAGTTTCAGAGGCTGAGCCCTCCCACTTATGATGGGAAGGCAGATTTCATGGTGATAGACGACTGGCTGATCTCCATGGAGGAGATGTTCTCGTACTCTGGGATTTCAGATGATCAGAGTGTGATGATAGCCGCCTATCAGCTTAAAGGATTGGCTAAGAGTTGGTGGCTGAGAGAGAAGGAGAGCTTAGTGGCTGGATGCTCGTGGGAGATGTTCAAGGAGATGTTGTTGAGGAAGTTCTTACCCTCGGTCGAGCGTGACCGCCTCATGAATGATTTCCTCTATCTGAAGCAAAGGCAGCTCACGGTGGGTGAGTATGAGATAGAGTTTAGTAAGTTGAGCCGTTTTGCCCCTGGATTGGTCAGCGTGGAGGCTGATCGAGTTAAGCGATTCCTCGGTGGTTTGAGGAGTGAGGTGCAGCAGTTGGCCAGTGCTTATGGGTCAGTGACTTATGCTGGAGTTGTAGAGGCTACTCTTAAGGTTGAGGCCATTGAGACGGCGAAGAGCAGAGGCCAGCAGTTGAGGAAGGATCAGAGGAAGTTGGTAGAGGAGAAGAAACCCCTGGTACCCGATGCTGTTCCGGGAAAGAGGAGCAGGGTGGTGTGCAGTTTTTGTGGCCGGTCAGGCCATCCTGTTGAGAGGTGTTTCAAGAAGGCGACAGCTCAGAAGAAGGAGCAGGTTCATGCTATTCAGGGTGCTCCTGGGAGAGATGTCTCCTGTTCAGTTTGCAAGCGATCCGGGCATGATGCAGCCCAGTGTTGGTCCAGGGTTAGAGTCTGCTATCAGTGTGGGCAGAAGGGTCACGTTAAGTCGAGGTGTCCTCAGGTCCAGTCAGCTCTTCCTGCAGTTCCATTGCAGGCATTACCTCCACCTCAGCATGTGGACAAGGGAAAAGGGAAGCTGAACGTGATTTCTTCCGAGGAGGCTCAGACTTCAGACCCAGGTGATCTCAGGTTAGTAGTTGGTTGTTTTTCTTTCTAGCCTGGTAGTTTAGTTGCTAGATTGTTTGCAGTACTGTTGTGCTAGTTCCTTAGCTTTGTGCATTCCTATAGGGAAATTTAAGGTGAAGAACCGCTGGGCGTGTGTCCTGTTTGACTCCGGCGCTACCCACTCGTTCGTGGCTAGAGCCTTTGTGGAGCGTCATCGGTTGTCTCTAGATCGTGTTCGGGATTCCTTCCGTGTCAAGTTTCCCTCTGGTGAATCTGTGTTGTCAGATTTGGGTATTTTGGATTGCCCGGTTTTGTTGGGGGATTTTCTTGCGAAGGCGGATCTGAAGATGATTGATCTAGAGGACTTCGATGTCATTTTGGGCATGGACTGGCTCTCTCGGTATGATGCGGTCATTCAGTGCAAAGGAAAGCGCTTGGACTTCATCAGGGACGACGATCAGCCCGGCAGCGTGTATGCTGATCCATGTCAGGATTCTCCTGTTCTCTCTGCGGTATGTGTTCAGAGATTGTTTCTTTCTGATTGTTGTGTTTGTTTAGTCTCGGTGGTTGGAACCGTTGTTAGCGTGCCACGCTTGGAGGAGATTCCTATTGTTCGTGGTTTCGCCGATGTTTTTCCTGATGATCTTCCTGGTATCCCTCCTGAGCGGGATGTGGAGTTTGTTATTGATTTGGAGCCGGGTACGCTTCCTATTGCTAAGGCGCCTTACCGGATGGCCCCTCGTGAGCTAGAGGAGTTGCGAATTCAGTTAGATGAGTTGTTGGCTAAAGGTTTTATCAGGCAGAGTTCGTCGCCTTGGGGTGCTCCTGTTTTGTTCGTAAAGAAGAAAGATGGGTCGATGCGGCTTTGCATCGACTATAGAGAGTTGAACAAGGTCACTATCAAGAACAGGTACCCTCTGCCGAGGATCGATGATTTATTTGACCAGTTGCGTGGTAGCTCGGTGTTCTCCAAGATCGATCTTCGTTCGGGCTATCATCAGCTCAGGATCCGTGAGGCAGATATTCCACGGACTGCGTTTAGGTCGAGGCATGGGCACTTTGAGTTTTTGGTGATGTCGTTTGGTCTGACCAACGCACCATCAGCCTTCATGGATATGATGAACAGGGTGTTCAAGGATTTCCTAGACAAGTTCGTTGTGGTCTTCATTGATAACGTGTTGGTTTATTCTCGCAGTGCTGAGGAGCACGAGCAGCATTTGCGTTTGGTCCTATCAGAGTTGAGGAACCACAAGTTATTCGCCAAGTTGAGCAAGTGCGAATTTTGGTTGCCTCAGGTTTCTTTTCTAGGCCACGTGGTGAACAAGGATGGGATCTCGGTTGACCCAGAAAAGATTGCAGCAGTGACGGATTGGAGTAGGCCGAATACTCCTAAGGAGATCAGAAGTTTCTTAGGGTTGGCTGGCTATTACAGGAGATTCGTGGAGGGTTTCTCTTCTCTAGCCGCACCATTGACCAAGTTGACTCAGAAGAATGTGGCTTTTGTTTGGAGCGAGAAGTGCGAAGAAGCTTTTCAGGAGTTAAAGAGGAGATTGTGTACTGCTCCCGTTCTGACCCTTCCTACTGAGGGCGTGGATTATGATGTGTATGTGGATGCTTCGCATATAGGTCTGGGATGCGTATTAATGCAGGATGGAAAAGTAATTGCTTATGGGTCAAGGCAGTTGAAAACTCATGAGCGGAATTATCCTACGCATGACCTTGAGTTTGCAGCGGTTATCTATGCGTTGAAGTTGTGGAGGCACTTACTTTATGGGGCTCAGTGCAAGATTTTTACTGACCATAAGAGCCTGAAGTACGTGTTCACGTAGAAGGAGTTGAATCTGCGTCAGCGGCGGTGGCTTGAGTATGTGGCGGATTATGATGTGGAAATCCAGTATCATCCGGGCAAGGCCAATGTGGTGGCCGACGCCCTGAGCCGAAAGACGGGAAAGATCTTTAACCTCTCCGCCGATCGATTAGTTGAGGAGTTCCTCCTTATGGATATTTCAGTGGGATGCTGTAGTTTACAGAGTAGCTTATCAGTGGAAGAGCCGTCCTGGATTTCTTTGACTAGATTGCATCAGAAGGACGATCCGGATCTGTTGCACCTTTTTACCAGGACAGAGAAGGGAGAGTTGCCAGATTTTTCTATTGATGATGCGGATACTTTGAAGTACCGCGGCAGGATTTGCGTTCCCGCTGTTGGGGACATTAAGAGTATGATTTGCAGTGAGGCTCATGGTTCCAGCGTTGCCTACCATCCAGGATCTACGAAGATGTACCGTGACTTAAAGCAAATTGCTTGGTGGTATGGTATGAAAGGAGATATAGCCCGATATGTTGCTGAGTGTCACACTTGCAAGCGTGTGAAGGCCGATCATGGAAGGCCTGGTGGTAAGTTGACTCCGCTAGATATCCCGACTTGGAAGTGGGAGGGTATATCTATGGACTTCATTACGGGTTTGCCAAAATCCCCGAGAGGATTTGTTTCTGTTTGGGTTATAGTGGATAGATTGACGAAGTGTGCTCACTTCGTGCCTTATAAGATTGATTACCCGATGAAGAAGATAGCGGAGTTGTACTTGAATGAAGTCATCCGACTCCACGGTGTGCCAGTTAGCATCATTTCTGATCGAGACTCCCGGTTTACTTCTCGTTTTTGGCAGAGTCTGCAGGAGGGTTTGGGTACGGATCTGAGGTATTCTACTGCGTACCACCCTCAGACTAATGGGCAGACGGAGCGGGTCAATCAGATTGTTGAGGATATGATCCGGTGCTATATTTTAGACCACGGTGGAGCGTGGGATGAGCGTCTGCGACTCATGGAATTTGCTTACAATAACAGTTATCAGGAAAGCTTGCAGATGGCTCCGTTCGAAGCCTTGTATGGGAGGCGCTGTAGGACTCCGTTGTTTTGGGCTGAGGCTGGTGAGAAGCCTTTGTTGGGTCCTGATGCTCTAGAAGAGATGGAAGTCGCCGTGAAGCTTATTCGGGAGAAGCTTCGTTTAGCCCAGGAGAGGTATGAAAAGAATGCCAATCGGCGTAGGTCTGCTTTGGAGTTTTTAGTAGGGGATCATGTATACCTCAAGGTTTCTCCAATGGTTGGTGTGAAGAGATTTGTTAAAAATCGGAAATTGGACCCAGGGTATGTGGGCCCGTTTGAGGTCTTGGAGCGGATTGGTGTGTCTGCATATAGATTGGATTTGCCAGCGAACTTCCCTGGTGTTCATAATGTTTTTCATGTTAGCCAATTGCGGAAGTGTGTGCGCAGCAGTGGGCAACTCTTGGATGTTGTGCCCCAGTTAGAGCCCAACCTCTCTTTCGTTGAGGTGCCAGTTCGTATTTTGGATTCTCAGGAGCGTGTGCTGCGAAAGAAGTCCATACCGATGGTGAAAATTCTATGGAAAAATCAGGATTTGGAGAGCGCGACTTGGGAACTAGAGTCGGCCATGAGGAGGGCGTACCCTCACCTGTTCTCTGATTTGATCGGTATGTTTCCCTTTGTAACTTCTGTTTGTTACTTTTTCCTACTTTTGTAGGAGGGTTGTGCGTAAAGTTTCGGGACGAAACTTTCTTTTAGGGGGAGTGACTGTAACGCCCCGTCTTTTCAGCGATTACTTTTATTCTCGTTTGGCGTTACGATGACGCGTTTCCGTGGCTTGTGCCATGTGTGGAGTATGATTTAGCTCCTTAGAACTGAGTGCCCTGTTTGGTAGCCTGTTGGCAAGATCTCCCTAGGAAACCGAGTCGTTTTGGTGACCCGGTGTGGCCTCTCGGGGGGATGTTTGTGTTTGGCTTTATTTGGGCATAACTCGAGTTCTGTTCGTCGAAAGTTAATTTCGACTTCGCCGTTGTGTTCGTAGCGTGGGTATTTAGCTACGGTGCGAATTTCGTCGAATTCCGAGGTGAATCGGTTTTCGCGTTGATTTGGTGCTTTATGTAATTTTGTAATTAATAATATAATTATATAATTATATATATATAGATTTATTAGAATGAAAAGCCATCGATCATCTTCCTCACGATAGAAACCGCCGGTCCTGTACGAGGAAACGGAGTAACCGCCTACCTTGCCTTCGGACGCCGATTCCCGGAGCGTTTGTGGACGGAATTCGATTCCGAGAGTGGATTCGGATTGCTCTCGTCGAGACCTTCATTCCTGCGGTAAGAAATTCGATTTTCGTGGAGTTTTGGAAGGATTGGAATTTTCAGTTTTGGAAGTTTTTCGCCATTAATGGCCGAGTCTTTGTTCTAGGTGTTGCGGCCGTCTTGATCCGTGCGAAGAGGAGGAAAGCAGTCCAAAGCTTCGCTGAGATTTGAGGCAAGTGGTATTCTTGCCCTTGCCAAGTATTTTCTTTGATTTTATTTGCTGAAATTGAAATCCCGGTTAGCCCAGGTTAGAGGACTTGTTGTTCTCGTTTTCTTGCTAACTATAGGGCTTAGTTCTTCCTACTGAAACCCCCCCTATGTTGTGGTGTTTGGAATCCAAATTGTCGGCGTGAAGCCGTTGTTTCCCTTGCTCTTATGGTTGCTCTGGTTCGGGCGTAGCCGAGAGGGAGTGTTAGGAGGGGGGGGGGTGTGGTTGCCAATTTTCCTTCGTTAAGGCATTATTCGAATGGTTAGACATAGTTTGAATGGTAGTAGCGTGCGGCGTTGATGGTTGTCTACTGCTACTGCAGTGGCGTGAGTCGTGTGCGCGTTCCGGTGTCGTTTGGGAAATTCCAAATGGTGCAGGTTGACCGCGCACGGTCATTAACCTTTAGGGCGCACGACCACTGGTCGTGTGCCTCTGTTCGTGCGCGTATATATTTCAGTTTCCAAAGTTCTGTCTCGGGCAATCGCACGAGCGCTGGCAACAGTACGCACGACCACTGATCGTGCGACACTGATCGTGCGCAGTTGCTAGGTTTTCTGTCAGGTTTTCCAGGTTCGTTTCGCACGATCATCAGCCGATGAGTGCGCACGACCACTGATCGTGCGTCACTGATCGTGCGCTTTGTATATTTTCTTTTGATTGGCGAATTTAGGTGATTTCGAGTGCGGGAGTTTAGATACTCAAGTGGCAGGCAATTACTTGAGTTCTGGATCTTCTGCCTTGGTCGTTCGACTGTCGTCGAGCTCCGTTTTCTTTAGTGAGCTTGTGGGTAGTGGTATAATTTTGGCGGCGAGTGAGGCTAGCTCACTCAAGGCCAAAGTTTAGGTAGGCACTGAGTGCGTTTCACTCAACGCCTAGTCGTGTTGGTTTATTTCAACACTCTTCCTTTACCTTGTATTTTGTTTCCGAGTGGATTTTCCAGTTGTATTTCTGGGTTTTCCTTGTCGGCCGTTTTCTTTATTTTCCTAAAGGCCGAATCGTGGGTCGTGGATAGTAGTGGTGGTTGTAGCTCTTTATGGGGGTGGAGTTGTGTGATATAGCCAAGGCCACCCATGGATTTCTTGCTCCAGGTACGGGCTGGGCATGTCGGGTGGAAGGTCCCTTGTGTTTTCACGTGTTGACCCTCGAGCTTTTGACTTGGACATGGTGGATTGGGGGACTGCGTTTGCCTTCGATCTGGTTCCTCGTTGTTGTTTTTGCTACTATCACTTCCCGCAGTTTAGGGTGTTAGAAGTTTCTTCTTTGGTAGTGTTGCAGCATTCTGGCTCTTGGTAGTCTAGTAGGCCCTGCAGGATGTTGTTCCTGGGCTGGGTCGTTGCTGTTTCTTTGCACGTTGTGCATTTCTCGTTGTCCTGTTTTGGACAGTTGTGACTCTTTCTACTGCATGTTTTCTGTTATTTTTGTCCTTTTGGTTGACTCTTTCATGCAGTTTTACCTTGATTTTTTGCTTGCTGAGGTATTCTGTTTTCTCTTGGAATACCCCAGGTTCTGAGCTGTAGCCAGTTTGGTGGCTAGTTGGAGGTGTTGTTGTTGGTGGACTCCCGGACTTTGGAGTTTTGTTTACCTTGTTTGTGAGGTTGTTTTCAGTACTTTCTTACAGACATATATGTGTGCTGGTGGGTTCGTGTCTGGTTGTTGGCGCCCACTAGTAGTTTTTACCTTGTACTAGATATATACTATTGTTGCTACCATTTATTTTTCTGGAGATAGTCTACTTGCTTTGAGAAGGTTTTATGCTAGGTTGCTAGTTATTTTTAAACTATAATTATTATTATAAATGAAGCTCATGATCAGCATGTTTTTATAAACTTAATCACTATATTCCAAATCACGTACGAAAACCATTTTCTTATATATATTATATAAACTAAGTGTAGTGTCTTGCATAGCATGAGTGGTTCTCTTGGGACCCTTATGCGCTCTTTAGGGTGTAAAACCTAATTAAAGTAATTTTCCGCAGCGTTTAAATATAGTTTTCTTTTGTGGACTAGATGATCCACTGAGCCGAGGGATACAGACTCTAAATATAACTGATTTTCTATTCATTAAGCACATGATTTTCTTGCATAAAGATTGTAGTTGGATTTGCCTGAGCGTCAGCAGTTATCCCCTGCTTGACGTGGCATCATGACGCGTGTTTTCTCTTACTCTGATAATTCTTAATTCGAAGAAAATGCGGGTTGTGACAGTTGTGGCAGGACAGACTCTGGGAGTGCAAGGCCCTGTAGGAGGGTTAGCTGCTCCTCCTCCTCCTGTACCCCTGAGACCTCTAGTGGTGGTGCCAGCAGTGATGGCATTCATCTCGTAGTTTCAGAGACTTAGCCCTCCTACTTATGATGGGAAGGCAGATTTCATCGTCATAGACAATTGGCTGATCTCCATGGAGGAGTTGTTCTCGTACTCCGGTATTTCAGATGATCAGATAGTGATGATAGCCGCCTATCAGCTCAAGGGTTTGGCAAAGAGATGGTGGCTTAGAGAAAAGGAGAGCTTGGTAGCTAGTTGCTCTTGGGAAGTGTTCAAGGAAATACTGCTGAGGAAGTTCTTGCCTTTGGTCGAGCGTGACCTTCTTATGAACGACTTCCTCCACCTAAAGCAAAGGCAACTCACGGTCGGTGAGTATGAGGTAGAGTTCAGCAAGTTGAGCAGGTTTGCTCCTGGGTTGGTAAGTGTTGAGGCTGATCGAGTCAAGCGATTTATTGGTGGCTTGAGGAGTGAGGTGCAGCAGTTGACCAGTGCTTATGGGTCAGAGACTTATGCAAGGGTAGTGGAGGCTGCTCCGAAGGTTGAGGCTATCGAGACCGCAAAGAGTAGAGGCCAGCAAATGAGGAAGGACAAGAGGAAGTCCATCGAGGAGAAGAAACCCCAGGTACCCGGTACTGCTTCGGGAAAGAAGAGCAAGGTGGTGTGTAGCTTCTGTGGCCGGTCAGGTGATAATACGTTTTGTAGCCTAAACTATTATCATATTTTCTATTTTATATTGTACAAATCATGTCTATTATTAGTTTTTTTATCATTTTTATGTAAATATTATCGCCACTGACTTTTTCTTGTCTTTTTGCAGGTTTCCAGAAAATTAGCAAAAAATGACCTTACACGCCCCCCTGTCACGCCCTCCCTAGGCGTGACCTAGGGCATGTTACCCGATCCCGAGGACTCCTGCTGGAAAGGACAAAAAAATGAACAAAACCGCTGTCACGCCCCCCTGACACGCCCTCCCTGGGCGTGTCACCAGGCGTGACCATGGGCGTGTCGCCCTCTACCGCAAAGCCTGCCGCCGCATTAAATGCCGTTTCTCAACAGTATGCAAATAGTACTGTCACGCCCCATGTCACGCCCGTGACATGGGCATGACTCCCTCCTTTTTTCGGTGATTGACGGATTTCCGACCAATGATTTTGACATGACGTGCCTGTCACGCCCCCCCTATACGGGCGTGACCTAGGGCGTGACCACCGACGTACAGAAGCAATCATCCCTCCCGCTAGAATCCAGAGCCCGAGGTAAACTTCGTACATATCACGCCCCCTGAGACGCCACCCCTAAGGCGTGTCGTAGGGCGTGACCAACCCGAGTATTTTTCCTATAAATTCAGACCCCCCCTTCCATTTCAGCAAGCTTTGGTTGAGAGGGGGAGGTGCTGCCCCTTTGGTTCTTGATCTTTTTCATGCTTTTTCTCTCTCTCTCTCTCTCTCTCTTTGTAATTTTCTTTTAACCCTAGTTTAATCTTTACTTGTTTATGCTTTCTTTATAATCTTTAGTGTTGCTTAGTGCTAATTGTAGGGCTAGAATAGGATTTCATTTTCATGCACTTGTAATTTCTTTTTCATTAGTGTAACTTGCTCCTTTTCATTAATATAAGTGTTCTTTCTTTACTTGTGTTCCTTTATATGCTTTATTACTCATCCCCCCTCCTCCACTCCATTATGATTAACTAATCCTCCTTGTACTCGATCTTGATGATACGAGGTTCGAGTGATTAGGTTATGATGTTTTAACTAATCTTTTCTTTTTAGGTTAGGGCCTTGAATTAATCTTGATTAATCATGGGTTGGAGGTATATTATCGATATATACTCTCCACCTTTGCTTTCATTCTGGGCTAGCCGAGAGGCCGATAGAATGAAGTGAGCATTCAAGAGTAAAGGGATTTGCACGCACCCCTCGAGAGAGGAAGACGTTCAAATCTCCCGGATTGGAGTAAAATCCAATAGTGGGGTTCACCGCATAAAGCGAGTTTTAGGCCTCCGATTTAGACGAGAGTCGGTCGGACCTTCCTAAACTCAGTTGGGCACGACTTCGAGAGAAGCGTGTTCAAGCTTTAGGAACCTCCACGGTCAAGGACCTTTATCCTATTAAGTTTAGATTTTTATCGCATTCTATTAATCGTCTTTAGCCGAGGTGATTCTTGATCGAGTGCATTTCCATTTCATATTTTCAACCTTTCATAGTAATCACCTATCTTGTGCTCTTTAATTAACTACAGTAGTTTCCTTCTAGCATAGTTCTTTACTTAATATCATTTTACTTAATTGTGGTAGTTCTCTTTCTAGTATAGCTTTACTTCCTTCCTTGCAATTAGTTTTTCTTAAACCCTAGTTTTTACGTCGATAAGATAATAGTTTTCATGTGAGTAAGTATACTCAACAGTTCTCGGATTTCAATACGACACTTGTGTCCCCTAGCTACAATTCGATAGGTATACTTGCCTCATTGGGTTGCTAGTTCGGTTTAGTTTATTTTCTTCGAACCCTAGCGCGCAAGAAGTTTTTGGCGCTGTTGCCGGGGACCCAAATTTCGTTGATATATTGAAAACACTAACCTATTAATTTTATCTCTTCTCTTTCTCATCCTCTTTCTTTAAGTTTTAAAAATAAAAATAAAAATTTTATCACCGCTCTTAATAGTAACCAACTTCACAATTTTTCTACGCCACCTAATTCTCTCGAAAAGGGCAAAGGGCTTTAAGCACCACTATCTTGTCTAGTACCTTACGAACCCTTCACGGGGTAGTCCTTGGGATGTTCTGGAGTTAATCTATAAAAAAAATCTATTCCAAAAAGAAAAAAAAATTCTAATCTAGTTTTTTTTCTAGTTTATCCTTTTTCTCTTTCTCTTCTTCTTTTCTGTTCTTTTAGTGCATGACCCGCGGGAGTCCGTCGCTTATTTTGGACTTGGACCATAAAATTGAGCATACTCTTCGGAGAAGATCGCGATTTCAAGGTCCTACTATCCAAGTGCCGGTTGAGGACTCCGAGTCATTTGCTACTTTAAGAATGGAAGAACCCAACGTAGATGAGGCTGTGCAAAGGACTATGTCGTATTATGCACGACCGAACCTCGAGGGAACAGAATCTAGTATAGTCCGCCCTGCTATAGCAAATAATAACTTCGAATTAAAGCCTAGTATAATTCAAATGGTGCAGCAATATGTGCATTTTGACGGACTTCAAGATGAAGATCCGAACGCACATATAGCTAGCTTTCTTGAAATTTGCGACACCTTCAAGATAAATGGTGTAACAAATAATGCAATCAGGCTAAGACTCTTCCCCTTCTCTTTAAGAACTAAAGCTAAGCAGTGGCTTAACACTCTACCTAAAAATAGCATAACCACCTGGAATGAATTAACTGAAAAATTTTTGGCGAAGTATTTTCCGCCAGCTAAAACTGCAAAACTTTGGAACGATATCTCTGCCTTCGGACAAATAGACTCTGAAACCCTATATGAAACCTGGGAGAGATTTAAAGAATTATTAAGACGATGCCCACATCACGCGCTGCCTCTATGGTTACAAGTGCAGACGTTCTATAACGGGCTAAATCAAAGCACGAAGCAAATGATAGACGCAGCTTCTGGCGTACTTTAAATCATAAGACCTCGGAAGCAGCTCTTGAGCTTTTTGAGGACATGGCCATGAACACTTATCAATGGAATGTGCATAGGTGCCGCCTGAACAAGCCTGCAGGTATCTTTGAAGTGGACAACGTCTCCCAGCTCGCTCTGCAAGTAGAAATCCTAAGCAAAAAGATAACAGAGATGACTGCTGCCTCCGCCCCTCAGGTATGGGAATCTGCAACCCCTACTCCATAACATTTAGATTATGTTAATAATATGCCTAGAACTGCTTTTAATAATTTTTCTACTGCGAATTTTCATCCTCCTTGTTTTAATTTTCCGAATAGTTATAACCCTGCTTTAAGAAATCACCCGAACTTTTCATGGAGTAATCCATCGAATGCGATGCGCCCACCACCGCAAAATGATTTTTCTGCACCACCACCACCTCTTCAAAATTACCCAAAATCTCCAAGCTTGGAGGAATTACTTTCTAAATATATCACCATAATGACGCTACTATAAGAACTTTAACCGGAAGCGTAAAAAGTCTTGAAAATCAGGTAGGACTGCTCGCGAAAATAATTTCTGAGCGAACCTGCAGGGTCTCTTCCTTCCAATACCGAACCCAACCCGAGAGAGCAAGCGAAAGCTATAACTCTTCGGAGTGGGAAGCAAGTCTCCGGTATGGTAAGTGAAGAGCCCGAGGCAAGCTCCGCTCCCGCCTTTAAAAATCAAAGCTCCGCTCCACTTCCACCCTCTGCTGAAGATGTTATCACCCCTATTTTAGAAAAAAATCTCACTCCACCACCAATCTTCAAAAATAATTCAACTCCTCCATACCCCTCCGAACTTAATAGACAACGTCAAGATGATCAGTACTCCCTCTTCTTAGAGATCTTCAATCAAATCCACATTAATGTTCCCTTCTACGAGGCTATTTCGCAGATGCCGAAATACGCCAAGTATCTTAAGGACCTCCTCACCAACAAGAAGAAGTTAGAGAATCTTTCGTACGTTACGCTAAACTCCGAGTGCTCTGCTGTTTTAACAAACGGTTTGCCGAAGAAAATCAGTGACCCAGGTAGCTTCTCTATCCCGTGTGTCTTCGGTGATCTTTTTGTTAAACACGCGTTAGCCGACTTAGGCGCGAGTATAAACCTGATGCCCTTTTCGTTGTTTAAAAAGCTAGGAATTCGTAGCCTTAACCCCACGCGTATGAGTATCCAGCTAGCTGATAGATCCGTCAAGTACCCGTTAGGAATAGTGGAGGACGTTCTAGTGAAAGTCGACAAGTTCATCTTCCCGGTGGACTTTGTCATTTTGGACATCGAAGAAGATGTCGAGGTTCCCCTGATCCTTAGCCGACCCTTCCTTGCCACCTCCAGAGCCATCATTGATGTAAGCAATGGTAAGCTCTTCCTTCGAGTAGGCGACGACGAAGTCACTTTTTCTATCACACCTTCGATGAAGAACACCCTAGCAAATGATGACTCATGTTTTTTCGTAGACGCCGTGAGTGATGAATCTTCCTGCTGCCTCTCCGACTTTGAAAAGGAACTTTCTGATTTTTGTTTTTCTTCTTCTCTTCCCGTTGAATCGCTGCAAGGAAGTGATTAACCTTCTGATTGTCTTTCTAAGTTTGAAAAAGAATTTTCTGATTTTTGTTCTTCCTCTTTTTTTCCAACTGAATCGCTGCAAGAAGCCTTCTTGGCTGCTAGCCCCACCCCTTATTACGTTCCTTATTAAAAAGTTTATGAAGATATTATTTTTGAAAAAGAAAGAATCTCTAAATCCTCTTATGAAGAACCCCCTACCCTAGAACTTCAAGAAATTCCTGAACACCTTAAGTATGCTTTCTTAGAAAAAGATTCCAAGTTACCAGTTATCGTTTCGGCCTACCTCACGGATACGCAAAACGATAAACTTCTTCTAGTTCTACGTAAGCATCGCCGGACTATTGCTTGGCAAATTTCTGATATCAAGGGCATAAGCCCATCTTTCTGTACCCATAAAATTTTAATGGAAGATAATTTGCGTAACTCTATTCAACCTCAGCGCCGTATAAACCTGAATATAAAAGAAGTAGTTAAGGGCGAGGTTATGAAATTATTAAACACGGGAATTATCTACCCTATTTTGGACAGTAAGTGGGTTAGCCCCGTTCAGGTAGTGCCAAAGAAGGGAGGGATAACCGTAGTTAGTAATGAGAATAATGAATTAATCCCGACACGGACGTTGACGGGTTGGCGTATGTGTATAGATTACCGTAAGTTAAATGACGCCACCCGCAAGGACCACTTTCCTTTACTGTTTATCGACCAGATTTTAGAACGATTATCCGGCCATAGCTTTTATTGTTTTCTCGATGGCCTCTCGGGGTACTTTCAAATACCCATCTCTCCCGAGGACCAAGAGAAAACTACGTTTACTTGTCCCTTCGGCACCTTCGCATACCAAAGAATGCCGTTTGGATTGTGCAATGCGCCAGCTATATTCCAGCGATGTATACTCGCAATATTTGACAAGTACATAGAAAGCATTATGGAAGTATTTATGGAAAATTTCTCCGTGTTCGGCGATTCCTTCGATAGATGTTTAGAAAACCTCGAAAAAGTCTTAGAACGATGCGAAGAAACTAACCTTGACCTAAATTGGGAAAATGCCATTTTATGGTGAGGGAAGGGTTAGTTTTGGGTCATAAAATTTCTGTTAAAGGTATTGAGGTAGACGTTGCCAAGATAGAAGTTATTGAGAAGTTGCCTCCGCCTACAAACATAAAAGCTATAAGAAGTTTCCTAGGCCACGCTGGCTTTTACCGTCGTTTTATAAAGGACTTCTCCAAGATCATTAAGCCCCTCACCCATCTCTTAGAAAAAGACGCTCCATTCATTTTTGATGACTCTTGTATTTCTGTCTTTGAATCAATTAATGAAAAGTTAATTAACGCACCGATTATGATAGCTCCGGTGTGGGACCTTCCTTTCGAGATTATGTGCGATGCGAGTAGTTTTGCAGTGGGAGCCGTATTAGGTCAATGCATATCTAAAAACTTCCACCCCATCTATTACGCTAGTAAAACCCTCACATCTGCACAAGAAAATTACACCACAACCGAGAAGGAGCTCTTAGCTGTAGTATTCGCATTTGATAAATTCCACCCTTACATTACACTTTCAAAAATCATTGTTTTTACGGACCACTCGGCCCTCAAGTACCTTCTTGCCAAAATGGATGTCAAGCCTCGCTTGATTCGCTAGGTCTTACTCCTCCAGGAGTTTGACTTAGAGATCCGTGATAAGAGAGGAGCCGAGAACTTGGCCGCCGACCATCTATCCAGATTAGATAACCCCTTTATAGAAAAATTAAATGAATAATCTTTTAATGATTATTTTTCTGATGAGAAGCTGCTTTTAGTTAACACATCTACTTCTCCTTGGTTCGTGCACATCGCCAACTATCTAGTGGCCCGGGTGCTCCCAAAAGAGTTCTCCTCTCAGCAAAAGAAGAAATTCTTTTCTGAGCTGAAGAACTACTTTTGGGAAGACCCGCATCTTTTCAGAATCTGTACGGAACAAGTGATAAGGAGATGTGTTTCTTAAGAGGAAGGAATCGATATTCTAAAACATTTGCATGAAGGTCTGACAGGTGGGCACTATCAAGCTGCTCGCACCGCTCACAAGGTTCTTTGCGCAGGTTTTTACTGGCCTAGCCTGTTTAAAGACGCGTAAGCCTTTGTGAGCAGGTGTGATAGTTGCCAACGGTCAGGCAACATTTCAAATAAAAATGAAATGCCGCAAAATTATTTCTTAGAGTGCGAAATTTTCGACCTCTAGGGAATTGATTTTGTTGGCCCCCTTCCTTCTAGCTTCGGAAACAAATATATTTTAGTTGTTGTTGATTATGTTTCACGATGGGCTGAGACCCAAGCTCTTCCTACGAACGACTCCCAAGTTGTAGTCACATTTTTAAAAAGATTATTTTCTAGATTCGGTACGCCACGCGCGATCGTTAGCGATAGGGGTTCCCATTTCTGTCACGCACAATTTTCAAAAATCCTTACCAAATACGGCATTATGCATAAGCTTTCCACTACCTACCACCCCCAAAATAACGGACAAGTCGAAGTAGTTAATAGCGAAATAAAAAGAATATTAGAAAAGACTGTTTCAAATTCTAGGAAAGACTGGTCAGCCAAACTTGACGATGCTCTATTGGCCTACCGAACAGCGTACAAAACCGCCCTCAGATGTACACCGTATCGGATGGTCTATGGAAAATCATGCCATCTGCCCGTAGAGTTAGAACACCGTGCCTTTTGGGCCTTAAAATTTTTAAACTTCGATCCCCACTCAGTCAGTGACCTTCGAAAATTTCAACTAAATGAACTCGATGAGTGGCGCTCTTATGCTTATGAAAATAATAAACTTTATAAAGAGCGGACGAAGCGTTTACACGATAAACACTTAAGGCACCCTAAAAATTTAAGCCGGGCGACCAAGTCCTTTTATATAATTCTCGTTTACGTTTATTTCCGGGCAAATTAAAATCTCGCTGGTCTGGCCCGTTTTCTGTTTTAGAAGTATTTCCTTATGGAACTGTTTTAATTTCTCACCCTGATAAGGGTAATTTCAAAGTGAATGGTCAGCGTCTTATACTCTATTTCTCTTGTGATGATGATGTCAGTCCAAACATTATTAAGTTTCTACTTCACGAACTTTAACTTTGAACTTTTAATTTTTGCTAAAAACAAATTTATTTCTGGACAACAATATTTTTGGACAATATTATTTTTTGATGCGTCGAGCTCAATGACGCTTTAACCAAAGGGCGCTCTTGGGAGGCAACCCAAGTTATCTTTTTCTGTTTTCTTTATTTTACAATTTTTGCATCGGATGGCTCCGACAAGCTGAAGCTTCTGCGATCGCCTGCTCCAACGTTGCTGAATCCATCACGAGGTCCAAAGAAGACATTCGGGGGAGCAACATCACTCAGCTTTCGCAACAAATAAATCCGGGGAAGTACCTGTCATTTAATCCTGTCTTTCAATTCTGTCTTTCAATTCTGTACTTTATTTTTCTCTCCTTCTCCAATCCCCTTCTTTAGCCATTGAGGACAATGCCTATTTTAAGCTTGGGGGAGGACTTCCTCCTTCATTTTTGCTTAGTGTACAAATTTTTCTTTTTGTATATATTTTAAATATTTCCAAAATAAAAAAAAATGAATATCTTAAAATTCCAAAAAAAAAGAGAAAAAATTTCCAAAATAAAAAAAAAGAGAATATTTAACAAAATTAAAAAAAAATTGTGTTTTTGAATAGTTTAGACATTTTGGTATTTCAATAGTACCCCTAGTTTTTGTTTTTGTTTTACTCAAAATTTTCTATAATCAACGTAGTTAATTATAATATTTCTAATCGACTTTTTTAATCATGTTTCATAAGTAAAATGTTGGCCATGCTGTGTTTCTAATTCACTGTAGCATGTTATGGTGAAATATTTTTTTAAAACTCGCATTTCTATTATGGTTTTTTGTTTTTTATTTCCTTTACTTTCTCAAAAAATCATCATCCACTATTTTCTTTTTTTGTTTTTGAATAATTTTTGTAAAGTCAACTTTTGAATAGTGTAGTAGATGTGAACGATCCAAGTCACCTATTATTTCTATTTTCAAGTTAATTTCATCAATGTTCTTTTATTATCTAGGACTCGCTTTTTGAAATTTTTCAAACCTTTGTTTTAAATAAATTCAAAAGCGTGAAAATGATTTAGGCCGTTTTTGTTTTCGTTTGAGCTTTTCTTCCAACCTAAAAACTTTTACCACTAGTTAGCCATTTTTTAGCCTTTTTCTGATTTCATTTGATAGCTCCTCCCTTCATTTCAGTTTCACCAAAGCCAAAATTTCCAACCTATCGAATCACACTAGCCTTTTTGAGTTTCATAAATTATTTTGACGATTTGATAGGATATTTTGTGATTTTTGTGGGAGAAAGGTTTTTGAAAAAAAGTAAGCTCAAAAGTGATGTTTATTTCTTTTTGGCAATTTCAAAAGGAAAATAAAAATATTTATGGCCTTTGTTTTGAAAAAAAAGAAAAAAAAATGGAAAAAAAGAAGAAAAAAAAATGTGTGTATATATTTTTATGAAAGTTTTTGGAACTCTTTGCTTTGGTTTAGTGTGATTTTAAACCTTCACGTTTATCTTTGAATTCCACTCCTAATCATATTCCTAAACTAAACGTTTCTGTCCTATTTAAGTCCTTTTGATTCACGCTTTTTAATTTTTATTTAACAACTAAGAAAAGAAAAAAAGTAAATAAGTTTTAGTTTTGGATTTAAACCTAGATTTTTGTTAATTAAATTGATATAATTATAATGTGTTGCTTGGATCTAGTAACAACTCAATGCGTGTTTTTCATTTTCGTTGCTTTGCTTAAGTCTATTTAAAAAATCTCGTTAAAATTTTGGATGATTTGTTTTATTCAGTAAAGTTTATAAAATTTTTACCATACCTAAATAATTGTTTTAGACTTGCATTTCACCTTTTCCCTACTTAGAATTTCGCATAGTACTTGTGTAGGCATAATTAGAACTTTTTGATTAGTCTTTTTTATGATTATCTAGTTTTTTATATTTTTGCTTGAGGACAAGCAAGGCTTAATCTTGGGGGAATTTGATAATACGTTTTGTAGCCTAAACTATTATCGTATTTTCTATTTTATATTGTACAAATCATGTCTATTATTAGTTTATTTTTTATCATTTTTATGTAAATATTATTGCCACTGACTTTTTCTTGTCTTTTTGAAGGTTTCTAGAAAATTAGCCAAAAATGACCTGACACGCCCCCTATCACGCCCTCCCTGGGCATGACCTAGGGCGTGTCACCCGATCTCGAGGACTCTTGCTGGAAGGGACAGAAAAACGAACAAAACAGCTATAACGCCCCCTGCCACGCCCTCCCTGGGCGTGTCACCAGGTGTGACCATGGGCGTGTCGCCCTCTGCCGCAAAGCCTGCCGCCGCATTAAATGTCGTTTCTCCACAGCACGCAAACAGTACTGTCACGCCCCATGTAACGCCCGTGACATGGGCGTGACTCCCTCCTTTTTTCGATGACCGATGGATTTCCGACCAATGATTTTGACATGACGTGCCTGTCACGCCCCCCCTACACGGGCGTGACCTAGGGCATGACCACCGACGTACAGAAGCAATCATCCCTCCCGCCTGAATCCAGATCCCGAGGTCAACTTCGTACATGTCACACCCCCTGACACGCCCCCCCTAGGGTGTGTTGTAGGGCGTGACCAACCCGAGAATTTTTCCTATAAATTCAGACCCCCCCTTCCATTTCAGCAAGCTTTGGTTGAGAGGGGGAGGTGCTGCCCCTTTGGTTCTTGATCTTTTTCTTGCTTTCTCTCTCTCTCTCTCTCTCTCTCTCTCTCTGTAATTTTATTTTAACCCTAGTTTAATCTTTACTTGTTTATGCTTTCTTTGTAATCTTTAGTGTATCTTAGTGCTAATTGTAGGGCTAGAATAGGATTTCATTTTCATGCACTTGTAATTTCTTTTTCATTAGTGTAACGTACTCCTTTTCATTAATATAAGTGTTCTTTCTTTACTTGTGTTCCTTTATATGCTTTACTACTCATCCCCCCTCCTCCACTCCATTATGATTAACTAATCCTCCTTGTACTCGATCATGATGATCCGAGGTTCGAGCGATTATGTTATGATGTTTTAACTAATCTTTTATTTTTAGGTTAGGGCCTTGAATTACTCTTGATTAATCATGGGTTTGAGGTATATTATCGATATATACTCTCCACCTTTGCTTTCATTCTGGGCTAGCCGAGAGGCCGATAGAATGAAGTGAGCATTCAAGAGTAAAGGGAGTTGCGCGCACCCCTCAAGAGAGGCAGACGTTCAAATCTCCCGGATTGGAGTAAAATCCAATAGTGGGGTTCACCGCGTAAAGCGAGTTTTAGGCCTCCGATTTAGACGAGAGTCGGTCGGACCTTCCTAAACTCAGTTGGGCACGACTTCGAGAGAAGCGTGTTCAAGCTTTAGGAACCTCCACGGTCAAGGAGCTTTATCCTATTAAGTTTAGATTTTTATCGCATTCTATTAATCGTCTTTAGCCGAGGTGATTCTTGATCGAGTGCATTTCCATTTCATATTTTCAACCTTTCGTAGTAATCACCTATCTTGTGCTCTTTAATTAACTGCAGTAGTTTCCTTTCTAGCATAGTTCTTTACTTAATAGCACTTTACTTAATTGCGGTAGTTCTCTTTCTAGTATAGCTTTACTTCCTTCCTTGCAATTAGTATTTCTTAAACCCTAGTTTTTCCGTCGATAAGATAATAGTTTTCGTGTGAGTAAGCATACTCAACAGTTCCAGGATTTCAATACGACACTTGTGTCCCCTAGCTATAATTCGATAGGTATACTTGCCTCATTGGGTTGCTAGTTCGGTTGCGTTTATTTTCTTCGAACCCTAGCACGCAACATCAGGCCACCCTATTGAGAGGTGTTTCAAGAAGGCAGCAGCTCAGAAGAAGGAGCAAGTTCATGCTATTCAGGGTGCTCCTAGGAGGGATGTTTCCTGTTCTATTTGCAAGAGACCGGGCATGATGCTGCCCAGTGCTTGTCCAAGGATAAAGTCTGCTATCAGTACGGGCATAAGGGTCACATCAAGTATAGGTGTCCTCAGGTCCAGCCTGCTCTTCATGCAGTACCACTTCAGGCACTACCTTTGCCTCAACGTGTGGACAAGGGTAAAGGAAAGCTGAACGTGATCTCTTCTGAGGAGGCTCAAGCTTCGACTTAGGTCATCTCAGGTTAGTTGTGTCTTTTTCCAGCTTGGAAGTTTTATTTGTTAGAATGGTTATAGTTGGGTTTTGGTAGATCCTTAGTTGTATATACTCCTATAGGGAAATTTAAGGTGAAGAACCGCTGGACGCGCATTCTGTTTCACTCCGACGCTACCCACTCATTTGTGGCTAAAGCCTTTGTGGAGCGACATCGGTTAACTCTAGATCAAGTTTGTGATACCTTCCGCGTCAAGTTCCCTTCTAGTGACTCTGTGTTATCAGAGTTGGGCATTCTAGATTGCCCTGTTTTGTTAGGTGATTTTCTTGCGAAGGCAGACTTGAAGATGAATGATCTGGAGGACTTCGATGTTATTCTGGGCATGGACTGGCTGTCTAAGTATGATGCAGTCATTCAGTGCAAAGGGAAATGCTTGGACTTCATCAAGGACAATGGTCAGCCGGGAAGCGTGTATGCAGATCTGTGCTAAGATTCTCCTGTCATTTCTATGGTATGTGCTCAAAAGTTATTTCTTTCTGGTTGTTTTGCTTATTTAGTCTCGGTGGTTGGGACCGCTGTTAGTATACCGCGCTTAGAGGAGATTCCCGTTGTTCGTGGTTTCGCTGATGTGTTACTTGATGACCTTCCTAGTCTTCCTCCCGATCGGGATGTCGAATTTGTTATTGATTTGGAACCGGGTACGCGTCCTATTGCTAAGGCGCCGTACCGGATTGACCCTCGTTAGCTAGAGGAGTTGCGAGTCCATATAGATGAGTTATAGGCAAAAGAGTTTATCAGGCAGAGTTCGTCGCCTAAGGGTGCTCCTGTTTTGTTCGTAAAGAATAAGGATGGGTCGATGCTGCTTTGCATCGACTACAGGGAGTTGAACAAAGTCACTATTAAGAACAGGTACCCTCGTCCGAGGATCGATGACTTATTTGATCAGTTGCGCGGTAGCATAGTGTTCTCCAAGATCGATCTTCGTTCTGGCTATCATCAGCTCAGGAACCGTGAGGCAGATATTCCACGGACTGCGTTTAGATCGAGGCAAGGACATTTTGAGTTCTTGGTGATGTCGTTTGGTCTGACCAATGCACCATCAGCTTTCATGGATATGATGAACCGGGTGTTTAAGGATTTCCTAGACAAGTTCGTTATGGTTTTCATCGATGACGTGTTGGTCAATTCCCGCAGCGCTGAGGAGCATGAGCAGCATCTGCACTTGTTCTATCGGAGTTGAGGAATCACAAGTTATTCACAAAGTTAAACAAGTGCGAATTTTGGTTGCCTCAGGTCTCGTTTCTGGGCCACGTGGTGAACAAGGATGGGATTTCGGTCGACCAAGAAAAGATCGCAGCAGTGATGGATTGGAGCAGGCCCGACACGCCCAATGAGATCAGAAGCTTCCTAGGGTTGGCCGGCTACTACAGGAGGTTCGTGGGGGTTTCTCTACCCTGGCTGCACCTTTGACCAGGTTGACTCAGAAGAACGCGACCTTTGTTTGGAGCGAGAAGTGCGAAGAAGCCTTCCTAGAGCTAAAGAACAGATTGCGCAGTGCTCCCGTTCTGACCCTCCCTACTGAGGGTGTGGAGTATGATGTGTATGTGGATGCTTTGCATGTTGGTCTGGGTAGCGTGTTGATGGAAATTGGAAAAGTGATTGCGTATGGGTCAAGGCAATTAAAGACTCACGAGAGAAATTACCCTACGCATGACCTTGAGTTTGCAGCGGTAATTTATGCGTTGAAGCTGTGGAGGCATCAACTTTATGGGGCTCAGTACAAGATCTTCACTGATCACAAGACCCTGAAGTAAGTGTTCACGCAAAAGGAGTTGAATCTGTGCCAGCGGCGGTGGCTAGAGTATGTGGCCGATTATGATGTAGAGATCCAGTACCATCTAGGCAAGGCCAATGTAGTGGCCGATGCCCTGAGCTGGAAGACGGGGAAGATCTTTAATCTCTCCGCTTATCGTTTAGTGGAAGAGTTCCTCCTTATGGATATCTTGGTGGGATGCTGTGGAATGCAGACTAGTTTGGCAGTGGCAGAGCCTTCTTGGATTTCCCATTACTAGGTTGCACCAGAAGGATGATCCGGACCTTCTGCAGTTATACCTCAGGACTGAGAGAGGGGAGTTGCCTGATTTTTCCATCGATAATGTGGGTACTTTGAAGTACCGCGGCAGATTTTGCATACCTACTGTTGGAGACATTAGGGTTATGATATGCAGAGAGGCTCATGGAACAGTTGTTTCCTACCATCCGGGATCTACAAAGATATATCGTGATTTGAAGCAAATTTCCTGGTGGTATGGGATGAAGAGTGATATAGCCCGATTTGTTGCTGAGTGCACAACTTGCAAGCGTGTGAAGGATGATCACGGAAGGCCTGGTGGCAAGTTGACTCCACTAGAGATCCCGACTTGGAAGTGGGAAAGTATTTGTATGGACTTCATCACGGGCTTACCGAAATCTCCAAGGGGATTTGATTCTGTTTGGGTCATAGTGGATAGACTGACGAAGTGTGCTCACTTCATGCCCTATAAGATTGACTATCCGATAAAGAAGATAACAGAGGTGTACTTGAATGAGGTCATCAGATTGCACGGTGTGCCTGTTAGCATCATTTCTGATCGAGACTCCCGATTTACTTCTTGTTTTTGTCAGAGTCTGCAGGAGGGTTTGGGTACACATCTGAGGTATTCTACTGCTTACCACCAACAGACCAATGGGCAGATGGAGCGGGTGAAGAAGATTATTGAGGATATGATCAGATGCTACATTCTAGACCACGGTGTAGCGTGGGATGAGCGATTGCGACTTATGGAGTTTGCATACAATAACACTTATCAAGAAAGTTTGCAAATGGCTCCGTTTGAAGCTTTGTATGGGAGGCGCTGTAGAACTCCCCTATTTTGGGCTGAGGCAGGTGAGAGACCCTTGTTGGGTCCAGATGCGCTCGATGAGATGGAAGTCGCGGTGAAGCTTCTTCGTGAAAAGCTTCGTTTAGCTCAGGAGAGATATGAAAAAAATGCCAATCGGCGTAGGTCGGACTTTGAGTTTTCTGTAGGGGACCTTGTGTAACACCCCAAAAAATCTCAAAAAAGCCAAAGTGGGATTCAGGTTGGCTGACACGGCCTGAGACACGGGCGTGTCTCAGGGCGTGTAAGGTGTACACGGCCTTGGACACGGGCGTGTCCCTATTCTTGACGAGTTCTAGAGCCCTGATCGTCAAGTGTGGAACACGGCCTATGACACGGGCGTTTCATAGGGGCGTGTTTGGCACACGGCTAGGGACACGGGCGCGTGCCTTGGTCGTGTCCTGCTCGTGTAATTTTGGAGATCGTGTTACAGGGGTGACACGGCCGGGTACACGGCCGTGTACTGTGTGACACGGGCGTGTCAGGCTTGAAACGGGCGTGTCAATGCCCGTATTCTGGTTTATTCTAAGTCGGTTGTGCACCGCTTCAGGAACACGGCCTGTGACACGGGCGTGTGACAACCCGTGTTCGGCCCAGGAATTCAAATTCAGGGCTGATAAGAGCCGTTAATTTTCTTTGACCAAGATCCAATGGTCTGGGCTCTTCCCTGGGTTAATAAGGTCGTGATTGAAGAGGAGAAAACTCATTTGAGTTTCATCTTTCTCTTTTTAAAGTTAAGAGAGAGGGGAGAGCAAAGCAAGGAAGAAGAAGAGGAATCCGGCCGCCGGTGGTGCTGCGGTGGTCCAAATCGCGAGCCGAGTTCGGATTTACGAAGTAAAGGCTGCTACGAAGGATTTCATCTGTATCAATTCTCTCCATGGCTCCGAGACAAATTCCAAGGGTAACGATTTTCGTCTTGGACATGTGATGTCCTACTTTCCTGCATTTGCATAGGGAAAATCCGTCCCCGTGAGTGTGCGGTGGGTTGTGGTGTCCCTTGGGGTAGATATGTGAAGTCCCCCTTGTTAGAGTCCGGAATTGGAGTACGGATCTAGGCATGTTGTGTGAAGCCCATCTGGACGTGCTGGTCTGGATTGGTGATGCTTGTTTGCATTCGGAGGAATCTCCGAGAATTTGATTGTTTGTGTGAAATATGTGGTGCATACTTGTTGCTTGGTGCAGCAGGAAGTACTGGAGGAAGTCCAAGAAATTGTGCGAGTTGGGTTCAACTCTTGTGGTGAACGGGCAAGGTTAAGCTGTACCCGCATCATTCCAGTCTTGAGTCTGATGATGTGAGCAGCGGGATAGGCGGATCTGTACCCGCATTATGGTTGTCTAACCTTGGGTGCTTAAGGCCCTGTTAGGATCACATAGCGAGAGTCGACGGCTTTCGTGTCGATCAAGACTAGAATGCTCATTGGTGGGATCTGGTGTTTCCGGTACACCCGAATGTGCCCTGAGTGCACAGAGCGTCGGGCCGTCGTGCCGACGTTTGTGATATGTATTGAATGTGCAGTCGTGCACGTCTTGCGTGGTTTGCTATATATATATTGGAAAATGCTATGCAGGGATGAAATTCCGCTGCCCCGTGCTAGGGGCAGGGTCATTATAATTGGTCAGCTGAATGCTGACCGTTGCCCTATTTTCCACCGCTTGGTGGATTGGTTCTTGCAGGTGCTTGAGGTGCTGGTCTGAGCGGGACTTAGCGGGCTGAAGCCCAAGCTGCGTTGCTGCCCTCAAAGGCTTTTTTTGTTTTGTTTCTTCTTGTTCATGTGTGGTCGGCCTGCGTGTCGATGTCTGTAAACCACACCTTGTTAAGAGAAATTTGTAAGGCCTTAAGGCCAGTTACTTTGGTTGTATACATTCCTATGTTTTAGTGGACAGTTCTTGTTTTGCTTGAGTTCAAGTTTTTCAACCGTGAAGCTTCCGCTAGAATGCTCTGTGTTAGGATGCGTTGGTTTTGATATTATTTCGTAGCGTCTCTGCCTGTTTGTGGAATATGGTGTGGGGCCCTGGCCAGACCCTCTATTATATTCATCTTGATGGGTAGAGGTGTTACAATTTGGTATCAGCTTGTTGGTCGATCTCTTCTGAATTCGCGGACGAATTCTTTTGAGCGGTGGCGAGCACGTTTCAGTGCTGTCATTATAACACTTAACTTGAACTCAAGAATGTCCACTTAGGAATGAAAATACACTTGTTTGTTGAACTTGTGTATTCTTTTTGTATGTTTACCGTTTTACTTGGTCGGTAAATTGTGTGTTTTACACATATAGGTGACTAGAAGTGTTGCGGGTCAATCCGAACCTCAACATTCTTTAGAAAGTGTGTCACCAGCTGAGGTGCCCACACCTCCTCCATCTGCTGAAACGGTACGTTTCATCACGGAAACGGTACTTGCTGTGATGAATGCTCAGCAGTCTGGGAAGGCACGTCCTGCAGTGGTGCCAACGCATGCTGGGGTACGGCAAGAACCGGTAGAAGCTGTAGTTGATCCGCGAGCAGCAGATCAACAATTGAAGAAAATCTTGAGCTTCAATCCTTCACAATTTACTGGGGCAGGGTCACCGGCCCAAGTAGAGAATTGGCTTGCAAGGATCAAGAGGATCATCAGATCGATCAAGGTTGAGGAGGGACAGAAAGTTATGTTGGCCACTTTCCTACTGGAAGGAGAGGCTCGTTTATGGTGGGATGAGATTGAACTGCATCACTTGGCCGGTAGACAACTTGCAGAAGTCTTGATGGACGAATTTTCTCGATTGTTCTTGGCACAACATCTAACAATGCAGCAAAGGATATCGATGGAAATGGAATTTCAACGGTTAAGTTCAAGGAGATCATAGTGTGGATGATTACCTACATGAGTTCACACGTTTGGGAAGATATGCGGGTACAATCTTCGTCGAATAAGAGCGTAAGACTAGTAGGTTTTATGCGGGACTGCGAGATGAGCTGCGGTATTTGCTCTCGAGTTCTATGAGTAAGGGATTTCAGGCCTTAGTCTGTACGTCTCGGTCTTTGGACCTTGGCTGTTACTCAGCCCGAATTCAAGCCGCCGCGTCCGGAGAAGTTTGGGTACCGTAAGAGATGGGGAAAGAAGTCCAAGTCTACTTGACAAGCTCCTTCTGCGACTTTGACAGAGATATCTGGGTATGGATCTCGCGCTTATTTTACGTGCGGGAAGTTGGGACACTTCACACGTGATTTCCGAGTTGGTCCTCTAAAGGGTGACAAGAAGACGGGAGCATCTTATGCGGAGAAAGGGAAGACTGTGGTGGAGTCTTCTGCCTCGCACGCGCAGCCTAGGGTCTTCAACCTTGGACAACAGGAGGCCATTAAGCAGGCGGATGTCATCACAGGTGCGCGCAGTTTTTAATATTATTTTATCCTGTGTGCTGTGCTTGTTTTGATTGTGATGTTTTAGGGTTTGACCTTATACGAGAGTATCCGGCGCGAGCACTGTTTGACACAGGTGCTTCACATTCGTTTCTGTCTGAAGAGTTCGTCTTTCGTGTCGGGGTACCTATCCGGACCACGACAGACATTATAAAGGTGTTGTTACCTAACGGATGTTTGATGTGCGTGGATAAATCTTGTGGTCTTGAGGTCACGATAGGGAGTCGGGAGTTCAAGGTGGAAACATTAGTATTGCCGATCAAGGAATTTGATATAATCTTTGGTATGGACTGGCTGTCAGAGCAGCGTGCCTGTATAGATTGCACATCAAAAGAGGTCACACTTGGGCAGAATACCGAAAAAGAGACCAAGTTCATTGGTATACAAGGGATGAGTGGGATGTTATTATCTGCTCTCCAAGTCGTTAAGGCAATTCGGAAGGGTGCAGAGTTGTTCTTCACACTCATAGAGGCGGTGGCGCCAAAGGCCAGTGTGAGTGAAGTGCCGATTGTGTCGGAGTGTGCTGATGTGTTTCCAAAGGACCTTCCGGGGTTACCTCCCCAAAGGGAAATCGACTTCGCTATCGAGCTGGTGCCGGGTGCGAAACCTGTGGCCCGTTCGCCGTATCGGGTAGCGCCAAAAGAGATGGCCGAACTAAAACTTCAGTTGCAAGAACTTTTGGAGCAGGGATACATACGCCCAAGTATGTCACCTTGGAGCACGCTTGTTCTTTTTGTGAAAAAGAAAGACAGTAGTTTGCGGCTATGTATTGATTATCGCGAACTGAATAAGCTGACGGAGAAAAACAAGTATCCAATCCCTCGGATCGATGACTTATTCGATCAGCTAGCAGGCTCAACCGTCTATTCCAAGTTGGATTTGAAATCCGGGTATTACCAATTGCGGATTAGGGAAGGTGAGATTCCCAAGACAGCGTTTAGCACACGCTACAGTCATTATGAGTTCATAGTGATGTCGTTCGGCTTATGTAATGCGCCTTCGGTATTCATGGATCTCATGCATCGAACGTTCCGCGAATACTTGGATCTGTTTGTGATTGTGTTCATTGATGATATCCTCGTGTACTCTTAGTCGGAGGAAGATCATGCAAACCATTTGTGGTTGGTATTGCATACCTTGTGGAGAATTAAGCTGTATGCCAAGTTCTCTAAGTGCGAGTTCTGGCCCTCGTCGGTGGCTTTTCTGGGCCATGTGGTAAGTGGAGAGGGCATAGCGGTGGATCCGGCAAAGATAAGTGCCATTCGTGATTGTCCAGTGATGTCTTCGGTTGCCAAAGTCAGGAGTTTTCTTGGACTGACAGGCTACTATAGACGATTTGTGGCGAACTTCTCCCGGATTGCTTTGCCTTTGACTACGTTTACGAGAAAAGATCATAAGTTCGTTTGGACGCCGGAGTGCGCGCGAGCTTTTGAGGAGTTAAAAGGTCATTTGACCACGACTCCTATTTTGATGTCGCCTTGTGGTACAGACGGTTTTGAGATATACAGCGATGCGTCAGGAAGAGCCTTAGGCTGTGTTCTCCTACAATTTGGCAAGGTGATCGCTTATGGCGAGCGTAATAAAAAGGTGCATGAGCATAATTACCCCTCCTTAACCAGGAGTTGGAAGCATTGGAGATATCTTGTGTTGAAAGGGATTCTTCGGCCGATGCATGCTTGAACTGGATGGAGGTTCAACATGACCTTGCGGACAGGGTTCGGCGGGCAACTGAGTTTGATGAAAGTCTCCAACGCTATGCCAAGGAAGGGTCTGGTGACCAATTCTCCTGGGATGATGGGTTATTACGGAAGGATGGCCGATTGTGCGTCCCTTGTGCGGGTAAATTGCGAGAAGAATTATTTTATGAAGCACACTTTACAAAGTACTCAATTCACCCTGGGAGCACAAAGATGTACAAGGACATGAAGAAATTGTTCTGGTGGCCCGGTTTAAAGAAGGACATAGCCGAGTATGTGGCTAAGTGTCGTTAATGTGCTTTGGTAAAGGCAGAGTGTCAACGGCCTAGTGGTTTCCTGAAATCATTGCTAGTTCCGCAATGGAAGTTTGAGGATATTTCTATGGATTTCGTGCACGGATTGCCGAGATCTCAATGTGGGAATGACTCAATCTGGGTGATTGTTGACCGATTAACAAAGGTGGCTCACTTCCTACCAAACAAGCGGGACGATTCAGTCGAAACGTTGGCAAAGCTCTATGTGGAGCAGATTGTTCGATTGCACGGTATTCCCTGAAGCATCGTCAGTGACCGTGATGGGCGACTTCAAAGGATTGGAGGCTAATCCATCAGCTGTTGGGCACGAAGTTAGCATTCAGTACGGCCTTTCATCCGCAAACGGATGGCCAAACTGAACGAACCAACAGAACAATGGAGGATATGCTCCGTATGTGCGCCCTGGACTTCGGTAAGAAATGGGAAGATCATCTTGTTATGGTGGAATTTTCCTACAATAATAGCTACCAAGTGAGCATCGGCATGGCACCGTTTGAAGCTCTGTATGGTCGCAAGTGTTGTACACCGTTAGCTTGGGCAGGAACTGGCGAATCCAAACTTTTGGGACAAAAGGCAGTCGAGGATGCACACTCAACAATACACTCTATTCGAGAGAGACTACTAATAGCCCAGGATCGGCAAGCCAAGTATTACAATGCTAAGCACCAGAATGTGGAGTTCGCTGTGGGTGACTGAGTCTATTTAAAGATTAAACCCTTCAAAGGCGTATCTCGGATTCGGCGGTTGAAAAAGCTAAGTCTGCGATATCTTGGCCCGTTTGAAGTGGTGGAGCGAGTTGGGGAAGCTGCCTATCGGTTAGCTCTTTCATCGGAATTGGGTGGACTACATGATGTGTTCCACATCTCGGTACTACGAAAAGTAGTCAAGGATCCATCTCAAGTGATTGAGAATGATCGGGTGCCGGTTGAGTATGGGCTAACAACAAAGGTGAGGCCCATTTAGATCAAGGATCGAGCTGAGAAACAGTTACGGAACAAAACGATCAGGATGGTAAAAGTCCGGTGGGACAATTGTGGCCGAGAAGAGCTAACATGGGAGCGGGAGCAGACCATGCGAGCCGAGTTTCCCGAGTTTTTTTGGTAACCTGTTCGCTCGTTTGTATAAGTGATAGAAACATATATGTCTCTGATTGTGTTATGTTGTTATATCCCTGCTGTCTTCAAATTTCAGGATGAATATTTATTAAGGAGGGGAGGATTGTAACGCCCCAGAAATCTCAAAAAAAGCCAAAGTGGGATTCAGGTTTACTGACACGGCCTGAGACACGGGAGTGTCTCAGGGCGTGTCAGGTGTACACGACCTTGGACACGGGCGTGTCCCTATTCTTGACGAGTTCTCGAGTCCTGATCGTCGAGTGTGGAACACGGCCTGTGACAGGGGCGTGTCACAGGGGCGTGTTTGGCACACGGCTAGGGACACGGGCGTGTGCCTTGGCCGTGTCCTGCTCGGGTAATTTTGGAGATCGTGTTACAGGGGTGACACGGCCGGGTACACGGCCGTGTACTGTGTGACATGGGCATGTCAGGCTTGACACGGGCGTGCCAATGCCTGTGTTCTGGTTTATTCTAAGTCGGTTGTGCACCGCTTCAGGAACACGGCCTGTGACACGGGCGTGTCACAACCCGTGTTCGGCCCAGGAAATCAAATTTAGGGCTGATCAGAGCCGTTAATTTTCTTTGACCAAGATCCAATGGTCTAGGCTCTTCCCTGGGTTAATAAGGCTGGGATTGAAGAGGAGAAAAGTCATTTGAGTTTCATCTTTCTCTTTCTAAAGTTAAGAGAGAGGGGAGAGCAAAGCAAGGAAGAAGAAGAGGAATCCGGCCGCCGGTGGTGCTGTGGTGGTCCAAATCGCGAGCCGAGTTCGGATTTACGAAGGCAAGGCAGCTACGAAGGCTTTCATCCGTCTCAATTCTCTCCATGGCTCCGAGGAGAATTCCAAGGGTAACGATTTCCATCTTGGACATGTGAAGTCCTACTTTCCTGCATTTGCATAGGGAAAATCCATCCCCGCGAGTGTGCGGTGGGTTGTGGTGTCCCTTAGGGTAGATATGTGAAGTCCCGCTTGTTAGAGTCCGGAATTGGAGTATGGATCTAGGCATGCTGTGTGAAGCCCATCTGGACGTGCTGGTCTGGATTGGTGATGCTTGTTTGTATTTGGAGGAATCTCCGAGAATTTGATTGTTTGTGTGCAATCTGTGGTGCATAACTGTTGCTTGGTGCAGCAGGAAGTACTGGAGGAAGTCCAGGAAATTGTGCGAGTTGGGTTCAACTCTTGTGGTAAACGGGCAAGGTGAAGCTGTACCCGCGTCAGTCCAGTCTTGAGTCTGACGATGTGAGCAACGGGATAGGCGGATTTATACCCGCGTTATGGTTGTCTAACCTTGGGTGCTTAAGGCCCTGTTAGGATCACATAGCGAGAGTCGACGGCTTGCATGCCGATCAAGACTAGAATGCTCATTGGTGTGATCCGGTGATTCCGGTACACCCGAATGTGCCCTGAGTGCACGAAGCGTCGGGTCGTCGTGCCGACGTTTGTGATATGTATTTACTGTTCGGTCGTGTACGTCTTGCGTGGTTTACTATATATATATATTGGAAAATGCTATGCAGGCATGGAATTCCGCTGCCCCGTGCCAGGGGCAGGGTCGTTATAATTGGTCAGCTGAATGCTGACCGTTTCCCTGTTTGCCACTGCTTGGTGGATTGGTTCTTGCAGGTGCTGGAGGTGCTGGTCCGAGCGAGACTTTGCGGGCTGAAGCCCAAGCTGCGTTGCTGCCCTCGAAGGCTTTGTTTGTTTTGTTTCTTCTTGTTCATGTGTGGCCGGCCTGCGTGCCGATGTCTGTAAACCACACCTTGTTAAGAGAAATTTGTAAGGCCTTAAGGGCAGATACTTTGGTTGTATACATTCCTATGTTTTAGTGGACAGTTCTTGTTTTGTTTTAGTTCAAGTTTTTCAACCGTGAAGCTTCTGCTAGAATGCTCTGTGTTAGGATGCATTGGTTTTGATATTATTTCGTAGCGTCTCTGCCTGTTTGTGGAATATGGTGTGGGGCCCCGGCCGGACCCTCTATTATATTCTTCTTGACGGGTAGAGGTGTTACACCTTGTGTTTCTTAAGGTTTCCCCGATGGTTGGTGTTAAGAGGTTCGGTAAGAACCGGAAATTGGACCCGTGGTATGTTGGCCCGTTTATGATTGTTTAACGGATTGGCGTGTCAGCTTATAGATTGGATTTGCGAGCAAACTTCCCAGGTGTTCATAATGTATTTCATGTAAGCCAATTGCGGAAGTGTGTGCGCAGTAGTGGGCAAGTCTTGGATGTTGTGCCCTAGTTGGAGCCTAATCTCTCTTTTATTGAAGTGCCGGTCCGCATTTTGGATACTCAAGATCGGGTGATGCGAAGGAAGTCCATCCCGATGGTCAAAGTTCTATGGAAGAATCTGGGTTTGGAAAGCACGACTTGGGAGTTAGAGTCGGCTATGAGGGAGGCTCACCCTCAACTGTTTCCCAGATTAGATTTGTTTGTTTTCTTCTTGTAATGTTTGGCTAGTTACCTTTCCTTCTATAGTTGAGGCGTTGTGCGTAAAGTTTCGGGACGAAACTTTCTTTTAGGGGGAGTGAATGTAACGCCCCTGATTTTTTCTTCGATTATTTAATTCTTGCTTAGCATTCGTCGACGCGTTTTCTTGGCTTGTGCCATCTGTGGAGTGTGGTCTTAACTCCTTAGAACTGGGTGGCCTATTTTGTAGCCTGACAAGATGTCCCTAGCAAGCCGAGTCGTTTTGGGTGACCTTGTGTGGCCTATCGGGGGATGCTTGTGTTTTGGCTTTGGGTGGGTATAACTCGAGTTATGTTCGTCGAAAGTTAATTTCGACTTCGTCGTTGTGTTCGTAGCGTGGATATTTAGCTACGGTGCGAATTTCGTCGGATTCCGAGGTGATTCAGTTTTTCGCGTCGTTTGGGTGTGTTACTAATAATAGATGCAATTAAGTAATTAATAAAGCTAGAAAATGAATTCCAGCGATAAAAAAGCTGGGTGATTTAATCCTGCGGCAATTAGATTAGCAGTTATTGCTTTTGTGCGTGAAAATGTGGCAGCATGCATGGCTGGCAGCTTGTAATATGCTAGCTTGAAATGAATCCTGCGGTTTTTTTTAGGTGACAGTTAAGGCTGAATAGACGTGTCTATGTATATATAGTCTTAAGTTAAAAACGAGACTATTCATCGCCTCCTTCCATGAAAGAAAATTGTTGTCCTGTTCGTGAGCGGAAGTAAAACCGGCGGGCAGCTGTGCCTTCCACCGCCGATTCCCGGAGTTCTAGCGGTCGGATTTTCGTTCCGAGGGTAGATCTAGACTGCTCTCCCCTAGATCTCCATTTCGACGTCAAGCTCGGTTAGGTGTTTGCTTCCAGATCCGTGGTGAAGAGGAAAAGTTGGTCGAGACCTTTCTGGAAATCGAGGCAAGTAGTGCTCCTAGCCCTTTCCAAGTAGAAATTTCTTGCTATTATCTCTGTTTTCCGCCATTAATGATTCATGGTTCTTGTTAAAACCCGATTTAGCCATGACAAATGTTGCTTAAGCACGCTAATTATACTCTTGTCTAGATTTTTTCCCTTTCAGAAGTTATTTATTTTTACATCTTAATTTGAGACTGTTCTAATCCCTGCTCTTAAAACTAGGGTTTGCTGTGAAACTTGTAGAATTACGTAGTTTCAGCGGCTGCTAAGTCTACTACCTGGTTGCCGATGAATATATAATCCGAGTTTTCCTTGATTACGCTCAGGATGAGTAGATTCGGCCCGAGAGTAGAGGTAGCAGTAGCAGGAAATTTTTCTCCTCTCCTAAGTCTTGTCTAATAAAGAGATTCTGGGCTAATGGTAGTGGTCTGATGTGATAGGATGAGTGTGAGAGTTAAAATTCAAGTTAGTGTATTTCAGCGTTGAGAGGTTCAGGAAATGCGAAAGTTTTATTTTTAGCTAAGTAGTGTGGCGTTGAGTGAGAAATTTCTTCTAAGTAAAAATCGACGGGAATCACTAAGTGATTCTCGCCGACTTCGACGAGAATCGTTAGTGATTACCGCCGATTCGGCGAGAATCAATCTGCATTCCCGCCGATTCGGCGAGAATCAATCTGCATTCCCGCCGATTTTGCGAGAATCAATCTGCATTCCCGTCGACCTCCTCCGGATGGCGTTGAGTGAGTGGGCCTCACTCAACGCCATGGAGGTTTAGGAGCTAAGTGAGGCGGGCTCACTCAACGCCGCAGCCCTTTCCTGCGGGTAAGTACTTTGGCATTTAGTGAGTCGACCTGTAACATCCCATTTCCGGCTAGACCCCTAGGAGTCGGTTGGTCGTGACAGAACCCCGTGAAGCCCAAAAATTGAAATAAATCGATCGAGGTTTCGGGTCACGGGTTGGTCACGCCCATGACCGACCCGTCACGCCCGTGACTTTGGGCGTGACTCCTTCGACGATCGTCGATCTCCGCGAGACGATCGTCGAACTTGCTGCCCGGGCATGTCATGCTCGTGACCAAGGTGTCAAGCCCGTGACCTTGGGCGTGACTCCTTCGACGATCGTCGATCTCCGCGAGACGATCGTCGAACTTGCTGCCCGGGCATGTCACGCCCGTGACCAAGGTGTCACGCCCGTGACCTTGGGCGTGACTCCTTCGACGATCGTCGATCTCCGCGAGACGATCGTCGAACGTGCAGCCTGGGCATGTCACGCCCGTGACCAGAGTGTCACGCCCGTGACCAGGGGCGTGACTCCTTCGACGATCGTCGATCCCCGTAAAACGATCGTCGAAATTGAACTCGGGCCCGTCACGCCCGTGACGTAAGTGTCACGCCCGTGACCTAGGGCGTGACCAGCCTTCGACGACTGTCGATCTCAGTTCGACGATCGTCGACCTCGAAATTGCCGTTCGGGCCTGTCACGCTCGTGATCTAGGTGTCACGCCCGTGACCTAGGGCGTGACCACCCTTCGACGACCGTCGATCTCAGTTCGACGATCGTCGACCCCAAAAATTGTCACCCGGGCCTGTCACGCCCGTGACCTAGGTGTCACGCCCGTGACATTGGCCGAAATGACGGTTCAGGCCCGAAATTATTCTAACACGCGTTGAAATAAATGCTGGTGTGGGAAGTTACACCAGGAGTAATTACGGGCCGTTTTTCCTTCTATAATTATATAATAAAGGAGGAAGTGTTGGTCCAATAGGAAACCGCCAACTGGACACACCTGTTCATCTTCCACTGTTTCTTATCCCGTCACTGTAACCGAAAGGCTATTAAGAGGAGCCTTCATGGCCATTACGGCTTTACCCTTCCACCTCCCCACTTTCTGACTTATAAAAGCCCACTTTGGGCATTAGGAGAAGTTTACACGCTCAAGTAAACGGATCAGATCTTGTTCTTGCTGTAGGAGAAGTTCGGCTATGCCACCACTGCGCCATGGCACCCCGTCGCTCTTCTCGCCTCCAAACCGCGAACAAGGTCCTCCTCTGCTTCTTCTCTTTCGTGGGTAGATCTTAGGATTCTTAGAAAGGAAGTTCGTGCTCAACGGAGCCGGACCCATCTCTCGTTTTCATGGGAAAACCATGAAAAAGGTATTTTTGAGTTCGCCGGAAACCGCCACCTCCGGCGGCCAAACCACCGCCGACCGCTAGCCATCGCCTCAACGGAGGTGGTGGTGGTGGTGGCTGGCCAGGGAAGTGACCGGACGGCCGGCGACGGATCACGAAAATGTTACAGGAAAAATGACTTCCTGAGTTCTGGTTTTCGGGTTCATGCAGAAGATGAACAGTAAATTAGTTTTATAATTTATAATTTAAGTACATAATACATAGAGGAAAGATGTATTATTTGAATATATTTTGGGGCTGCAAAAGGAGGCACTTAGAGGCCGTTTTAGGAAAAGTGACCAGACACGAAAGTCATAGCCCTTCGAGTCTAGACAAATCTAAAATTGGTTTCAACTCGTTTGGGTAAGCGGTTCGGCCGAAGCACCCGTTTTAGTGGAGGCTGTACATAGAGTTGGGCAGAAATTAAAATGGATGCCCACTCTTCGTCCCTTGTCCAAATGACCTGAAATTTGGGCAGGGGGTTAACCTTAGCTATACCTAACGGCAGACCAAAAATGGGAATTTTTGGAGATACTTTGCCTAAAGTTTTTGCTTTAATTTAATAAACATAGAGGAATTTATTCAAGTGGTCAAATGACCTCCAAACCCTCCCAAATTTTGGTGAGTGGTCCCTGGCTATTAAACCTAGGTCTGTACAAAATTCCAACTGATTTGGTGGAGTTTTGGGTGGGAAACCTTCTACCCTTAACTAGGCATTAGTGAGACATTTTTTAGTAAAAAGTGCACTAAGAGTTTGGAAAGGTCAAATCACCTCAACAGAGGCTGATATGCTGACCCCTGACTTAGAAGGGTTATATAACCAGCTTGGAGAAACATGGTGTGGATTAGGGTGGATTTTACCCTAAGAGATCGGCTCAAATCCAGTGGGTGGGAGTTTGAGGTTTGTGAAGGACATAGGAGCAAAAGCTCTTGTATGCCCTTGAAATTTGGAGGAGAGTGGGATGATATGCTGAAAACCCTCTGGTTGAAATAGTGAAGGAATTGGAGGTAAATAGGTACCTCGGAAGTTGGGATTTTGGATTAGGATAAACATGTAATTTAGTTATTTTAAGCACTAAATCTAATCTAAAAATTATGAAACTCGGGAGGAGGGAGTTTTAGGATGTTTTAATCTTATGGTAATTTTCCTGGAAGTTTATGATTAATAAATATTATACTTCATGTGTTAAAGGATTATTAGCCCGATTTGTTGTTTCAAATATTTGGAGGTTTTAAATTAATTATAATCAGTTAAAATTCTGGATTTAGATCTTGACCAGTAGAACATTGATCCCTGAATTTTTATAGAATTTTATGTTGAATAAATCTGGTACTTTGTTCACAGATATTAGAAAGGGGTTTTATTATTTAAAAATTAATTATGGATAAAATACTTGCTGGAAAATTATGAAACTTGGCCAGTGCTAATTTTAGGCCTTTATCTGCATGGAATAAATTATTTATAATTTTTAGGAAGAATATTTTCTGTACTTGATTCATAAACAACAGAAGTTAGAGATTATTTCTAAAATAGTTTTCATGCCCTTTTAATGATAGAAAAATTATGATACTTAGGATTTAACCTATTGAGATAACCTACTATTTATCATAAATTTGTTGGACATCTTGCAAGATTACTTAGGGTAGTTTATGATCAAACCGATAGCCCTTGGTATTTTCGAGGAATTTAATTAAATGCCAAATAGATTAGGAAAATTTCCATTTTCTGGATTTAGGTCGTTTATATCATGGTGAGTCTCCAGTAAATAATTTAGGGCATTTGGATGAGTATTGGATCATTGCATAACTGGTTCGACATGAAGTCTAGGTCGGTCTGCATATAGCAATTGTGAAATGCATTAGGACATGATTTGAGGAAGTCATTGGAGTTAATCATTTTTGTCTGGGTGGGTAATAGTGGGGGAAATTACAATAGGAAGATATAAAGAGTAGCGAGAAGTGGTGATAGCTAGAGTTAAGAGGTGCTCGGGTTCGGCGAAAGATCGTTTTTCCCGAAGAGAGGAAGGTTAAAAATCACCCTAGGATAGTCTATCGTAATATGAGAATGGAATCGGGTCATGGGAGATCAACCAATAACAATAAGTGCCTTGCGAAAGGGAACTTCGGGCCGTAATGCCGCCGTCTTGGTTCCTAGTGCCCCTTGAGAGCCCTTCACGGGGAATACCGGGGGCAGTCCTGGGCTAACGTAAACTGTAATAACAAACCGACAAGAGTAACTTAGTAACTAGAGCTGCACTTTTCACAAACACTATTGGCACAAGGATTTTGATGAGAGCTTCGGCTCGGTTGGTTTGGAGACGGACGGGATGGTCCGGGGAGCTTCGGCTCGGTTGGTTTGGAGACGGACGGGATGGTCCGGGGAGCTTCGGCTCGGTTGGTTTGGAGACGGACGGGATGGTCCGGGGAGCTTCGGCTCGGTTGGTTTGGAGACGGACGTTTTGGTCCGGGGAGCTTCGGCTCGGTTTTTGTATGTTTACGATTAAACTTGCATGTGCATAAAATAGGAAAAGTTAAGGTGGTGGGTTTTTCGATATCGGTGAGTTCGATTGCACCGACACCGATATCGTTGACTCGGCGGGGTGATTAGACTTCGCCAACAGAAGTCCGGTGCGCCAGCCGGCAAGAGTACGCAGGCGTCCGCTTAGTGCACCAAGCGTTGAGGCGTACGATAGGTCAGACCAGTGGTGCTTTTACTTGGTTTTGAGGTGGGCGAGGCCCAACCCACCGCTTCCGTCCGCCACTACGGAGGTATCCTGGGAGGTAACGGCTCCGAAAGGGGGAACTAAAGGTCTGTGTGCACAGAGTCGGGTGTGTGAGTTGCACTTGCATGTTTTCATCATACCCACTAGCATGTCATAGCATATTCGATTCATTTAACCCTGACACCTAAAGTATAAGTGGTATGGGACGCTTATACATTAGGACCTGCAAAATGACCCCTTGGTCTATAAGCTTGTGTGGGCAAGTTTATAAATCAAAGGTTAATTTCAATATATAACAACAATTGCTGTTTGATAACCGACACCCCAAGGTATAAGTGGTATGGGACACTTATACGATGGGAGCCTTGCTAAAGATCCCTTTTGCTTATGTTTTCTCGCATAAGTGAAGGTTAAATTCATATATTTGCTTTTCTTACTGCTAGACCTATTATAACAATTATATTACTGCTCACCGAATACAACTTGTTAGATTAGTTTCCGCTGCCATCTGTTTCTTGATTAATCTCTACTATCATGTCCTTCCCTTTCTTCCTCCCCGCTCGGTACCTAGGAGCCATGGGGGAAGGGGTGGGGGATGATAGGGCTTAGTCTTTATGACTAACGGTTTTCGAACCGCATCATTTAGGGGATCGTGGAGCCCAGCATGGAGGAGCAGCCCCAGAGATCAGTGCGCCTAGAGATGGGGCAGTCTAGCTCCGGAGTTCATACAGCCGGGACCGTGAGTCTCGACCCTGAGTAGTTTCTGTTTTAGCTTCCGCATGAGTGATATTGTAGTGAGGACATGATGTACCGGGCATAAGCCCGCATTTATAGTACTCTGATGTTTACTATGGACACTCCCTTCGTGGAGATTTTTATTCTATATATGTGATCTATTGCTGTGGACTGCATTGCTCTTATTTCATTTATTGTGCTACCTTTATGTGATCGAATTGGCTGGCAGAATCGGCGCCTTGTGGTGATGACCCTTCAGGACGTGAAGGAGTCACCGCAAAGCGGCGATTCTGGGCCTAAGACCCCGGTGGTTGAAAAAGAAAAAAAAAGGGGTCTTACAAGTGGTATCAGAGCAAACATCGATCAGAAGGAAGTAGCAGTCCACAAACCCTGGGTCACCCCCGCTCGAGTTTAGTTTGGGGACAAACTAAGCAGCGGAAGTAGTGGTGTGCCCAAAGGGGGATCACATATAACTTGTCCACTTTTATTTAAGTGTGAACATTTTTCTCAGCGTGTGTTTTTGTTACGCAGCCTCCAGCAGGGACTACGCCACAAGGTGGGGTTCAACAGGCTCAGGATGTTGTACCACCCCCACCGGTCCCCACTCCTTTCCTTCAGTCAGATATGGGACAGACCCAGACTGCCATCCTGGAGGCCTTCAGGGCCCAGCAGGTTCCGGCCCCGCAGCCAAATCCGGGGGCCAACTGGCTAAGCATCTTCCGAGGATTGTCTCCCCAGTCCTATTTGGGGACTGAGTCGGCGGTTCGGACGGAAGAGTGGCTAGATATCATGTACGAGATGCTGACCGGGATACGGTGTCCCTGGGAGGAGAGGGTGGCTCTGGTCATCTCTTGCCTGGAGTCCCATGCAAAGAGGTGGTGGAAGACGCTGTTGGACACGACATTTGCCGACAGGGAGGTTGCGGAGGTTACCTGGGAGGAGTTCAGGGCCGCACTGCTGGAGCATTTCGTTCCGCAGTCAGCCAGGGATGATTTGGAGGAGCGGTTCTTACAGCTGATGCAGGGCACCCGGACCGTGGTGGAGTACCATCGAGAGTTCGACCATCTGGCTCGATACGCAGATTCCTACCAGCTGGACGAGGCAGGGTATATCAGGAGGTTCTATAACGGCCTGCGGGAGGACTTGAGGGAGGCTCTGTTGTTTGTATCTGACGGGCCCATCTCCCGAATTTTGGAGATGGCAAAAAGGATTGAGGCAGATTGGCACGCTACCCGGGGCCGGAAACGGCCAGCAGAGGATTAGGGACGGAGAGGTAGAAATGACCAGTGGCGAGGTGCTGTACCAGAGGGGAGGAGGACAGAGGACCAGCCTCGTCGAGACGTGAGGCAGGAGCCGAGGGAACAGGTGATATTGGCCCCTCCACCTCTTCGGATGCAGGAGATGCCGAGACCCGGGGGAATGGCATATCCCCCACTAGAGTGCATCCTTTGTCATCAGATTGGGCACATTCGGAGGAACTGCCCGATGAGGGGGGCACCACCTCCAGCACCACAGGGCGGCCCACCAGCTCAGCATTACGGAGGCCGAGGACGCGGCCGCGGTCGTGGATACCATGAGGGAGATCGTAGACAAGGAAGAGAGCAGGTATATGCTTTGGACCTTGCGCAGCCTCGGAATCCGGAGCAGGTCATCGCAGGTACGCTGCAATGCCTCTTTATTTTCATAGAATTTCCCTTTAAGTTGTTAAAACATTGAATCACACTAGATGGATTAGCAAGGAAAGAAAATTCTTTATAGAACCCTAAGATATTTAATCACCCCAGGTATAGTCTTCATCAGCGGCAAGCCTGCTCGCACGCTTTTTGATACTGGAGCTACTCACTCCTTTGTGTCGGAGACGTTCGTAGAAGGACTAGAAGGCGTGGAGCGGTTCACAGGCTCGAGGATGAGGGTGCGACTACCGGATGGATCTGAGCTCCTTACCACGGATCACTGCAATATGGAGGCAGAAATTGGTGGAAAAGCGTTCGAGGCTCCAGCGACGATTTTGAAGCTGACGGACTACGACCTGATCCTGGGCATGGTATGGCTGCACTGGAACCATGCCCAGATTGACTGCCAGGCAAAGAGGATCACCGTGAGACACGGGGACTCTTTCATTACCATCGAAGGTATAAGACCTGTCTCTCGTATACTCTTATCTTCGGTACAGGCCGTTAAGGCCCATCTGCAGGGAGAGGAGGTCTATCAGATTCTATTTGAGGTGGCGGAAGTTAAGGAGTCGGTGACAGACATCCCGGTGGTGCGAGATTTCGCTGACATCTTTCCAGAGAAACTGCCAGGACTACCTCCACACCGAGAGCAGGACTTTCAGATACAGCTTGTGCCGGGGGCCAAGCCGGCGTCTAGGGCCCCTTATCGGATGGCCCCAAAGGAGTTGCAGGGTTTCGGACTCAGTTGCAGGAATTAGTTGAGGCAAGGATTTGTTAGACCGAGTTCCTCGCCATGGGGAGCACCGGTCCTATTCGTGAAAAAGAAGGATAGGACACTCCGCCTGTGCATCGATTATCGAGCACTAAACAGGCTGACCGTCCGAACACCTATCCGCTCCCACGGATAGACGAATTGTTCGACCAGCTGGAGGGGGCCCATTATTTCTCGAAGCTGGACTTGAGATCAGGATACTACCAGCTGCGGATCCAGGAGGAGGATATCCCAAAGACGGCCTTCAGTAGCAGATATGGCCTGTATGAGTTCACCGTGATGCCCTTCGGGCTCACGAATGCTCCGTCGGCGTTCATGAGCTCATGAACTGGGTTTTCGAGGCCTACTTGGATGTGTTCATCATAGTGTTCATAGACGACATCCTGATCTACTCTAGGATGGAGGAGGAGCACACTCGACATCTGGAACTGACTTTGGAGAGGTTGCGGGAGCATCACCTTTATGCAAAATTCAGCAAGTGTCAGTTTTGGTTGAAGGAGGTGGCTTTTCTAGGCCACATTATCAGCGGAGCCGGGTTGGCAGTGGACCAGGCAAAGATTCAGGCAGTTCGGGATTGGCCGCAGTTGAGGACAGCCACCGATGTACGAAGTTTCTTGGGACTTGCCGGCTATTACCGGAAGTTCGTGGAGGGGTTCTCTCGGATTGCCCTCCCCCTCACATCTTTGACAAAGAAGGAGGCACCTTTTGTTTGGACCCCGTAGTGCTAGGCGGCCTTCCAGGAACTAAAGGACCGACTCATCTCAGCCCCTATTCTGGCCCTTCCATCTGGAAAGGAAGGATTCCAGGTGTATACCGACGCATCATACCAGGGAATGGGAGAAGTGCTGATGCAGAATGGACACGTCATAGCATATGCCTCCTGCCAGCTGAAGAACCATGAGAAGAACTAACCAGTGCACGACCTTGAGATGGGAGCGGTCGTTTTTGCTCTGAAGGTCTGGCGCCATTATCTTTACGGAGTCCACTGCGACATCTACTCCGACCACAAGAAACCTGAAATACGTGGACACGCAGAAGGAGCTGAATATCAGGCAGAGGCACTGGGTGGAGTTCTTAGCAGATTATCAGTATGAGATGCACTAACATCCAGGGAAGGCAAACGTGGTGGCCGACGCGTTGAGCCGGCGAGCTGCCACTTCCGAAGCTGGGCCCCAGGTTATGTCCATGGAGCTAGTCCGGTCATTCAGAGATATGCAGATATCCCTAGTGTCCGAGGATGACCCAGTTCTGTATAGGGAATATCTGGCATCGATGGTGGCCATAGACGATATTCGGGATCGCATTCGGGACGGACAGAGGACAGATGCGTGGGCAGAGCCGATGTTCCGAGCTTTGGAGGAAGGCTCGACAGGAGATTATTCCCTGAGAGATGGATTGCTACATTTCAGAGGCAGAGTATATATACCCGCAGGTGGCCAGATCCGAGAGGATATTATGATGGAGGCGCATTGCAGCCGGTACTCTGTGCACCCGGGGATCACAAAGATGACCGCTGATCTGAAGAAGATGATGTTTTGGCCGGGCATGAAGAAGGACATTACGTACTTCGTGACCCATTGAGAGGCGTGTCAGTTGGTGAAGGCGGAGTGCAGGAACCCCGCAGGATTGTTGCAGCCACTCCCGGTGCCGGAGTGGAAGTTCGACGATATAGCTATGGATTTTATACATGGTCTTCCCCGGTCTCGGACGGGGAATGACTCGATCTGGGTGATTATTGATCGGTTGACAAAGGTGGCCCGCTTTATACCGATCAGGAAGGATGACTCGGTGGGAGTGCTGGTACGGAAGTTTGTGGAGCAGTATGTCTGATATCATGGCGTGCCCCGGACGATAGTGTCGGACCGTGATGGACGGTTTACATCCAGGGAGTGGCGGTCAGTGCATGCATATTTGGGCACCCGGTTGACTTTTAGTACGGCCTTCCACCCTCAGACGGACAGGCAGACAGAGCGCACCAACCGGACCTTGGAGGATTTACTACGACTGTGTATACTAGACCGAGGGGAGCCGTGGGAGAAGATGTTATCGTTGGTCGAGTTCTCCTATAATAATAGCTACCAGTCCAGCATCAGGATGGCGCCTTATGAAGCCTTGTACGGAAGAAAGTGTAGGATCCCGCTTTCTTGGGTTCAAGACGAGGATCCGAAGCTGTTGGGATCGGATTTTGTTGAAGACAAACCGAGGCTCAGGTGAGACTGATCAGAGATAGGATGTTGGAGGCACAGAGCAGACAGGCTAAATACTATGACGCCCGGCATCGTCAGGTGGAGTTTTGGGAAGGGGATCGAGTGTTCTTGAAGATCCGGCCCATGCACGGAGTCTCACGGGTGCGCGGTCGAAGGAAGAAGCTCAGCCCTAGGTATATGGGCCCTTACCGGATCCTGGAGCGGATCGGACCCCTAGCCTACAGGCTAGAGTTGCCGCCAGAGCTGGCAGCTCTACACGACGTCTTCCATATTTCTTCGCTGAGAAGGGCTCTACTACGCCCGGAGCAGCGGATTTTGACCACCGAAGGGCCGGTAGCTTCAGACCGATCTGTTCATTTGGAGCCGGTTCGGATCGACGACAAAGGAGTATGGATCTTGCGCCGCAAAAAGATCCCCTTAGTCAAGGTTCTGTGGAGAAATCACGGTCAGGAGGAGCACACCTGGGAACCGCAGGACCTGATGAGGCAAAGATACCCGGAGTTGTTCAGTCAGGTACATCTCACCACCTCTTGGTATACTATAGATTGCCTTCTTGTTTTGGACAGTTAAGACTAGATAGGAAAATTCAGGACCTAGGCATGCGCACTCAATCAGAAAGCTAGGGGCTAATCTTTTGTTTATTGGGGAGATTGTCTTCGTTTATCAAACGAACAGTCGCTTAAACCCGATAGAAAGATCGTATGGGATGTTACAAGTTTAATTTATTCCGATAGAAATCCCCGTAGGCTCAACCTCAATTTCGGGGACGAAATTTTTGTTTTGTTTATTGGGATTTGTAACATCCCATTTCCGGCTAGACCACTAGGAGTCGGTTGGTCGTGACAGAACCCCGTGAAGCCCAAAAATTGAAATAAATCGATTGAGGTTTGGGGTCACGGGTTGGTCACGCCCGTGACCGACCCGTCATGCCCGTGACTTTGGGCGTGACTCCTTCGACGATCGTCGATCTCCGCGAGACGATCGTCAAACTTGCTGCCCGGGCATGTCACGCCCGTGACCAAGGTGTCACGCCCGTGACCTTGGGCGTGACTCCTTCGACGATCGTCGATCTCCGCGAGACGATCGTCGAACTTGCTGCCCGGGCATGTCACGCCCGTGACCAAGGTGTCACGCCCGTGACCTTGGGCGTGACTCCTTCGACGATCGTCGATCTCCGCGAGACGATCGTCGAACGTGCAGCCTGGGCATGTCACGCCCGTGACCAGAGTGTCACGCCCGTGACCAGGGGCGTGACTCCTTCGACAATCGTCGATCCCCGTAAAACGATCGTCGAAATTGAACTCAGGCCCGTCATGCCCGTGACCTAAGTGTCACGCCCGTGACCTAGGGCGTGACCAGCCTTCGACGACCGTCGATCTCAGTTCGACGATCGTCGACCTCGAAATTGCCGTTCGGGCCTGTCACGCCCGTGACCTAGGTGTCACGTCCGTGACCTAGGGCGTGACCACCCTTCGACGACCGTCGATCTCAGTTCGATGATCGTCGACCCCAAAAATTGTCACCCGGGCCTGTCACGCCCGTGACCTAGGTGTCACGCCCGTGACATTGGCCGAAACGACGGTTCAGGCCCGAAATTATTCTAACACGCATGGAAATAAATGCTGGTGTGGGAAGTTACACCAGGAGTAATTACGGGTCATTTTTCCTTCTATAATTATATAATAAAGGAGGAAGTGTTGGTCCAATAGGAAACCGCCAACTGGACACACCTGTTCATCTTCCACCGTTTCTTATCCCGTCACTGTAACCGAAAGGCTATTAAGAGGAGCCTTCATGGCCATTACGGCTTTACCCTTCCACCTCCCCACTTTCTGACTTATAAAAGCCCACTTGGGGCAAGAGGAGATGTTTACATGCTCAAGTAAACGGATCAGATCTTGTTCTTGCTGTAGGAGAAGTTCGGCTACGCCACCACTGCGCCATGGCACCCCGTCGCTCTTCTCGCCTCCAAACCGCGAACAAGGTCCTCCTCTGCTTCTTCTCTTTCGTGGGTAGATCTTAGGATTCTTAGAAAGGAAGTTCGCGCTCAACGGAGCCGGACCCATCTCTCGTTTTCATGGGAAAACCATGAAAAAGGTATTTTTGAGTTCGTCGGAAACCGCCACCTCCGGCGGCCAAACCACCGCCGACCGCTAGCCATCGCCTCAACGGAGGTGGTGGTGGTGGTGGCTGGCCAGGGAAGTGACCGGACGGCCGGCGACAGATCACGGAAATGTTACAGGAAAAATGACTTCCTGAGTTCTGGTTTTCGGGTTCATGCAGAAGATGAACAGTAAATTAGTTTTATAATTTATAATTTAAGTACATAATACATAGAGGAAAGATGTATTATTTGAATATATTTTGGGGCTGCAAAATGAGGCACTTAGAGGCCGTTTTAGGAAAAGTGACCAGACAAGAAAGTCGTAGCCCTTCGAGTCTAGACAAATCTAAAATTGGTTTCAACTCGTTTGGGTAAGCGGTTCGGCCGCAGCACCCGTTTTATTGGGGGCTGTACCTAGAGTTGGGCAGAAATTAAAATGGATGCCCACTCTTCGTCCCTTGTCCAAATGACCTGAAATTTGGGCAGGGGTTAACCTTAGCTATACCTAACGGCAGACCAAAAATGGGAATTTTTGGAGATACTTTGCCTAAAGTTTTTTGCTTTAATTTAATAAACTTAGAGGAATTTATTCAAGTGGTCAAATGACCTCCAAACCCTCCCAAATTTTGGTGAGTGGTCCCTGGCTATTAAACCTAGGTCTGTACAAAATTCCAACTGATTTGGTGGAGTTTTGGGTGGGAAACCTTCTACCCTTAACTAGGCATTAGTGAGACATTTTTTAGTAAAAAGTGCACTAAGAGTTTGGAAAGGTCAAATCACCTCAACAGAGGCTGATATGCTGACCCCTGACTTAGAAGGGTGATATAACCAGCTTGGAGAAACATGGTGTGGATTAGGGTGGATTTTACCCTAGGAGATCGGCTCAAATCCAGTGGGTGGGATTTTGAGGTTTTGAAGGACATAGGAGCAAAAGCTCTTGTATGCCCTTGAAATTTGGAGGAGAGTGGGATGATATGCTGAAAACCATCTGGTTGAAATAGTGAAGGAATTGGAGGTAAATAGGTACCTCGGAAGTTGGGATTTTGGATTAGGATAAACATGTAATTTAGTTATTTTAAGCACTAAATCTAATCTAAAAATTATGAAACTCGGGAGGAGGGAGTTTTAGGATGTTTTAATCTTATGGTAATTTTCTGGAATTTTATGATTAATAAATATTATACTTCATGTGTTAAAGGATTATTAGCCCGATTTGTTGTTTCAAATATTTGGAGGTTTTAAATTAAGTATAATCAGTTAAAATTCTGGATTTAGATCTTGACCAGTAGAACATTGATCCCTGAATTTTTATAGAATTTTATGTTGAATAAATCTGGTACTTTGTTCACAGATATTAGAAAGGGGTTTTATTGTTTAAAAATTAATTATGGATAAAATACTTGCTGGAAAATTATGAAACTTGGCCAGTGCTAATTTTAGACATTTATCTGCATGGAATAAATTATTTATAATTTTTGGAAGAATATTTTCTGTACTTGATTCATAAACAACAAAGTTAGAGATTATTTCTAAAATAGTTTTCATGCCCTTTTAATGATAGAAAAATTATGATACTTAGGATTTAACCTATTGAGATAACCTACTATTTATCATAAATTTGCTGGACATCTTGCATGATTACTTAGGGTAGTTCATGTTCAAACCGGTAGCCCTTGGGATTTTCGGGGAATTTAATTAAATGCTAAATAGATTAGGAAAATTTCCATTTTCTGGATTTAGGTCGTTTATATCATGGTGAGTCTCCAGTAAATAATTTAGGGCATTTGGATGAGTATTGGATCATTGCATAACCGGTTCGACATGAAGTCTAGGTCGGTCTGCATATAGCAATTGTGAAATGCATTAGGACATGATTTGAGGAAGTCATTGGAGTTAATCATTTTTGTCTGGGTGGGTAATAGTGGGGGAAATCATAATAGGAAGATATAAAGAGTAGCGAGAAGTGGTGATAGCTAGAGTTAAGAGGTGCTCGGGTTCGGCGAAAGATCGCTTTTCCTGAAGAGAGGAAGGTTAAAAATCACCCTAGGATAGTCTATCGTAATATGAGAAGGGAATCGGGTCATGGGAGATCAACCAATAACAATAAGTGCCTTGCGAAAGGGAACTTCGGGCCGTAATGGCGCCGTCTTGGTTCCTAGTGCCCCTTGAGAGCCCTTCACGGGGAATACCGGGGGCAGTCCTGGGCTAACGTAAACTGTAATAACAAACCGACAAGAGTAACTTAGTAACTAGAGCTGCACTTTTCACAAACACTGTTGGCACAGGGATTTTGATGAGAGCTTCGGCTCGGTTGGTTTGGAGACGGACGAGATGGTCCGGGGAACTTCGGCTCGGTTGGTTTGGAGACGAACGGGATGGTCCGGGGAGCTTCGGCTCGGTTGGTTTGGAGACGGACGGGATGGTCCGGGGAGCTTCGGCTCGGTTGGTTTGGAGACGGACGTTTTGGTCCGGGGAGCTTCGGCTCGGTTTTTGTATGTTTACGATTAAACTTGCATATGCATAAAATAGGAAAAGTTAAGGTGGTGGGTTTTTCGATATCGGGGAGTTCGATTGCACCGACACCGATATCCTTGACTCGGCGGGGTGATTAGCACTTCGCCAACAGAAGTCCGGTGCGCCAGCCGGCAAGAGTACGCAGGCGTCCGCTTAGTGCACCAAGCATTGAGGCGTACGATAGGTCAGACCAGTGGTGCTTTTACTGGTTTTGAGGTGGGCGATGCCCAACCCACCGCTTCCGTCCGCCACTACGGAGGTATCCTGGGAGGTAACGGCTCCGAAAGGGGGAACTAAAGGTCTGTGTGCACAGAGTCGGGTGTGTGAGTTGCACTTGCATGTTTCATCATACCCACTAGCATGTCATAGCATATTCGATTCATTTAACCCTGACACCTAAAGTATAAGTGGTATGGGACGCTTATACATTAGGACCTGCAAAACGACCCCTTGGTCTATAAGCTTGTGTGGGCAAGTTTATAAATCAAAGGTTAATTTCAATATATAACAACCATTGCTGTTTGATAACCGACACCCCAAGGTATAAGTGGTATGGGACACTTATACGATGGGAGCCTTGCTAAAGATCCCTTTTGCTTATGTTTTCTCGCATAAGTGAAGGTTAAATTCATATATTTGCTTTTCTTACTGCTAGACCTATTATAACAATTATATTACTGCTCACCGAATACAACTTGTTAGATTAATTTCCGCGGCCATCTGTTTCTTGATTAATCTCTACTATCATGTCCTTCCTTTCTTCCTCCCCGCTCGGTACCTAGGAGCCATGGGGGAAGGGTGGGGGATGATAGGGCTTAGTCTTTATGACTAACGGTTTTCGAACCGCATCATTTAGGGGATCGTGGAGCCCAGCATGGAGGAGCATCCCCAGAGATCGGTGCGCCTAGAGATGGGGCAGTCTAGCTCCGGAGTTCATACAGCCGGGACCGTGAGTCTCGACCCTGAGTAGTTTCTGTTTTAGCTTCCGCATGAGTGATATTGTAGTGAGGACATGATGTACCGGGCATAAGCCCGCATTTATAGTACTCTGATGTTTTCTGTGGACACTCCCTTCGTGGAGATTTTTATTCTATATATGTGATCTATTGCTGTGGACTGCATTGCTCTTATTTCATTTATTGTGCTACCTTTCTGTGATCGAATTGGCCGGCAGAATCGGCGCCTTGTGGTGATGACCCTTCAGGACGTGAAGGAGTCACCGCAAAGCGGCGATTCTGGGCCTAAGACCCCGGTGGTTGAAAAAAAAAGGGGGTCTTACACGACCTCACTCATCGCCAAAGCTATTTTGGCCTTAAGAGAGGTGGACTCACTCAACGCCATAGTTGGATTTTGCAGTTAAGTGCTAAGGTGTTGAGTGAGTGGACCTCACTCAACGCTGTAACTGTTTTGGTGTTGAGTGAGGTTAGCTCACTCAACGCCACTGCCTGTGTTGCTGAAGGCGTTGAGGGTGTGGACCTCACTCAACGCCATTGCTGTTTTGGCTTTGAGTGAGGCTAGCTCACTCAATACCACCGTCTGTTTAGGCGTTGTGTGAGTGGGGCTCACTAAACGCCATGTCGTGTTGAGTCATCTCAACGCTTTTCCCTTACCTTGATTTTCTCCCCCGAGTGAATTCCTTGATTTTGAGGTTCCTTGTCGGCTATTTTCTTTTTTTCCAAAAAGGCCGAATCGTGGGTCGTTGTTAGTAGTGGTGGTTTGAAGCTCTTAATGGGGGAGGTGTTGTGTAATTTAGCCAAGGCCACCCTTTTTCTTTTATCTCGCTCCAGGTATGGGCTGGGCAAGGGGGTGGGAGTTCCCTAGTGCTTTCACATGTAGACCCCTGAGCTTTGTTTCTTGGAATTGTGGTTAGGGGGCCAAGTTTGCCTCCAACCCGGATCCGCGTTGTTTTACTACTACCACCTCTCACAGCTTAGGGTGTTAGACGTTTCTTTCTTTGTAAATTTGCAACGTTTGGGCTCATGGTAGCCGGGTAAACTCTGCAGGATTTATTTTTGGGCAGGGTTGTTGCTGTTTCCTCGCACTTAGTGCTTTTCTTTTGTCTTTCCTTGGACAATGAAGCTTGTTTTCGGTTTACTTACTATTCTTGCTTACCTTTTAACCTAACATTTCCGTACAGCTTACTTGTTTAGCTTGCTGAGGTATTCTTTTCTTCTTTGAATGCCTCAGGTTTTGGTTAGTAGCCGATTAGGCGGCTAGTTGTGCTGTGCTGTTGCTGGTGGTCTCTCGCACTGTGGAGATTAGTTTCTTGGTCTTGTGAGGTAGTTTTGTGCTTCTTTCTTGCAGACACACATACTTGCAAGTGGGTTTGTGTCAATTTGTTGGTGCCCACTGGTAGTTTTACCTTGATACTAGTTATGTTAACTTTCTACTGCTACCTTTTTCTGGAGATAGTCTACTTGCTCTTGGAATGATTTATGCTAGGTTGCTAGTTACTTTTAAACCTAAAAACACTATTATAAGTATAGCTCATGATCAGCATGTTTTATAAAACTCATCACTATTTTCCAAATAACGTAAAAAGATCATTTTCCTATATATATAGTATAAATAAAAAGTAGGGTCCTTGCATAGTATAAGATGTCCTCTGGGGACGCTTATGCACTCTTTTAGGATGTCGAACCTGAATAAAGTATTTTCCAAAGCGTAGAAGTATAGTTTTTAAATTATGGACTAGGTGATCCACTAAGACGAGGGATACGGCCTTTAAAAATATAACTGATTTTCTAATCATTCAACTTATGAATTTTCATAATGTATAGTTGATAGTGGTTTGCCTGAGCGTCGACAGTTATCCCCTGCTCGACGTGGCATCATGACGCGTGTTTTCTCCTACTCTGATAATCTGTTTTCCTTAGAGAAAATGGAGTTATGACAACAAATGAGGACGAGCCTCTCTCATAGCTGACTCCAACTCTCAAGTGGCGCTTTCTACGTCTTGGTTTTGCCACAAAACTTTAACCATAGGTATGGTTTTCCTGTGCAACACTCGATCTTGAGTATCCAGAATGCGGACATGCATCTAAATATAGGAAATATTATGCTCTAACTGGGGCACATCGTCAAGAATCTGTCGGTCGCTGAGCATACATTTCCGCAACTGGCTCATATGAAACACGTCGTGCACACTAGGAAAATTTATGGGCAAATCCAGCCTATAAGCTTGTACACCAATACGCTCAACTACCTTAAAAGGTCCCATATACCTTGGGTCCAACTTATGATTCTTACCAAACCTTTTAACTCCAGACATCGTGGAAACCTTGAGAAACACCAAGTCCCCTACAACAAACCTAAATCAGACCTACGCCGATTGGAGTTCTTCTCATATCTCTCCTGCGCTATCCGAAGCTTTTCCCGAATAAGCTTCACAGAAATTTCCATTTCTTTTAACGCTTCAGGACCCAACAATGGTCTCTCACAGACCTCAGCCCAAACAAGAGAGTTCTGCATCGCCTCCCATACAAGGCTTCAAATAGGGCCATCTACAAGCTCTCTTGATAACTATTATTGTATACAAACTCCATCAATCTGAGTCGCTCACCCTACGCTCCTCCATGGTCCAAAATGTAACATCTGATCATATCCTCCACGATTTGATTCACACTTTTTGTTTGACCGTTTGTCTGCGGATGATAGGATTTGGAATACCTCAAATCGGTACCCAAACCTTCTTGTAAACTTTTCCAAAAGCGAGACGAACACCTGGAGTCTCGATCTGATTCAATACTAACTGGAACTCCATGTAATCTATTGACTTCATCTAAATATTGCTCAGCTATCTTCTTCATGGGGTAATCAATCTAAAAAGACATGAAGTGAGCACACTTTGTTAGTCTATCAACAATAAACCAGACTGAATCATGATCTCGGGGAGATCTCGAAAAACAAGTAATGAAATCCTTTGAGATACTCTCCCACTTCCAACTTGGAATTTCCAAGGGTGTTATCTTGCCACCAGGTCTTCCATGATTGGCTTAACTCGCTTGCACGTAAAACATTCTGAAACGAACTTCGCTATATTACCCTTCATTCTGAACCACCAGGTGATCTGCTTCAAATCTTAGTACATCTTATTTGAACCTGGGTGGTAGGCAACACTGGAACTATGATTCTCACTACATAACTTAACTTGAATACCTTTAACATCCAGGATACAAAATCTGTCGCGGTACTTCAAGGTACCAGCGTCATCGATCGAAAAGTCTAGCAAGTCCCCTTTCTCAGTCCTCTTGTAAAGGTGCAACAAATCAGGATCTTCCATCTGATGCAGTCTTATGAGTGCAATCCATGAAGGCTCAGCTACCTCTTAACTATTAGACGAGTTAAAACACCCAATAGAAATGCCCATCAAGAGAAATTCTTCTACCAGAGAATCCACCAAGAGGTTAAAAATCTTAACTATCTTCCTACTCAAGGCATCATCTACAATATTAGCTTTGCCCTGATGGTACTGGATCCTAACATCATAATCATCAATGTACTCTAACCATCTTCACTGGCACAGATTCAACTCCCTTTGAGTGCAAACGTATTTTAAACTCTTGTGATCTGTATAAATCTTGCATAATGCGCTGTACAGCAAGTGCCTCCACAACTTTAACGAATAAATAACTGCTGCAAATTCCAAATCATGCGTAGGGTAATTCCTTTCATGAATCTTTAACTTCCTCGACCTGTACGTAATTACCTTTCCTTCTCGCATCAGCACATAACCAAGTCCAACGTGCGATTCATCCACATACACAGCATACTCCAACCCTTCAGTAGGCAGAGACAAAACTTGAGCAGTGCACAATCTCTTCTTTAATTCCAGGAAAGCTTCCTCACACTTATCACTCCAGACGAAAGCTGCGTTCTTCTGTGTTAGTTTAGTCAGTGGCGCAGACAATGTAGAGAAACCCTATCAGAACCTTCTATAGTAGCCAGCAAACCCTAGGAAGCTCCATATCTCCTTGGGTGTGGTGGGCCTATTCCAATCCATAACAATAACTATCTTCTCATGGTCAACTGAAATTGCATCATTATTTACCACATGACCCAAGAATGAAACCTGAGGCAACTAAAACTCACACTTGCTCAGCTTAGCAAACAGCTTATGGTCCCTCAAGGCAGACAAAACAAAAATGCAAGTGCTGGGCATGCTCATCAGCACCGCGGGAATACACCAAAACATCATCTATATACACGACCACGAATCAGTCCAGAAAATCCTTGAACACGCGGTTCATCATATCCATAAAGGCAGAGGGAGCGTTGGTCAAACCAAAGGACATTACCAAAAACTCATAATGTCCATGCCTGGAACGAAAAGTAGTCCATGGGATATCCGTCTCAAAAATCCTTAATTGGTGGTAGCCCGAACGAAGGTCAATCTTTTAAAATACTATGCTACCACGTAGTTGATCAAACAAATCATCTATTTTCGGTAAAGGATATCTGTTCTTAATGGTGACTTTATTCAGCGCTCTATAATCAATACACAGCCTCATTGATCCATCCTTTTTCTTTACAAACAAGATGGGAGAACCCCAAGGCGAAGAACTCGGTCTAATAGGATGGATACGCAACTCCTCTAACTCACGCTGGGCCATCCGGTACGATGCCTTAGCAATAGGATGGATACAAGACTCCAGATCTATGAAAAACTCCACGTCCCTCTAGGGCGGAAGACCAGCAAGATTAACTGGAAAAATATTTGGAATTTCACGCACCATCGGAATCTCCTCTACACGCGGCAAGCTAACAATGGTTTCAAAAACTAAAACCAAACAAGCAAAACATCCGGAATCTAAAAGCTTTCAAGCACATACCGCAAAAATAATTTGAGAAACTTGGTGCGGATATCCATAAACACTCCTGGGTTGAACGTTGTCCATCTTGAATTCTAAGCGCTTAACCTTGCACAAGATAACAACATCATATTTGGACAACCAGTCCATGCCCAAGATCACATCAAAATCTTCCAAGTCTATCACCTTCTAATCAGCAACTGCTAGAAAATCGCCTAACAGAATCGGACAACTGTGAATACCTTGGTCTGATATCACAGAATCACTACAAGGAAACTTGACACAAAACGTTCACCAACTCGATCTATAGCCAAACGATGATGCTCTATGAAAGTCCTAGCCACAAACGAGTGGGTAGCACTGGAATCAAAAAGGACACGTGCCCAGCGGTTCTTTACCTTAAATTTCCCTATAAAAAGCTTACAAAACTAATCGAACAACATCGAAACTACAACTATGGGCTAAAAATAAATAAAACTATGTTAGAAACTAACGTGAAATCACTTGGGTAGAAGTCTTGGCTTCCTCTAGAGACAACACATTCATCTTTCCCTTCCCTTTGTCCACAGGCTGTGGCAGTAGCAAGGCCCGAAGCGGAATAGGCTACATCGCAGGCTGGGACTGCGGGCACTTTGACTTTACGTGACCTTTCTATCCACACTAAAAGCAAACTCTAACCTTATCCCAACAGTGGGCAACATCATGTCCCTTCCGTTTGCACGAAGTACAAACCAAATCTCCCTTAGGAGCACCCTGGATCTCATGGACCTGCTCCTATCTCCGAGCTCCTATCCTCTTGAAACATTTCTCAAACGGGTGGCCTGGCCGACCATAGAAATTGCATAACTCTTTGCTCCTCTTCCTCGATGCAGCACCGGATTCCTGGGAACTCTTACTCTCACTAGTCTTTCTCTTATCCTTTCTCATTTGTTGTCCTTGGTTCTTGGCATTGTCGATTGCCTCAACCTTAAGAGCTGCTTCGACTAGTTCAACATAAATCTCCCATCTTATAAGCACTTGCCAACTGCTGTATGTCTCTCTTTAGACCACCCAGAAAACTCTTGACTCTGCTGTCTTCAAAAACTACTAAATTCAGGATGAACCGACTCATCTTGCTAAACTCCACCTCATACTCACTCACCGTGAGCTACCTCTGCTTTAAGTGCAGAATATCATTTAGCTAACGGTCTTGCTCGACTGATGACAGAAACTTCTTCAGCAAAAGCTCCTTGAAGGCTACCCAGGAACAACCATCCTTCAAATTTTCCTTCTCCCTTAGCCACCAACTCTTTACCAAACATTTGAGCTGGTAGGAAGCAACCATGAAGTCTGCCCTACCATCATAAGATGGGGGTCCCAGTCGCTGGAAATATGAGATTAAGTTCATCTCTAGTGGCAGCATAACTGGGGGCAACAGAGGAGCAGGATTAACTGGAACACCTTGACCCATAACCTGGTCCTGAACTCTAAGTGGTTGTCTGCAACGACAGTCAAGAAGGCTTAGATCTGCGACTACACCTCCAACATTTTCCTAGATAAAGCTTCATTGCTCTGTGGCAATCCATCTATCACGGCATCATTCTGAGCACCAGGCAAGTCGCCCACAAACTGGGGAGTCGACCTTGTTGTAGGACATCTCGACATTCTAATAATTACAACAAGTAACTAGTCAAAACCTAGATTAATAGCTAGAACCAAACAACCTAGTACAAACAAAACATACATAAATACTTGCTCTTGCTGCTAACTTGCTCTGGGAATTTTATAAATGATGAAATGCTTAAACCTAGGAGGATATACCATCATCCTATTAACTCTTGTGCATAGTCGATGAATGCATGAATTTGTATTCTTTTGACTCGAAACAATGTGTGTACATATGTCATCATATAAATCTTTAGCTTGGCACATGTGCAAATGCTATGTTATGTTATGCATTCAAAAAAAATGCCTTAATGTATGTTATGAGCGTCGTACACATGAAATATTATGCATCCCATACTGCATAATATCACTTATAATGAAAAATTTCAATGTGATAATGGGCATCCATGTAATGATGGTTATGCATCCCATATTACATAACCGTCACATATTGCCACCTATGGTAGATCCATATACAAACACATATTATGCACCCCATACTACATAATATGCCTCGTATACTTCTTATCATGCTTATGAGTGTAGTGTTCATGCTTCAACCAAGATGTACTGATGACACATCGGTGTGTGTATGAATTGACACTAAACAACTAACACTAACTAGAGATGGTTGCCCGACCAATTGTCAAACAACCTCCCTTTAATACCAACTGTCACAACCCACATTTTCTAAAAATTGAAGTTATAATAGATCGAGAGAAAATACGCGTCGTGATGCCACGCCGTGTAGGGGATAACTGCAGGCGCTCAGGCAAAACTCTAAACTCTATAGTTTATATTAAATCCATAAGTTATTAAGTAAAAACAAGTTTAAATTGGATGGACATATCCCTCAGCACAGTGGATCAACTAATCCACGAGTAAAAGTATAGTTATACGCTGCGGAAAATACTTCGGTTATGTTTATTAACACCCTACATGAGTATAAACATCCCCAAAGGACAACTCATGGCATGCAAGACTCTAGATTTATTATAAGTATGGAAATAGTCTTTACGTTAGCTAGAAAATAGTATTTTTGTTTTAGAAATATGAGATGTATGAAATACTAGTAGTAATGCTTTTGTAAGTGAAAATACCTAACATGCAACCTAGCATAAAACATTCCCAGAGAGCAAGTAAAAAAATTACCACAAAAGGTAAAACTAGCAGCTTAACAAAGTATTTAGCAATTCAAAAGAAAACCACAAGTGGGCGATAAAAAACTGACACAAACCCATTGGTCAGTATGTGTGTCTGTACTAACAAGAAAACAACAAAGAACTACGTATCAAGATAGAGGAAACCTCTGCAACACTGCAGTCCACTAGCAAACACCAAACCTAGCCGCAAAATCGACTACTGTCCTGAACCTGAGTCATTCAAAGAAAAAACACCTCAGCAAGAATAATACAAGTGACAAATAAAACTGTCAGTAAACAAGGGTGTAGAAAGATTACTAATACAAACCTGAATAGATATAAAAACACAGCAAACTAACTAGAGATTAAGAATGAAAGAGTTAACTTATAAAGTTAATAGGTAATGAAATTTGCACCAAGTACGAACGGAGTCATACTCCGAGAACAACTGCGAGAAAAGGCAGAAATAGCATAAGTTTAATCCATAGGAAAACAAAAATGAGACAAAGGCTCAATAAACACGTGAATCATTAATACCGTAACGCAACCGGATTTGAGTCGGGACCAACCGATCGAACCCAAACTAACAGACCAAAACGTCTCAAAAACGGGACTGCAGTGGTTTCCATCTGGTTCAACACAACCCAACAACCCAAAAACAAGACCCAAACATGTTCGGGTGTAATGATTCACGAAACTAAGCAAACCAAACACAACCCCATATCCCAAATACCCATAAAACCTAAACTTGACAAATTCAGCAGAAACCCGACGATTCTAACTTGGAAAAACTATGCCTTTAGAGATACATGACAAATCAGTGAAATAATATGAGTCTAAGGGAAAAGCATCGAGTGCAGTCAATGCACTCGATGCCATAACTCAGCACACTCAACGCCTAAAAACAACAGCAAGAACAGACGATTGCGTTGAGTGAGTTCAGCTCACTCAACGCTTTACCACTTAGCTGCCAAAATCAGATGATGGCGTTGAGTGAGTTAGGCTCAGTCAACGCTGTCAATGCTTTAACACTTAGATTGCAACCATTCAACCTTTTTCTTGGGCACTGACTCTCTCTTTCTCCTCGCCCCCTCTTAGTGGCTCGGCCACCTTCCCCCATCACCTTCTCCCAAATCCGACCTCCAACAAAGCAACCATTCAAACAACCTCCTTGAAGAAATCGGCCAAGGCAAAGATTTCCTTTGTGGATTCCAACTACGACATGACGTGACAAAGGCGGATAGGTTTCTCTCCAACCGACGTTACTCCGGCGGAGCCATTGAAGAACGATCCAAGTAGAGACATCAGAATCATCCATTCTGATAGGGTACGAATCCTTTCTACCGATTATGTGTTTCTCTTCCTAGATTAATCCAGTGGTGGTAGATTCTTAGCATTGAATTTTTGATAGCAATAATAATTATATCATGGTGATCATTCAATTGCTTTTGTTGTCCCTCTTAATTTCCTTTAATTTCGAGAAAGGCTTGGTGAACCTTCATTTTCTTTTGTTGGGAAAGATCTAACATTTCCGAATCATATTTTATTTGTTAGATCTCTTTTGGTACAACACCGCTCGTTGGGACCGAGTAGGTCCTTTTAGCCGGAAAGAATATTGGCCTATCGCCTCTATTCGATACTTATCGGTTTTGCTACCCGTACACTAGCATATAATTTATTGAATTAATTAACATGGTGCCGCGTAGAGTGATTATGCGAATATAGAATTTGGATTGTGGAGAGGTATTTGTGATAGTCCGTAGACCTATTCATTGTCAAACGTGTGAGCCTGCATCAAAGATATTGAGAAGGGTTAATCACAATCCCGAATCTCTCAGTTAATTTCTGTTCTAGATATCTAATATGTTTATTTTTTTCTTATAAAACCTTGGTCTGACACTGAAGACTTTTCTTGAGTTCAGATACCTCAAGACTTCTCTTATAAAACTCAATAGATTTATTGTTATAAAGAGTTTTATAGGGCTTGAGGACTTCGATCTCCTTTGCTTGCCTTTTGGCAAGGTTTTTGCTCTTCTTTAGAGCATCTAGGAGCAGTCCATACTTGTCAATCAATTGATTGACATCTATCTCAGATTCTGAGCAATCTTTATCACAGGATGAAGATGCACCAGTATCTGGACTGGTTTCATAGTCAGAGGAAGATGAAGAATTGGAGAGAGGATGTACCTCGAATGATTCTGTATGTACCTCACTTCTTTCTTCTTCAGTTATTGCCATCAACCCTTGACATCCACAGTCTTCTTCATCCTCCTCATGTCACTGTCAGAGTGTGATAGAGGGGCCCTAATTCCTATCCTGGCAGTAGGATATTCCTCTTCTTCTTCTTGTTCTGCACCAATAGAGATCAGACTTATATAGGCTTCTTTTTCATCATCTTCTGATTCTGAGGAGGAAGAATCTGTCTAGGTTTTCTCCTTCTTAGCCACAAAGGATTTCTCCTTCTTCCTATCCTTGTGGTGATGGTGATGCTTCTTCTTCTTCTCATCTACTTTCTTGTTCCTGACTGGGTAGTTAACAATGAAATGTACATCCTTGCTTCAAAAATAACAGATTACATTAGATGAAATATGTTTACTAGATTTAGGGGTATACCTTTCCTTCTTGGAGTAATTCCTGTGGTGAGATGATGAAGAGGGTCTGCTCTCCCAGTGCTTCTTCTTCATGAACTTCTGGAATTTCCTAGAGAAGGTTGCAAACTCTTCATTAAACATGTGGTTGTTTGATGAACTTGTCCCAGATAATTCAGAGCTGGACTCAGGTTCTCTCCTTGGTGGAGAAGGAGTCTTTCTTCTGCTCCTTCTTGGGGCTTCAGCCTTGAGGGCCACTATCTTCTCCTTGGTTGTGGATTGAATCCCCTTCTCCTCTTCTTGTCTAATAGCTAGCTACATTTCATAGGATAGCAGCTTTCCAAAGAGAGTTGGTAGAGGAGTGTCTGCCAGCAAAGACATTTCCCTAATGACACAAATCTTGGTGTCATAATCTCTAGTAAGAGATCTAAGGAACTTGTCATTCAGCTCATAGTTACTGAAGACCCTACCATAGGTTCTTAGTTCATTAAATATCCTAAAGAACCTCTCAAAGCAGTCAGCTACTTTTTTAGATTTGCTTTGTCTGAAAGCCTCATACTCTTGGTTGAGCATGGACTTCCTTGTTGGAACTGTGGTTTCACATTCCTTGTGTTTGAGAATATAAACTCCCAGGTTGTATTTGATCATATTGTATGTTGATAGAGTGTGTAGGTTGACAAGTGCAAGCAATGAAAAAGACATATATGAAAGCTACCGCCTAGCGTTAGTACTTACTGCGCCGCGCTAGCCCACTCAACGCCGCATTGAGAGCGTTGAGACAAAAAGCGTTGAGGGAATCGAGATGAGGGCTTTGAGTGAAGTCAACTACTCGATATTAGTACTATCGCAGGTGCTAACTTAATGATTTATTTGGACCTAGCACTCTGGATGGTTTCGGCGGTAGCTCTACCGCGCCGAGCACTACCGCCAGGCTACTGTATTACCGCAGGCGGTAATTGAACGATTTATTTTTTCCTAGCGCTCTGCAAGATTTCGGCGGTAGCACCAACCGCACGACACTAGCCTTATCAAACAGTTGTTTCCTTTTAAGGAACGTCGCATCCTATGTTACCGCGCGGTAGAGGGTCCTACGGCACGGAGCTAGTTCAAATGAAAAGGCATAATATCGTTTCGAAGATTATTTTCCAGATTTGTAGAACAACAGACAAAACAAGAGCGCGAAACTACCGCAGGAGCTAGTCTTACCCCCAGCGGTAGCCTGTTTTCATGAAGACATATAAAAGCCAATTTGTTGCCTGTTGTCACGGAGACTCCCAAACAAATTTTAACGAAGGGTGAACTCCAGATTTCAGCAGCCTCCTTACGCCCATCTCCTCTTGTCTTCGTCAAAGTTGAAGGAAGCCTTCTCCCTCACGTTCGTGAACAAAAAACTCAAGCGATCCAGAATCTTCATCTACCACCGAGAACCGACCGGGTTCTATCCAACGAAGACCTCAAGCACTGGCCGTAGATCACACACCAGAGAAGTCGTCAAGAGGGAGAACTTCATTTTCTTATCGCCTTTACTTTTAATCTTTGTACTCTCTTTCTATTTTCTGTTTAGTTTTTGGTGAGGAAAATCGACCGGTGAGGGTCGTCGGAATCCGGGTAGGATTCCGCGATAAATCGTCCCGGGAGTTGGTACGTCTAGATCGGAGGATCTAGTTGGGCTCTAAGACCCTTCCTTGTGTGGAGGTGAAGAGTTAGCTCTGAGACCCGTCCTTGTGTAGAGGTGAAGAGTTGGCTCTAAGACCCTTCCTTGTGTGGAGGTGAAGAGTGGGCTCTGAGACCCTTCCTTGTATGGAGGTGAAGAGTGGGCTCTAAGACTCTCCCTTGCGTGGAGGTGAAGAGTTGACTCTGAGACCCTTCCTTTTGTGGAGGTGAAGAGCGGCTCGAAGTCCTTTCTCAGAAGGAAAGTGGGAGAGCCAACCGGTCCGGGTAGTGGGTCGGTATACAAAACCCAAGAGTTTTTAATTCTCATCGTCTCCGATCTTCGACGTCATGGAGATCAAGTGTTGATGTAAACTATTTATGAACTATATTTCATTTTTATTTTCATGCAATGAGATTACTTTCATCTGTGATTGTTGTTAGTGCGTGAAATTTTGTAAAATTTTATTAAACGTTGTAAAACCTTATTCACCCCCCCCCCTCTATGGTTTGCAACTAGATCCAATAAGTGGTATCAGAGCAAGGTTTCTTCAAAAAGGCCTAACATCTTGAAGTAATATGGCCAACACCGTGCACGCATTCACTGAGGGGCAAGGTGTGAGTAGACCTCCACTATTTATGGGTAGTTACTATAGTCATTGGAGGACTTGGATGAAATTTTTTTTAATGACTCACAACATGGACATATGGGCCATGATAGAGACAAAGTACACTTCACCTACTATCACGGTTGGGGATACTATTTTGGAAAAACCACGCGATAAGTGGGATGATGCAAATAAGCTTAGATGCACAAACAATGCCAAGGCTATGAACTCCTTATTCTGTGCCTTAGATAAGACTAAATTCAATAGAATTTGTAATTGTTAAACTGCTTTTGATATTTGGCATCTTCTTGAGCTTACTCATAAAGGTACTTCACAGGTGAAGGAGTCAAAGCTATTCCGACTTGAATCTGAATATGAGCAATTTTGGATGGAGATCGATGAGGATGTGGACATTATGTATACGCAGTTCACCAAGATCGTCAACACTTAAAGGTCTCTCGGGAAGAGCTTTCCAAATGGTGACTGAGTAAGGAAGATCCTGCAATCTTTGCCTCCTCGCTTCAACCCCAAGGTGACTGTAATTGCTGAGTCTCATGAAATCAGCATCCTGTAGATTGAAAGCCTCATCGGAAATCTCAAAACACATGAAGTGGAGCTGAAGATTCAAGCAGAGGAATATCCCAAGGAAATGAAGAAGAAGGGACTGGCTCTTATGGCTTCACGAGAGTGAAGAACATCTGAAGTCTCCGAGGAGGATGAGGAGGAAAGCCTCTATGTACGAGAATTCATGAAATTCATGAAGAATCCCAAGAAGCATGGACAGTTCAAGAGATTCCTGAAGAGAGGAGCTAGAGAGGGCAGTAGATGGAACAAGCCAGGGAAAGAGACAGGGAGCAACGATGAAAAGTCCCAGCCGGAATGCTATCACTGCCATAAACCTGGACACCTGAAGAGAGACTGCCCAAGACTTCAGATGGAAGAGAAAGGGAAAGAAAGCCGATAGAAAGGAAAGAAGATGGTACTGAAGGTGCTTACATGGGATGAGAGTGGATCTGACAAGTCAAGCTCCTCAGATTTAGGGAGTGATGATGAGGCAAATCTGTGCCTCATGGGAAAGAGCAAAGAAGAATCTGATGATGAATCGAGTGTCCAGAGCGACACTGAGGTAACCCCACCTACATACTCTTAACGGCTTCAAATTTATGAAAACTTAGTTGATGAGTTAGAAAACACGATTTCTGTGAAAAAGACCCTAAGAGCCGAAAATAAGAAAATTAAAAAGGTTTTTGAAAAATTAAAAAATGAAGTAATTAGAACCGACAAAGAAAAGATCGAGTGTCTAGAGTGTTCTCACTTGATGAAAATAATCGAAGATCAAAAGGCAAGTCTCTCCAAGTCGTCGGTGAGAATTACTAGCCTCACAAATGAAAAGAACGTCTAGGAGAAGAGACTTCAATTATCTATTGCTATGGAAGAGGAAGACAAAAAAGAATTTTCTAATCGGTGTGTGATGCTTGTGACTGAGAACACCGCCTTAAAGGCGAGGATCCATGATCTTGATTGCGCTGTCCAAAAGTTTGGAGTAGGCAAAAAATCATTAAATATGTTGTTGGGTGCGCAGTGTCATGGATCTGGAAAATTTGGACTAGGATATGGAATTCCATCATCACCACCGAGAGGAAATGGTCATGTTTCTAAGCCTAAGTCCAATGTTTACAAATCAAATGATAAGCTAAAGAATTATGGAGGGCTATCTCCTTCCTCAAGCAACATAATAAAAGCAGTTTCTACTGCCTATACTTTGTGTGCAAACTATCATAAGTTTGGTCACTCATCTATCTCTTATTTAAGGAAAGGTGCCAAGAAAAACACGCAAGACTCGCTACCAAAGTCTTCTACCTACAATATGCGTGGGACAACTTGGGTAACTAGATATTTGCCCTCATCTTCTTCTTAGGTAAGTTTGCAGACGAAGGACACAAAGAATGTGTGGTACTTGGATTCTGGTTGCTCCAAGCACATGATAGGTGATAAAGACAAGTTACTTAGCCTGGAGAAGAAGAAGGGTAGTTTGGTGACCTTTGGGGACAATAGCAAAGGAAGGATTTTGGGAATCGGTACTATACGTAACAATGCATTTTCATTTTCTAATGTTCTGTTTGTGGATGGCCTTAAGCACAATCTTATTTCAATTAGCCAACTATGTGATATAGGATTAAATGTGATTTTTGAATCGTCCACAAACTCTTGCAATATTTTAGATGCTAAATCGTCCAGTGTTTTACCTATTGCTCATAGAAATCATAATGTATACACTGTTAGTTTTGATGATATTTCCGCTTCAAACTTGAAATGCCTTGTTACTAAGAATGAAGAATTAGATCTATGGCATATGAGACTAGGACATACCAGAAGTAAGCTTATAGTAAAACTATCGAGAAAGAAACTTGTTAGGGGACTTCAAAACCTAAGCGGTAGTTTAAATGTCCTATATGCTCCGTGTCAAAAAGGGAAATTTGTTAAGAATTCTTTCAAAAGAAAAACTGAGATTTCCATGCCTAGACCGCTTGAACTCATACACATGGACTTGTTTGGACCTCTCAGCACATGTAGTCTAGGTGGGAAACGGTATACTTTTGTTATCATAGATGATTTTTCACATTATTGTTGGAAAATATTCTTTGCCAACAAATCTGACACTTTTAGCGAATTCTCAACCCTTTACACGCGACTTCAAAATGAGAAAGAGCTGAATATAAAGTGTATTAGATCAGATCATGGAGGAGAGTTTGAGAATGTGGATTACTCAATTTTTTGTGACTCTTTAGGAATTAAGCACGAACTCTCCGCCCCTCACACTCCTCAGCAGAACGGAGTGGTTGAAAGAAAGAACAACACTCTTCAAGAGTTAGCACGCACGATGCTCGCCGAGTTTGGCTTACCTCGATTTTTTTGGGCTGAAGCGGTCAACACGGCAAGCTACGTGATGTACCGTATCATGCTTCGCCCTCTTTTAAAGCGAACTCCTTACGAGCTTTACTTCGAAAGGAAACCTATTGTTTCATACTTTAGAGTTTTTGGATGCCCATGCTACATTCTAAACACTAAGGATCATCTATGAAAATTTGATGAAAAATCCGATCTAGGCATCTTTCTAGGATACTCGAGCAAGAGTCGTGCCTATAAGATCTATAATAAGAGGACCTTAGTTGTTGAAGAATCGGCTCATGTGCATTTTGATGAAAAATCCCCATCTAGCGTGCCTAAGGTGACTGAAGAGGAAGTTGTAGAGAGCGTGCTGATTGAGAATAACAGAGAGGAGAAAAATGTGGAGAGTGAGACTCAAGGTGTTGATCAAGAATATAGGCCTCCCAAGGACATAATTTTTTCAAAGCAACATCCTCGTGATCTAGTCATAGGAGAGCCATCCCATGGAGTTAGAACTCGATCCGCACTTCATGAGTCTTTCTAAAACTTGTGCTTTCTATCCAAAATTGAACCCAAGAATGTGTCAGAAGCCTTACGAGATGAATCATGGTTCTTGGCGATGAATGAGGGAATATGCAGATCTGGAATTGACTGGGGGCTTAAATATTCCAAAGCTACCGCGGGGCGGTACCTATAGCACCGACGGTAATGCTTTTTATCTTGGTATCTATCTGCCAAAATCATGCCACCACGACATTAATAGAAACATCAGCTTGACTCCTTTAACTATGTCTCACAATAACATGGGCGTAGGTGTGTCGTTATTAGGGACTCTAACTTGTAATCCACATCTTGTCCTTAACCGGGGAGGGTTCCAGTAGGTCCTTGTGTGACACTGGGGGAATGAGTGTTAGTTTGAGCGATTTTTATGCGAGCATAAGGGATTCACACCCCACCCTATGACATTTATACAGCTCCTCATGCCACTCCGTCACTCAGTACGGGGCTAGGGTGATGACATATTATTTTGATCGAGTATTTCGTAAATATTCTCATGACTACTGTATTCATAGCACGAATGATGTCTCCATACCTCATAGTCATATGCATAACATGCTATCGCGCTATCCTCATTTCTCCTTGATTTTTTTGTCGACCTTTATATGTGTTCACCGTGGTTTATTTGTCTTTGCTCGCATCATTTTACTTGTGTTTGCATTTTGTGTTATGTGTGTGTGCATATGAAATCTGTACATTTTGTTTGAATCGTGTTTTTGTAAAACAAAAAAAAATTATGAATCGTTCTTTTCATGGGCTCACGTGACTGCGTTTTAGACCATAACTTGTATGCACAGTGTTTGAGTTTACTCGATTAATCTTTTTCAAACATTGTCCTCCGGTCATAGTGAGCTATATCTCTAAGTGCTTAGCTATTGAGTGCGCAAATATTTTTGAGTGTATGTTGCCTATGCCTCTAGGTATGTGTGAGGATTTAGATAAGGGAATGACCTATCACACTGCACACATCTCTAGTTGAAGCACTCTTGTATAAATACAAGACTTATATGTTATACCTCTTGACGTTGTATCCTAACACTTTAGAAATACTTTAAATAATCAATGTCACGACATGTATGTGGTTTTATAAAGATTAAAACTTTTGGCAAACGTCTCTAGTGCTAAGGTCTTAAGCATACACGTTAAAGTGCATCTATCTAGGTGGATAGATTTTGATTGGCATGGGGTCCCTTGCAATTCAAATTTTTTTATCAACGTGATAGCTCTAAGCAAATAAGCTCAAAACTCTATGCTAGCTATTAAATTTCTATTCAAGGCCCCCCAAGCACTACTCATTCCTCCCGATAAGTCTTTATGAGCATTGTGAGGATGAGCACCTTGGTTCAACGAAGCGTTTTGATCGTGTGCCTAGACCCACACTAAGCTACGTGCCTTTAGTTTCCAATCCTGATATGGCATCGTTAGATACGTGATGTGATTATTCCCTATATTTCTCCTGTGTAAGTTATTTTAAAGCTCGAGAGATCACATGTAATACTTGCTATTTCTTATTGGTGCTCTCTCTCTATTGTTGTTTCACGTCTACGTCATTGTCTTATTTAAGACTTCCACGCATAAGAATTTGAATGCAACTGCACAGACTCTTTGTAGCACAATACGTACTAGCACTTTATTTACACTCATGATGTTTTACAATGTTTGCTTAAAATTAATTTCCTTCGTATTTCTTACAAAATTGTTGTCGTACTCATTGTGTGCTTTGATTCGTGTGCGTTGTCCAATTTTTATTAACTCTAACTATTTGCTCAATTTTGTGACCCTCTCTAATTATGAATTTTTGCTCCATTGTGTCACCCCGGTACTTCAAATTCTTTGATATTTATTACGTTTTGGGTCACCTGTATACTTAATATATATACTCTTTTCATCCTACTTGTCTGGTTGGCCTTGCCTGCCCTTTTAATATTATCAAAGGGGGATAATATATTGTTCATGAGTATGGTCGGGTTAGGAGAGGTCATATGTAGGGGGAGCATGGCTAGGAGAGGTAAATTGTAGGGTAGCATGATGTTAATGTGTGCTCATAGATAGGGGGAGCAACACATAGATAGGGGGAGCAAGAAGAACTTATAGACTCTCCAATACACTGTAACCTGTTGTTAGCTTATATTTCCTATCTTCATTTAACACTCTATCTCATGTTTATTTATCATGAACGGGAATTGATTTTATCAAAAGGGGGAGTTTGTTGGAACCGTGGTTTCACATTCCTTGTATTTGAGAATATCAAGTCATAGGTTGTATTTGATCATATTGTATGTTGATAGAGTGTGCAAGTTGACAGGTGTAAGTAAAGAAAAAGGCTTATATGAAAGCTATTGCCCAGCTTTAGCACTTACCGCGCCGCGCTAGCCCACTCAACGCCGCATTGAGAGTGTTTAGACAAAAATCATCGAGTGCGTCGAGACGATGGCTTTGAGTGAAGGCAACCGCCCGACGGTAGTACTACCACGGGCGCTAACTTAATGATTTATTTGGACCTAGTGCTCTGGATGGTTTCGGCGGTAGCTCTACCACGCCGAGAACTACCTCCAGGCGACTGTATTACCACAGGTGGTAACTGAACGATTTATTTTGTCCTAGCACTCAGGAAGATTTCGGCGGTAGCACCTACCGCGCGGCACTAGCCTTGTCAAACGGTTGTTGCCTTTTCAGGAATATCGCATCCTATGTTACCGTGCGGCGGAAGGTCCTACCGCACAGCGCTAGTTCAAATGAAAAGGGAGAATATCATTTCGAAGAAAATTTCCAGATTTGGAGAACAGCTGACACAACAAGTGCGCGAAACTACCATAGGCACTAGTGTTACCGCCGACGGTAACCTGTTTTCATGAAGATGTATAAAAACCGCTGTGTTTCCTGTTGTCATGGTGACTCCCAGACGAATTTTGACGAAGGGTTTCAGAACTCTAGATTTCAGCCGCCTCCTTGCACTCGTCTCCTCTTGTCTTCTTCAAAGTTGAAGGAAGCTTTCTCCCTCACGTTCATGAATGAAAAACTCCTGCGATCCAGAATCTTCATCGACCACTGAGAGCCGACCGGTTGCTCGCCAATGAAGATCTCAAGCACCGGCCGTTGATCGCACACCGTAGAAGTCGTCAAGAGGGAGAACTTCATTTTATTATCCTCTTTACTTTTAATCTTTCTACTCTCTTTCTATTTTTTGTTTAGTTTTTGTGAGGAAAATCGACCGGTGAGGGTCGTCGGAATCCGGGTAGGATTCTGCGGTAAATCGTCCCGGGAGTTGGGATGTCTAGATCGGAGGATCTAGTTGGGCTCAAAGACCCTTCCTTGTGTGGTGGTAAAGAGTGGGCTCTGAGACCCTTCCTTGTATGGAGGTGAAGAGTGGGCTCTAAAACCCTTCCTTGTGTGGAGGTGAAGAGTGGGCTCTGAGACCCTTCCTTGTGTGGAGGTGAAGAGTTGGCTCTAAGACCCTTCCTTATGTGGAGGTGAAGAGTTGATTCTGAGACCCTTCCTTATGTGGAGGTGAAGAGCGACTCGAAGTCCTTTCTCGGAAGGCAAGTCAGAGAGCCAACCGATCCAAGTAGTGGGTCGGTATGCAAAACCCAAGAGTTTTTGATTCTCATCGTCTCTGATCTTCGATGTCATGGAGATCAAGTGTTGATGTAAACTATTTATGAACTATATTTCATTATTACTTTAATGCAATGAGATTACTTTCATTTGTGATTGTTATGAGTGCGTGAAATTTAGTAAAATTTTATTAAACGTTGAAAAACCTTATTCACCCCCCCCCCCCTCTAAGGTTGGCCACTAGATCCATCATTCCTATCATCTCTAACTTCCTCAGAGACTTCCATGAAGACCACAAAAGTGTCCCAAATTTCTTTGGAGGTCCTGCAGTGTACAAGATTTTGGAAGGTTGATTCTTCAATGGCATTGGCTATAATGTCTATTGTCCTTTTATCCATGGAGGACAGAATTACCTCATCTCTGTCAATCTCTGTATATGCCTTGGGCACTCTCAGAGTTGGATCTATGGTGGAAGCCTTTGTGGGGATAAAAGGACTTTCCACTACTATTATAGAGATCCTTGGGTCAGATGCTTCCATTAATAGTCTTACACTTTTCTTCTAGAGGCCAAATCCTTTCTTCCTGTAGATTGGTAGTTTCATGGCCCTTAGATCCTTATAATTCATTCCTGACCCCATAATTATATCTTATAGCTAACATTGGAGGTATACTCAGTTTGTTAGATCCTTTAGAGTAACCTCCCTCTGATACAACTTGAAAGTTATTACTTCAAGTTTAGCTAGTCACCTAGAGGGGGGGGGGTGGGTGAATAGGTCCTTGAAATTTCCTAAGTCTTTTTACTGTTCTCTTATTAAGTGATCTAGAGCTTGTCCTTAGTACCTGCAATATGAAAGAAGAACAAACACCACAGCAAAGCACACAGATATTTATAGTGGTTTCCCAACTAGGTACATCCACTTTCCCTCCCACCTTTCGAACTTTTGTTAACATGGCACAAACTCCTGCAAAATTCTCCTCAGAGCTTACACCTCAGGCCCTCAGCCTTACACTCGGGTTATCTTCAGAACCCTACCTCAGAACAACAAAGGTTCCTACCTCAGAGCCCTGCAGTGCTCTAATAACTCAGTGGTCCTCAAACAACCTACCTTAGCCTTATCTCTAAGGCCTACAGCTCAGGCTCTTCAACCCTATAACTTCAGCTACAAGGCCCTACTCTCAGAGTGCTGCAGCACTCCTATAGCTTAGTACCTTTCCAAGTACCTACCTCAGTGCCCTTCCAGGCACCTTCAATTTAGTGATACACTTGTCACCTATCTCAGGCCAAAAGGCCCTACACTCAGTCTCCTCCAAGACCTACACTAAGTGACACACTTGTCACCAACAACTCAGTTACTCAATGGTCACCTACCTCAGCCTTATCTCTAAGGCCTACTACTCAGGCTGGGAGAACAACCCTACTCTCAGATTCACACTTGGATCCTACCTCAATACCCCAGCAGGGCACAACCTTATTGACTAATTTGTCACCTACAACAAAGGCACAAAAGGCCCTATAGCTCAGATTTAGACAATCTGAATCCTACAGGAGTATAATCAAGAAGTTGAAATACTGACTCAGAGATAAATCTCTGAGTCTACCTTGCTAGACTGAGCAGATATTACTCCAGCCCTCTGGCTGTAGAAAAAATTAGTCTTCTTCTACAGCTTACTATTTCTCTGTTGCACTAAAGAACAGCTATCTGCTATTGAAGGCTGACAGCCCTTCACACAACCATCTCTTCTTGCTAATTGGATGAATCAGCCACCTTGTTCTCCAAAGAACAATCTTGTTGAATTTGAAAAGCTTCAATTATCTTTCTCTGCCTACTGGTATGCACTTCTGGACTTAGCTTTCAAGCTCGTTGGAGAAGACGAAGTCCAACCGCCTTTGTTTTTCGTATTCTGTCTTTGTTAACCCTAACCCACTTTTCTCTCTTCTTTTTATATCTGTTGATTTGAATCAACGACACAATTTCAGTGTGGGCCCAACCAAGGATGGTGAGCGCCACCTCCCTCAAAAGAGGATAAATAGTAGCTTCCGACGCTACTGTAGCTTTCCCATAACGTCATGAAATACTTTGTCTGCGCTCGATGAATGGTGAGCTGGGATCGACAAATTCTGAAATCAGTTTGATGAATTCTAAACTGGGCTCTACGAACTCAGAATCTTAAAATTTAACTTTATCTCGACGAATTCTGAAATCAGTTTGACGAATTCTAAACTGGGCTCGACGAACTCAGAATCTCAAACTTTAACTTTAGCTCGACGAATGTTGAGATGAGATCAAAGAATTCTGAAATCAGTTCGACGAATTCTGAACTGAGATCGACGAACTCAAAATCTCAAACTTTACCTTTAGCTCGACAAAAGGTGAGCTTAGCTCGACGAACTTTGAATTCAGTTCGACAAATTCTGAACTGAGCTCTTCTTTAGAAGCGTTTAGTAAGCCTACTTCACTCAACGCTTCTGGACTTAGAGAATTTATTTTGGCTTTGTCTCAACGGTTCCTTCTCAACTGTCTCAGCGGTTTCTTATTCATAGATGTGACTATCTTCTGTCTCAGTGGGTTCTTCTCAACTGTCTCAGCAGTTTCTTCTTCACAGCTATGACTATCTTCTGTCTCAGCGGTTTCTTCTTCACAACTGAGACTATCTCCTGTCTTAGCGGTTTTGCTGAGACCAACACTTCTCTCAATGTTTTGTGTTGAGCTTTTCAGCTATCTCAATGGTAATGCTAAGACATTCTTCTCACCCGTCTCAGCTATCTCGACGCTTTTGCCTTAGTCTAATTGTCTGACTTCCAGCTTCCTCTTTTCATTCACCTGTCAAATCAATGACAACCTGCATGCATGAACTTAATCACATATCAAATACATTATTCCCCTTAGCATTATTGGTGATGCCTCTTCAAATCCTGAGGAACATTGTAGGGCACAATTCCCAACAATATCAATTCATTCATCTTTTCCCAGATTCTATATTATTATATATTCAACATGTTATTTATACTTCTACATGATCAACACAAGTTTATAAGGAATACCTAACCTGGTCTTCCAATGGTTGTAAATCACCACGTAGCTATAGATTACATATTCATGCATCATGCATCATAAATTCTTACAAAACTCATAACATTCATCGCATTGTTATTAAGTGCATCTTTACTGGATTTCATAAATACATCATTTGTACAACCAAGGTCCCTCCAAACCATTAGCTTATCAAGGTTACATATAAATAAATTAACCCAATCCAACATATCATTTGGCTACAATCGTCCGACTGAGCCCAAAAATCCGGATGCACGACTTACACATAACTTACTTAGATAGAAAGTCTATTTCGGCCTTACATTAGTTTAATGCAGTAAATTCTGTCGAACTTTGTGGGAGCCATAGTGATCACCAGAAAATATGCAACCATCTATTGGGAAGGTCCTTCGGAGGGCTACAACTTTCATGATCAGCCCAAGACCTATAAGTACTCGGATCATGGCTTAAATCGAGCATGAAGCCTGTTGCGTACAGAAATCAGATTTCTGCACGCATCATAAAGTCAAATGAACCGCATCGGTTCGTCTTCTTCCTCTAAACATTCATATAAAGTTACATCCAGCTCTTCCTCCTCCCTTATTCACCCTCAATTGACCGCCATTCTTCACGAAACTAAGTCCATCATCTTCATAATGAAGAGAGGAAAGGTTGAAGACAAAAAAAACCCTAGGACAAAGGTCCTAGCGTGCTCTCTTCCTAGGAGTTCTTCATTACGCCCCAAAATCAAGCTCTTGAGTTGGTATCTCTCCTATTTCATTACTAAAGATCTAGCACTAAGGGAGAGGGTAGGAAGCTCACCGCATTTCCGACCATAGATCCCATTCTTCTTCTTGGTGGCATGACGACGTCTGGTCTTCTTCCAATAACTCTCCTATAGACAAGGAACACTGAGAGAGACGACTTCGGAGTTCCTATAGGAAGTCCAGCACCGACGATCTCTTTGTTCTCATCGATCTCGGCACGATTCAATAAGGAAGAACAAGACAGCTAGTGTTTTCGATCATCCCTTTTTATAAGGAAATATTAGGGTAAAGGTCACTTCTCCACATATCATTCTATCACTGGACCTCTCATCATTTCATTAAATAGGTCTTGTTGAAAATACTTGCCATAAGTAGACACTCAGTACATATCCCGAGCCCGGTTCAACCCGTAAGTATAAACCCGAAAACACTGCCTCGCCGAAAATATGCTAAGTCAAATTCGTCTTATGTATCAAGTATTACTCGATGATATCCGACAAATCGTAGGAATTCTCTGGGTCATTTCGATGAATCAGCCAAACAGTCTAAGTAAATCTGACAAATTCATCGAGTCCAACTCGACAAATTCGTCGAGTATCGATAACGAGTTTATCTGAATCTTCTAAGTCCAATTTGTCACATTCGTCGAGTATCACTCGACGCTTGGTTGAAAGGTTTTGTGATCACTCGACAAATTTCAACAAATCCTTCACAATTCCACTGGCCAAAAATACTCTAAGTCCAAATGTCGTATGCGTCGAGTGTTACTTGACGCTCCGTCAAAAGGCATCGTGATCACTCAACAAATTTCGACGAATCCCACTACCCGAAAATATTATAGGTCCAAGCGTTGTATGCATCGAGTATCACTCTACCTTCATCGAAAGGCACCGTGATCACTCGACACTTTTGAGACTAGTCGACGCACTCGATGCTTTGACTCCAGTAGACGCACTTGATGCTTCGAGACCAGTTTACGAACTCTAAGCTTCCCGAATCCAGTGCACACCAAACCTATATCAACTCTCTTGACTTAAAACGTGTGCATCTAGCACGAAATGGGGCATTACAAATCCTATAAACAAAATAAAAGATTTCGTCCTCGAAATCAGGCAAAGTCTGTGGGGGAAAACAAAGTATATAGAATACAAGGTATGCATTTAAGTTTACCTTGGGGAAATAACTCAGGGTAGCGCTTCCACATCAAGTCCGCGGGATCCCAAGTACATTCCTCTTTTCCATGATTAGACAATTGGACCTTCACCAATAGAACATTCTTTCGTCGCAAGCTTCTTATTTCGGTATCCACTATCCACACTGGCTCTAGTCAAACAGACCTATCAGTTGCCACTGTTCCATTTGTAGCAGGGACATGCTAATCGGTCCGTAGTAGTGCTTTTCGAAGAGACGATACTTGGAAGACATCGTGCAAATTTTCTTACTCAGGTGGTAGCTCCAACTGATAGGATAAAGGGCCAATTCTTTCCAATATAACATAAGGCCCCACATATCTCGAGCTGAGCTACTTTCTACCATGCACACGTGACACTCCATGCATTGGTCTGATCTTTAAGAACACCTTGTCACCCACTTTGTACTCCACCATCTGGTGATTCACATTATAGTACTTTGTCTGCCGACTCTGAGACTCCAGCATGCGGTCTCATATCAATCTAACCATATCATTAGTATCATCAATATACTCCACTCCCAAAGTCTTTGCGTCTTCATCCTGCACCCATGATAATGGAGTTCTACACCTCCTCCCAAACAGTGCTCTGTAGAGCGCCATCCTGATGCTAGTTTGATAACTATTATTGTATGATAACTCAACTAGATACAAAAGCCTTTCCCACAGCTCGCCCCTATCCAACACGCACAATCTTAACAAATCTTCCATGGTTCTGATGGTCCTATCATACTGTCCGTCTTTCTGAGGATGAAAAGTCATATTAAAGGTAAGGCGGGAGCCCATATATTCTTGAACTGCCTTCCACTCCTTGGAAGTGAAGCGACCATCGCGGTCAGAGATAATTTTCTTAGGCACCCCATGGTACTACACAAACTGCTCCACAAAGAGATGCACCAAAACATCAACATGTGACCCCTTCCTCATTGGAATGAACCTGAAAACCTTTGTCAAGTGATCCACAATCACCCAAACTGAATCGTTCCCATAAAGTGAGCGAGGTAACCCGTGGATGAAATTCATGGAGATATCCACGAACTTCCACTCGGGGATTGGCAATGACTGCAATAATCCACCCAGGCCCTTACACTCCACCTTTACCCTTTGACAAGCCACACAGTGCGTAACACAGTACATGACATCACTCTTCATACCTGGCCAAAACATTGTCCTTCGCAAGTTGGTGTGCATTTTGGCAATACAAGGGTGCACCAAACACTTGGTGCAATAAGCCTCTCTCAAGATGTATTCTCGGATTCCACCTCCCTTGGGAATATAGAGCCTGCCACAATAATGATTGTTGCTTTCCTTTAGGGTATACTCTTTAGTAGATCCACCCTCAATTGCCATAAATACAAGGGCTATAGAAACATCCTTCCCTTGCTCTTCCCGGATCCACTCACGGATGTCACATAATATACTAAAGGCAGCTAAGTATTCTGTATACATCTCAAAATGATCCTTTCATGCCAGCGTAATTTCCATCTCCTTGAGCACACGAGCCAATTCTATAGCCATCATATGAGATTCGGGGCTCTACATTGGTACCTTTCTTCTTAATGCATCTGCTATAGAGTTCGCTTTCCCGGGATGATAGTTCAACATAAACTCATTGTAACACAAGAATTCTAACCACCGTCGCTGCCTGAAATTCAACTCCTTCTGAGTATAAACATATTTCAAATTCTTATGGTCTGAGAAAATCTCATAATGAACTCCGTAGAGATAGTGCCTCCAAATCTTTACGGTGAAGACCACTGCCCCCAACTCTAAATAATGTGCTGGGTAATTAATCTCATGCTTCTTTAACTGTCTTGAAGCGTAAGTAATCACATGCCCATATTGCATCAACACTACTCCCACACCTTGATAGGATGCATCAGTGTAAACCTAAAATCCTGCCTTCCCGGATGGTAGGACGAGGAATGGTGTAGAGGTAAGTCGATCCTTTAGCTCATAGAATACAACCTCACACTAAGGTGTCCAACCATATGGCACACCATTATTTGTCAGGGCTGTGAGAGGAAGGGCTATCTTCAAAAATCCCTTCACAAACTTGCGATAATATCCTGCAAGTCCAAAAATAACTTTGTACATCGGTCGCTAACCTCAAAGGTGACCATTCCTTCACGACATGCACCTTGGTCGGGTCTATTGCTAATCCAACACCACTAATAACATGGCCAAAGAAGGGAACTTCTCGGAGCAAAAACTCGCACTTGCTGAACTTAGCAAATAAGGAGTGCTCTCTTAGTTTCTTCAAAACTAAGGCCAAGTGGTCAGCATACTCCTCTTATGTCTTTGAGTAGACAAAAATGTCATCAATAAATATGATGACGAAAATGTCCAAATACGGCTTAAACACCATGTTCACCAAACTCATGAATGCAGAAGGGGATTCGTGAGCCCAAAATGCTTCACCGTGAACTCGTATAAACCGTATCTCAAGCTAAATGCTGTCTTCTGAATATCTTTCTCTTGTATTCTGAACTGAAAGTACCCCGAATGCAAATCCAATTTGGAAAACCAATGTGCTCCCACTAACTGATCGAATAGCTTGTTGATCCGGGGTAAAGGATAGGTGTTCTGCACCGTCAATTGGTTGAGTTCCCTGTAGTCTATGCACAACCATAGTGATCCATCCTTCTTTTTAACAAACAAATCAGGGGCTCCACAGGGTAATGAACTGGGACGAATAAAACCTTATTCTACTAACTCTTACAATCAAACTCTAAATTCAGTGAGTTTTTTTAGAGCCAAGGGGTTCGAGAGATGGGTTTGGCACCCAAAAATAATTTGATCTAAAAGTCCACTTCTCTACGTGGGGGCAATCCAGGTAACTTCTCCGAAAACACATTCGGAAGGTCCCGAACTACGGGTACATCTTTCATACTCATTACAATCTCTTTTAGTTTGAAACATATCATATACACCTCATCCTCTTTCAAATGGGCCTTATGGGCCTGAATTGAAGACAAGAACATTCGGGGTGCAAATCTAATACCCTTGAAAATTATCTCTGAGTCTCTATTCCTCAAGGTGATTTACTTCGCCGCACAATCAATTATTGCATGGTGCCAATCCAACCATGTCATGCCCAGAATAAGATCGAATTATGGCATCCCCAACACCATTGCAAGGGATTCAAATAAATTTCCTCCAATATGCACTTCCAAGTCGCACTTGGCGGACAAAGTCATCTCGGAGCCGTCTGGAAGGCGTACTCTCCGAGTGATACCGGTTAAATATCGCATGCTATTTAAATCCTTGACAAAGTCCGCCAAGACAGATAAATGAGTGGCCCTAGTATCAAATAAATTGTGGGCTGGTCACCCACTAACAATCACGGTGCCTAAATTGCAAGTTATAACAATCTCAATGCTAGATCCTTAACACAAACTCAGGCAAGCTAAGGACAAATGTTCATAACGTATTATCAGATTACGACATACCTGCAATCACATCCCGAGGATTCCACTACTGAGTCATATCTAGAGAAAACATCTGCTCCCAAGGAGGTCCAGGATTCCTTCATTGTGGTCCCCATCCTCGACCATGAACTTGCTCTCGGCCTCGCGGAGCTGCCAGAGGAAAAACAGGGGGAGCATTTCCTCCAAGTTGCGGGCAGAAATGCTGGATATGGCCCGACTGATTACACTGGAAACAAACTTGCCCGAACGGCCCTCCGGGTTGCTGATAAGGTTGGAACTATGGACGTGGAGGAAACACTGGCTGTGGGATCAGGCGCTCCATCCTACAGTTCTGAATGGAAACAACCGCTACCTCTTTGGTTTCCTATTCCACCTTTAATATTCTATTTCCTTCTGAAGCTGGGTCTGACTTCTATCATGCCATCAGCGGGTCTCTTACCACTAGCCTGGACTCCAAGATGATCTTCTTCCAATCTTTTTGTCATATGTATTATCTTTGTCTGGCTCGAGTCCACTATAAACAAATGTCCTTGACTTAGGGGATCTTACAAACCTTTGTAGAACCGCTTTGCATATTCGCGATCATATAAATCATAGGAGTCAGTGAACCTGGCGAGGTGATGAAACTCCCGTTGATACTCTACGACTAACTTTTATCCCTGTTTCAACTGTAGGAATCTTTCCTCGAGCTAATTTAGAGCAATGAAGGGAACAAAATTTTCTAAGAAGGCCTCATAAAATTCGTTCCAGCTGATGTCGGTATATACATGTCCTTGAAAAGTGGAGCCCATAAGGGACTTCCACCACCTTTTTGCATGTGACTCTAGGACGGACACAGCTAAGGTAATAGCCATACTGGATAGGCATCTAATTCTATCCATCAGTTCTTATACAACATCTAGCAATTCCTATATACGAACGACCGATTCAGTCTCGTGGTAGATGGGTGGAGAAAGATCTCAGAAGGTACTCAGCCAATTAGAGGCTGGAGCTTATTGCTGCACCGGAGCCTGCTGAGACTTGAAGGCATCCAAGATTGCAGTTAGGGTCTGCCCCAACTCTTATTGTTGGAACAGAATAGCGACTGGAGGGACAGGAATGCCCGTCGTCGGCTCTATATATACCGGAATCTACATAAAAATCACGGGTTTTGGGCCAGGTTGGCTAAATGTAAGGTAACAGGTGGACAAAATTAGTGTGAATCACAAATGGGCATACCACTGCTTTTGCTAATCCAGTTTGTCTGCAAACCGAATAATCGAGCGGGGGTAATACCACGTTCAATGACTTCTTTATCATAGGATCGATACAAACTGATACCATTTGTAAGACCCCCTCCTGGAACACACACACGACCGAGGGGAGTCTTATTCCAAGAATAGCCTCCTTGCAGTAGCATCAGCGCACAGGTTAATATATACCACAAGTTGCTTTTCATGTAGCCAATCCAATATCACAATGCTAACCCAACCAAAAAGAAGAACACAGAAGTCATAATATAACAATAAGTAAATGTCCAAACACAATACATGAATAATAAAGAACTACATCGGTTCCTTTAATATCAGAGTACAACAAAAATTGCCCAAAGGCTACACCACAATGCTCAGACTCACATCGGTCACTGAAGGCGGCGAGGGTAGAGTCATATCAGGCCCTTTCCCCTGGCTTGGATGCCCTCCTGCATAGCCTATTTTTTCTACTTCTCTATCCGTTGGGTTTCCTCCTAAAATGGTAGACGTAGAAACCGTTAGTCATAAAGACTAAGTGGCTATCACATCCGCTCGCCCCAGTGACTCTTAGGCACCGGGCGGGAGAAAGGAGAAAACGTACAATAGATATATAACTATGAGTACAAGTATGTGGAATATTTCTATTCATCATCAGAGTAGCAATAGCAGTGTATAACAAGTAATAACATCATTCTACACTAGTAATTCTATAAAAGAAAGAGCAATAAACAACAACATATAATTCTATAATAGAAATAGAACTTAACTTATAAAGATACACATACAAATTTATAAGTTAAGGATCGGCTTAACAGAATGTAACTCATCATATAAAAGTGTTCCTACAATTTTATATGATGAGGATCTTGTGTGTTGCAATGCAATGCAATGTAATGCAATGATTTATGATTCACCCATGCAACTCACGCACTCTATTTTGCTATGTTGACATAGTCTTTTAGTTCCCTCTTTTTGAGAAGGTAGCTAACCTCTCAGGCATCATCCATCGTGGTCAAACAGTGACATTAGAGCGGGCGTCTCCACTACTAGGTGGGTATCCACACAGCAAGGCCAAGGCCTCTGTTTGCCTCAATGCTAAGTACACAACTGCGGAGCCTTTGTGTACTATGGCATAGAGGGGACTCGGGTAGATGTGCACTAAGAACACAACCCAAATTCGTCTATCGGCGTTGCACAGAAGGAGCCATTGGGAGTATATCACCAAAGGACAATGCCCAACCATCCATTTGCATGGAAGGATAATCGGGAGTAAGCACCGAGGACCATGATCAACCATCCACTTGCGTGGAAGGAGAATCGGGAGTGAGCACCGAGGACCATGCCCAACAACCCAAGGTCTATCTGTCAACTCTCGTCGGTGTGACGAGTGGCGAGCCCGTAGACCTGCCACACTATCTTTAACCCATGATTATGATACTGCGTGTCAACACACACTGCACAAAATTGCACTTAGCCATGCCATCAAATATCCATGGGCTCCAACCAAGTCCCTTCTCATCATACCAAACCCCGTGCTCAAAAGCACGCAAGGGATACCTCAGTATGGGAGACTAATCCTCTTAGTTCTCAATCTCGTCATATCCTCATTACTTGAGATAAGTGACTAACACATCACATGACCATGGGCATTTTCTCATCTAGCCCTTCTTTTATAATTTAGCATGCACATGTATATCAATCATTCATCTTTCCCAAGATTCTAAATTATTACACATCAAACATGTCATTTATACTTCTACATGATCAACACAACTTTACAAGGAATACATCACTTGTTCTTCCAATGATTGTAAATCACCACATAGTTATAGATTACACATTCATGCATCATGCATCATAAATTCTTCCAAAACTCATAACATTCATCGCCTTGTTATTAAGTGCATCTTTACCGGATTTCATGAATACATCCTTTATACAACCAAGGTCCATCCAAACCATTATCATATCACGGTTATATATAAAAAATTCACCCAATCAAACATATCATTTGGCTACAATTTTCCTACTGAGGCAAAAAATTCGGATGCAAGGCTAACACATAACTTAATTAGACAGAAAGTCTATTCCAGCCTTATGTTAGTTTAATACAGCAACTTCCATCGCACTTTGTGGGAGCCACAGTGATCACCAGAAAATGTGCAACCATCCATTGGGAAGGTCCTTCCGAGGGTTATAACTTTCGTGTTCAGCACAAGACCTAGAAGTACTCGGATCATGGCATAAATCGAACATGAAGCCTGCTACGTACAGAAATAAGATTTTTGCATGCATCGTAAAGCCAAACGAACTGTATTGGTTCATCTTCTTTCTCTAGCCATTCATACAAAGTTACATCAAGCACTTCCTCCTCCCTTATTCACCATCAATAGACCACCATTCTTCACGAAACCAAGTCCATCATCTTTATAATGAAGAGAGGAAAGGTTGAAGACAAACAAACCCTAGGACAAAGGTCCTAGTGTGGTCTCTTCCTAGGAGATCTTCATTATACACCAAAATCAAGCCCTTTTGAGCAGACATCTCTCCTATTTCGTAACTAAAGATCTTGCGCCAAGGGAGAGGGTAGGAAGCTAACCCCATTTCCAGCCATAGATCTCGTTCTTCTTCTTGGTGGCATGACGGCGTCTGATCTTCTTCCAATCACTCTCCTGGAGACAAAGAACTCCGAGAGAGATGACTTCGGAGTTCCTCCAAAAAGTACAACACTGACGATCTCTGTTCTTATCGAGCTCGGCACAATTCAACAAGGAAGAACAAGACGGCTAGGGTTTTCAATCATCCATTTTTATAAGGAAATATTGGGTTAAGGTCACTTCTCCACGTGTCATTTTGTCACTTGACTGTCCATCATTACATTAAATAGGTCTTATTAAAAAGACCGGCCATAAGTAGACACTCATCACATATCCCAAACTAGGTTCAACCCGTAAGTATAAACCCACAAACACAACCTGGCCGAAAATATGCTAAGTCAAATTCATCTTATTATCGAGTATTACTCGACGTTATCCAATGAATCGTAGGAATTCTCTGTCATCTCGACGAATTCATCGATTCGAACTCGACAAATTTGTCATGTATCGTCGATGAGTTTCTCTGAATCTTCTAAGTCCAATTCGTCGCATGCGTTGAGTATCACTCGATACATGGTCGAAAGGCATCGTGATCACTTGACGAATTTCCGCGAATCCTTCAAAATTCCACTATCCAAAAATACTCTAAGTCCAAGCATTGTATGCATCGAGTATCACTCGACGCTTCGTCGAAAGGCATCGTGATCACTCGACGAATTTTGACAAATTCCTCTGCCTGAAAATATTCTAAGTCCAAGCATTGTATGCATCGAGAATCACTCGATGCTTCGTTGAAAGGAATCGTAATCACTCGACGCTTTTGAGTCCACTTGACTCACTCAATGCTTTGTGTCCAGTTGACAAACTCGACACTTCGAGTCTAGTCGCGCATTCGACGCTTCCAGAATCCAACGCACCTCAAGCCTGAGTCAACATCGTTCTAGGGGTCTAGCTTGAAAAGGGATCTTATAGGGGAAGTATCCAACACTTGGAGCGGCAATGACCTCAATAGGTATTATTCCGTAAAAAACAAGGTACGTTTCTTCTAAAGTCTGGCTTGTCTCGCTGGGACTCGTTCCACTCCTTGTATCTACTTAAGATCCCTAATTCTATATGGCAACGCATCTTAGTGGGCACGTGTGATGCACACGACCTTCATTTTGGTAAGTCCCAGAGCTTGCATGGGTCCCCCCAAATGAATTTGGACATTCACGGCAGACAACGAACATCGAGCCTTTGACCTTCCTTCTGGGATCGGTCACTTCCCTCAGCGTAAGATCGTGATAATTGCTTTTAGGAGGAGATATTTTTTAGTGGCATAAGTGGTAGGTCTCAGATGTGTTGACCAACCGTGCATTGACTGAGTTGTTGTTGGTCAACATGTCATGTTTACCCTCCCACGTTCTTCAAATGATATGTACGAACTGTGGCCATGTGGATGCCTTGTGCTAGGATCAGCGGCCTTAGCTCTTGAAGGCAAACCTAGAAAACCAAAAAATTTCCAAAGAGCCTGTTCTAATGATTTCTCTAGATGCTCTTAAAATGCGCGAATGAAAATTGTCTATGGAAACGCGAGTGCTCCGGTCCATATCGAGCGAATTTTTAAACAAGTATTAAATGTAGAAACAATACATAATACTATTTATTTCCAAGGTGAACGTAAAGCAATCAAGTAGTTAGTCTGACTACAAACGTGATATGAGCCTATAGGGTCGCACATAAGAGTGTTTGGAGAAATTGGAGGAAAGATTGTGTTGAGCTCACTCATATGGGATATGATAAAGTGACCAAATCAATTCCATAAAGAATAATGACGGGTGGTGTCGAGTGTGTATCGATGCACGTCGAGTGCATATCGATGCACGTCAACTAGATTTCGACGCAACCAAGCTCAATGTCGAACCAGCTTTACCAATGCTACGTCGAGTAGAAATCGATGCAACGTTGAGTTCTACTCGACACAGGTACGTCGACTGCATGTCGAGATTATTGCATCAGATGCCATCGAGCGTGTTGAAACCGAAATTCAGCTTCCGTGAAGTTCGAACACTGGGGAAGGGGTGACCTGTAACGACTCCACCCATTAAATAACATATAATTGAAGGTCCGGCCAGGGCCCCACACTATATGCCACAAACAAACGGTGAGGTCACAGGTTAATACCACAACACCATCACATCCTAACTCAGAGCATGCTAACGGAAGATGAACTAATACCAGGAATGTCCACTACATATATAAACCATATTTATATATCAACTCTTGAAAGAGTGTATAGCAAATACAACACCAGTTGGCCTTAAGGCCTTATAGTTCCTCTTTTCATAGTGTGGATTGCATACATCGGCGCGCAGGCCGGCCACACATGAACAAAACGCTATATAAAGCTTAGCCTTCAAGGGCTAGCAGCAGCATCGACAATAGTTACAACAACAGTAGGTACTTTACCCTTTACTTCCCGCTCGGCTCTCCAGCACCTTCATAAGGATAGCCCACCCAAAAGGTGACAAACAAGGCAATGGTCAACATTCAGCTGACCAATTTATAACAATCCTACCCCTTTCCCAGGGTAGTGACATTCCTTCCCCGCAGGCATAACAATGCATAAACAAATATATCATATCTTGTGCTCTCATGCACAATCAATCCATTATAATCGTTAGCCACACGACCCAATGATCTGTGCACTCAGGTCACACTCTTGGTGCACCAGCGGACCAGGGTAACCACCACCGTTTACACGATAATGAGCATTTACTCTTACTTGTGTGCAAGCCTAAGACTCTCATTATGCCACTTACGAAAGCTCAATGCCTTGACGCTCTCCTGTTGATAGATAAGTTGTAAATATACCTATTTTATAGTATTGTTATTAAGTTATTTTAGTTTAGTTTTGTCCTTTTTTGTTTGTTTTATTCAATAAATTACTTCTATTTGTAAATATTTTCTAACTTAAGTTTATTTTGATTTTCTGAAATTTTTAAGGAAAAAGTCAAAAATTGAGCTAAAACGCCCGTGTCCCATGATTGACACGCCCGTGTTAGTCACTCAACGCCACTCAATGCTTTCACTGTTCACCTCCCAATGCCACTCATTGCCATCATCAACCAGAGCGGGACATGCCCGTGCCCATACTCGACATGCTTGTGTCAACCACTCAACGCCGTCGAGACAAAACACACTCAACGCCATCAACTCGACACTCAACGCCTCGACGCCAGCTGTCATGCCCATGTTCATTTTGACGCGCCTGTGCCGATGATGACACTCAACGCCTCCAACCAGCAAAGATAAAATTGACTTCCTCCACCAAGCTGTCCAGTCACGCCCCCCTACACGCCCGTGACAAGCTTGACATAACCGTGACCGCCACGTATACATCCCCAAAGTCAGCTCTGCCGTCAAATCGCCGGATCAAATCATGCACAGTCCCGACAAACCCCCTATCACGCCCGTGACTAGGGCGTGTCACACCCAAAAAATTTGTCTATAAATAAGAGCTTTCATTAAGCTCTTATGTCCACTTTTTTGACCACTTTGCTTAAGGTAGGTGCTGCCCATTTGGTTTCTAATGCTATGTAATAGAAATTTTCCCTCCCCTCTTAGTGTTTTTTTTGCTTTCATGTAATCTCTTTCTTTTTATTTAATAAAATGTTAGTTTTTTCTCTCTTTGCATAGCTTGGAATTCATTTATGTGCCCTACCTTAAGTGATTTTTCGTTCTCCTTTTTTATGTTTTTCTTTTTAGCTTTTATAACTTGTTTAGTTTTAGGAATTTCTCCGAATTTCTAGCCGTTATAATCGCAATTTTATTTTCATGCACCGTACTTGTTTAGGTTTAGTTTGTTTTCTTCTTCTTTCTTAAGTTTTCATTCTTATATGTTTTATAAAAGTGTTTTATTAAGGGGTTTTAATTTTCTTTAACTTAGGATTTTTAGGAACGTAAAACTGTCTTTTTTAGTTTTATTTTCACTTTTTTAGATCTTTTATAAAAACCTAAGAATGAAAAAGTTATCGTTTTAAATTTTTGCTTGCTTTATTTTCACTTTTATTTTCCAAACTTTTTGCTCGCTTAATTTTTATTTTCCCTTTTTATGTATTTCTACCACATTCTAGCGGTAAAAATGTAGTTGTTTTAATTTTTTGATTACTTTATTTTTCGTCTTTTTCGTATGTGTGTGTGCGTGTATGAGTTAGATTTTACAGCCTTCTTTCAATATATATAGAGTGTGTACGTGTGCGCATTTATTTCTGCCTACTTGTTAAGAGTTAAATGGCGTGCTTTTATTTCCCGCCTACTCGTTTGAGTAAGAATTGCAATTTACCACTTTCATTTTCTTCCTACTCATTTGAGTAGGACTTTGCGTGTGTGTGTTTTCATTTCCATAGAGTGCGTGTGTGGGTGCATTTATTTCATCCTACTCGTTTGAGTAGGGCTCTCTTTCATCTCCTGCCCAGTCGTTTGAGCCGGGACTCACAATTTACTGTTTTCTTTACAGCTTTCTTTTTACTACTTTCATTTTATACTTTCCTTTTATCGCTTTTTAGCTTAAGCCGTCTCCATTCCAATGAGTGGCTAACCTCTCTTAATTATCCCTCAATTTCGAAGAGCCTTGGGAAAGATAAAATCGCTTTAAATAATTAAAGGCTCTCTTTTTCTCGTTAATTAAAAGTACTTAAGGTTTTCCCCGGGTTAACGACGCGTAGGACCACATATCGATGTGTGAGCTCTATTTCCGTTGTCCAAACGCAGGTGGCGGAGAGGCCATGCGTATGGACCGATCACCCTTGGGTAAAGAGAGTTCCGCACTTACCCTCGAGAGAGGAGGCGCGTAACTCTACCTGATTGGGTTCCCCACCCAATAGCGGGGTTCTTAGCATAATGCAGGCGTTAAGAGAAATCCTTCGTCGGACTAACGTTCAGTCGAATAGTCATAGCGTTCAGGTGAGCGATATTACCTAAAGATAGGTGTGCTCATTTTTGTGGAACCTCCACGACATGTCTCCGCCTTAATTAATTTGAAATTTAGGGTCTCTTTTTATAAAAAGTTTATTTTAGTTTGAATTCGATTTGATATTCGTCGTGCCATTTATTCATTGGCCTTCCTGCTTTATTTTATGCTTTCATTTTCTGCCAATTTATATTATATATATATATTTGCTTTTTTTATATAAACACAACACAAATATTATCGGTAAAATAATAGCCTTTCAGGGAAAGAGTAGAAATAGGTAAACTGACACCGATATTCCTCACCGGAATATCATGTACTACACGCGATAGGTGCACTTTCCTTGCTTTCGTTAAAACTCGGTTTCAACCTTTTTTATAGATAATAAATCCGCGCGCCCCGCCTTTTTAAATAAATAAAACCACCGCTTCCACTTCTTTAATAAAGAACCCCACCCTGCGGGCGCCGCGAGTTTTAACCATCAAGTTTTTGGCGCTGTTGCCCGGGACTCTCGTTTTGCTATTTTGAATTCCTGAAAACTATTAAATTTACCTTTTATTTCCTTTTATATAAAAAAATGGCCAACAAATAAAAATATAATAATAATAATAATATCAATAATACAAACTACTAAAAATATCTAAAAAACTTAAAAACAAAAAAAAAACCTTAAAAATCTTAAAAAATCAAAAATTAAAAAACTTAAAAAACTAAAAAACTTTAAAACTTAAAAATCTAAAAAATTGATGAAAATTTTTATCTTATTTTTCATCAAAATTAAAAATATAAATATATATATCGTTCATTATATTTTCTACCTTTATCTTATTTTCATTTTATTTTCTTATTTTTTATTTCAAAAACAAAAATAAAAAAAATCAATTTTTTTATTATATATAAGTAATATATATAATATATATAGTATATACATTTTAAAAGGCCGGCCTCCTCACCTCTTTTCTTCTCTTTTCTTTCTTCTTTTATTTTAGACAATCTAATAATCATAAAATATATATATGAAAAAAAATTTATTCTCAAAAAACAAAAAAAAATAGTTAATTATATAGCTGCTCTTAAAATAATTTTCTCACCTCCCTAAATAACACCCGCCTATAATTATAACACCCACCTAACTAAGCCAGCTACACGACTATAAACATAGCGCTCTTGTGAAGCACCTCACGCTTATCTTTTTGATTTTACTTTAACTTTTGCATGGTCATTATTAACGGGACTCGCCGAATACGTTTCAGGGAAGCTTCCTTAACTCCTATTTTTATTTTTTTGTACTTATCTGTTTTTATATTTATCGTTCCTCGTACTTAGTGCAATATTGGGGACAATGTTGGACTTAAGTATGGGGGGGTTCCTGCTTTTTGGTTTATTTATTTACTGTCATTTTATCTTTTCTGCACAAAATCAAAAATACCAAAAAAATTGCAAAAATTAAAAACTCCAAAAAATTTCATGCTTTTATAATTAAAAACTCAAAAAAATTATTATAAATATGTAGAAATATCGCTCCGCGACGTTCGACTCATCAAACCAACTACCTAAATAAGAGTCTGTTCGCGGGCGATCAAGTTTTTTGTTTTGTAATTATTCTTTGTAATTATTTTTTCCTCTTCTTTTTCCCTCTTTTCTTTATAAATATATATATATATAAACACCTCTTTCTATCACCTTTCTTGTAAATAACTTAAAAAATCAAAAAAATCAAAAAATATGAAAATCCAAAAATAATAAAAAAAAGAATAACTCTAAAAATCCAAAAAAAAGATAATAACAAAAAACCAAAAAAAGATAAAAACCCAAAAATCCCCAAAAAATCTTCTATTATGAAACAAATAAATAGAATATATCATGTTTTAACCCTTTTTGCTTTCTAAAAATCTAGTTCGAGTTAATTTATATGCAAATTTTACTTATTTTTTGCTTACTATTTGTTTGTAAATTATTGATTGAAAAATTTAAATAGCCGGGGTTAAGTTTTAAAAAATTTATTATGCTTCGTTAAAAATAGCAGACTCGTTTTAGGCACTACTTCTAATTTTTCATTGATAGGAGCATGTGTATTATTTTAGAAAGTAACGATTATATAATTCAACTGTGTTTACTTTTAGCTTTCTGAAAAATTGGAACGTACAATTTATAAAGGTTACTCTCAAAAAATTTTTAATTAAAAATCTAGTTTTCTTTTCCTCCTCTTATTTATCATGACCTACTTGGTATGATAAATATTTTACCCCTAAGGATCCTATGTTAATGGGAATAAGATTTCATTCCGTAAACATAGAAGCCCAAATATTAAAAGATTATATCTTACGGAGTAAGAAGATAAAATTCATTACTCTTACACATATATATTGGGTTAATTTTATTATTATGAAGTTGAAAAAGAAAAAAAATCATATTAGGAAAATAAGATTTCATTTTCCTAATAATACAAAAAGAAAAAAAATGGAGGTTCGAGAAAAAATTACCTCGCCTCAAAATCCAAGCCACTTCATAAACCACCAAACCCCCCGTAGCCAATTTCACGACTCTAGAATTAATTTAAAAATTATTTTGAGAGCATAATTTGTAAATTGCATTATTTCCTGTAAAACTCTTATAAGCTAAAGTTCATATAATTCAAAACTATTTTTTTAATTTAACCAGTACAATTATTGTTTTCTATTTGATTACACCAAGAAGTCTTTTGGCCAAAACTTTTGCTCTATTTAAATCATCTAAATAATTTTAGGACTTAACTCTTGTACCGGTATATTTATTTAGATCTCTCTTATAATTAATTAAGCTGTAGCTAAACTTAGAGTTTTTCTTATTCCTTATAAGTTCATCTCCAACTTTTGCTCTGGAATAGCAAAAGCTTAAGTATGGGGGTATTTGATAAGTTGTAAATATACCTATTTAATAGTTTTTTTATTAAGTTATTTTAGTTTAGTTTTTTCCTTTTTTGTTTGTTTTATTAAATAAATTGCTTTTTCTTGTAAATATTTTCTAACTTAAGTTTATTTTGATTTTCTAAAATTTTTCAGGAAAAAGTCAAAAATTGAGCTAACAGGCCCGTGTCCCATGATCGACACGCCCATGTTAGTCACTCAATGCCACTCAATGCTTTCACTGTTCACCTCTCAACGCCACTTAACACCATCGTCAACCAGTGCGGGACACGCCCGTGTCCATACTCGACACGCCCGTGTCAACCACTCAACACCGTCGAGACAGAACACACTGAACTCCATCAACTCGACACTAAACTCCTCAATGCCAGCTGTCACGCCCATGTTCATTTTGACACGCCTGTGTAGATGATGGCACTCAACGCCTCCAGCCAGCAAAGATCAAATAAACTTCCTCCACCCAGCTATCCTGTCACGCCCCCTATATGCCCGTAATAAGCTTGACACACCCGTGACCGCCACGTATACATCCCTGAAGTCAGCTCTGCCGTCAAATCGCTGGATCGAATCATGCACAGTCCCGACATGCCCCCTATCACGCTTGTGACTAGGGCGTGTCACACCCAAAAAAATTGTCTATAAATAAGAGCTTTTAGTAAGCTCTTCTGTCCACATTTTTGACCACTTTGCTTAGGGGAGGTGTTGCCCATTGGCTTCTAATGCTATGTAAGAGAAATTTCTCCCTCCCCTCTTAGTGTTTGTTTTTTGCTTTCATGTAATCTCTTTCTTTTTATTTAATAAAATGTTAGTTTTTTTCTCTCTTTGCATATCTTGGAATTCATTTATGTGCCCTACCTTAAGTGATTTTTCGTTCTCCTTTTTTATGTTTTTCTTTTTAGCTTTTATAACTTGTTTAGTTTTAGGAATTTCTCCGAATTTCTAGCCGTTGTAATCGCAATTTTATTTTCATGCACCGTACTTGTTTAGGTTTAGTTTGTTTTCTTCTTCTTTCTTAAGTTTTCATTCTTATATGTTTTATAAAAGTGTTTTAAAAGGTGGTTTTCATTTTCTTTAACTTAGGATTTTTAGGAACGTAAAACTTTGTCTTTTTTAGTTTTATTTTCACTTTTTTAGCTCTTTTATAAAAGCCTAAGAATGAAAAAGTTATCATTTTAATTTCTCGCTCGCTTTGTTTTAACTTTTATTATCCAAACTTTTTGCTCGTTTAATTTTTTTTTCTCTTTTTATGCATTTCTACCGCATTCTAGAGATAGAAATGTAGTCGTTTTAATTTTTTCAGTCACTTTGTTTTTCGTCTTTTTCGTATGTGTGCGTGCGTGTATGAGTTAGATTTTGTTGGGTACATTGGAAAATGTGTTATAGATTTGGAGAAGCCACAACTTAGTCAATGATATGCATCAATGTGTATTTGATAGAAGTTTGAGTTTCATTGTACAGGCTTTAAAAATTTGAAGGAAAATTTTCTAAGTACAAGTGTCGACACTTGTGAAGAAACTGTGTCGACACTCATGAAACTTGTGTCGACACTCAGGCGAGCTGTGTTGACACACAGGCAAATTTTGTCGACACTCAGGGAAGTTGTGTCGACACCCAGCTGCTATGTCGACACTCAGGAAAGCTGTGTCGACACACTGGCAAAATGTGTCGACACTTATAAAGAAGTTGTGTCGACACTCAAAGCTATGTCGACACCTAAACAAGTAGTTGTGTCGACATTCAGAATTATGTCGACAACTTAAAATAAAATTGTGTCGACACTTAAAATAGAGGATGAGTCGACACTCAAGAGCTATGTCGACACCTGAAGCAATTGTGTCGACACAGATGACTTGTGTCGACACACCAACTCTCAAGAGGCTGTGTCAAGTTTAGAAGTAATTGTGTCGACACACAGGACTTGTGTCGACACACACTCAACGCCATTTGACAAACACTCAACGCCATCTGTCTGTAACAGAAATGTCGAGACAAGAAGCTGCTGTGTCAACACACAGGACTTATGTCGACACATACAACAAAAAATAGTGTCGAGAAGTAGAAGTATGACTGTGTCGACACGTGGAGTATTTGTGTCGACACCTTTAAGACTTGTGTCGACACTTAGCCTATATGTGTCGACACATGTAAAGCAGTCTGCTGAGTGTGGTATGCTGAGTTTGATAGACATTGAAGAACCTGGTGATGTGACTGGAGACTTGACAGCTGTCATAACTAACCGGTCTGACACCACTGTCAGAACTGTCAGAAGTCTGTTATGAACCGGATCAGCCGGTAACCATGGAGCAAGCTCTATATAAGAGATAGATCGGAAATGACAGAATATATAGAAAAATCGTGAAAAGATATCTGGATCATAAAGAAGAATTCTGACAGATCAAGGCCTGTCTGCAAGAAAGATTTAGAGTTCAATCTGAATCTAAGGAAGAAGCTGACTGAATATCAACTTCAACTTGAAGAGTAGATCCACCTTATTTGTCCTAATCAAGAAGCTTTGAAAAGCTAAGTTAGGTTGGATCAAAAGGATCAGTTTATACAAGAACTGATCAAGAAGACAAAATCAACAGAGAAATCAAGCTGGTGAAGTTTTCTGAAACTTATTACTCACAAATTCTTGTAGATTCTATTATTAGATCTGAGATTGTAAGCCTAAAATTATAAAGGCTGAGATAGGGCATTGTGCCTGAGGTAGGACTTGTGGAAAGTCTTAGTTGTAAGCCTAATTATAAAGGCTAAGGTAGGGTTGAGGCCTGAGGTAGGATTCATGGAAGAATCTGAGGTAGGACTTGTGAAAAGTCTGAGGTGTAGGAACCATTTTGGGTTCTGAGTTTGTAAGATTTGCGGATCCGAGCCAGTGGAAGGAAGTTAGGCTGAATCCATTTATCTACTGGATAAGAGAAGGGGGAAAGTAGATGTACCCATATCTTGGGGAACCACTATAGATCTGGTGTTTGCTGTGTTGCATTTAATTTCTGTAGATAGAATTATTCTGTGCTAAAAATAGTTACAAATATCTGTTTGCCTTAAAATCAAAAATACACAAAAAAGATTAGAAGCTATTCACCCCCCCCCCTCTAGGTGTTTAGGCTCTTGAATCAAAGTCTTTCAAGTGGTATCAGAGGGAGGTTCCTAAAAAGTTGTCTGAATAGTCAGAGGATTTTTCCAAGGCTAAAAACAGACAATAAGATTGGGTTCAATTGAAAATCAAAAGGAGTTTGGATCTATGAAATTGCCCATATGCAGGAAAGAATCTTTTGGCATTTGGAAAGAAAGGGTCGGGCTATTCATGGAAGCATCTGATCCAAGAATTTATATCACAGTACAAGAAGGCCCCTTCATCCCAATGAAGGTTTCAGTTCATGATGCAAACATTCAAACTCCAAGAGTTATTCAGAGATGACTAAGGATGAGATCATCTTGGCTACATTAGATAAAAGAGCTCAGAATATAATTGTAAGTGCAATAGATGATGCAACATTACAGAATCTTGTGCACTGTAAAACATCCAAAGAAATGTGGGATACACTGATTGTCTATATGGAAGGCATAGAAGAAGTCAGAGAGGACAGAAAGTCTATGCTGAATCAGGAGTATGAGAGCTTTATGCTGAATAAAACTGACAGCATAGCTGAATGCTATAAAATTTTTTTCAGAATAGTGAATGATCAGATGACATATGGAAGAGTATTCAGTACTTATGAACTGAATGACAAGTTTCTTAGGTCCCTAACAAAGCATTGGGACACTAAGATATGTGCCATTAGGGAAGTGGCCAAACTGGCTAACACACCACCACCTACACTTTTTGGAAAACTCCTTTAAAATAAAATGCAGCTTATTGCTAGGAAAGAGGAAGAGAAGGGAAGTAGATCTGAACATAAAGAAAAGACAGTAGCCTTCAAGGCTAAGGGCTCAAGGAAGGGTAGGAGAAAATCTCCTTCTCCACCTGGAAGGAGTACTGAAGCAGAAGAAGAAGTTCCTGAAACAAGTATATCAGATAGTCACACATCTTATGAAGACATTGCTGCCTTCACTAGACAATTTCAAAGGTTCATGAACAAAAAGAATTGGAGAACCAGACCTTAATCTACATCCTATTCCAAGGATGAATACTACAGGAAGAAGAAAACACCTAAGGAGGACAGGTATGCTATTAAACCTGGTAAACAATCTAATTCTAAGATTGTGTGTTATTGCTGCAATAGGTCTGGGCATATCATGGCTGACTGTCCTGATAAAAGAAAGGAGTCAAAGGAAAAGAAGAAGTAGTTGGTCAAAGGCAAGAAGGAGAAGTCTCTAGTGGCTCAGAAGGAGAAGAGTTGGATAGACTCTTCATCTTCAGAATCTGAAGAAGAGACAGAAGCGTATGTTTGACTCTTCTCAACAGAAGAGGATTCTAGGGAACTAGAATTCCTACAGATCCTGGACTCCATAAATGTAGTATAAGAACATCTCTGTAAAGGGCTGATGGCTCAATCAGAAGAAGATAAGTGCCAGGATCAGTCTTGACCAAATAAGGTAAACAATTCACCCCTACTATCAAATTACTTTACTGGATCAGAATCAGAAGCATCTTCTTCAAAAGAAGTGGATGGATCTGAGTCTGAGGAGGATGTTCACCAACTCATTAATGAGTATGGTGGGTTGTTGCATGCTCTAAAGAAGAGCAAGTTTCTTGTTAAAGAGCTGGCCAAGGAGATTAAGTCTCTCAAACTGGCTGCAGCAGAATCAGAAAAACTGCTGGATCAAAAACTGAATGAGGTTGCAAAATTGAAAAACATTGCAATTATTCAGATGGGAACAATCTCATTCAAAGAGAATCATATCAAGAAACTAGAGGGAAAACTTCATCAAGAGAGAGAGAGATAGTGGCAAAATTCTCCAAGCCAAAATCAGTCTTACCTTTGATAGATAATTTTGTTTTACAAAAAGGAAAGACTGGTATGGGCTTCAAGGTAAGAACTAGGGCTACCAATTCTCATAGAAAAGGTAAAGTCCCAGTTCAGCCTCAAGCTTTTAATCCGCCTATTTTCTTTAAGAAGGTAGTGAATCCTACTAATAGGTATGATCATGACATGTCTCATGGTCACTGTGAGCATGAAAATTTCATGAGCAAGGGTGCTAATGCCAATAGACCAATCTATAGGCATGCCCATCATATTCAAGAGGAGTTCTTGAAGAATGTTGTTCTAGCACCAACACTTAACAAGCCTACTGACAACAAAGTAAGAAGGCCTGTACCTAAGAATAGGTATAATAGGTTTGAGTGTTGGTGTTATGGCAAGGTGGGCCACTTTGCTATGGATTGCTTGTTTAACCTAAGTGTTAAAACCAAAAGTAGGATTCCTGTTAGATCAGTCACAGGGTTTCAAATTAACAAGGACCTAGGACCCACTAGCAAGTTGGGTTCTAAGGGTAAGTGATTCATTATTTGTTGCAGGTAAATCCAACTGACCATACCCCTATATGGTACCTGGATAGTGGCTGTTCCAGACATATGACTAGAACAAGGAGAATGTTGAGGGACTATGTGCCCATAAAGAATGGACCAAAAGTTATCTTTGGTGGATCAGAAAAGGGAATCATAAAAGGATTTGGTAACATCTCTTGTGATTCAATTATTACCACTAAAGTGGCTTATGCAAAAGGTTTAAAACATAACCTGATTAGCATAAGTCAACTTAGTGATCTAGGTTATGATATTTGTTTCCACAAAGGGAAGTACCTAATAAAAAGGTCAAGTGATCAAGAGATCATTTTGACTGGCACTAGGAAAGGAAATGTGTATTGCATTAACATAGAATATAAGTCTAACAACTCACCTATTTGTTTGGTTGCAGGAGAGAAAGCTTCTCTATGTGTCAAATGGCACAAGAGGATAGCTCATCTGAACTATAAGTCAATTGGACTGTTGTTCAGCATGGGATTAGTGAGGAATGCTCCTCAAGTTCAGTGCATAAAAGAGGGTGTGTGCTCAGCTTGCCAAAAAGGCAAGCAGACTAAGTCCTCTTTTCATTCACTTGACATTAAAGATTCAAAGAGATGTTTGTATCTCATGCATATGGATTTTTTTGGTCCTATGCCAGTTCATAGTCTTGGTAGGAAAGCATACACACTTGTTGTTGTGGATGAATATTCTAGATTTACATGGGTTTTCTTCTTGAGGCAGAAATCTGAAACCCCAACTATTTTCCAGACTTTTGTCAGACAAATACAGAATGAATACAACAGCTTAGTGGTCAAAATCAGAAGTGACCATGGAACTAAAGAAGTCCATATAGAACACCCCTCAGGTTTTGTAGACTCTCACTTTCCTGATTATGTGTATAGGCTTAAGAAAGCTCTATATGGTTTGAAACAAGCTCCAAGGGCTTGGTATGAAACCTTGTCTGCCTTCCTCATTGAGAATAAATTCTCTAGAGGAAAGATAGACAAAACTCTATTCTATAGGGAATCAAAAGGCAAGATAATACTAGTCCAGATATATGTGGATGACATTATCTTTGGTTCTACTTAAAACAGCCTTTGTAGGAAGTTTGCCAAACTTATGCAAGGCAAGTTTGAGATGAGCATTATGGGTGAGCTGAAGTTCTTCTTGGGACTTCAAGTTAGACAAACTGAGAGTGGGTTGTCCATATCACAGTCTAAGTTCACCAAGGAGTTGATTAAGAAGTATGGTTTGGAATCATCTTCTACAATGAAAACTCTAATGGGAACATGTATGCATATATACAAAGATGAAACAGGGAAACCTATTGACTAGTCTTTGTATAAAGGGATAATTGGCTCCCTACTATACTTGACTGCTAGTAGACCTGACATCATGTATGCAACATGTGTTTGTGCTAGGTATCAAGCATGCCCTAAGGAATCTCATTATACTGCAGATAAAAGAATTTTGAGATATCTTAAGGGCACTCCTAATTTATGCCTTTGGTACCCTAAAAATAGAGATTTTCTATTAACAGGTTTCTCATATGCAGATTTTGCTGGATGCAAGGAAGACAGAAAAAGTACCACAGGAACCTGTCAGTTCCTTGGTTGGAGGCTGGTGTCATAGAGCAGCAAGAAGCAAACTAGTGTAGCTATATCAACAGCTGAATCAGAGTATATAGCTGCAGGTAGCTGCTGTGCACAATTGATGTGGATGAAACATCAACTAGAAGATTATGACATCCAGGTAAGTAGAATACCATTATTTTGTGATTCTACAAGTGCTATTTCTATTGCTAAGAATCCTGTGTCACACAGTAGGACCAAGCATATAGAAATAAAGTTTAATTTTATAAGAGAACATGTTGAAAAGGAAAATATTAGTCTAGAGTTTGTAAAAACAGATAATCAAATAGCTGATATTTTCACAAAACCACTGGATGAAACTAAATTCAATAATTTCAAAATTGAATTAGGTATGTTGAACCTAGAATATGTTAACAAAAGTTTCCATGAGTAGCATCAGAAAGCACCAAATTTCTCTTGAAATTTGTCTAAGTACAATGTTTATGTCGACACAAGCAAGTTGTGTCGACACACTCAGTATGTTGTGTCGACACAGAAAAAGGATGTGTCGACACAGAAACAGTATCTGTGTCGACAGGAGAATAGGTGTCGACACAACCTTGTCGAGACAATAAGTCGTGAGGATATTTGTTTCGACACAAAAAGTCAGTGTTGACACAACTCTGTCGAGACTTAACTTGTCAGTGTCGACACAGACGCAAGTATGTCGACACAGACTCAAGTATGTCGAAAGTGTCGACTTAAAATATGTTTTGTTGACTTAGAAATTAGTATGTCGACACATAGTCTTGTCGACTTAACTTAAGTTCTGTCAAGACCTAGGTCATTGTTGTCGACACAAAAACAGATTTGTCGACTTAAGCCCGACTTTTGATCTGCCCTTGACTACTGTACTATAAATAGGTGAATTCCAAATCTGGTCAACTACGCTATCAGAATTTCTGACTCTACACCTTCTATCGACATAGACCTTCTCTTCTCTTCTCCTCTAGTACTTACATCAATGGTGCCACACCAAGAAGATAAGGTTAATGAAGGTTACGAACTGGTTCACGAAGGTTTTACAACTGCTTCTGACGAAATTCAGGGAGTCATTGCCCTAATTTCTTAAAATGGACGAGAATACTTGGTCTCAGAACCGACCAAAATTTGGAAGAAGGAAGTCATGGACTTCTACACAATCACTTCATTGGACACTAAAGGAAAGAAATTCAAGTCTTCTATTCAAGGTTCCTCGGTGAAGCTCACTTTGAAATCAATCAGGAAAGCACTACATCTGCCATTGATTAAGGATACAGACGAAATTACTCCATCCCAAATAACTGAAGTATTAAGCTGGTGTGGATTGCATCCCAGTATTAAGATTTGTTCATCCATCAATAGAAAAGGGATGAATTCCCAAGGAAAATTTCTTTCTGAAGTGGTGGGCAAGGTGATTATCTGCAAAATAGGAGGACATGATCGGATTTCTGCCAACATGTTCAATCTGATGGCGAGAATAATATTCAAGATAAACACTGACTGGGCAGTAGTAGTGTTTGATAAACTACAAGAAGGAACAAAGAAACCTAACCTGGGAAGGATCCTCAGCCTATGCTTAACATCAGTAATTCCAGATGTACTGAAACAAGCAAATAGCTCTAAGATAAATCATATGAGAAAAATAGATGTAAGGATACTATCAAGGTGGGACAGAGTTCTAACCAAGGAAGTCCCTGCTCCTAAGGAGCAAACAAACAAAGACAAGAAGAAAAAGAAGGTGGCTGTACAGGCTGACTCTCCAATGATTCTGAGGAAGAAGTGGTCTTCAGTTCTGATTAAGAACATCAACAACAAGATGTTCAAGTACAAGAAAAGGACTGTGAGCCCCAAGAGCAACAAATTGAATCTACTCTAGGGGGAGAAAATTGAGAAAAAGAAACTTAGTTGCCTGCCCAAGGGGGAGGTATTGATGACGCTGTCTTGGATAGTGACTTAGCTACAGACATAATAATGGTTGTTGTATCTGAAATCAACTCTGCAGCATAAGTAACTGATAAAAATGATGCTCAACATGAGCCAGTAAGTTTCTTCTCCACATACTAGTGATGAATTATAGTATTCTCCTCAAAAATTGTTCAAAGGGACACTTTTGTTTACACAACAAAAGTGGTCTTTCAAGTGGTATTAGTCTTTTCAGTATTTTTTTTTAAAAAAAACCAACCTTATTTCTTCTGAACAGATACAGAAGGAATTTACAATGGAATAGTTGTTTCCTGATCCTCTTACTGATAGGACTGAGAAGGGGGGTGGGAATTGAAAAAGAAAAGGAAATTCCAAGGACTGAGGGGGAGTTATCCAAGGATACCCCAGCTGAAAAGGACACTGTTGATATTGAAAGTACATCTGAATCTTCTGAAGATGAAGAAGCCACAATGGCTAAGAAAAGAAAGCTGTCTGTGTTAAAGAAGAAGAGTTCTGGATATAAGAAAGCTTTGCAAACGGGAACAACACCATCTACATCAACTGTGGACTTCAGTTTTTTACTGGTCCAGATGCAGATAAAATTAGATAATCAAAGGCAGACTATAGAAAAATATGTAGATGAAACTCATAATGAGTTACAGTTTCAGTTGGCCCAGGACATCAAATCCATTAGATTTAAAGTAAATCAAAATAAGAAGGAGATGACAGATTGCTTCTATAAAGGAGGTAATGCTGTGGTGTTCCTGGCCAAGCAACAACAAGATATACAAGCTAAAGTGGATGAGATTGAAGTAAAGCAAGGATATGTACTAGAGAATCAGATTAGAATGAATGAAAATCTCAAGGATTCACATCATGCAATATTGACAAAGCTCACTGATTCTTGCACTACTCTGAAGGCTGAAATATCCAAGCAAATCCAGGATGATATATCTGCTGTCAAAGCCACATTTCAAGAATCTCAAAAGAAAATAAAAACCGTTCTTGACAAAATTCAAAGCTTATTTTAAAGAGGCAACTGAATATCTAGCTGATCAAGTCAGATTCCAGAAGGAAGATTTAAGAGATCATATTGCAAGAGAAGTCATAAATGAGGAGAGATTACTAGTCAAAGCCGGCTCTGACCAAGCTAAATGGAATACCAATAGCATCAGAGCCACTCTTGGATATCCTCCTCTGTGTGATGATGCTAATGTAGCTGAGTTTGGGATTCAACCTGAATATTTTGAAGGAGATCAGCCTGAAGTTGCTCAGGTGATCTACCCCCCAGCTGATTTGGAAATGGTTTAAGAAGAAGTGCTGAAAATTTATAGTCCTCCACCAGAGGTACAAAATGTAATTCTTGCAAAGGTTGAAATGTCAGAAGTTGCATTGGAAGCTCAGAAGGAAGCTCAAATGTCCAAGAAGAGATTCATAGAGCAGGCTGAGCTGAAGTCAGATTTTGAGCAATGGAGCCCAACTTCTAGAAATATCATACTTACTGCCTGGAAAGTTGTTAAGGATAAAACCCATGACAGGGGTAAGTGGTATTCTGAGCAAGAATGGAATAAATATCAAGCTGGATAAGAAGCAATTCTACAACATAGAAGAAGTGCTAAGTCTGGGAAGCTACCTGCTAATGCTCAAGAGCCAAGCAAGTACTTCCCCAAAACTTTTCACTATTTTGAAAGACAAAAGATCAAGGCTGAAAAATTGAAGAAGAAAGCTCTCAAAGGGAAAAAGCTAGCTGAAGATGCTGAACCTTCTGTGCAGGCTAAAATCAAGTCTGGCAAAGGAATAGTTATTAAGGAACCTAGTCAGTAATAGGATTCCTGGCTTCTTGTAATAGAACAATGTATTACTTTTCCTTTTGTTATATAAGAAATTTAAGTAAACCAAAGTTTTTCTGATCAATGAAATCTGGTTCAGTATTAAGTGTGTGTTGTTTACAATGATTATGTAATTATCTTCTCTGAAATGTTTTTACTTCTATTACAATTTTGTTTTATCATTAGAGATGTATATCTTTGACTAAGGGTTATGACTTCTCCAAATAGGGGGAGATTGTTGGGTACATTGGAAAATGTGTACTAAATTTGGAGAAGCCACAACTTAGTCAATGATATGCATCAATGTGTGTTTGATAGAAGTTTGAGTTTCATTATGCAGGCTTTAAAAATTTGAAGGAAAATTTTCTAAGTACAAGTGTCGACACTTGTGAAGAAATTGTGTCGACACTCAGGAAACTTGTGTCGACACTCAAGCAAGCTGTATCGACACACAGGCAAATTTTGTCGACACTCAGGGAAGTTGTGTCGATACCCACCTGCTATGTCGACACTCAGGAAAGTTGTGCTGACACACTGGCAAAATGTGTCGACACTTATAAAGAAGTTGTGTCGACACTCATAGCTATGTCGACACCTAAACAAGAAGTTGTGTCGGCATTCAGAATTATGTCGACAACTTAAAACAGAATTATGTCGACACTTAAAATAGAGGATGAGTCGACACTCAGGAGCTATGTCGACACCTGAAGCAATTATGTCGACACACAGGACTTGGGTCGACACACCAACTCTCAAGAGGATGTGTCGAGCTTAGAAGTAATTGTGTCAACACACAGGACTTGTGTCGACACACACTCAACGCCATTTGACAAACACTCAACGCTATCTGTCTGCAACAGAAATGTCGAGATAAGAAGCTGCTATGTCGACACACAGGACTTGTGTCGACACATACAACAAAAAGAAGTTTCGAGAAGTAGAAGTATGACTGTGTCGACACTTGGAGTATTTGTGTCGACACCTTGAAGACTTGTGTCAACACTTAGCCTATATGTATCGACACATGTAAAGCAGTTTGCTGAGTGTTGTATGCTGAGTTGGACAGACATTGAAGAACCTAGTGATATGACTGGAAACTTGACAGCTGTCATAACTAACCGGTCTGACACCACTGTCAGAACTATCAGAAGTCTGTTATGAATCGGATCAGTCTGTAACCATGGAGAAAGATCTATATAAGAGACAGATCGGAAATGATAGAAGATATAGAAAAACCGTGAAAAGATCTCTGGATCATAAAGAAGAATTCTGACAGATCAAGGCCTGTCTGCAAGAAAGATTTAGAGTTCAATCTGAATCTAAGGAAGAAACTGACTGAAGATCAACTTCAACTTGAAGAGTAGATCCACCTTATTTTTCCTAATCAAGAAGCTTTGAAAAACTAAGTTATGTTGGATCAGAAGGATCATTTTATACAATAACTGATCAAGAAGACAACATCAACAGAGAAATTTAGCTGGTGAAGTTTTTTGAAACTTATTAATCACAAATTCTTGTAGGATCTATTGTTAGATCTGAGATTGTAAGCCTAAAATTATAAATGCTGAGGCAGGGCAGTGTGCCTTAGGTAGGACTTGTGGAAAGTCTGAGTTGTAAGCCAAATTATAAAGGCTAAGGTAGGGCTGAGGCCTGTGGTAGGATTCAGGGAAGAATCTGAGGTAGGACTTGTGTAAAGTCTGAGGTGTATGAACCATTTTGGGTTCTGAGTTTGTAAGATCTGCGGATCTGAGCCAGTGGAAGGAAGTTAGGCTGAATCCAGTTATCTACTGGATAGGCGAAGGGGGAAAGTGGATGTACCCATATCTTGGGGAACCACTATAGATCTGGTGTTTGCTGTGTTGCTTTTAATTTCTGTAGATAGAATTATTCTGTGCTAAAAATAGTTACAAATATCTATTTGCCTTATAATCAAAAAGAAACAAAAAGATTAGAACATATTTACCCCCCCTCTACGTGTTTAGGCTCTTGAATCAAAGTCTTCCAGATTTTACAGCCTTCTTTCAATATATGTAGAGTGTATGTGTGTGCCCATTTATTTCCGCCTACTCGTTAAGAGTTAAATGACGTGCTTTTATTTTCCGCCTACTCGTTTGAGTAGGACTTGCAATTTATCGCTTTCATTTTCTTCCTACTCATTTGAGTAGGACTTTATGTGTATGTGTTTTCATTTCCGTAGAGTGCGTGTGTGGGTGCATTTATTTCATCCTACTCATTTGAGTATGGCTCGCTTTCATCTCCCGCCCACTCGTTTGAGCCGGGACTCGTAATTTACTGCTTTCCTTACAGCTTTCCTTTACTACTTTTCTTTTACTGCATTCATTTTCTGCTTTCCTTTTATCGCTTTCTAGCTTAAGCCATCCCTATTCCGATTAGTGGCTAACCGATCTTAGCCCTCAATATCAAAGAGCATTGAGACAGATAAAATCGCTTTAAATAATTAAAGGAACTTTTTTTCTCGTTAATTAAAAGTACTTAAGGTTTGCCCCGGGTTAACGACGCATAGGACCACATATCGATGTGTGGTCTCTATTTTCATTTTCCAAACGCAGGTGGCCAAGAGGCTGTGCATATGGACCGATCACCCTTGGGTAAAGAGAGTTCCACACTTACCCTCGAGAGAGGAGGCGCGTAACTCTACCGGATTGGGTTCCCCACCCAATAGCGGGGTTCTTAGCGTAATGCTGGCGTTAAGAGGAATCCTTCATTGGACTAATGTTTGGTCGAATATTCTTAGCATTCAGGTGAGAGATATCACCTAGAGATAGGTGTGCTCCTTTTTGTGGAACCTCCACGGCCAAGTCTCCGCCTTAATTAATTTGAAATTTAGGATCTCATTTTATTAAAAGTTTATTTTAGTTCGAATTCGATTTGATATTCGTCGTGCTATTTATTCATCGGCCTTCCTGCTTTATTTTATGCTTTAATTTTCTGCCATATTATATTATATATTTATCTGCTTTTTTATATAAACACAACACAAATATTATCAGTAAAATAATAGCCTTTTAGGGAAAGAGTTGAAATAGGTAAACCGACCCCTGAGAACAATACGACCCCGATATTCCTCACCGGAATATCCTGTACTACACGCGATAGGTGCACTTGCATCCCTTTCGTTAAAACTCAGTTTTAACCTTTTTTATAGATAATAAATCTGCGCGCCATGCCTTTCTAAATAAATAACACCACTACTTCCTCTTCTTTAATAAAGAACCCCTCCCTGTGGGCACCGCAAGTTTTAACCATCACCTATACAGTCGACATAACGCAGGTACGGATCAACCACCCCCCCGTTGCTCAAGTCACCTTGCCATCACAGAGTATAGCATACCCAAGGCTATATCTAAAGGCACGGGTCAGTTTCACCTTTCCTGTTTGGCAAGAAGCCTTTTTAGATCTCGCAGCTCACACTATCCATAATGTCCGCCAAGGACTGGCTTCACAATAGCCACGCTGTCCACCAAGGACTGGATATACTGTCCACAATTGACTGGCTACACTGTAGCCACAGCACAAGCAGTGCAAGGGTATTTTCCTTGAATTCCTCATTCAAGTACTTCCTACTACTTCCCTTCACAGGTACAACTCATTGACTCCACAAACTACAAGTTTATACGCGGAGCCTTCTCCGGTGTGCAATATGCAATATCACCAATCCAGACCAACCTGTCCAGATGGGATTCATAGAGCATGTCTATCCCGTACTACGCATTTTCGTGTCTAAATGCAGACTCAATTGGGGATAACAACGATCAACCCATGAGATCACTTACTCTTCCACATTTTGGTGGAGGATCCCATGCTCATGCATAAAGGAGGACTTCACTTGTCCAATGAAGGAAGATCGTTACCCTTGACGATCTCTTGGGTGACATTGAAATTCTAGCCGGTTTAAAAGAACCGCGTCGGCCTTATCTCCACAGATCTAGCCTCAGATCTCGAATCGGAACTTTAAAGCTCCTACGGTGGCCGGATCTTCTCCTCTTACTCCTCCTTGCTCCTCTCCCTTCTCTCTACTCTTTAGAAAGATCAAATCAAAGTGATGAATGAATCGTTCATTCCAATCCTTGACTTAAACACAGCAGGGAGAAGCCTGAGACATTGTATCCAGGATGAAGAAATCGAACGGCCACAAATCGCCCTCAAAGTCTATTATTTGGGCTGACACGACCTGTGACACGCCCGTGTCACATGCCATATACTGCAAGTGGCACATGAACCGACTCATCTAGACCAGAACACGGGCTGAGACACACCCGTTTTAAGCCCCTGACACGCCTGTATCACTAGGTACATGCCCATTTTGAGCGGCGTGTCCCTTAAACGGCACAGGATCAACATTCCCGAAAAGGACACGGCTGGGGCACATGCTAGTGTCCTTAGCCGTGTGCCAAACACGCCCCTGTTACATGCCTGTGTCATTAACCATGTGTCACACTTAATGCCGCCAAGTTAGCAACCCGAGCAGGACACGGTCTCGGACACGTCAGTGTCCCTGGCCGTGTCACCTCTCGACGATTGTCGACTGAGCTATATCGAGAACTCGATTTGATGCTCATAGTGAAGGACATGCCCTGGGACACCCCCGTGTCCCAGGCCGTGTGCCGCTGGACATGCCCTGGGACATGCCCGTGTCCCAGGCCGTTTCACCTAGCCTGAACTCCAATTTTGAATTTGGGGTGTTACAACCCTCACTTCCTTACAAAAAATTTCATCCCGAAATTTTCTCACAGCTAGGAAACCCAGCAAACATAATGCTATAACTTAAAAATGATCGTTAAAACAAAAGACGTACTTTACAACAGTTCAAACAAACAACTAAGGAAAATCAGCTCGCATGGTCTGCTCCCGCTCCCATGTTAGCTCCTCACAACCACAATTGTCCCACCAGACTTTGACTATCCCTATTATTTTGTTCCACAACTGTTTATTGGCTCTATACTCGATCTGAATGGGTTGTAACCTTTGTTGTTACCCCATATTCAACCGGTACATGATCATTCTCAATCACTTGCGCTGGATCCTTGACGGCTTTTCGAAGAACTGAGATATGGAATACATCATGCAAGCCACTAATTTTTGCCGAAAGTGCTAGCAGTTAGGCAGCTTCCCCAACTCGCTCCACCACTTCAAACAGACCAAAATATCCCGGACTTAGCTTTTTCAACCGATAATCCTGGACACGCCTTTAAAGGGTTTGATCTTCAAATATACCCAATCTCCCACCTCAAACTCCACGTTCCGGTGCTTGGTATTGTAGTAATTTGCTTGTCGATCCTGGGCTATCAGTAGCCTCTCCCGAATTGAGCGTATTGTAGAATTAGCCTCTTTGACTTCCTTACGCTTATACAGCTTGGATTCGCCTGCTTCTTCTCAAGCTAACGGTGTACGACACATACGACCATACAGAGCTTCAAACGGTGCAATATTAATGCTCGCTTGGTAGCTATTATTGTAGGCAAACTCCACCATATAGAGATGATCTTCCCATCTCTTACCAAAATCCAGGGCGCACATTCGGAGCATATCTTCAATCCTCCTGTTGGTCCGCTAAGTCTGGCGATCCGTTTGGGGATGAAATGCCATACTGAATGCTAACTTTGTTTCCAATAATTGATGGATTAGCCTCCAATTATTTGACGTGAATCACCCATTACGGTCACTGACGATGCTCTGGAGAACACCGTGCATTCGGACAATCTGCTTCACATAGAGTTTTGCCAAAGTTTCCACTGAATTGCCCCTCTTATTCGGTTGGAAGTGAGCCACTTTTGTCAACCGGCCTACAATCACCCAAATTGAATCATTCCCGCATTGAGATCTCGACAACTCGTGCATGAAATCCATTGAGATATCATCAAACTTCCACTATGGAATAGGTAACGACTTCAGTAAACCGCCAGGCTTCTGACATTCGGCTTTGACAAAAGCACAAGTTTGACACTTAGCCACATAATGTGCTTTGTCTTTCTTTAGTCCTGGATACCAGAATAATTTCTTCATATCCTTGTACATCTTTGAGCTCCCAGAGTGAATTGAGTACTTTGCAAAGTGAGCTTCATACATCAACTCTTCTCTCAACTTACCCGTACTTGGGACGCACAATCGAACCATCTTTTCGTAAAAAGCAATCTTCCCAGCAGAATTGTCCATCTGACCTATCCTTTGCATAGCGTTGGAGACTTTCATCAAGCTCTATTGCTCACCAAACTTTGTCTACAAGGTCATACTGTACCTCCGACCAGTTCATGCATGCATCGGCTATGGAATTCTTGTCAACACAAGAAATCTCTAACGCTTCCAACTCCTGGATAAGACGCTCATCATGCATCTGCAACCAACTTGCCCGTACTGGAGTTCTACGACTCAACGCATCAGCGACCACATTTCCCTTCCCGGGAGTATATTGAATATCAAAGGTTTAGTCCCCAAGGAATTCCATCCACCTTCATTATCGATAATTAGATCCTTCTGATCCAACAGATACTTTAGGCTCTTATGATCTGTATAGATATCCACCTTTACGCCATATAGATAGTGTCGCCACAATTTCAGCGCAAAGATCACCACCGCCAACTCCAAGTCGTGGACGAGATAATTCCATTCGTGCAATTTCAACTGGCATGAGTCATAAGCAATCACTTTACCAAACTGCAGAAGAACGCAGACTAAGCCGCTCCCTGAAGTATCACTATATATCTCATAGCCATCTATACAACATTGCGATGTCAACACAGGCGCCGTGGTTAAACGACTCGTCAACACTTCAAAATCTCGCACGCACTCTGGCATCCAAACAAATTTCTGATCCTTTCTCGTCAATGTGGTCAGCGACAGAGCAATCCGTGAGAAGTTTTTAACAAACCGTCTATAGTAGCTTGCCATTCCAAGGGAACTCCTGACCTTAGACACTGAAGACATCACTGTCCACTCTCGGATGGCACTTATCTTTGAAGGATCCACTACATTGCCCTCTCCACTTAACACGTGGCCAAGAAAAGCCACCGACGATAGCCAAAACTCACACTTTGATAATTTGGCAAAGAGCTTATTCCTCTGGAAGGTATGGAACACCAACCACAAATGGTTTGCATGATCGGATTCCGACCGCGAGTACACTAGGATATCATCGATGAAGACAATAACAAATAGATCCATGTACTCTCGGAATGTTTGGTGCATTAGATCCATAAATACCGAAGGCGCATTAAATAAGCTAAACGACATTACAGTGAACTCATAATGCCCGTAGCGTGTTCCAAATGCTGTCTTGGGAATGTCACCTTCACGAATCCTCAGCTAGTAATATCCAGACTTTAAATCCAACTTGGAATAGATGGTTGAGCCCACTACCTGATCGAACAATTCGTCTATCCGTGGAATCAGATACTGGTTTTTCTCCGTCAGCTTATTCAACTCACGATTGTCAATACATAACCGTAAACTACCGTCTTTCTTTTTCACAAACAAAACAGGCGCACTCGAAGATGACATACTTGGGCGTATGTATCCCTGTTCCAGTAACTCTTGTAGTTGGACTTTCAATTCAAACATTTCTTTTGGTGCTACACGATATGGTGAGCGGGCCACATGTTTCGCATCTAGGAACCAACTCAATAGAGAAGTCAATCTCCCGCTGGGCCAGTAACCCAGGAAGATCATTAGGAAATACATTTGCAAACTCCGACACAATCAGAACATCACTCACACTGTCCTTTGGCTCAATAGCATGAATAAGCGTAAAGAATAACTCCGGGCCTTTCCGAACAGCATTGATGACTTGGAGAGCAGACACCAAGATCCCGCTCACTCCTCGCTTACCAGCGAAATTAGTCTCAAGCTCGGTATTCTGGACCAGTGTGATCTCCTTTGAATTGTAATCAATAAAGGCACGCTGCTTCGAGAGCCAATCCATGCCAAAGATCACATCAAACTCCGATATCGGTATCATAGATGCATTCTCAAACCGAAATCTCGACTTCCTATTTGAACTTCAACATCGCAAGCTCTATCCGCAAGCATCACACAACCATTCGGTAATAATACCTTTATACTATCTGTCATCACATGACTCGGTACTCCAATTCGAGCTACAAAGTTCTTAGATAGAAACGTATGTGAAGCACCCGTATCAAATAGGGCTCTCGCTGGGTTGTTCTGAATCAGGACAAATCCTGTAGCACACATCATGCACAAGCTACATAACAAGTATGTAATAAAAAAGCAAGCAATATCTTAAATCGTACCTGTTAAGAGGTCACTTTGTTTTATAGCCTTCTGCTGGCCAAGATTATAAACTCTGGTCTGCGCCTGGGATGCAGAGGACTCTACCACTGCTTTTCCCTTCTCAGCATAAGACACACCCGTCTTCTTTTCCCCCTTTGGCTGAGCAACCCTACAATCACGAGCTATACGCCCCACTTTTCCATAGGTAAAGCTCGTCCGAGACTCCTGCTTTGAAGTTGCTCCCGACACAACTGTCGCAAAAGCTTTCCAAGAAGGCTTAGACCTCTTGCCCCACTTCTTCTAATAGTATGATTTTTCAGGGCAGGGTGTTTTGAACTCTGGCTTCGTCACAACCAAGTCCCTTTTGCCTTGCACCCGCTTCATGTCCTTCTCTAGTGCACACGCAGTATCAACCAATGCCTGAAATCGTTGGTTCACCGAACTCGACAGCAAGAACCTTAATTCATCCCGCAATCCTTCGTAGAACCGATTAGTTTTCCTTTGTTCATCCGCGAAGATTGACCCCGCATACCGTTCCCAACCTCGTAAATTCATGCAAGTACGTATCAACGCTACTTTCTCCTTGCGTTAACCGTTGGAACTCATTTTCCATGGCAATGCGTTGTGCCGCTGGTAAGTGCTTTGTCAAAAACATTCGAGAGAACTCCTCAATTGAAACTTGTGTTAACGGCCTGCCCGCTTAAATGGTGTCACTCAACCTCGTCCAACCATAACCGAACCTCTCCTTCAAACATGAAGATGGCCAAATTGACCTTCTGAATTTCCACCATCCTGATCGCCGTCAATATACGCTTGACTTACGATAACCAATGCTCTGCCTGCTTTGGGGATCCCATACCCGTGAACGTAGGGCAGTGGCATTCCTTCCCAGTGTATGATTGTACCAACTCCACCCGTTAAATAACATATAATAGAAGGTCCGGCCGGGGCCCCACACTATATGCCACAAATAGACGGCGAGGTCACAGGTTAATACCAAAACACCATCGCATCCTAACTCAGAACATGCTAGCGGAAGATGAACTCATACCTGAAATGTCCACTACATATATAAACAATATTTATATATTCAACTCTTGAAAGATTGTACAGAAAATACAACAAAAGTTGGCCTTAAGGCCTTACAGTTGCTCTTTTCACAGTGTGGATTGCAAACATCGCCGCACAGGATGGCCACACATGAACAAAACATAATATAAAGCTTAGCCTTCAAGGGCTAGCAGCCGCAGTGACAGCAGCAGAAACAGCAGGGACTTCAGCCCTTACTTCCTGCTCGGCTCTCCAGCACCTGTACATAGGGATAGCCAACCTAGAAGGTGGCAAACAAGGCAACGGTTAGCATTGAGCTGACCAATTTATAACAATCCTACCCATTTCCTAGGGCAGTGGCATTCCTTCCCTTCAGGATCAGCAATGCAAAGACAGATATATCATATCTTGTGCTCTCACGCACAATCAATCCATCACAATCGTCAGCCACATGGCCCGATGATCCGTGCACTCAGGGCACATTCTTGGTGCACTGGCAAACCAGGGTCAACACCACAGTTTACACGATATTGAGCATTTAGTCTTACTGGCGCACAGGCCTAAGACTCTCATTATGCCACTAACGAAAGCTCAATGCCTTGACGCTCTCCTGTACAGTCGACATAACGCAGGTATGGATCAATAATACCCTGTTGCTCAAGTCGCCTTGCCATCACCCAGTACAGCGTACCCGAGGCTATATCTAAAGGCACGAGTCGGTTTCCCCTTTCCTGTTCGGCACAAAGCCTTTGAAAGAGAAGGGATAGATACTACTCTAGAGGGGGGTGAATAGAGTAATCAAAAATTGCACTAGCAAAGTTGACTTTCTACTCAACTCCCTTGGAGTTAAATGCGGAATGAAAGTTATAGATATTTGAGATTAAACCTTAGAGCCTAACACAAGTGTTGTGCACAAAAAGGCAGCCAACTGTAATTACAGTTAAGGCTTGAAAACCTAAACAGCAACTAACAAACCTAGTTAAGATCTAATCACAGCCACAATGCAAGCAATTAAATAAAGCAATCCAGACGACACAAGGAATTTATAGTGGTTCCCCAAACAACTTGGGCACGTCCACTCTTCTACCAACAAGGTAGGAATCCACTCAGGTTTTTGATCAGGTGCGCTGCCACCAACAAGATCTGCTTCAGGTAGATCAAGGATCCCTTTAGACTTTTGATCAGGTGTCTAAAAACCAACACAGGTTTTTGATCAGGTGCCCTGCCACCAAGGGATACTTTTGAAGGGAGTAATAACCCTGTATAGGAGGGGGAAAGGAGGTTAAGGTGTATTCTTTATTTTACAATAGATTAGAGAAGCACAATAACTTGCACTGAGCTAGAAAGCTCTAAAAGAATCAAGGCTCCCCCTGGCTCAAAGAACGTCCAGGTGAAGTCTTGCTTCAGTGCAAAAACACTTCAGAAATTATTAAAGGAAGAACTACAAGAAGATATAAAGTAATAAATGAAAATCTTCTAGCAGCTATCTTCTTCTTCTTCTTCAAAAGATCTCTGAGTCAGAACTTCCTGGAAACAGGAGAACTCAGGTTGAAGAAGAGCAGAAGAGCTAACACTTCTCAGTTGAGTGAAGATTGCTGAGAGTAGTAAACTTGATCTTGCTGTAAGCTTGCTGAATGAATTTTTATCTGAGAACTAGTTGATTTCTTTCTTCAAAGAAGTCATTATATATCAGCAGCAGCAACAGTCTCTAATTGAGTTTGAATCTTGTCTTTTACTGAACTCTGCAAGCTGGGCTGCAAAAAGCATAAAGCAAAACAAAATACTGCAGGCAGATATCCTATAAAAGGATAAAGCTTTCTAAGAAGCTGCAAATACTTCTGATGAAATAATATAAGAGAAAGTCACATCATAAAAGACTCTTTACAGCCAAGGAAGACTTTTTGAGTCTAACGGCTATAAAGGACAGCCTGGCAGAAATCATATCTCAGCTATAAGACAAACAACTTTGTCAGAAAAGATTAGCTCATGCATAAAGAATAGAATAGATATTGCATGGAAGATTTATCACAATTTACTCAGATAATCTTTTATAAAATATGCCAAAATAATTATGAAATTAGTCACATCACAGAAGACGACAAAACTATTTAAAACATACAGCAAAACGTCGAACGACCCTCGGAGATCGTCGACCGACGCACGGAGATCGTCGACCTATCGGACAGATAGTCGAACGATCCAGATAGTCGAACTATCAAAGAAGATAGTCGAACTACCTCGGCAGATAGTCGACCTATCAGAACAGATAGTCGAGCTATCAGATAGTCGATCTATCCGGACAGATAGTCGAACTACCAAACAAAACAGATAGTCGACCTATCAAATAGATAGTCGACCTATCAAACAGATAGTCGACCTATCACAGAAAAACAGATAGTCGACCTATGAACAGAAAGTCGACTTATCAAAACAAAACAGATAGTCGACCTATCAACAGATAGTCGAACTATCAGATAGTCGAACTATCAGATAGTCGAACTATCAGATAGTCGAACTATCAGATAGTCAAACTATCAGATAGTTGAACTATCCAAGCAGATTGTCGAACTATCAAAGCAACACAGATAGTCGACCTATCAACAGATAGTCGAACTATCAGATAGTTGAACTATCAGGACAGATAGTCGAACTATCAAAGCAAACAGATAGTCGACCTATCAACAGATAGTCGAGCTATCAGATAGTTGAACTATCAGGACAGGTAGTCGAACTATTAAAGCAAATAGATAGTCGACCTATCAACAGATAGTCGAGCTATCAGATAGTTGAATTATCAGGACAGATAGTCAAACTACCAAAGCAAACAGATAGTCGACCTATCAACAGATAGTCGAGCTATCAATGTAGACAGAACGTCGACCAACTGATAGACGATCGTCGATCAGCCGATAGACGATAGTCGAGCGACGTTCGACTATAGTCGAACGAAAAACTACTTAACCAAATATTCATCTGGAAAAGCAATTCTACACAACTAGAGAATCTAAACTATCAGCTAACCTTTGATCATAGATAAATCTTGGGTTAAGAGACAGAAAGAGAGGACTGAACTCAAATCAAAACCTAGGGTTCCAACAATCTCCCCCTATTTGAGTTAAGTCTCTCAACAATTAAAGCATACAAAACTAATGCATAAAGGGAAATAACTAAGCAGATATCATCAATCAATCAGATAAGAAATTTACTGTCAATCAATGAATAATTAAGGTGCTTCAGAGTTAGATTCAGGATTAGAAGAGCTAGAAACAAAAGTAATCTTTCTTGTAGGATCTAGAGCTTCTTTTTTCGATAGCTTCAAGTCTTGTTCTCCAATAATTTTCAATTCTATTGTCCTTGGGACCACTGCCTCAGGATGCTTTTCCATATACTTTGAAGGATCAAACATCTCAGGTCTGACCTGGAATTTTTCGAGCTCCTTCTTTCTGAATTTAGACATTGTGGTTAATCCTGCAGTGTCCTTTCCTTCAGCTTTTGCTTTCCTTATTTGCGCTGCTCCAACCAGTTCAAGAAAACGAGCCATCCTAAAGTTAGGATCAAACTCTGGGCTTTCATAAACAATCTCAGAAGAAGTGTCAACTAGTTCTTTATCTTGATTAACTAGATAACAAGAGAGAGCAGACTTAGCAAAGTTTTTGCTAGAATTTTCAGTTAAAAAATAAATCACTTACCTTTTGGAATATCTTTCTCAGTATGAACTGGCTTTGGAGATGAAACTTTTTTCTTTGGAGAAGGAGGAGGGGAAAAGGTTGGTCTTTGATATACTACCTCCTTAACTTGTTCTTTAACAGTATCAGGTCTTTGATAGCCAGTTTGGCTTTTACCTTGGAATCCTTGCGAACTTCTCCTTTGAGCAGATTGAGATGGATTTGATCTTTCAGATTGAGAGGCAGATTTAGAAGATAAATTTCCTGAGGCTCCTGCACTGGGAGGTGGAGGAGGAGGACCTCTAGGATTCCATCTAGGAACAGGAGAGTCATACCTCTTAGACTTTTTCCTTTGCTTTTACTGGTTCTTAGAAAACAACATCCAATGCTGGAAGTCTTTTGACTTTGGATCAATTCCTTTCAGTATATAATATGGTGTATCATTATCTGGGTTAGCAGGAGGAGGAGCAACAGCTTTTCTTTTTCTTCTTAGCAATTCTTTTTCTTTTAATTTCAGCAGATTCATCAGAATCGATCTCATCTTCAGAATTAGAAGAGATAGGCATATCATATGGGTCAATAGTATCTTTTATAGCTCTTTCTTTTTCCTTTAAAGCAGCTCTTTCTCGTTCTTCTTCTATGGCATCCTGTGCCAATAGAGCATCTAGATCCAAGCCTGGGGAATCATCCCATACAGTAGATTTTTCAATCTGGGCATCTGCAGCTGATTCTTGAATCTCAGAAACTGTCAAAGTGACCAGTTCTGCGTGCACTTCAGGCTGAGCAACTTCAGAAATTTGAACACTTGATTCTGGTTGTACTTCTGGAGCAGATGGGATAACAGACTCTTGAACTTCTAGAATTTCTTCCAATTTATCTGTAGTTTTATGAATAAAATTGTTCTAAATGACATCTAATCATGCCTTCCAGATATTCCCAAACTAGCATATCAGTTAACAAGTCTAAAAAGTAAGAAAAGGGAATACCTTCAGAATCGACCACAGCATGACCTAATTCCCACAATTCATCTAGAAAGGAGGTGATGATTCCTTCTAGGTAAAGGGCAACCAAGAGAGTAGAACACTCTTCTAAACAGGCTTTAACAATGAACTCAGATTTCAAAACTGCATCAGAAATTTCCTGTTCAGATAGAGGAGGAGGAGGAGCTGAATCTTTGATTGCATTCTCTGCTACTGTAAAATGAACTGCTGGAGGAGAGGCCAAGGGCTGCTCAGAGACGTCTTCATCAAGCATCTCCCCCTGCCTGATTTCAGTAGACACTGAAACCAGGCCCCTAGAAGAAGAGGGCTCAACAGACTTAGAGAGTTTCAGAATAGCAGCAGTTAGAGAAGAGATAGAGGAAGCAAGGGGAGCAATTGCCTCATCAATCATAGTTCTGATTGAGGGGGTAATTAACTCCACAATGCTAGAAATAAAATCTGGAGTTATTTCAAAAGAAGATGATGAAGATGATGGAGGAATTTTAGAGGGTGGAAGAGCAGCAGTGATGGTATATGCAAGATGAGCTGGAGAATGTGCTGGAGATGGAACTGGAGATGGAGCTGGAGAATGATGTGGAGATACATGGGTGGATGCAGGGTGATCAAGATGATCAGAAGAGGGAATTGGTGACTGAGGAGGAGTGGGAATCTCAGACACCAATAAATCAAAACTGGGTTGAGATATCCCAGCAAGATGAGGAGGTAGAGGAGAAGCTGGAGGAGAAGCAAAATGTCGTACTTCCATTGAAGTTGAAGGAACTTCAACTGAAGTAGACGGCAAAGCTGATGAAGAAGATGGAAGGGATAAATTTGCTGAGCCAGCTGCTAGAAGGGGGGGAGTGACTGCGACAGTCCTGGTGCTCTCAGAAGTAACTGGAGCAACCCCTGCGGGAGCGGGCTTCAGGAAGGTCCTTTTCCATTTGGCGAATAGCGATGGATCCATCTTCTTGCTTGCGTTGATGTAGGTGGCGGCTGACACAAGCAGGTGAGAGTATTTCTCCTTCAGAATAATTCCAACTACCCTTCCTAGGGTAACCTCTTTCTTTCCATTCTTTTTCCTTATCAAATCAAACATAATGCAAGCCCAATTGATCTGCTTCTTATTAACAATTGCACACATTAGTGCAAATTGTTGCCTTGTAATATTATCGTGGGGTGAGTGCTTTCCCAGTAGCACTTTTCCAACAATTTCCGCAAGAAACTTGATCTTAAACGGGAAATTCACCTTGAGCAGCTTGGAGGGAATGCCTTCGGCATGTCCCAGCTCAGTTAACATTCTTCCGAATTCAGGAGCATCTTGCTCATACTCTTCTTCACCATTAATTAATCCAAAAATTTCAGTCAGAATAGCGGGAGTCAATATTACCTCTTCTCAGCTAAATTTTCCAGTCATCGAGTCATCAGTAGAAGATGAAGTAAAAGCCCATTCTTTGATCTCTTGAGTGTTTATCTTGATTCTATAAGACATGAGTTTTTCTAATCCTTGATCTTTACACAGATTCAGAATCTCCACTATTCCTGGTTCGCAGCAGCTGAAGGCGTGGAAATCAACACTGAAACCGGCATCAAACTTTACTACTACAAGAAGCGCTAGAGCAATCGCCATCGAGAAAGCTGGAGAAGACGAGAGAGAGACGGCGAGGACGGAGCGCAAGACAAAGAGCAAGCGGGAAGACGGAATGCGAAAAGACGCTCTCCGTCGACGATAAGAGCAACTATCTTTTAACCTAAGTCGACTATCGTCTTTATATTAAAACAGCGATCGTCGATCTATTTAAAAGATACTGGATACGATAATCGAACGGTCGTTCGACGATCGGTCCTGAAGCAGAGTAGTCGATCAATCGTTCGACTATTTCTGTCTTCACAAACAACAAGCTGTCGTCAACCATGGATCGACGATAAGCTCAACCTGTTCGACGATCTTCGAACGCCGGTCGACGATCTTCAAGCAGATAAGCCATCATCAACCATAGGTCAACGATAGGCTTGCTCCGTTCGACGATCTTCGAGCATCGTTTGACGATCTTCAAGCAGGTTTCAACACGGCAGATAGTCACACTTAGTCTCTTCCATTGATCATGCCTAGTTGAACTAAAAAGAACAGATGCTTCTGTTCATCTAAGGGCTTGGTGAATATATCACCTCTCTGAAGGTCTGTGGATATGAACTCAAGGCTGATCTTGTTCTTTTCCACAAAATCTCTCAGGAAATTGTGTCTAATCTCAATGTGCTTCGTTCTAGAGTGGTGCACTGGATTTTGTGCAATGGAGATAGCACTTGTACTGTCACACATGATTTTAGTGTTCTTGTGTGAGTACCCATAATCCAAAAGCTGATTTTGTATCCACAGGATCTGTGAACAACAACTGGCAGCTGCTATATATTCAGCTTCTGCAGTTGAAGTTGATACAGAGGCCTGCTTCTTACAGAACCAAGAGACCAATCTCTCTCCCAGGAACTGACAAGTTCCTGAGGTACTTTTCCTGTCAACTCGACAACCAGCATAATCAGAATCAGAATATCCAATTAATTCAAATTCTGACTCAGCTGGGTACCAAAGTCCTAGATTTGGACATCCCTTTAGGTATCTCAAGATTCTCTTGAGAAGAATCAGATGAGATTCCGTGGGGTTGACCTGGAATCTAGCACAAAGGCATGTAGCAAACATTATGTCTGGCCTACTTGCAGTTAAATACAATAGGGATCCAACAATGGCCCTATAATTCTTTTGATCAACAGGCTTTCCCTGATCATCAGAATCAATAACTACATTAGTAGCCATAGGTGTATGCATTGCTGAAGCATCTGCCATCCCAAACTTCTTTACCAATTCCTTGGCATATTTTGATTGGGAGATGAAGATGCCATCAGCATCTTGCTTTACTTGGAGACCAAGAAAGTAAGACAGCTCACCCATACTACTCATCTCAAACTTAGAATGTATTAAGTCGGAGAACTTTTTGCATAGTTTGGGATCAGTGGAACCAAAAATAATGTCATCCACATACACTTGAACTAACAGGATTGTGTCCTTGTGGTGCTTGACGAAGAGGGTTCTATCAAGTACTCCCCTAGTAAAGTTGTGCTCTAACAAGAAACTAGCTAAAGTCTCATACCAGGCTCTGGGAGCTTGCTTTAGTCCATAAAGAGCTTTTTGCAACTTGAATACATGTGAGGGCTGAGTTGAAGAAACAAAACTAGGTGGCTGTTCAACAAATACCTCTTCCTTTAGCTCACCATTTAGAAAGCACTTTTGACATCCATCTGAAAAACCTTAAACTTCATATAGACTGTATAGGCCAAGAAGATCCTTATTGCCTCTAGCCTTGCAACAGGAGCAAAGGTTTGGTCATAATCTATACCTTCCTCCTATCTGTAGCCCTGAGCTATAAGCCTAGCTTTATTCCTTACAATGATGCCATTTGCATCCAACTTGTTTCTATACACCCACTTGGTGCCTATGATCAGTTGGCCTTTAGTTCTTGGAACCAAAGTCCAAACTTTACATCTCTCAAACTAATTGAGTTCCTCTTGCATAGCAATGATCTAGTGGGGATCTAGCTCAGCAACTTTAATGGTGAGGGGCTCAATCTGTGAGAGGAAACAAGCATGCATCACATCTTGTCTTAACTGATGTCTTGTTTGAACACCAGTTGATATGTCTCCTATCACTTGAGATGTAGGATGATCTCTAAGTGTGACAACATCAGCAGGTGGGATGTGATCTTCAGCAATAGTTGGGATTAATTCCTCAGGAGGAATTTGATCTACTATTGGTGGTACAGCAACAACTTCTGCAATGTCTTCATCACTGTCTGATTCAGTGATATGAAGAGTTGAAAGATGGAGGATTTCTTGAGTGACATCTTTGGAAGATTCTTGTACCTGTAATGAACTTGAGGAAGGGGAAGTTTCCTTCTCCTTGTAAAACATTTGGGATTCATCAAAGGATACATGAACAGACTCTTCAATTTTAGAAGATGATTTATTAAAAACCCTATAAGCTTTGCTTACTTGGGAATATCCAAGAAAAATTCCCATTGAAGCCTTTGCTTCAAATTTTCTAAGGTATTCTTTATTGTTATTATGAATATAAACTACACAGCCAAAAACTCTAAAATAATTTATTTTAGGTTTCTTTCCTTTAAGTAACTCATAAGGAGTTTTATACTTAAGTTTGTGTATCAGACTTCTATTCAAGACATAGTTGGCTGTACTAACAGCTTCTGCCCAATAGGAAAGAGGCATATTAGCATCTGCCAACAATGTGCCAGCAGCTTCAATTAGTGTTCTGTTCTTCCTTTCAACTACCCCATTTTGTTGGGGAGTTCTAGGAGCTAGAAGCTATGTTTGATACCTTCTCTCTCACAGAATTCTTGCATGAGAAGAGAGTCAAACTCAGTACCATGATCACTTCTGATCAAGGCCATATGAGTAGAGTACTCAGTCTGCACACATAATAGAAAGTCTGTAAGGGCTTTGAAGTTATCAGCTTTAGTTCTCAAAAAGAACACCTAAGTGAACCTGGAGAAGTCATCTACAATGACTAGGGTGTAATACTTCCCTCCTAAACTCTGTACATTTATTGGGCCAAATAGGTCCAAATGTAATAAATATAGGATTCTAGGAGAATCACTTTTATTTACTGATTTAAATGAGTTCTTGGTTTGCTTGCCTAGTTGACAAGCCTTGCATAGGCTCTCCTTCTTATAGGGGCAAGAAGGTAAACCTCTAATAAGGTTGTGTTTAGATAACCTAGATATATTCTTGAGGTTAACATGGCTAAGACTTTTATGCCACAAGGTATTATTATTAGTTACTTCATTAAACAAGCAGATTTCAGAATCAGTTGAATTAAAATCTACTAAATAAATGTTACCTTGTCTAATGCCTACTAATACAACATTATTATTTAAAGTAATATTACAAGGAGAGTTAGAGAATGATACCTGGTATCCAGCATCACATAACTGACTTACTGAAATTAGATTATGCTTCAGTCCAGTCACATAAGCAACTCTCTTGAATGTAACAGCTCCAATTGTCATCCTGCCATAGCCTTCAGTTTGACCACAGCTTGAATCTCCAAAGATTACCTTTGGGCCAAGCTTTGCCTTGAACTTTGACAGATGTTCTTTATTTCCTGTCATGTGCTTGGAGCAACCACTATCCAAATACCACTTATTTTGAGTGATAGGATAGGTCTTCACCTGCAAATAAATCAATTTAAACATTGTGGACCGAGGTAACCTTGGGTCCCTTGTTTTTCACATAAGAAAAACTGGAAATAAATGAATAAGCAGGCTGAGGGTGATAACCTAATGGGTAAGATCTCCTAGGTGGGATTCTCCATGCAGATGACTGGTCAATGAACCTAGGGTTTCTATTCATGTTCGGGTTTCTAAAGTTCTGGGTGTAATTTTTAAATTCATATTCGAAACGTCGACCAACGTTCGACGATGGCTGCTCAGATCGTCGATCTCCGTTCGACCACTGAGCTTGTGATCGTCGATCGACGTTCGACGATAGATGCTTAGATCGTCGAGCTTAGTTCGACCACTGAGCCTGAGATCGTCGAGCAGCGTTCGACGTTTTTTGTAATTCTGTAAATTTCTGTTTTCTTTTCTCTCTTTTAGCTTTATTTAAAGCTCTATTTACTTTATTAACTTGCTCAGTGTTCCTTATCCCATCAGCTGAGATAAAATTAACTGGAGTTGAAAGATGGTTTTTAAGAATGATTGGGGGCTCATTAGAAGATGCTCCTAAGCCTAATTTGTTATTGCCTGTCCTAGTGTTAGACATGCTGGTTATTTCAAGCAACTTAAGGCTTCTACCATTCAGAGACTCTTCTAGCCTTTTGGATTTAGCTAACTCATTCTTAAGAAATTTAATTTCTTCACTAGAATTAGTGAGATCTTCCTTTAACTTAATGTTTTCAATAGATATGATTTCTGATTCAGCTAGCCTATGCCTAAGTTCTTTAATCTCTTTTTCAGAGCTAATTAAATCTAAACATAAAGATTTAAATTCTAATCTAAATTCTGCAGAAGTGAAATCATAAGAAGATAGTACCTCATCTTCTGTTGGCATTTCTTCATCTGAATCTGAAATCTCTGTAGCTGAATGATTGCTGCAGGCATCAATTGCCATCAGGCAAACTTCCTTTGCCTTCTTTTCTTCTTCATCCTCACTGGAGCTTGAGGAGGAGGATTCCTCATCAGAATCGCTCCAGGTTTCAGCAACAAAGCCTCTCTCCTTCTTTTTGTTCTTGTAGGAGGATGGCTTGGAGTGCTTCCTGTGCTGATCCTTGTCTTTCTTTTATCTTTGTTCTTTTCCTCTGGACAATCTTGGAAGGATATGTCCAGGCTTCCTACAACCATAGCAGATTATTTCTTTAGAAGGGGTACGATCATACCTTGGTTTATCTTCATACTTTGAAGATTTCTTTCTGAATTCCTTCCTTCCCATCTTGAGAAACCTTTTGGCAAATAATGCCATCAGTTCCTCATTTGACTGGCTGCCTTCAGAAATGTCAGCAGCTTTGAGAGTAAGGGTTTGGTCTTTTCTTGTAGGAGTTGGGGTCTTTGCTTCAGCTTCCCTGGACTTCAGCACTTGCTCAAAAGACTTTAGCTTGCCGAGAAGGGCTTCTATTGAGATTTCATTTGTGCTTCTGGCTTCCTTGATAGGCCAGATCCTCAGATCCCATGTGCTGGGGAAGCACATAAGAATCTTATCATTGACCTCTTTCAATGAAATATCCTTGTCAAGGGTCCTCAGCTCATTGATGATTGAGCTGAGCCTTGTGTACATAGCTTCCACTAATTCAGCATCAGTTTTCTTGACATTCTCATACTGTGAGATAAGGTTGGACCTTCTGTCCTTCCTTTCATCAGCTGAACCAGCTATAATCTGGTTCAGTGTATCCCACATAGCTTTTGCTGAGGAGCAGTCAGCAACCTTCTGGAATACTTCATCAGACATTGTCTGAGCCAGAATGTTCATTGCCTTGGCATCTGCTATCTTTGCCTTTTGGTACTCATCATTATAGTCTGGAGGAGGCACTGCACTCATATCAGATGATGATGAGGCAGTAGCAGCAGCAGGTGCTCTTGGAGGTCCTGTCAAAATAGAAGCAAAGATACTTTCATCAATAGAGTTCATATATAATTTGATCCTTGCCTTCCAGATGCTGAACTTAGCTAAGTTGCATGCTGGAGGTCTGGTGATTGAATAATCCTTGGACTGGGCCATGATAGTGAAAGTGAATATCTATAAACTTTGGTATCTATCAGGATCTTGTGACTTAGGTGTTAGCCTATTCAGTCAGTCAACCTCCCTCTGATACCAATTGAAAGAGAAGGGATAGATACTACTCTAGAGGGGGGGGGGGGTGAATAGAGTAATCAAAAATTACACTAGCAAAGTTGACTTTCTACTCAACTCCCTTGGAGTTAAATGTGGAATGAAAGTTATAGATATTTGAGATTAAACCTTAGAGCCTAACACAAGTGTTGTGCACAAAAAGGCAGCCAACTGTAATTACAGTTAAGGCTTGAAAACCTAAACAGTAACTAACAAACCTAGTTAAGATCTAATCACAGCCACAATGCAAGTAATTAAATAAAGCAATCCAGACGACACAAGGAATTTATAGTGGTTCCCCAAACAACTTGGGTACGTCCACTCTTCTACCAACAAGGTAGGAATCCACTCAGGTTTTTGATCAGGTGCCCTGCCACCAACAAGATCTGCTTCAGGTAGATAGAGAAACCCTTTAGACTTTTGATCAGGTGTCTAAAAACCAACACAGGTTTTTGATCAGGTGCCCTGCCACCAAGGGATACTTTTGAAGGGATTAATAACCCTGTACAGGACGGGGAAAGGAGGTTAAGGTGTCTTCTCTATTTTACAATAGATTAGAGAAGCACAATAACTTGCACTGAGCTAGAAAGCTCTAAAAGAATCAAGGCTCCCCCTGGCTCAAAGAACGTCCAGGTGAAGTCTTGCTTCAGTGCAAAAACACTTCAGAAATTACTGAAGGAAGAACTACAAGAAGATATAAAATAATAAATAAAAATCTTCTAGCAGCTATCTTCTTCTTCTTCTTCAAAAGATCTCTGAGTCAGAACTTCCTGGAAACAGGAGAACTCAGGTTGAAGAAGAGCAGAAGAGCTAACACTTCTCAGTTGAGTGAAGATTGCTGAGAGCAGTAACTTGATCTTGCTGTAAGCTTGCTGAATGAATTTTTATCTGAGAACTAGTTGATTTCTTTCTTCAAAGAAGTCTTTATATATCAGCAGCAGCAACGGCTCTAATTGAGTTTGAATCTTGTCTTTTACTGAACTCTGCAAGCTGGGCTGCAAAAAGCATAAACAAAACAAAATACTGCAGGCAGATATCCTATAAAAGGATAAAGCTTTCTAAGAAGCTGCAAATACTTCTGATGAAATAATATAAGAGAAAGTCACATCAGAAAAGACTCTTTACAGCCAAGGAAGACTTTTTGAGTCTAACGGCTATAAAGGACAGCCTGGCAGAAATCATATCTCAGCTATAAGACAAACAACATTGTCAGAAAAGATTAGCTCATGCATAAAGAATAGAATAGATATTGCATGAAAGATTTATCACTATTTACTCAGATAATTTTTTATAAAATATGCCAAAATAATTATGAAATTAGTCACATCACAGAAGACGACAAAACTATTTAAAACATACAACAAAACGTCGAACGACCCTCGGAGATCGTCGACCGACGCACGGAGATCGTCGACCTATCGAACAGATAGTCGAACGATCCAGATAGTCGAACTATCAAAGAAGATAGTCGAACTACCTCGGCAGATAGTCGACCTATTAGAACAGATAGTCGAGCTATCAGATAGTCGATCTATCCGGACAGATAGTCGAACTACCAAACAAAACAGATAGTCGACCTGAAGCACACAACCTAAGACGCTCCCTGAAGCATCACTGTAGATATTATAGCCGTCTGTACCACATGGCGATGTCAACACAGGCGCCGCGGTCAAAGTACTCTTCAGCTCTTGAAAATCTCGCGCGCACTCCGGCATCCAAATGAACTTCTGATCTTTTCTAGTCAACGTGGTCAGAGGTAAAGCAATCCGTGAGAAGTTTTCCACAAACCATCTGTAGTAGCCCACCAGTCCAAGGAAGCTCCTAACTTCGGCCATTGAAGACATGACTGGACAATCTCGTATGGCACTTATCTTTGCCGGATCGACTGATATGCCCTCTCCACATACCACATGGACAAGAAAAGCCACTGACGATAGCCAGAACTCACATTTTGAGAACTTGGCATACACCTTATTCCTCCGCAGGGTATGCAATACAACCTGCAAATGGTTTGCATGATCATCTCCCGACTGAGAGTACACAAGAATATCATCAATAAACACATTTACAAATAAATCCAAGTACTCTCGAAACGTCTAGTGCATTAGATCCATGAATACAGAAGGTGCATTACATACGACAAACGGCATCACCGTGAATTCATAATGACCGTAGTGTGTCCCAAATGCTTTCTTGGGAATGTCACCTTCCCGAATCCGCAATTGATAATATCCTGATTTCAAATCCAACTTTGAATAGATGGTTGACCCTGCTAGCTGATAAAATAGGTCATCGATCAGTGGAATCGGATATTTGTTCTTTTCCGTCAGCTTATTCAATTCGCGATAGTTAATACATAATCGCAAAATACCGTCTTTATTTTTCAAAAATAGAACAGGCGTGCTCCAAGGTGACATACTTGGGCGTATGTATCCCTGCTCCAACAAATCTTGCAATTGGACTTTAAGTTCAGCCATATCTTTTGGCACGATGTGATATGGTGAGCGGGCCACAGGTTTCACACCTGGCACCAAATCAATGGAGAATTCAATCTCCCGCTAGGGCGGTAACCCAGGAAGATCCTTAAGGAAATACATCGGTAAACTCCGACACAATTGGAACTTCACTTACACTGGCCTTTGGCTCAACAGCCTGAATAAGCATGAAGAATAACTCTGCGCCCTTGCGAACAGCACCGATGACTTTGAGTACAGACAACAAGGTCCATCCTACTCCTCGCATACCAGCGAACTTCGTCTCAAGTTCAGTATTCGGGCCCAGTGTGATCCCCTTTGAGTTGCAATTAATAAAGGCAGGCTGCTCTTAGATCAAGTCCATGCCAAAGATCACATCAAACTCCGATAGCGGTAGCACTGATGCACTCAATCCGAAATACCGATTTCCTATATGCACTTCCACATCGCAAGTCCTATCTACAAGCATAACACAACAATTCGGTAATAACACCTTTACACCATCTGTCATCACGTGACTCGGTACTCCAACACGAGTTACAAAGTCATTAGAAAGAAAAGAATGTGAAGCACCCGTATTAAAAAGGGCTCTCACCGGATTATTCCAAATTAGGACAAAGCCTGCAGCACACACATCATGCACAAGCTACATACAAAATATGTAATCAATACAACAAGCATTATCTAAACTCGTACCTTTGACGACGTCATTTTGCTTGATAGCCTCCTGTTGGCCAAGATTGTAGACTCGGGGCTGCGCCTGGGATGCAGAGGAATCAACCACTATTTTGCCCTTCTCAGCATAAGATGCACCCGCCTTCTTTTCTTCTTTGGGTTGAGCAACCCGACAATCACGGGCTATATGCCCCCACTTTGTCACCGGTAAAGCATGTACGAGACTTCGGCCTCAACGTTGCTCCCGATGCAACCGTCATAAAAGTTTGACCAGAAGTCTTGGACCTCTTGCTCCACTTCTTCTGGTAATACGATTTGCCAGAGCGGGGATCTTTGAACTCGGGCTTTGTCATAGCCAAGTCCTTCCTGCCTTGCACCAGCTTCATGTCCTTCTCCAGCGCACACATCGTATCAACCAAAGCTTGATATCCTTGGTTCACTGAACTAGAAAGCAGGAACCTCAACTCGTCACGCAATCCTTCATAGAACCAATTTGTTTTTCTTTGTTCATCGGCGAAGACTGATCCTGCATACCGTCCCAATCTTATAAATTCATGTAGGTACGCATCAACGCTATTTTCTCCTTGCGTTAACCGCTGGAACTCGTTCTCCATAGCAATGTATTGTGCCGTTGGTAGATGTTTTGCAAAAAACATGTGAGAGAACTCCTCAATCGATACTTTTGTCAATTGCCTGCCCGCCAAATGGTGTAACTCAACCTCATCCCACCATAACCTCGCCTCTCCTTCTAATAAGAAGGTGGCCAAAGTGACCTTTTGAGTTTCCTCCGTCCTGATCGCCATCAAGATACGCTTGACTCGCGATAACCAGTCCTCTGCCTGCGTTGGGGATCCCAGTCCTGTGAACGTAGGCGGATTGAAGCTCATGAATTGCTTCAATTGTCGTTCAGCTGCTCGCGGATCCATAGCCTCAACAGGTTCGGGTCGGACACCAACACGATCTAGCACCACTGCCGGCGGCGCTTGCACGGTCGGCCGAATCATCATAAATAGAGCCTCAACAACTAATCGAACTGTTTCCACAGATGGAGGAGGTGTTGGCACCTCAGCTGGTGCAACACTCTCATCAGAGCGCTGGGGCTCAGATTGCCCAGCACCGCTACGAGTTACCTATAGGTGGACAAGACACACATTAGCGACAATACGCAAGCAATAACAACAAAGTAGGAACGCGTAGATTCCTCAAACAAGTGTATTTGCATTCCTTAGTGGATATTTCAGAGTTCATTGGCGTTACAGCAGTTTGCACAGACACGTGCTCGCCACACCACAAAAGAATTCGACCATGAATACAAAAGGGGAAGACCGAGACAAGCTGATACAAAAATATAATGACTCCACTCGTTAAACAACATATAATAGAAGGTCTGGCTGTAGCCCCACACTATATGCCACAAACATACGGTGAGGTTACAGGTTAATACCACCAACGCATCCTTACTCAGAGCATGCTAGCGGAATAATAAGCAGAAGGCTAAACTCATACAAGGAATATCCACTATATATATTACCAAGGTTATATATACAACCACTCAAACGAGGGATAACAAATACCAAAGTTTGGCCTTAAGGCCTTACAGTTTCTCTTTGTACAGTATGGATTACAGACATCGGCGTGCAAGGCCGACCATACATGAATAAAAGAAAACATGTTTAGCTAGCCTTTAAGGGCTAGCAGCAACAACAACAGCAAGAGTGGCAACAGCAGCAGCAGGGGCATCAGCCCTTCACTTCCCACTCGGCTCTCCAGCAGCTGCACAAGGACAATCCACCCAAAAGGTGGAAAAAAGGCAATGGTCAGCATTCAGCTTACTAATTTATAACAATCCTACCCCTTTCTCGGGGCAGTGGCATTCCTTCCCTGCAGAGCAATACATCAATAGACAGATGTCATACATATTGTGCTCTCACATACAAGCAATCCATCACAACCGTAAGCCACCCGACCCGACTATCTGTTCGCTTAAGCACACTTTTGGGTACACCAGCGAACTGGGATCAACACCATTGAGCATTTAGTCTTGATGGCGCACAGGCCTAAGACTCTCATTATGTTGCTGACGAAAGCCCAATGCCTTGACACTTCCTTGTACAGCCAACATAACGCAGGTACAAATCCACCACCCCCATTTCTCAAATCGCCTTGCCATCACCAAGCACATCGTACTTGCAGCTACAATTAAAGGCCCGGGTCGGCTTCACCTTTCCTGTTTGGCAAGAAGCCTTTTAAGAGCTCGCATCTCATAATAGCCATAATGTCCCCCAAGGACTGGCTTCACAATCCAAAAGGGGAGTCAATGCTGACGACCTTCGCGGTTGCTTGTGCAGGTTCAGCAGAACTCTCTATCTGTACCCAAACTCAACCCAAACCCTACAATTCATGCTGTTCCAGAAAACTAGTCTTTTCAACACAAGCATTACAAGGGTGTTTTCATGGAATTCCTCATTCCAGTACTTCCTACTTCTCTCCTTCACAGACACAACCCATTGACTCTACTAACTACACGAGTATACGCGGAGTATTCTCCGGTGCATAAATGCAACATCACCAATCAAGACCAACCTATCCAAATGGGCTTCACACAACATGCATATCCTGTACTACACATTTCCGGGTCTAGATGCAGACTCAAGCTGGGGATAGTAATTATCACCCACTGGAATCACTCACTTTTTCCACCTTTTGGTGGAGAGGATTCCTTACTCATGCATAAAGGAGGACTTCACATGTCCAAGAAGGAAGATCGTTACCCTTGATGATCTCTTGGGAGCCATCGAAAATCTGGCCGGTTTTAAAGCATCGCAACAGCTTTGGCTCCACAGAACGAGCCTCGGATCTTGAATCGGACCGCGGGAGCAACACCAAAGCCTTGCTCTTCTCCTCCTTCTCGTTCCTCCAAGCACTCCCTTTTTCTCTCTTGATAAGAATGAGAGAAGAGGCCAACCCTCAGCCTTATCACTGCAGGAAAGCACCTGAGCCATTAGATCCAAATAGAAATAATAGGATGGCCAAGATCTGCCCAAAAGTCCAAATTTGACTTGACACAGCCTGTGACACGCCCGTGTCACAGGCCGTGTACCCCAAGCAGTACACGAACCGACTCAAACATGATTAGAAAACGGGTTCTAACACGCCCGTGTCAACTCCTGACACGCCTGTATCAACCAGTACACGACCGTGTGACTTTCCATGTCACACTTACAATACATGACCAAATCACCCAAGAAGAATACGCCTAAGGCACACGCCCGTGTCCTTGGCTGTATGCCCAGCACTCCCTTGTGACACACCCATGTCACAGGCTGTGTTCTACACTCAATGCCATTCCACTCAATGCCACTCAACTTCGCCCAGTATTCACCCGAGCAGGACACGCCCTGGGACATGCTCGTGTCCCAGGCCGTATTTCCTCTCGGCGATCGTCGACCGTGCTGTCTCGAGAACTCGACTCGAAACCCACCGTAAAGGACACGCCCTAGGACACGCCCATGTCCCGGGCCATGTACACTGGACACGCCCGTGTCCCAGGCCGTGTCACCCATCCTGTCCCCATTTTGGGACTTATGGTTTTTGGGGTGTTACACCCTGCCACCACGAGATCAATTTTTCTAAGGGAGATCTAGCAACCCTTTATGCTTTTGATCTAGTGCCCAAAAACAAAGTTAAGTCTTTTGATCAGGACACTTATAAACCAAAAGATATCTTTTGAATGGATTTAAAAACACTGTACACAGTTTAGGAAAATAAACAAAAAGTGGTGATATCTTCTCTGTCAAGATTCTCTGAGAAGACTAGTGGATATTGAAGCAGAAAGCTCCCCCTGATTTGAGTAGATTTTATGATCAGGAGAGGGAGTCCTTTCTTCAGGATGTAGGCCTTCTTGTATCTGAGAGATGAAGACTTTGCACTAGCAGAGATTGAAGATCTAATTTTGTAAGATTCTGTGTTGATATGCAAGTCTCTATGTCATTATATCTAAGTCTGTAACCTTGAGGCAGCAATCTTCTGTACATATATATAGAATGCTGAGAAGAATTCAAACATTTGAATTAATCGATTCTTGAACGTCTGAGAATGGTAACTGCCTTGGAAATTGATTAGCTTTGAACTCGATGATAAATCCATATTTAATGCTGTCTCTAAACGACTATATTCGTTAGAATATTTGGCATTAAATATCAGAGTCATAGCTGTCTGTAAATAATCCTTTAAATTATTCTATCTTGAGAATTTAATCAGCCTGAAATTAAGCCTGAAACGGTTATGCCTTCTATAGATAAAACTGACTAAAGCACTGCAAAGAATTAGTCGAACTCAGCAAGCATTTCGTCGACCTGAGCCTGGAGTTTGTCGAACGGAATCTACTTATTTATCGACCTGAGCTCAGAGTTCGTCGAGCTGAGCTTGACTTTCGTCGAGCTGAGTTTCTGAGTAGAGATCGGAGTTCGTCGACCGGAGCTCAAAGTTCGTCGAGCTAAACTCAGAGTTAAGACTCTGATTCGTCGAACTAAGATCGTCGTTCGTCGAACACATCTTTGCTTTCGTTGAACTGAATTCTGCTGGAATTCTTCTGAGGCAATGACCCTGAAAATAAACCTATGACCCTAGACTATACAAAATGGGTCAAACGAAACATCCTAATAGTAATCCTAGCCAGAATCAATAATAGGGTTTAATAATCTCCTCCTATTTGGGTGAGGATACTATAAAACAAAATCAAAACACAAAGCATTAAATATCTTGCAGAAAAACTTTCAGCAGTTATAAAATAAGTGCTTTGAGAATACAAAAACATAACCATAAAGTTTAAACTTTAATCAAAAACTAAAAGTCCTTTTTAGGAGCAGCTGTAAGAGAATCTGAAGAAGATTTAGTGAAGATTAACTTCCTATTAGGGTCTTCAGCTTGTTTTTGAGTAATCTTTTAATCATGAGATCCAATAATCTTCAAAGATGTGGCTCTGGGTATAATGCTTCTTGATGCAGACTCATGTTTTATTAACATTGAATAAGTTCTTTACCAAGTATTTATCAAGTTCCTTCTTTTCATAAGAGGACATGGTTGAGAACTTGGAGGTGTCCTTTCCTTCTGCATTAGCTTTATTAATCTGAGATAGGGCAATAAGCTCATTAAATCTGGCCATTCTGAAGTTTGGGTCCATTTCTGGATCATATGATGGTGAAGGAGGCTTTTCTTGATTAGATTATTGTTGACTGCTGCTTTGACTTGTCTACTATTGTTTGCTGCTTTTATTTGTGTACTGTTGTTCGCTGCTTTGATTTCCTTAAGTATCAGACATTGAGGGTCTATCTTGTCTGCCCTGAGTTGGACTAGATTAATAATGAGAAGAGGTAGACCTTTGAGAGTGAGAAGCATTTCCTGCTGCACCTGCTGCTGGAGGAGGTAGAGGATGAGGTCTTCTGCTAGACCTTGGAGGTGAATGGTACCTTTTCATTTTCTTCCACCTTTTCTGTTCATTTTTAGAATACCTCATCCAATGTGGATGGTCTGGTGTAAGAGTAATCCCATGCAAAATATAATAGGGGATATTAGCTGTAGAAGAAGGTTGAGGAACAACCTTTGCAGGAGCCTTTTTCTTAAAATTCCTTTTCTTAGAACAAGAATCATCTGATTCTTTATCATCATCAGAATCTTGTGCAGGTTGATCATACAGATCATCCAGCATTTAATCAAATCTTACTGATCTGGAATTGAAGCTATTGGCAGTATATTTACAATATCTGTATCTGCTGCTTGAATATGTACACTGTCATCTTATTTCATATCTTTAAAAAGGATCTCATCAAGATTAGGCATAGGAGTTTCATCCCAAGAATAAGTAGGAGGGGAAGAAACTTGCTCTATAATATCCATATTCTAAATAGCTTCTACAGTCTCAAGGATTGGATTATAACTGGGAGAAACAACTGAAAAACTTGTCCTTAGTTGTTCCAGAACTAAAGAACTAATAGGAGCTGTATAACATACTATAGCATTAGAAGAATGCACAAAAATTGGAACAAGACTATTATGCAGAGTATCAAAATCTGATAATAAAGAGAGCAAGTTGGCTGTGGTATGAATAGAGACATCCCACATAGTAACAACTTCTGGAATTTCTGCAACTGCTTCTTCAATTGAATCTTCAAACATTTCTGAATCTTAATATTGACTGACCACTGCTGCTGCTACTGCTACTAAAACCTATAGAACTAAAACTGCAGATAGAGGAGCTTCTTCATGATACATGTCCCCCTGCCTAGATCCAGGGAGACCTGAATCTAGGCCCCTAGAAGAAGGGACAGTAGAGGAAGAGGATAGCTGAGATGAAAGAGCAGAAATGGAAGCAGCAAGAGGAGCTCTAACTTCATCTATCAGCTGTTTTAGAGTTAGAGTAATGAATTCAATAAGATTTGAGGCAATGGAAGAGAAATCCAAAAACATAAACTCAGAAGAATTCTAAGCAGATGTGGAAGTAGGATTTGGAGTAGAGGAAGATAGGGTGGATCTGTTTGCACAGATTTGATAGATGGTGAAAGCTTGAGGTATATATTGAAGATTGATTATAGGAGGAATGAAATTAGGAATAGTTTCTTCCTGAATAGGGGAGTGAGGTTGATATGGAGATATCTGAATTTGGGATGAATGAGGTGGAGATCGAGGAAGTAGATTGAAATTAGGTAGATTAGAAGGTAAAGTGGATGAGGGTGACTAATGAATTGGTGATAATGGATGAAAGGATGTGGATGGAATATCTTCTGATAAGGTGGTTTGAAGAGTAGAAGGGGACCGAGGACGATAAACATTAACAGGTGGAATTTATGATGGAAGTTGGTCAGATAGAGAAGGTAGTGGAGAATGTTGTGTAGATGGTTGAGGAGAGGTAATAAGAGGAGCAGAAACTTCTGCTGGGGTTGGGAGAGTGGCTGATACAGCCCTTGTGCTTTCATAAGCTATCCTAGATGATTCAACACTTGATGGCTTTGGGATTACCCTCTCCCATCTTCCAAACAAAGTAGAAGTAAGCCTCTTATATGCATTAATAAAAGAGGTTTGAGAGACCAAAAGATTTGGGCACTTGGCCTGTAGGAAAATTCCTAGGATCCTGCCATACCCTCCAGATTTACTGGTAATCTTATTCTTAATAGATTCAAAGAAGATTGATCCCCAGTTTATCATTTTTTGATTAAACAAAGCACTCATTAAGGGAAAGTGGTGCCTGGTTATATAGTCATGGGTAGAGTCCTTGCCCAACAAGACTTTACAATAATGTCTGCTAAAAATTTGTACTCAATAGAAAGTTTTTTCTTTAATAGATGATTAGGGTTTCCTTAGGAGTTACCCAACCTATCTAGCATCTCGTTAAATTCAGAACTGGACAATTCTATGCCATCATCTCCATTAACAAAACCAAAAATTTCAGTCAAAATTTCAGGAGATAAAGGAACTTGGTTTCCTGAGATTGATCCTATAATAACTGGGTTATCTTTAATATTTGTTGTATACATCCATTCCTTGATCTCATCCATTGGGAGTTTGATCCTTGTGTGTTGGATCCCTAGTTGGATTTGGGCTAGGTTCACTATAGTCCTAGAGTGTAGGCAAAGTCATTAAGTTCAACCTTCTTGGACCAGCCAACAGAGGATCTCAAAAGACTCAGACTTAGAAGTTTTCATAGAATAGTTTGATCAGTTCGAAATTCTTAGAACTCAGCTCGATGATCGTCGATCTCAGATCGACGAACTCAGAGTTATTTCTCTGAGCTCGATGATATTCGAGCTCAGGTCGACGATTAGTTTTCTTCAAACAGGTTCTCAGCTCGACGAACTCAGAGTGCAGTTTGGCAAGCCATTCTCAGTACGCAGTTCGTAGAGCTCAGGTCGACGAACTGGAATTCTTAGGTTGACGATCTTGGATCTCAGGTCGACAAATTCTATTCAGTGATCGAAGATATTAGTCCAATTCCAGAATGAGAAGTTTTCTTCCTTCTGTTCCTTTATTTCTATATTAATAGCAGTATTATTTCTGAGTAATTAATGCTTATATTCCTCTGAATATAGTCGTTATTGCCAGCATTAATTATGATATTCATCAAGATATTTACCTGCTTATTTTATTATGGAACAGCTGGGGAAACTCATTTATGATATATTCCAGCCGTTTGTATTCTCTAGATCAGCCAACAATTAAGGCAGTAATTCAAATTTCAAAGGAGAAATTATTGACTGAGAATATAAAAAGATATTTTTTTTTCTTTTAGACAATAGACAACAGGAACCACCAAAACTTATAGAAAAAATATACAGCACTGAGATAGACTAATCTTTCAGAACTCTCTCTCACATTGCAGAAAATTCTCTGTGTTTAACCTTGTCAAGTCTGAAGTCAGAAGAAGAACAATCATCACAATCAAGAGTCTTCTTCAAGCTTTACTTCCAGAAAAATTCAGGACAACAAAGATCTATTCAGTCAAAAAAGTTCCCGGACTGCTTTCAGATAAGGATGAAGACCTACACCCTGAAGTAAAGCTCCAGTTTTCCTGAATCATCAACATATCAAGGGGAGCTTTGTCAACATCAAAGATCCACTAGTCTTCTCTGTTGATTACAGAAAGAGAAGTCACCATCACCTCCTCTCACCTATTGTAAAAGGGTTTAAACTCCCTTCAAAAGTTAGCTTTTGTTTGTCAAGTCTCTTGATCAAAAGACTTGGTTTTGTTTTCTGGCACCTGATCAAAACCCTAAAGGGTTACAATATCTCCCTGCAAATAGATATTGTGGTGGAAGTCACCTGATCAAAACCTGCTATTTGATTCCTACCATGGTGGTAGAAGATTGGATGTACCCAAGTTTAGGGGAACCACTATAAAATCTTCTTGTGTTGTTGGTTGCTCATTTTCTATTTTTGTTCTTATTGTGGCTATAATAGTTAGAATAGCTTAGCTTGTTTTCCTTCTATTATTATATTTGGTATCACTTATTTTCACTCTGATATATAAATCTAAAAAACAGCCAAGAATTTTTAAATACTCTATTCACCCCTGTAACGACCCGCATTTCCTCCACAATAAAATTATATCGAAGTACGAGAAAATGCGTGTCGTGATGCCACGTTGTGCAGGGGATAACTGCACACGCTCAGGCAAAACCCCAAACTCGACACCTTTGGAGAAAATCATACTTTAATATGAAAGAAAACTAGTTAAGTTTGATGGTCGTATCCCTCGGCACAGTGGATCAACTAGTCCATAATTAAAAATATATCTATACGCAACGGAAGATACTTTGGTTAGCTTTTACGTTACTTTGGAAAATAGTACTTTAGGTTTAGAAATATGACATGTATGAAGTACATATAGTAAGGCTTTTACGAGTTAAAATACCTAACATGCATCCTAACATAAATTATTCCCAGAGAGAAGGTAAACAACCTCCAAATAAGCAAAAATAGTAGTTTAAGTCACATACTTAGCATCACAAGGAAACCCACCATTGGGCGTCAACAACCTAACACGAACTCACTGGTGAGTATGCATGTCTATACAGAAAGGAAGAAAACAATTACCTCACAAACTGAGGAAGGGGAATCTCAATAGCTCAGGAGATCACAGCACGCCCCCAAAAGAAAACTAGCCGCTCAACCGGCTACTGCCCTGAACCTGAGGCATTCAAATAAAGAACACCTCAGCAAGAATACAATCAAATAGAAATAGAGCATTAGGTCATAAGCAAATCAAAAGATGGGGTTTACCAAACCCTGCAACAGAATTCTATCAAATTTAGTACAAGGAAATAAACAAGACAACAAAAAAAGAAGCACTCTCCATGGAATAATCAACACGCACCAAGTGCGAGAAATTAGCAGCATGCCCTGCTAAAAGGAATACTTGTAGCAGCAATAAGGCAAACATATGCCAAACATAGCCATTTAGAAAAGGAAAGGAACTAACGGTCCTAACTTGTGAATTAATAGCAGTTGTAAAACCTTGTGTCCGGGTTGGTAGCCAAAAGTAGCCCACTTCCAAACAACCATACCCAAAAACTCTCCATGGTGAAAACAACATGTGGCAGCTCCAAGGTCCATACACACCTAACCAAACCAGCCCAAACTGGGACCTAATAGGTGGTGGACAAAGCTCAGCACACATAAATCACCCCCTCACCGAGCCACCAGAAAACCACCTATCATAATCCACGATTCGGAATCCAAAAACTACCCGAAAACACAACACCAGACCGAAATAAAACCCACACTATCTAACTCGGGAGAAAAAACACCAGCCTAAGGAAAAAGCGTCGAGTCCACTCGACGCCGCATTGAGAGTGTACTACAAACTCAATGCCAAACACTAAGCAGAGAAGGCATCGAGTCCACTTGACGCCGCGTTGAGTGAGTACCTTTCACTCAACGCCAAAATCTAAGCAAGGAAGGCGTCGCGCCTACTCGACGCCGCGTTTAGTGAGCTCCACTCACTCAACGCCAAAATACTTAGCTGCAAAAACTCTAACTAGACGATGGCGTTGAGAGAGTTTAACTCACTCAATGCCAAAATACTTAGAGAAAAGTCTTCTGGCTAGATGGCGTTGAGTGAGTTCAGCTCACTCAACGCCAAATGACTTAAAAAAACTGTCTGGACAATGGCGTTGAGTGAGTGCACCTCACTCAACGCCAAAAGTAGACGGCGTTGAGTGAGCTATACTCACTCAATGCCAAAATACTTTGGAAAAATATCTCTGGACAATGGCGTTGAGTGAGTGCACCTCACTCAATGCCAAAAGAAGATGGCGTTGAGTGAGCTCCACTCACTCAACGCCAAATGACTTAGAAAAACTTTCTCTAGGCAATGGCGTTGAGTGAGTGCACCTGACTCAATGCCAAAGGCAGACAAAGTTGAGTGAGCTCCACTCACTCAATGCCAAAAGACTTAGAATGATTCTCTAACAAGATGGCATTGAGTGAGTACAGCTCACTCAATGCCAAAGGCCGACGGCGTTGAGTGAGCTCCACTCACTCAACGCTTTTAGACTTAGCTTCCAAAGCAAATAGCCAGGGGTTGAGTGTGTCCACCACACTCAATGCTTTTGTACTTTACCTACAGACCACTCAATGCCTGCTAACCCGAGAGCTGATACTGAACTAAAAAAATTATAAACTCCTCTTTCTACCCCTTTTACCCGGCTACAACTAACTATTAAGCTGGGCTAAACTTAGTAAACTACATTCCTACCTCCAGCCTCTACCTGGATACAAAATCAGCAATACCTCGACACAAAATCAGCAATAAGGAGAGAGAAAAAGATGAAATCTGGGCAAGATAAATAGTGATTTGGCTCAGGTCAAAGGATGGAACAATCCTAGCTTATAGGAGAGCAATTTAACCTGCTGCACACTAACAACCAGGAAAATATAACATGAGAATGAATAGCTTGGCAAGGGCAAAGAGCAACACTTGCCTCTACCTCCAAGAAACATCAACGGCCCTTCCAAAATCAAGCACCAGCGGCAATATCAGCCACAAAATAGCAAACCTGAAGCTTAAAGAGGGAAAAAACTGAGCAACCCGAAAGACCCTTGCTTTGAAAAAAGCCCTAGAGCAAGCAAAACTTACCTAGGAAGGAAGATTTGAGTGAGAGCAGTCCAAATCTGCCCTTACCCGAGAAAACTGAGCTCTACACCTCCAGAAATCGCTGACCAAAGCTCCAGAATTTCTGCCGCCCGAAACCTTCTGCTGGAAGCTTTTTGCCCACTCTTTTTGGGGAAGATGAAGGAGATAAGACTAAGATATGCTATATTCTATTATATCCAGCCACCCAGCTAATAAACTAATACTATATCCATCCACTAGCTAGTATATTATTATTATACAAGTACTAGTCGGCAACTTATAGCTATAAAATATTAATATCCATACTATGCAACCACTAAAATAAGCAGCCACTCTAGCTATAATATACTTATATATCGTAAGATATAAAAGTCCTGCCTCTAAAAGAATAATCTAATATTATAACACTATATTAATTAATCAAATAACACGTCAAAACGACGTGAAAATCCAACTATCTCGGAATTTAACAAAATTCACACTGTAGCTAAATACCTACGCTACGAATCCAGTGGCGAAGTCAGAATCGTCATCTGACAAACAAAACTCGGGCTAACACTTCCTGAACCCAAACTAACAGACCGAAACATCTCAAAAACGGGACTACGGTGGTTTCCATCTGGTCCAACACAACCCAACAGCCCAAAAACAAGACCCAAACATGCTCGGGTGTAATGATTCACGAAACTAAGCCAACCAAACCAAACCACATATCCCAAATACCCATAAAACCCAAACTCAACAAATTCAGCAGAAACCCGGCGATTCTAACTTGACAAATTTTAGCCTTTAGAGATACATGACAAATCGGTGAAATGACATGAGTCTAAGGGAAAAGCATTGAGTGCAGTCAATGCACTCGACACCATAATTCAGAACACTCAATGCTTAAACACAACAGCAAGAACAGACGAAGGCGTTGAGTGAGTTCAGCTCACTCAACGCTTTTTCTATTTAGATGCCAAAATTCGATGATGGCATTGAGTGAGTTCATCTCAGTCAACGTTGTCAATGCTTTAACACTTAGACTGCAGAGTTAAAGCGACGACATTGAGTGAGTTCAGCTCACTCAACGCTGTCAACCGTTTTCTTGGCCACCAACCCTCTCTATCTCCCCTCCCCCTCTTAGTGGATCGACCACCTTCCCCCATCACCCTCTCCCAAAGAAAACCTCCAACAAAGCAACCATTCAACCCACCTCCATGAAGAAATCGTCCAAGACAAAGATTTCCTTTGAGGATTCCAACTCCGGCGTGACGCGACGAAGGCGGATAAGTTTCTCTCCAACCTGTGTGACTCCGGCGGAGCCATTGAAAAACGATCCAAGTAGATACATCAAAATCATCCATTCTGATAGGGTAGCGAATCCTTTCTACTGATTGTGTGTTTCTCTTCCTAGATTAATCAAGTGGTGCTAGATTCTTAGCGTTGAATTTTTGATAGCAATAAAAATTATATCATGGTGATCATTCAATTGCTTTTGTTGTCCCTCTTAATTTCCTTTAATTTCGAGAAAGGCTTGCCGAACCTTCATTTTCTTTTGTTGGGAAAGATTTACCATTTCCGAATCATATTTTATTTGGTAGATCTCTTTTGGTACAACACTGCTCGTTCGGACCGGGTAGGTCCTTTTAGCCGAAAAGAATATTAGTCTATCGCCTCTATTCGATCCTAATCGGTTTGGCTACGTGTACGCTAGCATACAATTGATAGAATAAATTAACGTGGTGTCACGTAAAGTGATTGTGCGAATATAGGATTTGGATTATGGAGAGGTATTTGTGCTAGTCCGTAGACCTATTCATTGTCAAACGTGTGAGCCTTCATCAAAGAGATTGAGAAGTGTTTAACACAATCCCTAATCTCTCAGTTAATTTCTGTTCTAGATATCTAATATGTTTTTATTTTTCTTCTACAACCTTGGTCTGACACTCAAGACTTTTCTTGAGTTCAGACACCTCATGACTTTTCTATAAAACTTAATGGATTTATTGTTATAAAGAGTTTTATAGGGCTTGAGGACTTCGATCTCCTTTGCTTGCCTTTTGGCAAGATTTCTGCTCTTCTTTAGAGCATCTAGGAGCAGTCCATACTTCTTATCAATTGATTGACATCTGTCTCAGATTCTGAGCAATCTTTATCACAGGATGAAGATGCACCAGTATCTGGAATTGATTCATAGTAAGAGGAAGATGAAGAATTGGAGAGAGGATGTATCTCGAATGATTTTGTATGTACCTCACTTATTTCTTCTTCAGTTATTGCCATCAGCCCTTGGCATCCACAATCTTCTTCATCCTCCTTATGTCACTATCAGAGTGCGATAGAGGGGCCCTTATTCCTATCCTGACAAAAGGATATTCCTATTCTTCTTCTATTTCTTCAACAATAGAGATCAGCCATATATAGGCTTCTTCTTCATCATCTTCTGATTCTGAGGAGGAAGAATATGTCTAGGTTTTCTCCTTCTTTGCCACAAAGGACTTCTCCTTCTTCCTGTCCTTGTGGTGATGGTGATGCTTCTTCTTCTTCTCATCTACTTTCTTGTTCCAGACTGGGCAGTCAACAATGACATGTCCAGCATTGCTACAAAAATAATAGATAACATTAAATGAAATCTGTTTACTAGATTTAGGGGCATACCTTTCCTTCTTGGAGGACTTCCTGTGATGAGATGATGAAGAGGGTCTGCTCTCCCAGTGCTTCTTCTTCATGAACTTCTGGAGTTTCCTAGAGAAGGTTGCAAACTCTTCATCAGACAAGTGGTTGTTTGAGGAACTTGTCCCAGACAATTCTTGAGCTGGACTCAGCTTATCTCCTTGGTGGAGAAGGAGTCTTTCTTCTGCTCCTTCTTGGAGCTTCAGCCTTGATGGCCACTATCTTATCCTTGGTCTTGGATTGAATCCCCTTCTCCTATTCTTGTCTAGCAGCTAGCTGCATTTCATAGGAAAGCAGCTTTCCATAGAGAATTTGTGGAGGAGTGCCTTCCAACATAGCCATTTCCCTAATGGCACAAATCTTGGTGTCCCAATATCTAGTGAGAGATCTAAAGAACTTGTCATTCAGCTCATAGTTGCTGAAGACCCTACCATAGTTTCTTAGTTCATTAAATATCATAAAGAACCTCTCAAAGCAGTCATCTACTTTTTCAGATTTGCTTTGTATGAAAGCCTAATATTCTTGGTTGAGCATGGACTTTCTTGTTGGAACGGTGGTTTTACATTCCTTTTGTTTGAGAATATCAACTTCCAGGTTGTATTTGATCATATTGTATGTTGATAGAGTGTGCAGGTTAATAGGTGCAAGCAATGAAAAAGGCATATATGAAAGCTACTGCCCAGCATTAGTACTTACTGCACTGCGCTAGCCCACTCAATGTCGCGTTGAGAGCGTTGATACAAAAAGCGTTGAGTGCATCAATACGATGGCTTTGAGTGAAGGCAACCGCCCGGCTATAGTACTACCGCATGCGCAAACTTAATGATTTATTTGGACCAAGCGCTCTGGATGGTTTCGGTGGTAGCTCTACCGCGCCGAGCACTACCGCCAGGCAACTGTATTATCGCAGGCAGTAACTGAACGATTTATTTTGTCCTAGCGCTCTGGAAGATTTCGGTGGTAACACCTACCGCGCGGCGCTATCCTTGTCAAACAGTTGTAGCCTTTTCAGGAACGTCGCATCCTATGTTACCGCGCGGCGGAAGGTCCTACCGTGCGGCGCTAGTTCAAATGAAAAGGCATAATATCGTTTCGAAGATTATTTTCCAGATTTGGAGAACACCTGGCACAACAAGCGCGCGAAACTACCGCAGGCGCTAATCTTACCGCCGGCGGTACCCTGCTTTCATAAAGACGTATAAAGCCGCTGTGTTGTAACACCCCAGAATCTCAAAATATGTTTGTACACAGTTTTGAGTAGTAGGCTATTAGACACGGCCTGGGACACGGGCGTGTCCCAGGGCGTGTCGGGGGTACACGGCCTGGGACACGGGCGTGTCCCAGGGCGTGTTCAGCTTAGTCGACGATTTAGAGTCGACGATCGTCGAGCCTGGGACACGGCCTTCGACACGGGCGTGTCCCAAGGCGTGTTCAAATTAAATTTCGAATTTGGCCTATTCGAGTCAGAGCCGTAGACGGCCTTGAATACGGCCTTGAACACGGGCGTGTCAGGCTGGACACGGGCGTGTCAGCTGCCGTGTTTTGACCCGTGTACTAGTTTTGGAAATCGGTGAGTGCCGTGTAGCAGGAGACACGGGCGTGTCTCAAGAATGACACGGGCGTGTCAGGTTCGACACGGGCGTGTCGATGCCCGTGTTGTTCAGTCGGTTCGAAACCGCGTGTGCCGCTTAAGGGTACACGGCCTGTGACACGGGCGTGTCACAGGCCGTGTCAGCCAAAAATTGGGTTTTTTGGGCAGATCTCGGCCGTTCGTTTCCTTCTATTTGGATCTTGTGGTCCAAAGCATTTCCAGCCGCTTTAAGGCCGTGGATTGAGATGAAATCTCATTTCCACTTAGCCTTTCTCTCTCTAAAGAGAAGAAAGAGAGGAGAGCTTGGAGGAGGAGGAGGAGGAGCTTTCCGGCCGCCGGTGGAGCTTCGTCGAGCCGAATAGAGAGCCGAGTGCAGCGTTGCGGAGGCAAGGCCGCTGCGGTGATTTCCATCCGGCTAGTTCTTCTATGGCGCCGAAGCGATCGTCAAGGGTAACGATCTTTCTTCCTTGGGCAGGTGAAGCCCTTTGTTTTGCATGTGCATGGGATCCTCCATCAAGAGATGGAAACGCGTAAGTGATTCCAGCAGTTGAGTCTGCATCTAGAGCCGGAAATATGTAGTACGGCATAGGCATGCTGTGTGAAGCCCATCCAGACGTATGTCGGGATTGGTGATGTTTGTATTGCGAACCGGAGAAGACTCCGTGTATTCATCGTTTAGCCTGCGGAGATGGTGAGGACGATGTGCTTGGTGTACAGGATGCTTTGCATAGCTCCTTTGGTTGCATGCTTGCTAAGAGCTGGAGGATGGAGTGCGGACACCTCTGAGTGGGTGGGCGCGGGAGGTCTTCAACAGGGGTTTGGAGGCTTATGCCCACTCCACCAAGTGGCGATGTTATGATCGGATGAGCGGTCGATTGGTAGCAAAGCAGCAGGGCGAATTCCCTAGGCTTGTTACACTACGTGGGTAGGTCGACTGGTAGTGCTCTGAGTGAGACGGGTGCGTGAGGTCTTCAACAGGGGTTTGGAGGCTTATGCCCGCCTACCAAGTACAAACCATAAAGGTGCCCTGAGTGCACGGAGCGCCTGGCATTGAGGCCGGCGTTTGTGATGTTGTGTGTATGTTATATATATGTTGAAATTGCTATACATGCAGGGAAGGAACCACTACCCCGGGTAAGGGGTGGGGTCGTTATAATTGGTCAGCTGAATGCTGACCGTTGCTTTGTTTATCACCCATGGGGTGGACGTCCATATGCAGGTGTTGCGGGCTGATTGGATTGAGCGGGCAAAAGCCCATGCTGCTGGTAGGCCCTTGAAGGCCGTGCGAAGTGTTGGATTTCATGTGTGGCCGGCCTGCGTGCCGATGTATGAAATTATATGTATTGTAAAGAGTAACTTGTAAGGCCTTAAGGCCGTGTGCGGTGTGGTCTTGTAAACATTCCTGGTCTTTTATATAAATGGGATATTTATATATTAGTGGACATTCATTGTTATGAGTTCTTGCACTTAATAAGCTTCCGCTAGAATGCTCTGAGTTAGGACTCGTTTGGTTTGGTATTATCCGGTGACCTCACCGTCTGTTTGTAGCATATAGTGTGGGGCCCCGGCCGGACCTTCTACGTTACATTTTGGTATCAGAGGGAGGTTTCGATCCTCCGACCTGTGGGTTATGGGCTCAGCTTTTGTCGGTCTTCCTCTTTCGAATTCGTGGTCGAATTCTTTTGTGGGGTGGCGAGCACGTGTTTGTGCGACCTGCTGTAATGCTAATGAACTCTGGAATGTCCACTAAGGAATGTGTGTGTGTGTCTATTCGGTGAGTTTGCCGTATTACCATGGAAAGTAATGCTATCTTGTTCACCTATAGGTGACGAGGAGTGGAGCTGGGCAGTCGGAGCCCCAGTGTTCGGATGAGAGTGCGGCACCACCTGAGGTGCCTACACCTCCCCCTTCTGCGGAAACGGTGCGATTAGTTACGGAGGTGATCTTTGCTATGCTTCAGGCACAACCTTTTGTGCAAGCGAGGCCCGCTGTGGCGCCAGTGCAGGTTGGTGCGAGGCAAGAGCATGTTGAGGTTGGTGCGAGGCAAGAGCATGTTGAGGTTCCGGTTGCTGTGCAAGCAGCGGACGAGCAACTTAAGCACTTTATGGAGTTTAATCCGCCTACGTTTGTCGGAGCAACGTCTCCAACAGAGGCCGAGGATTGGCTCTCTAGAGTGAAAAGAATCCTGGCTGCGCTCAGGATTAGTGAGGGGCAGAAAGTCCCGTTAGCCACTTTCCTCCTGGAAGGAGAGGCGAGGCTTTGGTGGGATGAGATCGAGTTGCACCAGTTGGGAGGTAGAGATCTGGGCGACATATCGATGGATGAATTCTCTAGATTATTTTGGGCGAAATACTTGCCAATGGCGCAGAGAATTGCAATGGAAAATGAATTTCAACGTCTGGTACAGGGTGATAAGACCGTGGACGATTACCTGCATGAGTTTACCAAGCTCGGTCGTTATGCGGGGTCGACGTTTGCGGACCAGGCGCGGAAGACGAATAGGTTCTATGAAGGGCTGCGTGATGAGCTGAGGTTGGCTCTCCCAAGTTCAGTGAACCAAGGATTCCAAGCATTGGTGCATACCGCTAGTGCGCTAGAGAAGGATTTGAAGCGGGTACGGGAGAAGAAGAACGTAGCGGTGGAAAAGTCTGACGTCAAAGTTCCGCCATCAGAGCAATCAGATTTCAGGAAATGTGATAAGAAGTGGTTCAGGCCTGCTGAATAAACTTCTTCAGATGTTGCGGGAGCAACGTTTGGGCAAGAACGGGTTGAGCCGCGTACATGTTTCATTTGTGGGAAGCCAGGGCATATCGCGCGATTTTGCTGGAATGGTGTGTCTAGGGGTGAAAGAAAGGCAGGTGCGTCCTATGACGAGAAGGGTAAAGCTGTGGCAGAGTCGTCTGCATCGCGGGCGCAACCGCGAATATACACTCTTGAGATGCAGGAGCCGCAAAGCTCAAATCAAGCAGAACAACAAATCCGTGCTTTGGACTTAATGGAGGCCGCTAAACGGATTCTGCGAGATGCGGAGAAGCCGAAATAAAGTGGAATGTGCACTTTATTACGTTGCCTATTGTATGTGTGTATGTATGTATTTCTGTTTGTGACAAACAGTTGTGGTGGTACGATTCCATGGGGCGAGACAAGCTGTGGCCTCTGAACTCAAAACCTGGATCGTTTTGGTTTGTATCGCAACAGCGTGGTTGTGTTGATACTTGTGCGTTGCGCTAAATTTCGGGACGAAATTTCTATAAGGAGGGGAGGGTTGTAACACCCCAGAATCTCAAAATATGTTTGTACACAGTTTTGAGTAGCAGGCTGTTAGACACGGCCTGGGACACGGGCGTGTCCCAGGGCGTGTCGGGGGTACACGGCCTGGGACACGGGCGTGTCCCAGGGCGTGTTCAGCTTAGTCGACGATTTAGAGTCGACGATCGTCGAGCCTGGGACACGGCCTTCGACACGGGCGTGTCCCAGGGCATGTTCGAATTAAATTTCGAATTTGGCCTATTCGAGTCAGAGCCGTACACGGCCTTGAACACGGCCTTGAACACGGGCGTGTCAGGCTGGACACGGGCGTGTCAGCTGCCGTGTTTTGACCCGTGTACTGGTTTTGGAAATCGGTGAGTGCCGTGTAGCAGGAGACACGGGCGTGTCTCAAGAATGACACGGGCGTGTCAGGTTCGACACGGGCGTGTCGATGCCCGTGTTGTTCAGTCGGTTCGAAACCGCGTGTGCCGCTTAAGGGTACACGGCCTGTGACACGGGCGTGTCACAGGCCGTGTCAGCCAAAAATTGGGTTTTTTGGGCAGATCTCGGCCGTTCGTTTCCTTCTATTTGGATCTTGTGGTCCAAAGCATTTCCAGCCGCTTTAAGGCCGTGGATTGAGATGAAATCTCATTTCCACTTAGCCTTTCTCTCTCTAAAGAGAAGAAAGAGAGGAGAGCTTGGAGGAGGAGGAGGAGGAGCTTTCCGGCCGCCGGTGGAGCTTCGTCGAGCCGAATAGAGAGCCGAGTGCAGCGTTGCGGAGGCAAGGCCGCTGCGGTGATTTCCATCCGGCTAGTTCTTCTATGGCGCTGAAGCGATCGTCAAGGGTAACGATCTTTCTTCCTTGGGCAGGTGAAGCCCTTTGTTTTGCATGTGCATGGGATCCTCCATCAAGAGATGGAAACGCGTAAGTGATTCCAGCAGTTGAGTCTGCATCTAGAGCCGGAAATATATAGTACGGCATAGGCATGCTGTGTGAAGCCCATCCAGACGTATGTCGGGATTGGTGATGTTTGTATTGCGAACCGGAGAAGACTCCGTGTATTCATCGTTTAGCCTGCGGAGATGGTGAGGACGATGTGCTTGGTGTACAGGATGCTTTGCATAGCTCCTTTGGTTGCATGCTTGCTAAGAGCTGGAGGATGGAGTGCGGACACCTCTGAGTGGGTGGGCGCGGGAGGTCTTCAACAGGGGTTTGGAGGCTTATGCCCACTTCACCAAGTGGCGATGTTATGATCGGATGAGCGGTCGATTGGTAGCAAAGCAGCAGGGCGAATTCCCTAGGCTTGTTATACTACGTGGGTAGGTCGACTGGTAGTGCTCACGGGTTTTGGGGTGGTGCGTACCTCTGAGTGAGACGGGTGCGTGAGGTCTTCAACAGGGGTTTGGAGGCTTATGCCCGCCTACCAAGTACAAACCATAAAGGTGCCCTGAGTGCACGGAGCGCGTGGCATTGAGGCCGGCGTTTGTGATGTTGTGTGTATGTTATATATATGTTGAAATTGCTATACATGCAGGGAAGGAACCACTACCCCGGGTAAGGGGTGGGGTCGTTATAATTGGTCAGCTGAATGCTGACCGTTGCTTTGTTTATCACCCATGGGGTGGACGTCCATATGCAGGTGTTGCGGGCTGATTGGATTGAGCGGGCAAAAGCCCATGCTGCTGGTAGGCCCTTGAAGGCCGTGCGAAGTGTTGGATTTCATGTGTGGCCGGCCTGCGTGCCGATGTATGAAATTATATGTATTGTAAAGAATAACTTGTAAGGCCTTAAGGCCGTGTGCGGTGTGGTCTTGTAAACATTCCTGGTCTTTTATATAAATGAGATATTTATATATTAGTGGACATTCATTGTTATGAGTTCTTGCACTTAATAAGCTTCCGCTAGAATGCTCTGAGTTAGGACTCGTTTGGTTTGGTATTATCCGGTGACCTCACCGTCTGTTTGTGGCATATAGTGTGGGGCCCCGGCCGGACCTTCTACTATACGTCATTTAACGGATGGGGTCGTTACATGTGTTGCCTGTTGTCATGGCGACTCCCAGACGGATTTTGACGAAGGGTTTCAGAAATCCATATTTCGGCGGCCTCCTTGTACCCGTCTCCTCTTGTCTTTGTCAAAGTTGAAGGAAGCCTTCTCCCTCACATTTGTGAACCAAAAACTCCGGCAATCCAGAATCTTCATCGACCACTGAGAAACGACCGGTTGCTCACCAACGAAGATCTCAAGCACCGGCCATAGATCGCGTACTAGAGAAGTCATCAAGAGGGAGAACTTCATTTTCTTATCGTCTTTAATTTTAAACTTTGTACTCTCTTTCTATTTTCTGTTTAGTTTTTGGAGAGCAAAATTGACCGGCGAGGGTCGTCGAAATCCAGGCAGGATTCCGCGGTAAATCGTCTCAGGAGTTGGGATGTCTAGATCAGAGTATCTAGTTGGGCTCTAAGACCCTTCCTTGTGTGGAGGTGAAGAGTTGGCTCTGAGACCCTTCCTTGTGTGGAGGTGAAGAGTGGGCTCTAATACCCTTCCTTGTGTGGAGGTGCAGAGTTGGCTTTGCGACCCTTTCTTGTGTGGAGGTGAAGAGTGGGATCTAAGACCCTTCCTTATGTGGAGGTGAAAAGTGGACTCTAAGACCCTTCCTTGTGTGGAGGTGAAGAGCGGCTTGAAGTCCTTTCTCGGAAGAAAAGTGAGAGAGCCAACCGGTCCGGTTAGTGGGTCGGTATACAAAATCCAAGAGTTTTTCATTCTCATCGTCTCCGATCTTCGACGCCATGGATATCAAATGTTGATGTAAACTATTTATGAACTATATTTCATTATTATTTTAACGCAATGAGATTACTTTCTTATGTTATTGTTGTTAGTGCGTGAAATTTAGTAAAATTTTATTAAACGTTGTAAAACCTAATTCACCCCCTATAAGGTTGGCCACTAGATCCAACAAGTGGTATCAGAGCGAGGTTTCTGCAAAAAGGCCTAACATCCTGAAGTAATATGACTAACATTGTGAACGCATTGTCACAACCCGCATTTTCTCCGAATTAAGAATTATCAGAGTAAGAGAAAACACGCGTCATGATGCCACGTCAAGCAGGGGATAACTGCTGACGCTCAGGCAAAACTAACTACCAACTTAATGAAAGAAAATCATGTGATTAATGATTAGAAAATCAGTTATATTTTAGAGACCGTATCCCTCGGCTCAGTGGATCACCTAGTCCACAAAAGAAAAACTATATTTATACGCTGCGGAAAAATACTTTATTTAGGTTTAACATCCTAAGGAGCGCATAAGGGTTCCAAGAGAACCACTCATGCTATGCAAGACCCTACATTTAATTTATATAATATATAAGAAAGCGGTCTTTATACGTGATTTGAAAAATAGTGAATACGTCTTATAAAACATGCTGATCATGAGCTTTATTTATAATAATAATTATAGTTTAAAAATAACTAGCAACCTAGCATAAAACCTTCTCAGAGCAAGTAGACTATCTCCAGAAAATGGTAGCAGCAATAGTATATATCTAGTACAAGGTAAAAACTACCAGTGGGCGCCAACAACCTGACACGAACCCACTAGGACAAATATATGTCTGTAAGAAAGTACTGAAAACAACCTTACTAACAAGGTAAACAGAACTCCAAAGTCCGGGAGTCCACCAACAACACCACCTCCAACTAGCCACCAGACTGGCTACGGCTCAGAACCTGGGGTATTCCAAAAAAAAAAACAGAATACCTCAGCAAGCTAAACAAAGTAAAACTGCATGAAAGAGTCAACCAAAAGGGGAAAAGTACCAGAAAAACATGCAGTAGAAAGAGTCACAACTGTCCAAAACAGGACCACAATAAATGCACAACGTGCAAAGAAACAGCAACGACCCAGCCCAGGAACCACATCCTGCAGGGCCTACTAGGCTGCCAAGAGCCTGAATGCTGCATACTACCAAAGAAGAAACTTCTAACACCCTAAACTGTGGGAAGTGATAGTAGCAAAAACAACAACGAGGAACCGGATCGAAGGCAAACGCAGTCCCCCAATCCACCATGTCCAAGTCAAAAGCTCGAGGGTCAACACGTGAAAACACAAGGGACCTTCCACCCGACATGCCCAGCCCGTACCTGGAGCAAGAAAAACATGGGTGGCTTTGGCTATATCACACAACTCCACCCCCATAAAGAGCTACAACCACCACTACTAACCACGACCCACGATTCGGCCTCTAGGAAAATAAAGAAAACGGCCGACAAGGAAGACCCAGAAATACAACTGGAAATCCACTCGGAAACGAAAGACAAGGTAAAGGAAGAGTGTTGAAATAATCCAACACGACTAGGTGTTGAGTGAAACTCACTCAGTGCCTACCTAAACTTTGGCGTTGAGTGAGCTAGCCTCACTCGCCGCCAAAATAAAGTCACTACCCACAAACCCGCTAAAGAATACGGAGCTCGACGATAGTCGAACGACCAAGGCAGAAGATCCAGAACTCGAGTAGTTGCCTGTCACTTGAGTATTTAAACTCCCGCACTCGAAACCAGCTAAATTCGCCTAGCAAAAGAAAGTATACAGAGCGCACGATCAGTGACGCACGATCAGTGGTCGTGCGCACTCATCGGCTGATGATCGTGCGAAGCGAACCTGGAAAACCTGAGAAAACTTAGCGTCAGCGCATGATCAGTGACGCACGATCAGTGGTCGTGTGCACTGCTTGCCAGCGCTCGTGCGATCTACGAGACAGAACTTTGGAAACTGAAAGTTATACGCGCACGACCAGAGGCACACGACCAGTGGTCGTGTGCCCTAACGGTTAATGACCGTGCGCGGCTAACCTGTACCGTTTGGAATTTCCCGAACGACACCGGAACGCGCACACGACCCACGCAACTGCAGTAGCAGCAGGAAACTACCAACGTCGCGCACCACTACTATACAAACTATGCCTAATCATTCAGGTAATACCTTAACGAAAATCGGCAACCACACCCCCTCCTAACTCTCCCTCTCGGCTATACCCGAACCAGAGCAACAATCAGAGTAAAGGAAAACAACGGCTCCACGCCGACAATTTGGATTCCAATCATCACAAAATAGGGGGGGGGGGTTTCAGTAGGAAGAACTAAGCCCTATAGTTAGCAAGAAAATGAGAACAACAAGGCATCTAACCTGGGCTAACCGGGATTTCAATTTCAGCAAGTAAAATCGAAAAAAAAACTTGGCAAGGGCAAGAATACCACTTGCCTCAATTCACAGCGAAGCTTTGGACTGCTTTCCTCCTCTTCGCACGGATCAAAACGGCCGCAACACCTAAAACAAACACTCGGCCATTAATGGCGGAAAACTCCAAAACAGAAAATTCCTAACCTCCCAAAACTCCACGAAAATCGAATTTCTTACCGTAGGAATGAAGGTCTCGACAAGAGCAATCCGAATCCACTCTCGGAATCGAATTCCGTCCACAAACGCTCCGGGAATCGGCGTCTGAAGGGAAGGGTAGGCGGTTTCTCCGTTTCTCTCGTACAAGGGCAGCGGTTCGAGTGGGGAAGATGATGGATCGGGGGTTTTCATTCTATATATATAATTATATAATAATATAATTAATTACAAAATTACATAAAGCACCAAATCGACGCGAAAACCGATCTACCTCGGAATTCGACGAAATTCGCACCGTAGCTAAATACGCACGCTACGAACACAACGACGAAGTCGAAATTAAGTTTCGACGAACAGAACTCGAGTTATACCCAAATAAAGCCAAACACCAACATCCCCCCAAGAGGCCACACCGGGTCACCCAAAACGACTCGGCTTGCTTGGGAGATCTTGCCAACAGGCTACAGAATAGGGCACTCAGTTCTAAGGAGCTAAACCACACTCGACAAATGGCACAAGCCACGAAAACGCGTCATCGTAACGCCAAACGAGAATAAAAATAATCGCTGAAAAAACGGGGGGTTACAGTCACTCCCCCTAAAAGAAAGTTTCGTCCCGAAACTTTACGCACAACCCTCCTACTAGCGAAGGAAAAGTAATAAACAGAAGTTACAAAGGGAAACATACCGATCAAATCAGTGAAACAGGTGAGGGTACGCCCTCCTCATGGCCGACTCTAGCTCCCAAGTCGCGCTCTCCAATTCCTGATTTTTCCATAGAACTTTCACCATCGGTATGGACTTCTTTCGCAGCACATGCTCCTGAGTATCCAAAATACGAACTGGCACCTCAACAAAAGAGAGGTTGGGCTCCAACTGGGGCACAACATCCAAGAGTTGCCCACTGCTGTAACATCCCATTTCCGGCTAGACCCCTAGGAGTCGGTTAGTTGTGACGGAACCCCAGGAAACACATAAAATTGAAATAAAGCGATCAATATTTCGGGTCACGGGTTGGTCATGCCCGTGACCGACCCGTCACGCCCGTGACTTGGGCGTGACTACTTCGACGATCGTCGGTCTCCACGAGACAATCGTCGAACGTGCTGTCTGGGCATGTCACGTCCGTAACCAAGGTGTCACGCCCGTGACTATGGGCGTGACCCCATCGACGATCGTCGATCGCCGTGAGATGATCGTCGACCTTGCGGCTCGGGCATGTCACGCCCGTGACATGAGTGTCACGCCCGTGACCTAGGGCGTGACCAGCCTTCGACGATCGTCGATCTCAATTCGACGATCGTCGACCTCGAAATTTGCCGTTCGGGCATGTCACGCCCGTGACCCAAGGTGTCACGCCTGTGACCTATGGCGTGACCACCATTCGATGACCGTCGATCTCAATTCGACGATCGTCGGCCCAGAATTAACCGCACGGGCCTGTCACGCCCGTGACCCAAGGTGTCACGCCCGTGACCATCCATCGACGATCGTCGATCTCAGTTCGACGATCGTCGAACCCAGAATTGGCTATTCGGGCCTGTCACGCCCGTGACCTATGTGTCACGCCCGTGACATTGGCCGAAACGACGGTTCAGGCCCGAAATTATTCTAACACGCGTGGTAATAAATGCTGGTGTGGAAAGTTACACCAGGAGTAATTTCAGGCCGTTTTCCTTCTGTAATTTTATAATAAATGAGGAAGATATGGTCCAATAGGAAGCTGCCAGCTGGACACACCTGTTCAGTTTCCACCGTTTCTTATCCCTTCACTGTAACCGAAATGTTAAGGGGAGAACCTTCATGGCCATTAAGGCTTTACCCATTCATCTTCCCACTTTCTGACTCATAAAGGCCCACTTGAGGCAAGAGGAGAAGGTTACACGCTCAAGCAAACGGATCAGACCTTTGTTCTTGCTGTAGGAGAAGTTCAGCAACGCCACCACCGCACCATGGCACCCCGTCGTTCTTCTCGCCTCCAAACCGCGAACAAGGTCCTCCTCTGCTCCTTCTCTTTCATGGGTAGATCTTAGGATTCTTAGAAAGGAGGTTCGCGCTCAACGGAGCCGGACCCATCTCTCGTTTTCATGGAAAAAACCATGAAACAGATATTTTGAGTTCGTCAGAAACCGCCACCTCCGGCGGCCAAACCACCGCCGACCGCTAGCCATCGCCTCAACGGAGGTGGTGGTGGTGGTGGCTGGCCAGGGAAGTGACCGAACGGCCGGCGACGGATCACGGAACGCTTACAGGAAAAAAATGGTTTTCTGTCTGTTCGGGTTCATGAAGAAGATGAACAGTAGAATTAATATTATAATACATAGATTATTATATATTACTTAATGGAAAATAGATTATTTGAACATATTTTGTGGCTGCGAAACGAGGTACTTAGAGGCCGATTTAGGAAAAATGACCAGTCACAAAAGTTGTAGCCCTCTGGGTCTACTTTAATTTAAAATTGATTTTATTCAATTTGAGTGAGTGGTTTGAGCACAACACTCATTTTGGTGGGATCAAGACCTAGGCTAACCAGAAATTGAAATGGTTGCCCACGGTTCATAACATGTCCAAATTACTTGAAATTTGGACTGGAGATCTATAATATGTGTATCGAGAGGCTGTCCAAAAATGAGAATTTTTGGAGAAATTTTGCCTAAAGTTTTTGTAAAATTTTAATAAACAATATAAAATTAATTAGGAGATGAAATTAAGTCCAAACTCCCCCAAATTTTGGGTGGTGGTCCCTGGCATCAATGTTAAGATCTGTACAAAATTTCAACTCGATTGGTCGAGTTTTGAATAGGGAAGTATCAAGTCCTAGATAGGTCTTGGTGAGGGGTACTTTGGGGAAAAGTACGATTGGAGATGGAGTGGACAAATCTCCTCAAAAGAGGCTAAAGTTGTTGGCCACTGATTTGTTGAGTCTATGTCTACCCTCTTGGGTAACATGGTGTGGCTTAGGGTGGATTTTACCCTAAGAGATTGGCTCAAATCCAACGGGTGGGAGTTTGAGGTTTGTGAAGGATATAGGAGCAAAAGCTCTTGTATGCCCTTGAAATTTGGAGGAGAGGGGGATGATATGATGAAAACCCTCTTGTTGAAATGGTGAAAGAATTGGAGGTAATTAGGTACCTCGGAAGTTGAGGTTTTGGATTAGGATAAAAATGTAATTTAGTTATTTTAAGCACTAAATCTAATCCAAAAATAACTCGGGAAGAGGGAGTTTTAGGATGTTTTAGACTTATGGTAATTTTCCTGGAATTTTATGATTAATGAATATTGTACTTCATGTGTTAAAGGATTATTAGCCCGATTTGTTGTTTCAAATATTTGGAGGTTTTAAATTAATTATAATCAGTCAAAATTCTGGATTTAGATCTTAACCAGTAGAACATTGATTCCTGGATTTTATAGAATTTTTATGTTGAGTAAATCTAGTACTTTATTCACAGATGATAGAAATGGCTTTTATGTTTAAAAATTAATTATGGATAAAATACTTGCTGGAAAATTGTGAAACTTGGTCTGTGCTAATTTTAGGCCTTTATCTGCATGACATAAATTATTTATAATTTTTGGAAGAATATTTTCTGTACTTGATTCATAAACAACAAAAGTTAGGGATTATTTCTAAAATAGTTTTCATGCCCTTCTAATGATAGAAAAATTATGATACTTAGGATTTAACCTATTGAGATAACCTAGTATTTATCATAAAATTGCTAGACATCTTGCATGAGAACTTAGGGTAGTTCATGTTCAAACCGGTAGTCCTTGGGATTTTCGAGGAATTTAATTATATGCCAAATAAATTAGGAAAATTTCCATTTTCTGGACTTAGGTCATTTTTATCATGGTAAGTCTCCAGTAAATAATTTAGGGAATTTGGATGAGTAATGGATCATTGCATAACCGGTTCGACATGTAGCCTAGGTCGGTCTGCATATAGCAATTTGTGAAATGCAATAGGATAAGATCTGAGGAAGGCACTGGAGCTAATCATAATGTCTGGGTGGGCAATGGTGGAGGAAATCACTATAGGAAGATATAAAGAATGACGAGAAGTGGTGATAGCTAGAGTTAAGAGGTGCTCGGGTTGGGCGAAAGATCGCTTTTCCCGAAGAGAGGAAGGTTAAAAATTACCCTAGGATAGTCTATTGTAATAAGAGAAGGGAATGGGTTAAGGGAAATAAACCAATAATATTAAGTGCCTTGCGAAAGGGAACTTCGGGCCGTAATGCCGCCGTCTTGGTTCCTAGTGTCCCTTGAGAGCCCTTCACGGGGTATACCGGGGGCAGTCCTGGGCTAACGTAAACTGTAATAACAAATCGACAAGAGTAACTTAGTAACTAGGATTGCACTTTTCACAAACACTGTTGGCACAGGAAGATTGATGAGAGCTTCGGCTCGGGTGATTTGGAAACGGACGTTTGGGTCCGGGGAGCCTCGGCTCGGTTGGTTAAGAGACGGACGGGATGGTCCGGGGAGCTTCGGCTCGGTTGGTTGGAGACGGACGTTTGGTCCGGGGAGCTTCGGCTCGGTTTTGTGTGTTTACAAATAAACTTGCATGTTCATAAGATAGGAAAAGTTAAGGTGGTGGGTTTTTCGATATCGGGGAGTTCGATTGCACTGACACCGATATCGTTGACTCGGCGAGGTGGTTAACACTTAGCCAACAGAAGTCCGGTGCGCCAGCCGGCAAGAGTATGCAGGCGTCCGCTTAGTGCACCAAGCGTTGAGCCGTACGATAGGTCAGACCAGTGGTGCTTTTACTGGTTTTGAGGTGGGGAGGCCCAACCCACCGCTTCCGTCTGCCACTACGGAGGTATCCTGGGAGGTAACAGCTCCGAAAGGGGGAACTAAAGGTCTGTGTGCACAGAGTCGGGTGGGTGAGTTGCACTTGCATGTTTCATCATACCCACTAGCATGTCATAGCATATTCGATTCATTTAACCCTGACACCTAAAGTATAAGTGGTATGGGACGCTTATACATTAGGACCTGCAAAACGACCCCTTGGTCTATAAGCTTGTGTGGGCAAGTTTATAAATCAAAGGTTAATTTCAATATATAACAACCATTGCTGTTTGATAACCGACACCCCAACGTATAAGTGGTATGGGACACTCTATACGATGGGAGCCTTGCAAAAGATCCCTTTTGCTTTATGTGTTCTCGCATAAGTGAAGGTTTAAATTCATATATTTGCTTTTCTTATTGCTAGACCTATTATAACAATCATATTAACTGCTCACCGAATACATCTTGCTAGATTAAGTCCATAGTCACCTGTTTCTTGATTTATCTCTACCATCATGTCCTTCCCTTTCTTCCTCCCCGCTCGGTACCTAGGATCCATGGGGGAAGGGGTAGGGGATGATAGGGCTTAGTCTTTATGACTAACGGTTTTCGAACCGCATCATTTAGGGGATCGTGGAGCCCAGCATGGAGGAGCAGCCCCAGAGATCGGTGCGCCTAGAGATGGGGCAGTCTAGCTCCGGAGTTCACACAGCCGGGACCGTGAGTCTCGACCTTGAGTAGTTTCTGTTTTCGCTTCCGCATGAGAGACTTGTAGTGAGGACATTTTGTATCGGGCATAAGCCCGTATTTATAGTACTCTGATGATTTCTGTGGACACTCCCTTCGTGGAGATTTTATCTTATTTACATGTGATGTATTATTGTGGACTGCATTGTTCTTACATCAATAATTATGCTACTTTCTGTGATCGAATTGGCCGGCAGAATCGGCGCCTTGTGGTGATGACCCTTTAGGACGTGAAGGAGTCACCGCAAAGCGGCGGTTCTGGGCCTAAGACCCCGGTGGTTGAAAAAGAAAAAAAAGGGGGTCTTACAAGTGGTATCAGAGGAAACATCGATCAGACGGAAGTAGCAGTCCACAAACCCTGGGTCACCCCCGCTCGAGTTTAGTTTGGGGACAAACTAAGCAGCGGAAGCAGTGGTGTGCCCATATGGGGATCACATATAAATTGTCCACCTTTATGTAATATTTGAACGTTTTCTCAGCGTGTGTTTTTGTTACGCAGCCTCCAGCACGGACTACGCCACAAGGTGGAGTTCAACAGGCTCAGGATGTTGCACCACCCCCACCGGCCCCCACTCCTTTCCTTCAGTCAGACATGGGACAGACCCTGACTGCCATTCTGGAGGCCTTCAGGGCCCAGCAGATTCCGGCCCCGTAGCCAAATCCGGGGGCCAACTGGCTAAGCATCTTCCGAGGACTGGCTCCCCCATCCTATTTGGGGACAGAGTCGGCTGTTCGGACGGAAGAGTGGCTAGATATCATGTACGAGATGCTGACCGGGATTCGGTGTCCATGTGAGGAGAGGGTGGCTCTGGTTGTCTCCTGCCTGGAGTCCCATGCAAAGAGGTGGTGGAAGACGCTGTTGGACACGACATTTGCTGATAGGGAGGTTGCGGAGATTACTTGGGAGGAGTTAAGGGCCGCACTGCTGGAGCATTTCGTTCCGCAGTCGGCTAGGGATGATTTGGAGGAGCGGTTCTTACAGCTGAAGCAGGGTACCCGGACCGTGGTGGAGTACCATCGAGAGTTTGACCATCTGGCTCGATACGCAGATTCCTACCAGCTGGATGAGGCAGGGTATATCAGGAGGTTCTATAAGGGCCTGCGGGAGGACTTGAGGGAGGCTCTGTTGTTTGTATCTGACGGGCCCATCTCCCGGATCTTGGAGATGGCCAAAAGGATTGAGGCTGACTGGCACACCACCCGGGGCCGGAAGCGGCCAGCAGAGGATCAGGGACGGAGAGGTAGGAATGACCAGCGGCGGGGTGCTGTACCAGAGGGGAGGAGGACAGAGGACCAGCCTCGTCAGGACGTGAGGCAGGAGCCGAGGGAACAGGTGGTATTATCCCCTCCCCCTCTTCGGATGCAGGAGATACCGAGACCCGGGGGAATGGCGTATCCCCCACCAGAGTGTTTTCTTTGTCATCAGATTGGGCACATTCGGAGGAACTGCCCCATGAGGGGGGCACCACCTCCAGCACATCAGGGCGGCCCACCAGCTCAGCATTACGGAGGCCGAGGACGCGGCCGTGGTCGTGGATACCAGTGGGGAGATCGTAGACAGGAAAGAGAGCAGGTATATGCTTTGGACCTTGCGCAGCCTCGAAATCCGGAGTAGGTCATAGCAGGTACGCAGCAATGCTTCTTTATTTTCATAGAATTTCCCTTTTAGTTGTTAAAACTCAGAACCGCACTAGATAGGTTAACAAGGAAAGAAAATTCTTTATAGAACCCTAAGATGTTTAATCACCCCAGGTATAGTCTTCATCAGCGGCAAGCCGGCCCGCACGCTGTTCGATACTGGAGCTACTCACTCCTTTGTGTCGGAGACGTTCGTAGAAGGACTGGAGGGTGTGGAGCGGTTCACAGGCTCGAGGATGAGGGTGCGACTACCAGATGGATCTGAGCTCCTTACCACGGATCACTGCAATATGGAGGCAGAAATTGGTGGAAAAGCGTTCGAGGCTCCAGCGACGATTTTGAAGCTGACGGACTACGACCTGATCCTGGGCATGGTATGGCTGCACTGGAACTATGCCCAGATTGACTGCCAGGCAAAGAGGATCACCGTGAGACACGGGGACTCTTTCATTACCATCGAAGGTATAAGACCTGTCTCTCGTATACTCTTATCTTCGGTACAGGCCGTTAAGGCCCATCTGCAGGGAGAGGAGGTCTATCAGATTCTATTTGAGATGGCGGAGGTTAAGGAGTCGGTGACAGACATCCCGGTGGTGCGAGATTTCGCTGACATCTTTCCAGAGAAACTACCAGGACTACCTCCACACCGAGAGAAGGATTTTTAGATACAGCTTGTGCCGGGAGCCAAGCCGGCGTCTAGGGCCCCTTATCGGATGGCCCCAAAGGAGTTGGCAGAGTTTCGGACTCAGTTGCAGGAATTAGTTGAGGCAGGTTTTGTTAGACCGAGTTCCTCGCCATGGGGAGCACCGGTCCTGTTCGTGAAGAAGAAGGATGGGACACTCCGCCTGTGCATCGATTATCGAGCACTAAACAGGCTGACCGTCCGGAATACCTATCCGCTCCCACGGATAGACGAATTATTCGACCAGCTGGAGGGGGCCCATTATTTCTCGAAGCTGGACTTGAGATCGGGATACTACCAGCTGCGGATCCAGGAGGAGGATATCCTGAAGACGGCCTTTAGTAGCAGATATGGCTTGTATGAGTTCACCGTGATGCCCTTTGGGCTCACGAATGCTCCGTCGGCGTTCATGAGTCTCATGAACCGGGTTTTCGAGGCCTACTTGGATGTGTTCGTCATAGTATTCATAGACAACATCCTGATCTACTCTAGGACGGAGGAGGTGCACACTCGGCATCTGGCACTGACCTTGGAGAGGTTGCGGGAGCATCGCCTTTATGCAAAATTCAGCAAGTGTCAGTTCTGGTTGAAGGAGGTGGCCTTCCTAGGCCACATCATCAGCGGAGCCGGGTTAGCAGTAGATCCAGCAAAGATTCGGGCAGTTCGCGATTGGCCGCAGCTGAGGACAGCCACCGATGTACGCAGTTTCTTGGGACTTGCCGGTTACTACCAGAAGTTCGTGGAGGGGTTCTCTCGGATTGCCCTCCCCCTCACATCTTTGACAAAGAAGGAGGCACCTTTTGTTTGGACCCTGCAGTGCTAGGCGGCTTTCCAGGAGCTGAAGGACCGACTCATCTCGGCCCCTATTCTGGCCCTTCCATCCGGAAAGGAAGGATTCCAGGTGTATACCGACGCATCATACCAAGGGATGGGAGCGGTGCTGATGCAGAACGGACATGTCATAGCATATGCCTCCCGCCAGCTGAAGACCCATGAGAGGAACTACCCGGTGCACGACCTCGAGATGGGAGCGGTCGTTTTTGCTCTGAAGGTCTGGCGCCATTATCTTTATGGAGTCCACTGCGATATCTTCTCCGATCACAAGAACCTGAAATACGTGGACACGCAGAAGGAGCTGAATATCAGGCAGAGGCGTTGGGTGGAGTTCTTAGCAGATTATCAGTATGAGATGCACTACCATCCAGGGAAGGCAAACGTGGTGGCCGACGTGTTGAGCCGGAGAGCTGCCACTTCCGAAGCTGGGCCCCAGGTTATGTCCATGGAGCTAGTCCAGTCATTTAGAGATATGCAGATATCCCTAGTGTCCGAGGATGACCCAGTTCTGTATAGGGTGTATCTGGCATCGATGGTGGTCATAGACGATATTCGGGAACGCATTCGGGACGGACAGAGGACAGATGCGTGGGCGGAGCCGATGTTCCGAGCTTTGGAGGAAGGTTCGACAGAAGATTATTCCCTGAGAGATGGTTTGCTCCACTTCAGAGGCAGAGTATATATACCCGCAGGAGGCCAGATCCGAGAGGATATTATGATGGAGGCGCATTGCAGCCGGTACTCGGTACACCCGGGGATCACAAAGATGACCGCTGATTTGAAGAGGACGATGTTTTGGCCGGGCATGAAGAAGGACATTACGTACTTCGTGACCCATTGCGAGGCGTGTCAGTTGGTGAAGCCGGAGTGCAGGAACCCCGCAGGATTATTACAGCCACTCCCAGTGCCGGAGTGGAAGTTTGACGATATAGCGATGGATTTTATACATGGTCTTCCCCGGTCTCGGACAGGGAACGACTCGATTTGGGTAATTGTCAATCGGTTGACGAAGGTGGCCCGCTTTGTACCGATCAGGAAGGATGACTCGGTGGGAGTGCTGGTACGGAAGTTTGTGGTGCAGTATGTCCGATATCATGGCGTGCCCCGGACGATAGTGTCGGACCGCGATGGACGGTTTACATCCAGGGAGTGGCGGTCAGTGCAGGCATATTTGGGCACCCGGTTGACTTTTAGCACGGCCTTCCACCCTCAGACGGACGGGCAGACAGAGCGCACCAACCAGACCTTGGAGGATCTACTACGATTGTGTATACTGGACCGAGGGGAGCCGTGGGAGAAGATGTTGCCGTTAGTCGAGTTCTCCTATAACAATAGCTACCAGTCTAGCATCAGGATGGCGCCTTATGAAGCCTTGTATGGAAGAAAATGTAGGACCCCGCTTTCTTGGGTTCAAGACGAGGATCCGAAGCTGTTGGGATCGGATTTTGTTGAAGACACCGAGGCTCAGGTGAGACTGATCAGAGATAGGATGTTGGAGGTGCAGAGCAGACAGGCTAAATACTATGACGCCCGGCATCGTCAGGTGGAGTTTCGGGTAGGGGATCGAGTGTTCTTGAAGATCCGGCCCATGCACGGAGTCTCACGGGTGTGCGGTCGGAGGAAGAAACTCAGCCCTAGGTATATGGGCCCTTACCGGATCCTGGAGCGGATCGGACCCCTAGCCTACAGGCTAGAGTTGCCACCAGAGCTGGCAGCTCTACACGACGTCTTCCACATCTCTTCGCTGAGAAGGGCTTTACTACGCCCGGAGCAGCGGATTTTGACCACCGAAGGGCCGGTAGCTTCAGACCGATCTGTTCACTTGGAGCCGGTTCGGATCGACGACAAAGGAGTGCGGATCTTGCGCCGCAAAAAGATCCCCTTAGTCAAGGTTCTGTGGAGTAACCACGGTCAGGAGGAGCACACCTGGGAACCGCAGGATCTGATGAGGCAAAGATACCCGGAGTTGTTCAGTCAGGTACATCTCACCACCTCTCGGTATACTATAGACTGCCTTCTTGTTTTGGAATGTTAAGACTAGATAAGGAAAATCCAGGACCTAGGCATGCGCACTTAATCAGAAAGGTAGGGGCTAATCTTTTGTTTATTGGGGAGATTGTCTTCGTTATCAAACGAACAGTCGCCTGAACCCAATAGAAAGATCGTATGGGATGTTACAAGTTTAATTTATTCCGATAGAAATCCCCGTAGGCTCAACCTCAATTTCGGGGACGAAATTTTTGTTTTGTTTATTGGGATTTGTAACATCCCATTTCCGGCTAGACCCCTAGGAGTCGGTTAGTTGTGACGGAACCCCAGGAAACACATAAAATTGAAATAAAGCGATCAATATTTCGGGTCACGGGTTGGTCACGCCCGTGACCAACCCGTCACGCCCGTGACTTGGGCGTGACTACTTCGACGATCGTCGGTCTCCACGAGACGATCGTCGAACGTGCTGTCTGGGCATGTCACGCCCGTGACCAAGGTGTCACACCCGTGACTATGGGCGTGACCCCATTGACGATCGTCGATCGCCATGAGACGATCGTCGACCTTGCGGCCCGGGCATGTCACGCCCGTGACATGAGTGTCACGCCCATGACCTAGGGCGTGACCAGCCTTCGACGATCGTCGATCTCAATTCGACGATCGTCGACCTCGAAATTTGCCGTTCGGGCATGTCACGCTCGTGACCCAAGGTGTCACGCCCGTGACCTAGGGCGTGACCACCATTCGATGACCGTCGATCTCAAGTCGATGATCGTCGGCCCAGAATTAACCGCACGGGCCTGTCACGCCCGTGACCCAAGGTGTCACGCCCGTGACCATCCATCGACGATCGTCGATCTCAGTTCGACGATCGTCGAACCTAGAATTGGCTATTCGGGCCTGTCACGCCCGTAACCTATGTGTCACGCCCGTGACATTGGCCGAAACGACGGTTCAGGCCCGAAATTATTCTAACACGCGTGGTAATAAATGATGGTGTGGAAAGTTACACCAGGAGTAATTTCAGGCCATTTTCCTTCTGTAATTATATAATAAATGAGAAAGATATGGTCCAATAGGAAGCCGCCATCTGGACACACCTGTTCAGTTTCCACCGTTTCTTATCCCTTCACTGTAACCGAAACGTTAAGGGGAGAACCTTCATGGCCATTAAGGCTTTACCCATTCATCTTCCCACTTTCTGACTTATAAAAGCCCACTTAAGGCAAGAGGAGAAGGTTACACGCTCAAGCAAACGGATCAGACCTTTGTTCTTGCTGTAGGAGAAGTTCAGCAACGCCACCACCGCGCCATGGCACCCCGTCGTTCTTCTCGCCTCCAAACCGCGAACAAGGTCCTCCTCTGCTCCTTCTCTTTCATGGGTAGATCTTAGGATTCTTAGAAAGGAGGTTCGCGCTCAACGGAGCCGGACTCATCTCTCGTTTTCATGGAAAAAAACCATGAAACAGATATTTTGAGTTCGCCGGAAACCGCCACCTCCGGCGGCCAAACCATTGCCGACCGCTAGCCATCGCCTCAACGGAGGTGGTGGTGGTGGTGGCTGGCCAGGGAAGTGACCGAACGGCCGGCGACGGATCACGGAACACTTACAGGAAAAAATGGTTTTCTGTCTGTTCGGGTTCGTGAAGAAGATGAACAGTAGAATTAATATTATAATACATAGATTATTATATATTACTTAATGGAAAATAGATTATTTGAACATATTTTGTGGCTGCGAAACGAGGTACATAGAGGCCGATTTAGGAAAAATGACCAGTCACAAAAGTTGTAGCCCTCTGGGTCTACTTTAATTTAAAATTGATTTTATTCAATTTGGGTGAGTGGTTTGACCACAGCACTCATTTTGGTGGGATCAAGACCTAGGCTAACCAGAAATTGAAATGGTTGCCCACGGTTCATAACATGTCCAAATGACTTGAAATTTGGACTGGAGATCTATAATATGTGTATCGAGAGGCTGTCCAAAAATGAGAATTTTTGGAGAATTTTGCCTAAAGTTTTTGTAAAATTTTAATAAACAATATAAAATTAATTAGGAGATGAAATTAAGTCCAAACTCCCCCAAATTTTGGGTGGTGGTCTCTGGCATCAATGTTAAGATCTGTACAAAATTTCAACTCGATTGGTCGAGTTTTGAATAGGGAAGTATCAAGTCCTAGATAGGTCTTGGTGAGGGGTACTTTGGGGAAAAGTACGATTGGAGATGGAGTGGACAAATCTCCTCAAAAGAGGCTAAAGTTGTTGGCCACTGATTTGTTGAGTCTATGTCTACCCTCTTGGGTAACATGGTGTGGCTTAGGGTGGATTTTACCCTAAGAGATTGGCTCAAATCCAACGGGTGGGAGTTTGAGGTTTGTGAAGGACATAGGAGCAAAAGCTCTTGTATGCCCTTGAAATTTGAAGGAGAGGGGGATGATATGATGAAAACCCTCTGGTTGAAATGGTGAAGGAATTGGAGGTAATTAGGTACCTCGGAAGTTGAGGTTTTGGATTAGGATAAAAATGTAATTTAGTTATTTTAAGCACTAAATCTAATCCAAAAATTATGAAACTCGGGAAGAGGGAGTTTTAGGATGTTTTAGACTTATGGTAATTTTCCTGGAATTTTATGATTAATGAATATCGTACTTCATGTGTTAAAGGATTATTAGCCCGATTTGTTGTTTCAAATATTTGGAGGTTTTAAATTAATTATAATCAGTCAAAATTCTGGATTTAGATCTTAACCAGTAGAACATTGATCTCTGGATTTTTATAGAATTTTTATGTTGAGTAAATCTAGTACTTTATTCACAGATGATAGAAAGGGCTTTTATGTTTAAAAATTAATTATGGATAAAATACTTGCTGGAAAATTGTGAAACTTGGCCTGTGCTAATTCTAGGCCTTTATCTGCATGACATAAATTATTTATAATTTTTGAAAGAATATTTTCTGTACTTGATTCATAAACCACAAAAGTTAGAGATTATTTCTAAAATAGTTTTCATGCCCTTCTAATGATAGAAAAATTATGATACTTAGGATTTAACCTATTGAGATAACCTAGTATTTATCATAAAATTGCTGGATATCTTGCATGAGAACTTAGGGTAGTTCATGTTCAAACCGGTAGTCCTTGGGATTTTCGAGGAATTTAATTATATGCCAAATAATTTAGGAAAATTTCCATTTTCTGGACTTAGGTCATTTATATCATGGTAAGTCTCCAGTAAATAATTTAGGGCATTTGGATGAGTAATGGATCATTGCATAACCGGTTCGACATGTAGCCTAGGTCGGTCTGCATATAGCAATTTGTGAAATGCAATAGGATATGATCTGAGGAAGGCACTGGAGCTAATCATAATGTCTGGGTGGGCAATGGTGGAGGAAATCACTATAGGAAGATATAAAGAATGGCGAGAAGTGGTGATAGCTAGAGTTAAGAGGTGCTCGGGTTGGGCGAAAGATCGCTTTTCCCGAAGAGAGGAAGGTTAAAAATTACCCTAGGATAGTCTATTGTAATATGAGAAGGGAATGGGTTAAGGGAAATAAACCAATAATATTAAGTGCCTTGCGAAAGGGAACTTCGGGCCGTAATGCCGCCGTCTTGGTTCCTAGTGCCCCTTGAGAGCCCTTCACGGGGTATACCGGGGGCAGTCCTGGGCTAACGTAAATTGTAATAACAAATCGACAAGAGTAACTTAGTAACTAGGATTGCACTTTTCACAAACACTGTTGGCACAGGAAGATTGATGAGAGCTTCGGCTCGGGTGATTTGGAAACGGACGTTTGGGTCCGGGGAGCCTCGGCTCGGTTGGTTAAGAGACGGACGGGATGGTCCGGGGAGCTTCGGCTCGGGTGGTTGGAGACGGACGTTTGGTCCGGGGAGCTTCGGCTCAGTTTTGTGTGTTTACGAATAAACTTGCATGTGCATAAGATAGGAAAAGTTAAGGTGGTGGGTTTTTCGATATCGGGGAGTTCGATTGCACCGACACCGATATCGTTGACTCGGCGAGGTGGTTAGCACTTAGCCAACAGAAGTCCGGTGCGCCAGCCGGCAAGAGTACGCAGGCGTCCGCTTAGTGCACCAAGCGTTGAGGCGTACGATAGGTCAGACCAGTGGTGCTTTTATTGGTTTTGAGGTGGGCGAGGCCCAACCCACCGCTTCCGTCTGCCACAACGGAGGTATCCTGGGAGGTAACGGCTCCGAAAGAGGGAACTAAAGGTCTGTGTGCACAGAGTCGGGTGTGTGAGTTGCACTTGCATGTTTCATCATACCCACTAGCATGTCATAGCATATTCGATTCATTTAACCCTGACACCTAAAGTATAAGTGGTATGGGACGCTTATACATTAGGACCTGCAAAACGACCCCTTGGTCTATAAGCTTGTGTGGGTAAGTTTATAAATCAAAGGTTAATTTCAATATATAACAACCATTGCTGTTTGATAACCGACACCCCAACGTATAAGTGGTATGGGACACTCTATACGATGGGAGCCTTGCAAAAGATCCCTTTTGCTTATGTGTTCTCGCATAAGTGAAGGTTTAAATTCATATATTTGCTTTTCTTATTGCTAGACCTATTATAACAATCATATTAACTGCTCACCGAATACATCTTGCTAGATTAAGTCCATAGTCACCTGTTTCTTGATTTATCTCTACCATCATGTCCTTCCCTTTCTTCCTCCCCGCTCGGTACCTAGGAGCCATGGGGGAAGGGGTAGGGGATGATAGGGCTTAGTCTTTATGACTAACGGTTTTCGAACCGCATCATTTAGGGGATCGTGGAGCCCAGCATGGAGGAGCAGCCCCAGAGATCGGTGCGCCTAGAGATGGGGCAGTCTAGCTCCGGAGTTCACACAGCCGGGACCGTGATTCTTGACCTTGAGTAGTTTCTGTTTTCGCTTCCGCATGAGAGACTTGTAGTGAGGACATTTTCTACCGGGCATAAGCCCGTATTTATAGTACTCTGATGATTTCTGTGGACACTCCCTTCGTGGAGATTTTATCTTATTTACATGTGATGTATTATTGTGGACTGCATTGTTCTTACATCAATAATTATGCTACTTTCTGTGATCGAATTGGCCGGCAGAATCGGCGCCTTGTGGTGATGACCCTTCAGGACGTGAAGGAGTCACCGCAAAGCGGCGGTTCTGGGCCTAAGACCCCGGTGGTTGAAAAAGAAAAAAAAAGGGGGGTCTTACAACTGCTGCGCACACACTTCCGCAATTGGCTAACATGAAAAACATTATGAACACCAGGGAAGTTCGCTGGCAAATCCAATCTATATGCAGACACACCAATCCGCTCCAAAATCTCGAACGGCCCCACATACCTTGGGTCCAATTTCCGATTTTTACCAAATCTCTTCACACCAACCATTGGAGAAACCTTGAGGTATACATGATCCCCTACTAAAAACTCCAAAGCAGACCTACGCCGATTGGCGTTCTTTTCATACCTCTCCTGAGCTAAACGAAGCTTCTCCCAAATAAGCTTCACGGCGACTTCCATATCCTCCAGCGCATCAGAACCCAACAACGGCCTCTCACCAGCCTCGACCCAAAATAACGGAGTCCTACAGCGCCTCCCATACAAAGCTTCGAACGGAGCCATCTGCAAGCTTTCCTGATAACTGTTATTATAAGCAAATTCCATGAGTCGCAGACGCTCATCCCACGCTCCACCGTGGTCTAAAATATAACATCGGATCATATCCTCAACAATCTGATTGACCCGCTCCGTCTGCCCATTGGTCTGAGGGTGGTACGCAGTAGAATACCTCAGATCCGTACCCAAACCCTCCTGCAGACTCTGCCAAAAACGAGAAGTAAATCGGGAGTCTCGATCAGAAATGATGCTAACCGACACACCGTGGAGTCGGATGACTTCATTCAAGTACAACTCCGCTATCTTCTTCATCGGGTAATCAATCTTATAAGGCACGAAGTGAGCACACTTCGTCAATCTATCCACTATAACCCAAACAGAATCAAATCCCCTCGGGGATTTTGGCAAACCCGTAATGAAGTCCATAGATATACTCTCCCACTTCCAAGTCGGGATCTTTAACGGGGTCAGCTTGCCACCAGGCCTTCCATGATCGGCCTTCACACGCTTGCAAGTGTGACACTCAGCAACAAATCGGGCTATATCTCCTTTCATTCCATACCACTAGGCAATTTGCCTTAAGTTACGGTACATCTTCGTAGATCCTGGATGGTAGGCAACGCTGGAACCATGAGCCTCACTGCAAATCATACTCCTAATGTCCCCAACAGCGGGAACGCAAAACCTGCCGCGGTACTTCAAAGTACCCGCATCATCGATAGTAAAATCTGGCAACTCTCCCTTCTCTGTCCTGGTAAAAAGGTGCAACAGATCCGGATCGTCCTTCTGATGCAGTCTAGTCAAAGAAATCCAGGACGGCTCTGCCACTGACAAACTACTCTGCAAACCACAGCATCCCACTGAAATATCCATAAGGAGGAACTCCTCAACTAACCGATCGGCGGAGAAGTTAAAGATCTTTCCCGTCTTTCGGCTCAGGGCGTCGGCCACCACATTGGTCTTGCCCGGATGATACTGGATTTCTACGTCATAATCCGCCACATACTCAAGCCACTGCCGCTGACGCAGATTCAACTCCTTCTGCGTGAACACGTACTTCAGGCTCTTATGGTCAGTAAAAATCTTGCACTGAGCCCCATAAAGTAAGTGCCTCCACAACTTCAACGCATAGATAACCGCTGCAAACTCAAGGTCATGCGTAGGATAATTCTTCTCATGAGTCTTCAACTGCCTTGACCCATAAGCAATTACTTTTCCATCCTGCATTAATACGCATCCCAGACCTATATGCGAAGCATCCACATACACATCATAATCCACGCCCTCAGTAGGAAGGGTCAGAACGGGAGCAGTACACAATCTCTTCTTTAGCTCTAGAAAAGCTTCTTCGCACTTCTCGCTCCAAACAAAAGCCACATTCTTCTGAGTCAGCTTGGTCAAAGGTGCGGCTAGAGAAGAGAAACCCTCCACGAATCTCCTGTAATAGCCAGCCAACCCTAAGAAACTTCTGATCTCCTTAGGAGTATTCGGCCTACTCCAATCCATCACTGCTGCAATCTTTTCTGGGTCAACCGAGATCCCATCCTTGTTCACCACGTGGCCTAGAAAAGAAACCTGAGGCAACAAAATTCGCACTTACTCAACTTGGCGAATAACTTGTGGTTCCTCAACTCTGATAGTACCAAGCGCAGATGCTGCTCATGCTCCTCAGCACTGCGAGAATAAACCAACACGTTCATCAATGAAGACCACCACGAACTTGTCTAGGAAATCCTTGAATACCCGATTCATCATGTCCATGAAAGCTGATGGTGCGTTGGTCAAACCAAACGACATCACCAAAAACTCAAAGTGTCCATACCTCGACCTAAACGCAGTCCGTGGAATATCTGCCTCACGGATCCTGAAGCTGATGATAGCCCGAACGAAGATCGATCTTGGAGAACACCGAAGCTACCACGCAACTGGTCAAATAAATCATCGATCCTCGGCAGAGGGTACCTATTCTTGATAGTGACCTTGTTCAATTCTCTATAGTCGATGCAAAGCCGCATCGACCCATCTTTCTTCTTTACGAACAAAACAGGAGCACCCCAAGGCGACGAACTTTGCCTGATAAAACCTTTAGCCAACAACTCATCTAACTGAATTCGCAACTCCTCTAACTCACGAGGGGCCATCCGGTACGGCGCCTTAGCAATAGGACGCGTACCCGTCTCCAAATCAATACAAACTCCACATCCCGCTCAGGAGGGATACCAGGAAGATCATCAGGAAAAACATCGGCGAAACCACGAACAATAGGAATCTCCTCCAAGCGTGGCACGCTAACAACGGTTCCAAATGCCGAGACTAAACAAACACAAACAATCAGAAAGAAATAATCTCTGAACACATACCGCAGAGAGAATAGGAGAATCCTGACACGGATCAGCATACACGTTGCCGGGCTGACCGTCGTCCCTGATGAAGTCCAAGCGCTTTCCTTTGCACTGAATGACCGCATCATATCCGAGAGAGCCAGTCCATGCCCAAAATGACATCGAAGCCCTCTAGATCAATCATCTTCAGGTCCGCCTTCGCAAGAAAATCCCCCAACAAAACCGGGCAATCCAAAATACCCAAATCTGACAACACAGATTCACCAGAGGGAAACTTGACACGGAAGGAATCCCGAACACGATCTAGAGACAACCGATGACGCTCCACAAAGGCTCTAGCCACGAACGAGTGGGTAGCGCCGGAGTCAAACAGAACACGCGCCCAACGGTTCTTCACCTTAAATTTCCCTATAGGAGCGCACAAAGCTAAGGAACTAGCACAACAGTACCGCAAATAATCTAGCAACTAAACCACCAGGCTAGAAAAAAAAAACAAACAACTAACCTGAGATCACCTGGGTCGAAGTCTGAGCCTCCTCGGAAGAAATCACGTTCAGCTTCCCTTTTCCCTTGTCCACACGCTGAGGTGGAGGTAAAGCCTGTAACGGAACTGCAGGAAGAGCTGGCTGAAACAGAGGACACCTCGACTTGATGTGTCCCTTCTGCCCACACTGATAGCAGACTCTATCCCTGGACCAACACTGGGCCGCATCATGGCCGGATCGCTTACAAACAGAACAGGAGGCATCTCTCCTAGGAGCACCCTGAATCGCATGAACCTGCTCCTTCTTCTGAGCTGCCGCCTTCTTGAAACACCTCTCGACAGGATGGCCTGACCGGCCACAAAAACTGCACACCACCCTGCTCCTCTTTCCCGGAACAGCATCGGGTACCAGGGGTTTCTTCTCCTCTACCAACTTCCTCTTATCCTTCTTCAACTGCTGGCCTCTGCTCTTCGTCGTCTCAATAGCCTCAACCTTCAGAGCAGCCTCTACTACACCTGTATAAGTCTCTGACCCATAAGCACTGGTCAACTGCTGCACCTCGCTCCTCAAACCACCGAGAAATCGCTTAACTCGATCAGCCTCAACGCTGACCAATCCCGGGGCAAAACGGCTCAACTTGCTGAACTCTATCTCATACTCACCCACCGTGAGTTGTCTTTGCTTCAGATGGAGGAAGTCGTTCATGAGGCGGTCACGCTCGACCGAGGGTAAGAACTTCCTCAACAACATCTCCTTGAACATCTCCCACGAGCATCCGGCTACCAAGCTCTCCTTCTCTCTCAGCCACCAACTCTTAGCCAACCCTTTGAGCTGATAGGTGGCTAACATCACCCTCTGGTCATCTGAAATCCCTGAGTACGAGAACATCTCCTCTATGGAGATCAGCCAGTCGTCTATCACCATGAAATCTGCCTTCCCATCATAAGTGGGAGGGCTCATCCTCTGAAACTGCGAGATGAAGGCCATCTCTGCTGTCACCACCACTAGAGGTCTCAAGGGTGCAGGAGGAGGAGGAACATCTAACCCCCCAGCAGGAACTTGCGCACCCTGAGCCTGACCTGCCACAACAGCCACCAAAGACTGAATCTGGGCTTGCACCTCCTCCAACTGCCTGCCCATAGCTTCGCTACTCAGACGCAGACTCTCGATCACCGCATCGTTCTGAGCTCCAGAAGATTCACCCTCAGACAGGGGAGTCGATCGAGTCGCAGGACGCCTAGCCATCCTAAAAATCATTACAACGCAAATCAGATCCAAATCCAACGACTAGAATTGATTACCAGTACAGACAATACATATGTAGATATAGACTTAAAGCTGCTAAACTTGCTCTGAGAGTTTATCTTCTTCACAAAAATTAGATGATATGCCCTAACCTAGGATGGTTAACCACCACCTCACTAACTCTTGTGCCTAGATCAGATGCATGAATTTATGTTAATTTGAAAACTCATGTGTGTACATATGTCATCCTGCAAATCTTCAGCTCGGCGCATTGTGCTTATGCAATGATATGATATGCATGATTGTACTATGCATTCTAAAAAAAAGTCCCTAATGCATGTTATGAGCGACGTACGCATGAAAATGTTATGCATCCCATACTACATAACATTTCCATGCAACGAAAAAGAAAACGTGCTAGTCGCAGCTATGTGGTGAGGTTATGCATCCCATACTACATAACCCTCACATATTTCCCCTATGGTGGATCCATATACGAACACATATTATGCATCCCATACTACATAATATGCCCCGTATACTTCATGTTATGCTATGAGTGTAGTGTTCGTGCTTTTGCCAAGACGTGCTGATGACATATCGGTGTGTGAATGACATGATGCTGAACTACTAATAAACGAACAAAGGAAGGTTGCTCAACTAACTTGTCAAGCAACCTCGCTCTGATACCAACTGTCACAACCCGTATTTTCTCCGAATTAAGAATTATCAGAGTAAGAGAAAACATGCGTCATGATGCCACGTCAAGCAGGGGATAACTGCTGACGCTCAGGCAAAACCAACTTCCAACTTAATGAAAGAAAATCATGTGATTAATGATTAGAAAATCAGTTATATTTTAGAGACCGTATCCCTCGGCTCAGTGGATCACCTAGTCCACAAAAGAAAAACTATATTTATACGTTGCGGAAAAATACTTTATTTAGGTTTAACATCCTAAGGAGCGCATAAGGGTTCCAAGAGAACCACTCATGCTATGCAAGTCCCTACATTTAATTTATATAATATATAAGAAAGCGGTCTTTATACGTGATTTGGAAAATAGTGAATACGTCTTATAAAACATGCTGATCATGAGCATTATTTATAATAATAATTATAGTTTAAAAATAACTAGCAACCTAGCATAAAACCTTCTCAGAGCAAGTAGACTATCTCCAGAAAATGGTAGCAGCAATAGTATATATCTAGTACAAGGTAAAAACTACCAGTGGGCGCCAACAACCTGACACTTACCCACTAGCACAAATATATGTCTATAAGAAAGTACTGAAAACAACCTCACTAACAAGGTAAACAGAACTCCAAAGTCCGGGAGTCCACCAACAACACCACCTCCAACTAGCCACCAGACTGGCTACGGCTCAGAACCTGGGGTATTCCAAAAGAAAACAGAATACCTCAGCAAGCTAAACAGAGTAAAACTGCATGAAAGAGTCAACCAAAAGGGGAAAAGTACCAAAAAAACATGCAGTAGAAAGAGTCACAACTGTCCAAAATAGGACCACAATAAATGCACAATGTGCAAAGAAACAGCAACGACCCAGCCCAGGAACCACATCCTGCAGGGCCTACTAGGCTGCCAAGAGCCTGAATGCTGCATACTACCAAAGAAGAAACTTCTAACACCCTAAACTGTGGGAAGTGATAGTAGCAAAAACAACAACGAGGAACCGGATCGAAGGCAAACGCAGTCCCCCAATCCACCATGTCCAAGTCAAAAGCTCGAGGGTCAACACGTGAAAACACAAGGGACCTTCCACCCGACATGCCCAGCCCGTACCTGGAGCAAGAAAAACATGGTTGGCCTTGGCTATATCACACAACTCCACCCCCATAAAGAGCTACAACCACCACTACTAACCACGACCCATGATTCGGACTCTAGGAAAATAAAGAAAACGGCCGACAAGGAAGACCCAGAAATACAACTGGAAATCCACTCGGAAACGAAATACAAGGTAAAGGAAGAGTGTTGAAATAATCCAACACGACTAGGCGTTGAGTGAAACCCACTCAGTGCCTACCTAAACTTTGGCGTTGAGTGAGCTAGCCTCACTCGCCGCCAAAATAAAGTCACTACCCACAAACCCGCTAAAGAATACGGAGCTCGACGATAGTCGAACGACCAAGGCAGAAGATCCAGAACTCGAGTAGTTGCCTGTCACTTGAGTATCTAAACTCCCGCACTCGAAACCAGCTAAATTCGCCTAGCAAAAGAAAGTATACAGAGCGCACGATCAGTGACGCACGATCAGTGGTCGTGCGCACTCATCGGCTGATGATCGTGCGAAGCGAACCTGGAAAACCTGAGAAAACTTAGCGTCAGCCCACGATCAGTGACGCACGATCAGTGGTCGTGCGCACTGCTTGCCAGCGCTCGTGCGATCTACGAGACAGAACTTTGGAAACTGAAAGTTATACGCGCACGACCAGAGGCACACGACCAGTGGTCGTGCGCCCTAACGGTTAACGATCGTGCGCGGCTAACCTGTACCGTTTGGAATTTCCCGAACGACACCGGAACGCGCACACGACCCACGCAACTGCAGTAGCAGCAGGAAACTACCAACGTCGCGCACCACTACTATACAAACTATGCCTAATCATTCGGGTAATACCTTAACGAAAATCGGCAACCACACCCCCTCCTAACTCTCCCTCTCGGCTACACCCGAACCAGAGCAACAATCAGAGTAAAGGAAAACAACGGCTCCACGCCGACAATTTGGATTCCAATCCTCACAAAATAGGGGGGGTTTTAGTAGGAAGAACTAAGCCCTATAGTTAGCAAGAAAATGAGAACAACAAGGCCTCTAACCTGGGCTAACCGGGATTTCAATTTCAGCAAGTAAAATCGAAAAAAAAAACTTGGCAAGGGCAAGAATACCACTTGCCTCAATTCACAGCGAAGCTTTGGACTGCTTTCCTCCTCTTCGCACGGATCAAAACGGCCGCAACACCTAAAACAAACACTCGGCCATTAATGGCATAAAACTCCAAAACCGAAAATTCCAAACCTCCCAAAACTCCACGAAAATCGAATTTCTTACCGTAGGAATGAAGGTCTCGACGAGAGCAATCCGAATCCACTCTCGGAATCGAATTCCGTCCACAAACGCTCCGGGAATCGGCGTCTGAAGGGAAGGGTAGGCGGTTTCTCCGTTTCTCTCGTACAGGGGCGGCGGTTCGAGTGGGGAAGATGATGGATCGGGGGTTTTCATTCTATATATATAATTATATAATAATATAATTAATTACAAAATTACATAAAGCACCAAATCGACGCGAAAACCGATCTACCTCGGAATTCGACGAAATTCGCACCGTAGCTAAATACGCACACTACGAACACAACGGCGAAGTCAAAATTAAGTTTCGACGAACAGAACTCGAGTTATACCCAAATAAAGTCAAACACCAACATCCCCCTGAGAGGCCACACCGGGTCACCCAAAACGACTCGGCTTGCTAGGGAGATCTTGCCAACAAGCTACAGAATAGGGCACTCAGTTCTAAGGAGCTAAACCACACTCCACAAATGACACAAGCCACGGAAACGCGTCATCGTAACGCCAAACGAGAATAAAAATAATCGCTGAAAAAACGGGGCGTTACACGCATTCACTGAGGGACAAGGTGTGAGTAGACCTCCATTATTTATGGGTAGTGACTACAGTCACTGGAGGAATTGGATGAAATTTTTTCTAATGACTTACAGCATGGACGTATGGGCCATGATAGAGACAAAGTACACTTCACCCACTGTCACAGTTGGGGATACTATTTTGGAAAAACCACGCGGTAAGTGGGATGACGCAGATAAGCTGAGATGCACAAACAATGCCAAGGCTATGAACTCCTTATTCTGTGCCTTAGTTAAGACTAAATTCAATAGAATTTGTAATTGTGAAACTGCTTTTGATATTTGGCGTCTTCTTGAGCTTAATCACGAAGGTACTTCGCAGGTGAAGGAGTCAAAGCTATTCTGACTTGAATCTGAATATGAGTAATTTCAGATGGAGATTGATTAGGATATGGACAGCATGTACATGTGGTTCACCAAGATCATCAATGCTTCAAGGTCTCTCGGGAAGAGCATTCCAAATGGTGACTGAGTGAGGAAGATCCTGCGATCTTTGCCTCCTCGCTTCAACCCCAAGGTGACTGCAATTGCTGAGTCTCATGAAATCAACACCCTGGAGATTGAAAGCCTCATCGGAAATCTCAACACACATGAAGTGGATTTGAAGATTCAAGCAGAGTAATATCCCAAGGAAATGAAGAAGAAGGGACTGACGCTTAAGGCTTCATGAGAGAGAAGAGCATTTTAAGTCTCCGAGGAGGATGAGGAGGAAATACTCTATGTACGAGAATTCAAGAAATTCATGAAGAATCCCAAGAAGCAGGTACAGTTTAAGAGATTCCTTAAGAGAGGAGCTGGAGAAGGCAGGAGATGGAACAAGCCAGGGAAAGAGACAGAGAGCGACGAGGAGAAGTCCCAGCCGGAATGCTATCACAACCATAAACCTTGACACCTGAAGAGAGACTGCCCAAGACTTCAAAAGGAAGAGAAAGGGAAAGAAAGCCGATACAAAGGAAAGAAGATTGTACTGAAGGCGCTTATTTGGGATGATAGTGGATCTGATAAGTCAAGCTCCTCAGATTCAGGGAGTGATGATGAGGAAAATCTGTGCTTCATGTGAAAGATCCAAGAAGAATATGATGATTAATCCAATGTCCAGAGCGACACTTAGGTAACCCCACCTACATACTCTGAACTGCTTCAAAGTTGTGAAAACTTAGTTGATGAGTTAGAAAACACGATTTCTGCGAAAAAGGCCGTAAGAGCCGAAAATTAGAAAATTAAAAAGGATTTTGAAATTTTTTTGAAAAGAAGTTAATAGAACCGGCAAAGAAAAGATCGAGTGTCTTGAGTGTTCTCACTTGATGACAACGATCGAATATCAAAAGGCAAGTCTCTCCAAGTCGTTAGTAAGAATTACTAGCCTCACAAGTGAAAAGAACGTCTTGGAGAAGAGACTTCAATTATTATTGCCAAGGTAGAGGAAGGCAAGAAACAATTTTCTAATCGGTGTGTGATGCTTGTGACTGAGAACACCGCCTTAAAGGTGAGAATCCATGATCTTGATTGCGCTGTCCAAAAGTTTGGAGTAGGCCAGAAATCATTATTTATGTTGTTGGGTGCGCAGTATCATGGATCTGGAAAATTTGGACTAGGATATGAAAGTCCATCATCACCACTGAGAGGAAATGGTCATGTTTCTAAGCCTAAGTCAAATGTTTATAAATCAAATGATGAGCTGAAGAATTATGGAGGGCTATTTCCTTCCTCAAGCAAGAGCTCAAGCAACGTGATAAAAGCAGTTTCTACTACCTATAATTTGTGTGCAAACTATCATAAGTTTGGTCACTCATCTAGCTCTTGTTTAAGGAAAGATGCAAAGAAAAACGCAAGTCTGGCTACCAAAGTCTTCTACCTATAATATGGGTGGCACAACTTGGGTAACCAGATCTTTGCCCTCATCTTCTTCTAAGGTATGTTGGCAGGCGAAGGACACAAATAACGTGTGGTACTTGGATCTTGGTTGCTCCAAGCACATGACAGGTGATAAAGACAAGTTCCTTAGTCTTGAGAAGAAGAAGGGTGGTTTGGTGACCTTTGGGGACAATAACAAAGGAAGGATTTTTGGAATCGGTACTATAGGTAACAATGCATTATCAATTTCTAATGTTCTGTTTGTGGACGGCCTTAAGCACAATCTTATTTCAATTAGCCAACTATATGATAAAGGATTAAATGTGATTTTTGAATCCTCCAAAAACACTTGTAAAATTTTAGATGCTGAATCGTCCAGTGTTTTACCTATTGCTCATAGAAATCATAATGTATACACTGTTAGTTTTGATGATATTTCTGCTTCAAATTTGAAATGCCTTGTTACTAAGAATGAAGAATTAGATCTATGGCATAGGAGACTGGGACATACAAGAAGTAAGCTTATCGTAAAACTATCGAGAAAGAAACTTGTTAGGGGACTTCCCAACCTAAGCGGTAGTTTAAATGTCTTATGTGCTCCATGTCAAAAAGTGAAATTTGTTAAGAATTCTTTCAAAAGCAAAACTGAGATTTCCACATCTAGACCGCTTGAACTCATACACATGGACTTGTTTTGACCACTGAGCACATGTAGTCAAGGTGGGAAACGGTATACTTTTGTTATCATAGATTATTTTTAACGTTATTGTTGGACAATATTCCTTGCAAATAAATCTGACACTTTTAGTGAATTCTCAACCCTTTTTACGCGACTTCAAAATGAGAAAGAGCTAAAGATAAAGTGTATTAGATCAGATCATAGAGGAGAGTTTGAGAATGTGGATTTCTCAAATTTTTGTGACTCTTTAGGAATTAAGCACGAATTCTCCGCCCCTCGCACTCCTCAGCAGAACAGAGTGGTTGAAAGAAAGAACCACACTGTTCAAGAGTTAGCACGCACGATGCTCGCCGAGTTTGTCTTACCTCGATTTTTTTGGGCCGAAGTGGTCAACACGGCAAGCTATGTGATGAACCGTGTCATGCTTCGCCCTCTTCTAAAGCAAACTCCGTACGAGCTTTACTTCAAAAGTAAACCTATTGTTTCATACTTTAGTGTTTTTGGATGCTCATGCTACATTCTAAACACTAAGGATCATCTAGGAAAATTTGATGAAAAATCCGATCTAGGCATCTTTCTAGGAAACTCGAGCAAGAGTTGTGCCTATAAGATCTACAATAAGAGGACCTTAGTTGTTGAAGAATCGGCTCATGTGCATTTTGATGAAAAATCCCCATCTAGAGTGCCTAAGGTGACAGAAGAGGAAGTTGTAGAGAGAGTGCCGATTGAGAATAACGGAGAGGAGAAAAATATGGAGAGTGAGACTCAAGGTGTTGATCAAGATTATAGGCCTCCCAAGGACTTAATTTTTTCAAAGCAACATCCTCGTGATCTAGTCATAGGAGAGCCATCCCATGGATTTAGAACTATATCTGCACTCCATGAGTCTTTCTAAAACTTGTGCTTTCTATCCGATATTGAACCCAAGAATGTGTCAGAAGCCTTACGAGATGAATCATGGTTCTTGGCGATGAACGAGGGAATGTGCAGATCTGGAATTCACTGGAGGCTGAAATATTCCAAAGCTACAACGGGGTGGTACATATAGTGCCGGCGGTAACGCTTTTATCTTGGTGTCTATCTGCCAAAATCATGCCACCACGGCATTAATAAAAACATCAACTTGACTCCTTTCACTATGTCTCACAATAGCGTGGGCATAGGTGTGTCTTCATTAGGGACTCCAACTTGTAATCCAAGTCTTGTCCTTTACCGGGGAGGGTTCCAGTAGGTCCTTGTGTGACACTGGGGGGAAATATTGTTAGGTTGAGCGGTTTCTTATGCGGGTACAAGTTATTCACACCCCACCCTACGACATTTATGCAGCTCCTCATGCCCATCCGTCACTCTGTACGGGGCTAGGGTGATGACATAGTATTTGGATCGAGTATGTTGTAAATATTCTCATGACTAATGTATTCATAGCACGAACGATGTATCCATACCTCATAGTCACATGCATAACATGCTATCATGTCATCCTCATTTCTCCTTGATTTTTTATCGACCTTTATATGTGTATACCGTGGTTTATTTATCTTTGCTCGCATCATTTTACTTGTGTTTGAATTTTGTGTTATGTGTGTGTGCATGTTGCATCTGTACATTTTGTTGTAACTGTGTTTTTGTAAAACCAAAAAAATTATGAATCTTTCTTTTTAAGGGCTCACGTGACTGCGTTGTAGACCATAACTTGTATGCACAGTGTTTGAGTTTACTCGATTAATCTTTTTCAAACATTGTCCTCCGGTCATAGTGAGCTAAATCTCTAAGTGCTTAGCTATTGAGTGCGCAAATACTTGTGAGTGTATGTTGCCTATGCCTTTAGGTATGTGTGAGGATTTAGATTAGGGAATGACCTATCACATTGCACACATCTCTAGTTGAAGCACTCTTGTACAAATACAAGACTTACATGCTATACCTCTTGACGTTGTATCCTAACACTTTAGAAATACTTTAAATAATCAATGTCACGACATGTATGTTCTAGTATAAAGATTAAAACTTTGGGCAATCGTCTCTAGTGCTAAGGTCTTAAGCATACACGCTAAAGTGCATCTATCTAGGTGGATATATTTTGATTGGCTTGGGGTCCCTTGCAATTCAATTTTTTTATCAACGTGATAGCTCTAAGCAAATAAGCTCAAAACTCTATGCAAGCTATTCACTTTCTGTTCAAGGCCCTCCCCAAGCACTACTCATTCCTCCTGATAAGTCTTTATGATCATTGTGAGGATGAGCACCTTGGTTGAATGAGTCGTTTCGATCGTGTGCCTAGACCAACACTAAGCTACGTGCCTCTAGTTTTTAATCCTGATATAGCATCGTTAGATACGTGACGTGATTATTCCCTATATTTCTCATGTGTAAGTTATTTTAAAGCTCGAGAGCTCACATGTAATACTTGCTATTTCTTATTGGTGCTCTCTCTATTGATGTTTCACGTCCACGTCATTGTCTTATTTAAGACTTCCGCGCATAAGAATTGGACTGCAACTTCACAAACTCTTTGTAGCACAATACATACTAGCACTTGATTTACACTCATGACGTTTTACAATGTTTGCTTAAAATTAATTTCCTTCGTATTTCTTACAACATTGTTGTCGTACTCGTTGTGTGCTTTGATTTGTGTGCGTTGTCCAATTTTTATTAACTCTGACTATTTGCTCTATTTTGTGACCCTCTCTAATTTTAAATTTTTGCTCCATTGTGTGACCCCGGTACTTAAAATTCTCTTATATTTATTACGTTTTGGGTCACCTGTATACTTAATATATATATACTCTTTTCATCCTACTTGTCTGGTTAGCCTTGCCCACCCTTTTAATATTATCAAAGGGGTAGAATATATTATTCATGAGTATGGTCAGGTTAGGAGAGGTCATATGAAGGGGGAGCACGACTAGGAGAGGTAAATTATAGGGGAGCATGATGCTAATGTGTGCTCATAGATAGGGAGAGATGCACATAGATGGGGAGCAAGTAGAACGTATAGACTCTCCAATACACTGTAACCTATTGTTAGCTTATATTTCCTATCTTCATTTTACACTCTATCTCATATTTATTTATCATGAACGGGAATTGATATTATCAAAAGGGGGAGTTTATTAGAACCGTGGTTTCTCCTTGTGTTTGAGAATATCAACTCGCAAGTTGTATTTGATCATATTGTATGTTGATAGAGTGTGCAGGTTGATAGGTGCAAGAAAAGAAAAAGGCATATATGAAAGTTACCGCCCAGCGTTAGTAATTACCGCGCCGCGCTAGCCCACTCAACGCCGCGTTGAAAGTGTTGAGACAAAAAGCATTGAGCGCGTCGAGACGATGGCTCTGAGTGAAGGCAACCGCCCGACGGTAGTACTACCGCAGGCGCTAACTTAATGATTTATTTGTACCTAGCGCTCTGGATGGTTTCGGAGGTAGCTCTACCACGCCGAGCACTACCGCCAGGAAACTGTATTACTGCGGGTAGTAACTCAATGATTTATTTTGTCCTAGCACTCTGGAAGATTTTGGCGGTAGCACCTACCGTGCGGCGCTAGCCTTGTCAAATGGTTGTTGCCTTTTAAGGAACATCGCATCCTATGTTACCGCGCAGCAGAAGGTCCTACCATGGTCCGCTAGTTCAAATGAAATGGCAGAATATCGTTTCGAAGATAATTTTCCATATTTAGACCTAGCGAAACTACCACAGGCGCTAGTCTTACCGCCGGCGGTAACCTGTTTTCATGAAGACGTATAAAAACCGCTGTGTTGCCTGTTGTCATGGCGACTCCCAGACGAATATTGACGAAGGGTTTCAGAACTCAAGATTTTGGCCGCCTCCTTGCGCCCGTCTCCTCTTGTCTTCGTCAAAGTTGAAGGAAGCCTTCTCCCTCACGTTCGTGAATGAAAAACTTCGGCTATCCAGAATCTTCATAGATCAATGAGAACCGACCAGTTTCTCGCCAATGGAGATCTCAAGCACCGACCGTAGATCGCACAACGGATAAGTCGTCAAGTGGGAGAACTTCATTTTCTTATTGTCTTTACTTTTAATCTTTCTACTCTATTTCTATTTTCTGTTTAGTTTTTGGTGAGGAAAATTGACCGGTGAGGGTCGTCGGAATCCGGGTAGGATTCTGCGGTAAATCGTCCTCGGTGTTAGGATGTCTAGATCGGAGGATCTAGTTGGGATCTAAGACCCTTTCTTGTGTGGAGGTGAAGAGTGGGCTCTGAGACCCTTCCTTGTGTGGAGGTGAAGAGTGGGCTCTAAGACCCTTCCATGTGTGGAGGTGAAGAGTGGGCTCTGAGACACTTCCTTGTGTGGAGTTGAAGAGTGGGCTCTAAGACCCTTCCTTGTGTGGAGGTGAAGAGTGGACTCTGAGACCCTTCCTTGTGTGGAGGTGAAGAGCGGCTCAAAGTCATTTCTCGGAAGGAAAGTGAGAGAGCCAACCGGTCCAGGTAGTGGGTCGGTATACAAAACCTAAGAGTTTTTTATTCTCATCGTCTCCGATCTTTGACGTCATGGAGATCAAGTGTTGATGTAAACTATTTATGAACTATATTTCATTATTATTTTAACGCAATGAGATTACTTTCATCTGTGATTGTTGTTAGTGCATGAAATTTAGTAAAATTTTATTAAACGTTGTAAAACCTTATTCACCCCACCTCTAAGGTTGGCCACTAGATCCAACATTCCTATCATCTCTAACTTCCTCAGAGACTTCCATGTAGACCAAAAGAGTGTCCCGCATTTCTTTGGAGGTCTTGCAGTGTATAAGATTTTGGAATTTTGAGTCTTCAATGACATTGGCTATAATGTTTTGTGCCCTTTTGTCTTGGAGGACAGAATTACCTCATCTCTGTCCTTCTCTATATATGCCTTGGGCACTCTTAGAGTTGGATCTATGGTGGAAGCCTTTGTGGGGATAAAAGGACCTTAGACTACTATTATAGAGATACTTGGGTCAGATGCTTCCATTAATAGTCTGATCCTTTTCTTCTTGAGGCCAAATCCTTCCTTCCTGTAGATTAGTAGTTTCATGGCCCTTAGCTCCTTATAGTTCATTCCTGACCCCATAATTATATCTTATATCTAACATTGGAGGTATACTAAGATTGTTTGATCCTTTTTGAGTAACCTCCTTCTGGTACCACTTGAAAGTTATTACTTTAAGGTTAGCTAGTCACCCAGAGGGGGGTGGGGGGGGGGGGGGGTGGGGATGAATAGGTCTTTGAAATTTCCTAAGTCTTTTTACTGTTCTCTTATTAAGTGATCTAGAGATTGTCCTTAGTACCTGCAATATGAAATAAGAACAAACACAACAACAAAGCACACAGATATTTATAGTGGTTCCCCAACTAGGTACATCTACTTTCCCTCCCACCTTTTTAACTTCTGTTAGACATGGCACAAACTCCTCTAAAATGCTCCTCGGAGATTACACCTCAGACACTCAGCCTTACACTCAAGTTCTCTTCAGAACCTTACCTCAAAACCACAAAGGTTCCTACCTCAGAGCCCTGTAGTGTTCCTATAACTAAGTGGTCCTCAAACCACCCACCTCAGCCTTATCTCTAAGGCCTACAGCTCAGGCTCTTCTGCCCTACAACTTCAGTCATAAGGCCCTACTCTCAGAGTGCTGCAGCACTCCTATAGCTCAGTACCTTTCTAGGTACATACCTCAGTGCCCTTCCAGGAACATACAGCTCAGTGACACACTTGTCACCTATCTCAGGCCAAAAGACGCTACACTCAGTCTCCTCCAAGACATACACTCAGTGTCACACTTGTCACCTACAACTCAGTGACTCAACGGTCACCTACCTCACCCTTATCTCTAAGGCCTACTACTCAGGCTGGGAGAACAACCCTACTCTCAGATCCACACTTGGATCCTACCTCAGTACCCCAGCAGGGCACTACCTCAATGACTAATTAGTCACCTACAACTCAGGCACAAAAGGCCCTACAGCTCAGATTCAGACAATATGAATCCTACAGGAGTATAATCAAGATGTTGAAATACTGACTAAGAGATAAATCTCTTAGTCTACCTTGTTGGACTGAGCAGATATTAGTCCAGCCCTCTTGCTATAGAAGGAATTAGTCTTCTTCTACAACTAACTATTTCTCTACTGCACTGAAGAACAACTATCTGCTTTTGAAGGCTGACAGCCCTTCACACAGCCATCTCTTCTTGCTGATTAGATGAAACATCCACCTTGTTATCCAAAGAACAATCTTCCTGAACTTGAAAAAGCTTCAACTATCTTTCTCTGCCAACTGGCATGCACTGCTTGACTTGTCTTTCAAGCTCGTTTGAGAAGATGAAGTCCAACCGCCTCTGTTTTTTGTATTATGTCTTTGTTAACCCTAATCCCCTTTTCTCTCTTCTTTTTATATCTGTTTATTTGAATCAACGATACAATTTGAGTGTGGGCCCAACCACGGATGGTGAGCGCCACCTCCCTCAAAAGAGGACAAATAGTAGCGTCCGACGCTACTGTAGCTTTCCCATGACATCATGAAATACTTTGTCTGTGCTCGACGAATGGTGAGCTGGGATCGATGAATTCTAAAATCAGTTTGATGAATTCTGAACTGGGCTCAACGAACTCAAAATCTTAAACTTTAACTTTAGCTAGATGAAAGGTGAGCTGAGATCGACGAATTCTGAAATCAGTTCGACGAATTCTGAACTGGGCTCGACGAACTCAGAATCTCAAACTTTAACTTTAGCTCGACGAATGGTGAGCAGAGATCGAAGAATTCTGAAATCAGGTCGACGAATTCTAAGCTGAGCTTGATGAATTCTGAACTGAGCTCGACGAACTCAGAATCTCAAACTTTAACTTTAGCTCGACGAAAGGTGAACTCAGCTCGACGAACTCTTAATTCAGTTTGACAAATTCTGAACTGAGCTCTTCTTTAGAAGCATTGAGTAAGCCTGCTTCACTCAATGCTTCTGGACTTAGAGAATTTTTGCTTGCTTTGTCTCAGCGGTTTTTTCTCAACTGTCTTAGCGGTTTCTTATTCATATATGTGACTATCTTCTGTCTCAGCGGGTTCTTCTCAACTATCTCAGTAGTTTCATCTTCACAACCGTGACTATCTTCTGTCTTAGCAGTTTCTTCTTCATAACTGAGACTATCTCTTGTCTCAGCGGTTTTGTTGATACCAACACTTCTCTCAACATTTTGTGTTGAGCTTTTCAGTTGTCTAAGCGGTTATGCTGAGACATTCTTCTCAGCTGTCTCAGCTATCTCGACCCTTTTGCCTTAGTCAAATTGTCTGACTTCCATCTTCCTCTTTTTGTTCACCTGTCAAATAAAGGACAACATGCATGCATGAAATTAAGCACACATCAAATACATTATGACACTTAGCATGATTGGTGATGCCTCTTCAAATCCTGAGGAACATTGTAGGGCACAATTCCCAACAATATCAATTAATTCATCTTTTCCCAGATTCTATATTATTATATATTCATCATGTCATTTATACTTCTACATGATCTACACAAGTTTGTAAGGAATACCTCACCTGTTCTTCCAATGGTTGTAAATCACCACGTAGTTATAGATTACACATTCATGAATCATGCATCATAAATTTTTCCAAAACTCATAACATTCATCGCATTGTTATTAAGTGTATCTTTACTGGATTTCATAAATACATCATTTGTACAACCAAGGTCCCTCCAAAGCATTAGCTTATCATGGTTACATATAAATAAATTCACCCAATCCAACATATCATTTGGCTATGATCTTCCGACTTAGCCAAAAAATCCAGATGCACGGCTTACACATAACTTACATAGACAGAAAGTCTATTTCGACCTTACGTTATTTTAATGCAGTAAATTCTGTCGCACTTTGTGGGAGCCACAGTGCTCACCAGAAAATATGCAGCCTTCCGTTGGGAAGGTCCTTTTGAGGGCTACAACTTTCATGTTCACCCCAAGACCTAGAAGTACTCGGATCATGGCTTAAATCGAGCATGAAGCCTGCTGCGTACAAAAATAAGAATTCGGCACGCATCGTAAAGTCAAATGAACCGCATCGGTTCATCTTCTTCCTCTAAACATTCATATAAAGTTACATCCAGGTCTTCCTCCTCCCTTATTTGCCCTAAATGGACCGTCATTCTTCACAAAACCAAGTCCATCATCTTCATAATGAAGAGAGGAAAGGTTGAAGACAAACAAACCCTATGACAAAGGTCCTAGCATGGTATCTTCCTAGGAGTTCTTCATTACGCACCAAAATCAATCTCTCTTGAGTCGGTTTCTCTCCTATTTCATAACTAAAGATCTAGCACTAAGGGAGAGGGTAGGAAGCTCACCTCATTTCCGACAATAGATCTCATTCTCCTTCTTGGTGGCATGACGACGTCTGGTCTTCTTCCAATCACTCTCCTAGAGACAAGGAACACCGAGAGAGACGAATTCGGAGTTCCTCTAGGAAGTCCAGCATCGGCCATCTCTTCGTTCTCATCGAGCTCAGCACGATTCAATAAGGAAGAAGAAGATAGCTAGTGTTTTCGATCATCCCTTTTTATAAGGAAATATTATAGTAAAGGTCACTTCTCCACATGTCATTCTATCACTGGACCGCTCATCATTACATTAAATAGGTCTTGTTGAAAAGACTTGCCATAAGTAGACACTCAGCACATATTCTGAATCCGGTTCAACCCGTAGGTATAAACTCGCAAACATTGCCTGGCCGAAAATATGCTAAGTCAATTTTGTCTTATGCATCAAGTATTACTTGACGATATCCGACAAATCGTAGGAATTCTCTGGGTCATCTCGACGAATCAGCCAAATAGTCTAAGTAAATCTGACGAATTCGTCGAGTCCAACTCGACAAATTCGTCAAGTATCGATAATGAGTTTATCTGAATCTTCTAAGTCCAATTTGTCACATTCGTCGAGTATCACCCGACGCTTGGTCGATTGGTTTTGTGATCACTCGACGAATTTCCACAAATCCTTCACAATTCCACTGGCCAATAATACTCTACGTCCAAGATTCGTATGCGTCAAGTATCACTTGACGCTCTATCAAAAGGCATCATGATCACTCAACAAATTTCGACGAATCCCACTGCCCGAAAATATTTTAGGTCCAAGCGTTGTATGCATCGAGTATCACTCGACGCTTCATCGAAAGGCGTCGTGATCACTCGACGCTTTTGAGACTAGTCGACGCACTCGATGCTTTTAATCCAATAGACACACTTGACGCTTTGAGTCCAGTCAACAAACTCAACACTTCCTAAATCCAGTGCACGCCAAACCTAAGTCAACTCTCTTGACTCAAAACGTGTGCATCTAGCATGAAATGAGACGTTAAAAATCCTATAAACAAAATAAAAGATTTCGTCCTCGAAATCAGGCAAAGTCTGTGGGGGAAAACAAAGTATATAGAATACAAGGTATGCATTTAAGTTTACCCTGGGGAAATAACTCTTGGTAGCGCTTCCACATCAAGTCCACGGGATCCGAAGTATATTCCTCTTTTCCATGATTAGACCATTGGACCTTCACCAATGGAACATTCTTTCCTCGCAAGCTTCTTGTTTCGGTATCCACTATCCGCACCGGCTCTAGTCAAACAGACCTATCAGTTGCCACTGTTACATTTGTAGCGGAGACATGCTAATCAGTCTGTAGTAGTGCTTTCCGAAGCGACGACACATGGAAGACGTCGTGCAAATTTTCTAAATCAGGTGGTAGCTCTAACCGATAGGATAAAGGGCCAATTCTTTCCAATATAACATAAGGCCCCACATATCTCGAACTGAGCTGCTTTCTACCATGCACACGTGACACTCCATGCATTGGTATGATCTTTAAGAACACCTTGTCACCCACTTAGAACTCCACCATCTGGTGATTCGCATTAGAGTACTTTGTCTGCCGACACTGAGCCTCCGGCATGCGGTCTCATATAAATCAAACCATATCATTAGTATCATCAATATACTCCACTCCCAAAGTCTTTGGGTCATCATCCTGCACCCAAGAAAATGGAGTTCTACACCTCCTCCCATAAAGTGCTGTGTAGTGCGCCATCCCGATGCTAGTTCGATAACAATTATTGTATGAAAACTCCACTAGCGACAAAATCCTTTCCCACAGCTCACATCTATCCAACACGGACAATCTTAATAAATCTTCCATGGTTCTGATGGTCCTCTCATACTAGCCGTCTTTCTGAGGATGAAAAGTCATATTAAAGGTAAGGCGAAAGCCCATATATTCTTGAACAACCTTCCACACCTTGGAAGTGAAGCGACCATTGCGGTCAGAGACAATTGTCTTAGGCACCCCCATGGTACCGCACAAACTACTCCACAAAGAGATGCACCAAAACATCAATATGTGACCCCTTCCTCATTGGAATGAACATGGCAACCTTTGTTAAGTGATCAACAATCACCCAAACTGAATCGTTCCCATAACGTGAGCGAGGTAACCCGTGTACGAAATTCATGGAGATATCCTCGAACTTCCACTCGGGGATGGGCATTGACTGCAATAATCCTCCCAGGCCCTTACACTCCACCTTCACCCTTTGACAAGCCACATAGTGCGTAACGCAGTACATGACATACCTCTTCATACCTGGACAAAATATTGTCCTTCGCAAGTTGGTGTACATTTTTGCAATACCAGGGTGCACCGAACACTAGGTGTAATGAGCCTCTCTCAATATGTCTTCCCGGATTACACTGTCCTTGGGAATATAGATCCTGCCACAATAATGATTGATGTTTTCCTTTAGGGTATACTCTTTAGCAGATCCACCCTCAATTTCCATAAATACAAGGGCCAGAGCAGCATCCTTCCTGATGGCGAGGATGCCCCGCCGTTTGCCTGTGCCGACATGGATCTCCATTTTGATCGCCGCCGCTACGTGTTCGAGGATATTGACGGTCGTTACCGCAACCGTCGTCGCCTCCATCACATGGACCTCTCGTTTGATCATCGTCGCTACATGTTTATTGATTTTGATGACCGTTGCCGCAAGCTTGAAGGTTTGGATTTTGATGACCGTTGCCGCAAGCTTGATGATCGCCGTCGAAGGAGTGGATACCTTCGGGTTCCGTAACAAAAGTATTACATTGGAGCGCCGACCCTTTCGAGATTTTCAAGAATTTTGGGTTTAATGCAATTTCTTTGGATTTTTACGATGCAATCGGTTTTTCACCGCATTTCAATTTTTCGGATTTAATTTTGCAAATCTGGTCTCCATATGAGCGGCTTTCTCCGACGTTTCTCTCTTCCACTTCAAATTCTCGTGGGTTGAGAGGTGAGATTTTTCCCGTGTCTCTCTTCCATTTGGGTTTCCTGGTTCTCGCATTGGATGGTAAGATTCGTACTGCTTGTCTTTTTGCTGACACATCTACGAGGTTTTCTGCTGTACTTGTTTACGACAGGTTATGTTCTATTGCGGATGCCCGCACTGCTTGTCCTGCCCCGTGGATGTCCGCTCTTGCTATGCTACCTGTGGATGTTGCTGTCTCCTGGTATTTCCTCCCTAGCCACTCATCGGTGATGAGTGATTTTGAGAGGGGGAGGATTGATGGCGAGGATGCCCCGCCGTTTGCTTGTGCCGACATGGATCTCCATTTTGATAGCCGCCGCTACGTGTTCGAGGATATTGACGGTCGTTGCCGCAACCGTCGTCGCCTCCATCACGTGGACCTCTCGTTTCATCGCCATCGCTATAGGTTTATTGATTTTGATGACTGTTGCCGCAAGCTTGAAGGTTTGGATTTTGCCGCGACATCCTCCGCCAAAGCCGCGTCAAAATCTCTGCCGCATTAACGCATGAGATTATATTTTTATTGCTTAATTTCTGCATTTTAATTTCAGCATTTTATAACTAATTTCAGCATTTTATTTTTGTTCAATATGGCCTATGTTTAGCCATGGTTAATGCATTAGTGGCTAGGATTTTATTTTGATGAGATGAAGGGTGATGGAGTGGTGTAGCTTTTTATATATATGCTTGTATGTGGAGTGGGAGAGATAATTGAAGACAAAAAAAGAGACCTAAGAAGATTTCGGCCCTTAGCCGCCCCCTCCTCACGATTCTCTCGGCTTGGCCGAAACCCGCGTCCGACGCCTGGACAAGCCGCCGCTCACTTGAACTCCTTTCAGGATCTCCAGGAACATCTGAAAATGCCTTTCAGTCTTTTCATTATTTAGCCGATGGGGAAACGGCGGCCTCGAGGTGTTCCTCACGAGTGGCGGTACTGACATGGGTCCTTGCGCGATCGGTGCAGAAGGAGGTTCAATTGTCGAGTCAGAAATGGGTATACACGAAGATTGTGTAGGAGGATCGGGCGTCAAGACTCTCTCGAGACTTTTTCCACTTCTCAGCCTCATTGAATGCACTGTTTCCTGTTTCTGACTGATAGAGCTGAGCAGCATTTCCGTAAGACTCCCAATGGCCGTTTGTAGGCGCTGAATGGTGGTGGCTTGATCGTTGAACACATCCATCATTTTGCAAACGTACGCGAAAAAACGCTCCATCACAGACGCGGGAAGATTGGCGGCTTCACTAGTGACCACCGACTTTGCCTCCACGGAAAGGTTGGGAAAGGTGGGGAATTCCAATGCCTGCTAGTTTGGGCAATGTTGTCAATTATTTCCCAAGCATCCTGACAAGGTTTGTTAAATAGAGTTCCGCCAGCTGCAATGTCAAGTGCTGACCGGAATCTGTCTAGGATCCCAAAATAGAAGGTTTGGAGCAGCAAAATATCTGACACTCCCTCTCTGCAGCATTCCCTTCGCAAATACTGAAAACGCTCCCAGGTTGCGAACAAGGATTCTTCATCTCTTTGGGAGAAGGTGATGAGCTCCTTGTAATCGTCCGTGGTTAGCATTTGCTGCCAGAATTTGGCCAAGAAATTTCTTTCGAGTTGCTTCCACGAATGAAACATTTCCTTCCTGGTATCATGATACCATCGTTTTGCGCTGCCTTTCAAGGAAAAGGAGAAGAGTCGAATCTTCTATTGCTCACCGTTGGCAGCGTTCGAAGAGCATGTGTCGTAAATTTCTAAAAACCTGCACACATGGCATAAGGCATCAACACTTCCATCTCCGTTGAATTGACAATTTTCGATAATGTATTCGATCAAATTAGAGGAAATCTCGAAACTGTCATTTCCCGTTTCCACTCGATTGGTGAGACGGGCTTGCTAAATTAGCTGCTGAATAGAAGGCTTTGATGGAATATTGGCCCTGTATTCACTGAAACAGCAAAACAAAGAAACAAAAAATCAAAAAGCACTAACTCTTATACCAATATTTCCAGAAATCATGATCGTTCAACAATTGCATTCCCCGGCAACGGCGCCAAAAACTTGATGCGTGTAAAATACGGCAAGCGTACCGGTCGCACAAGTAATAAAGTTGGGAATAAATCCCCTGATGTCGGTCTCTTGAGGAATGCAATTAGCGTCGAACGATTTAGACTCTAAAACTATTGTTATGAGAGTTAATTGAAATAAACAAAAAGAGAAGGGGGCTTTGGTTGGTGTTCTTACGACCGATTGCACTAATGTAAACTATGCGGGTCGCAATCACCGCTTCTTAAGGCGAGATGGATGTAGCGGCCGCGATGCCGTACTTCGGTTGGTGAATGGACGGAAGTCTAGCGAGTGAGGTGATTAGTGCGAAGTGAAATTGAGTGAAACGAACATGTGGAGTGGAGTGAGATGGAGCGAGGCGCATCAAAGGATAATTCTCACAAGCACGATGAAACACAAATGATCCAATTTAACAAAGTTGGAAATTAATGTTCATTACATGCATAAACAATCCATGCAACAAGATAAAAGAGAAAATCCAAAACCACGAGATTGAAGATCCACCGCGGTTGTTGGCCGGAGGTGCGGGTTGTCAATCCGCTTCCAAGCGCAGTCCGAGGAGGGCTTCCGGTACCACGGAGCTGTCACCTCGAGGGCCTGTAATTCCGTTCTGTAGGTATGCTTCGTCTTCTTCCTTGGTGGAAAGCTCGGAGAAGAATGCTTCAATGGCCGGGAGGGTCACCGGAGGATGCGGAATGCTTTGGAATCGCCGGAGAAGGTCCTCCCGATGATGGGGATGAAAGGTGGAGGCGAATGGAACTGCTGTAGGGCGAAATGGCAGACTGGCGGAGGTTCTGTAACGTATCCCGTTTACCCTAATTCGCGGAACAGGGCATTTTATAGCTTGCAGAATAAATAGGGCGCACGACCACTGGCGCACGACCAGTGGTCATGCACGACCAAGGTCAGCGCCCGTGCGCGAGCAACCTATAGACCTGCATCAGAAAATCAATGGTCGCGCACGATCAGCAGTGCACGATCAGTGATCGTGCGAGGCAATGCTGATGATCGTGCGGAAATTGCCAGACATAACTTTTGTAAAATGGGGTATGACTGCGCACGATCGGCGGCGCACGAACAGTGGTCGTGTGCGGTATGGCGAGTGATCGTGCCGGAAGGTTCAAGACAGGGATTTCACAAATGAGTTCGGGCTACGCACGATCAGTGATCGTGCGCCAGGAGGTCGATGGTCGTGCATGGGTAAAAACGCCCGACCACTGACTCCATTGCCAAAAACAGTGAAACGCCTATCCCGAATGCCCTCACGATCCCCAAACCTGCAGGAAAACTGCACGGGGCATCGATCGTGGCAGCCGCAGCAAACAATAATATTCATAACAAGAATGTAAATGCACACAAGCACAGAAATGGGCTAAAAAGGTGCACAGGGCGTGGAATGCCGTAGCTAACCAAAAGGAGTACTAATGGCGCTAAAAGATAGTGCAAAGCTGAGGAAAAAGGCCTAGATGAGTCCAAAATAAGGTATAAAATAGGGACTCATCAATACCCAATCTCCATTGCAAACTCCACGTTCAGGTGCTTGGCATTGTAGTACTTTGCTTATCGATCCTAGGCTATCAGTACCCTCTCCCGAATAGAGCGTATTGTCGAGTTAGCCTCTTCGACTTCCATACGCTTATACAGCTTGGATTCGCCTGCTTCTGCCCAAGCTAACAGTGTACGACACTTACGACCATACAGAGCTTCAAACGGTGTCATACCGATGCTCTCTTAATAGCTATTTTTGTAGGCAAACTCCACCATATAGAGATTATCTTCCCATCTCTTACCAATATCCAGGGAGCACATTCGGAGCATATCTTCCATCGTCCTGTTGGTCCGCTACGTCTGGCCATCCATTTGGGGATGAAAGGTCGTACTGAATGCTAACTATGTTCCCAACAATTTATGGATTAGCCTCCAATCATTTGACGTGAATCGCCCATCACGGTCACTGACGATGCTCCGAGGAACACCGTGCATTCGGACAATCTGCTCCACATAGATCTTTGCCAAAGTTTCCACGGAATCGTCCCTATTATTTGGTAGGAAGTGAGCCACTTTTGTCAACCGGTCTACAATCACCCAGATTGAATCATTCCCACGTTGAGATCTCGGCAACCCGTGCATGAAATCCATTGAGATATCATCAAACTTCCACTCCAAATAGGTAATGACTTTAGGAAACTGCCAGGCTTCTAACATTCTGCTTTTACCAACGCACAAGTTTGACACTTAGCCACATGATGTGCTGTGTATTTCTTTAGTCCTATCCACCAGAATAATATATTCATATCTTTGTACACATTTGTGCTCCCAGGGTGAATTGAGTACTTTGCAAAGTGAGCTTCATACATCTACTCTTCTCTCAACTTACCCGTACTTGGGACACACAATTGACCATCTTTTCGTAACAAGCCGTCATCCTAGGAGAATTGGCCATCTGACCCATCCTTTGCATAGCGTTAGATACTTTCATCAAGCTCCGTTGCTCGCCGAACTCTGTCCGCAAGGTCATACTATACCTCCGACAAGTTCAAGCATGCCTCGGCAATGGAATTCTTGTCAACACAAGAAATCTCTAACGCTTCCAACTCCTAGATCAGACGCTCATCATGCATCTGCAACCAACTTGCCCGTACCGGAGTCCTACGACTCAATGCATCTACGACCACATTTCTCTTCCCGGGTGTATACTGAATATCAAAGGGGTAGTCCCCAAGGAACTCCATGCACCTTCATTGTCGCATATTCAGATCCTTCTGATCCAACAGATACTTTATGCTCTTATGATCTGTATAGATATCCACCTTTACGCCATATAGATAGTTCCTCCACAATTTCAGCGCAAAGATCACCGCCGCCAAATCTAAGTCGTGGATGGGATAATTCCATTCGTGCACTTTCAACTGGCGTGAGCCATAAGCAATCACTTTACCAAACTGCAGAAGAATACATCCTAAGCCGCTCCTTGAAGCATCACTATAGATCTCATAGCCGTCTGTACCATATGGCGATGTCAACACAGTCACTGTGGTCAAACGACTATTGAGCTCTTCAAAAGCTCGCGCGCACTCCGGCATCCAAACGAACTTCTGATCCTTTCTCGTCAACGTGGTCAGAGCCAGGGCAATTCGTGAGAAGTTTTCCACAAACCGTCTATAGTAGCCTGCCAGTCCAATGAAACTCCTGACCTCGGCCACTGAAGACATCACTAGCCACTCTCGGACGGAACTTATCTTTGACGGATCCAATTCTATGCCCTCTCCACTTACCACGTGGCCAAGAAAAGCCACCGACGTGATCCAAAACTCACACTTTGAGAATTTGGCAAAGAGCTTATTTCTCCGCAAGGTATGCAACACCAACCGCAAATGGTTTGCATGATCTGCTTCCGACTACGAGTACACTAGGATATCATCGATGAAGACAATCACAAATAGATCCAAGTTCTCTCGGAACGTTCAGTGCATTAGATCCATAAATACCGAAGGTGCATTACATAAGCCAAACGGCATTACGGTGAACTCATAATGCCCGTAGCGTGTTCCAAATGCTGTCTTGGGAATGTCACCTTCCCGAATCCTCTGCTAGTAATATCCAAACTTTAAATCCAACTTGTAATAGACGGTTGAGCCCACTAGCTGATCGAAAAATTTGTCTATCCATGGAATCAGATATTTGTTTTTCTCTGTCAGCTTATTCAACTCACGATAGTCAATACATAACCGTAAACTACCGTCTTTCTTTTTCAAAACAGAACATGCACGCTCTGTAGGTGACATACTTGGACGTATGTATCCCTATTCACCCAACTCTTGTAGTTTGACTTTCAATTCAGCCATTTTTTTGGCGCTACACGAAATGGTGAGCGGGCCACAGGTTTCGCACCTGGCACCAACTCAATAGAGAAGTCGATCTCCCGCTGGGGTGGTAACCAAGGAAGATTCTTAGGAAATACATCTGCAAACTCCGACACAATCGGAAACATCACTCACACTGGCCTTTGGCTCAATATCTTGAATAAGCATGAAGAATAACTCCACGCCTTTTCGAATAGCATTGATGACTTGGAGAGAAGACACCGAGATCCCGCTCACTCCTCGCATACCAGTGAACTTAGTCTCAAGCTCGGTATTCTGGCCCAGTGTGATCTCCTTTGAATTACAATCAATAAAGGCATGCTACTCCAAGAGCTAATCCATGCAAAAGATCACATCAAACTCTGATATCGGTAGCACAGATGCACTCAAACCAAAATCCTGACTTCCTATGTGAACTTCAACATCACAAGCTCTATCCGCAAGCATCACACAACCATTCGGTAATAAAACCTTTATACTATCTATCATCACATGACTCGGTACTCCAATTCGAGCTACGATTTCCTTAGACAGAAACGAATGCGAAGCACCCGTATAAAACAAGGCTCTCACTGGGTTGTTCCGAATCAGGATAAACCCTGTAGCACACACATCATGCACAAGCTACATAGAAAGTATGCAATAAAAAACAAAGCAAGCAATATCTTAAATCGCACCTGTGACGAGGTAACTTTGCTTTATAGCCTCCTGCTGGCAAAGATTATAAATTCTGGGCTGCGCCTGAGATGTAGAGGACTCTACCACTTCTTTGCCCTTCTCAGTATAAGACACACCCATCTTCTTTTCCCCCTTTGGCTGAGAAACCCTACAATCACGGCCTATATGCCCCACTTTGCCACAGGTAAAGCACGTACGAGACTCCTGCTTTGAAGTTGCTCCCGATGCAACTGTCGTAGAACCTTGCCCGGAAAGCTTGGACCTCTTTCCCCACTTCGTCTGGTAGTACGATTTTCCCGGGAGGGGTGTTTTGAACTCTGGCTTTGTCACAGCCAAGTCCCTTTTGCCTTGCACCCGCTTCATGTCCTTATCCAGTGCACACACAGTATCAACCAATTCCTGAAATCCTTGGTTCACCGAACTCAACAGCAAGAACCTCAATTCATCCCGCAATCCCCCGTAGAACCGATTAGTTTTCCTTTGTTCATCCGCGAATATTGACCCTGCATACCGTCCCAACCTCGTAAATTCTAGCAAGTACGTATCAACGCTACTTTCTCCTTGCGTTAACTGTTGGAACTCATTTTCCATGGCAATGCGTTGTGTCGCGGGTAAGTGCTTTGCCAAAAACATTCGAGAGAACTCCTCAATTGAAACTTGTGTTCACGGCCTGCCTGCTAAATGATGTAACTCAACCTTGTCCCACCATAACCGCACCTCTCTTTCCAGGTGTCCAAAGTGACCTTATAACTTTCCTCCGTCCTGATCACCATCAATATATGCTTGACTCGCGATAACCAACGCTCTACCTGCATTGGGGATCCCATACCCATGAACGTAGGTGGACTGAAGCTCATGAATTGCTTCAACTGTCATTCAGCTGCTCGCGGATCCACAGCCTCAACCAGTTCGGGTCTTATACCAACACGATCTGGCACCAATGCCGGTTGTGCCTGCCCGGTCGGCTTAACCAATGTTGGAGGCGCCGGCCCAGGTCGGCTAAATCATGGCAAATAGTGCCTCAACAACTAAGCAAACTATTTCTACAGATGGAGGAGGTGCAGGCACTCAGCTGGTGATGCACTCTTATCAGAATGCTGGGGATCAGACTGCCAAACACAACTACAAGTCACCTATAGGTGAACAAAACACACATTAGCGACCTAGCGCATGCAATAACAACAATATAGGAATGCACAGGTTCCCCAAACAAGTGTATTTGCATTCCTTAGTGGACATTCAATAGTTCATTATTGTTAAAGCGGTTCGCACTAACACGTGTTCGCCACCCCACAAAAGAATTCTACCACGAATTCAAAAGAGGAAGATTGAGACAAGCTGATACAAAAATGTAACTACTCCACCTGTTAAATAACATGTAATAGAAGGTCCGGTCGGGGCCCCACACCATATGCCACAAACAGATGGAGAGGTCAAAGGTTAATACCACAACCCCATCGCATCCTAACTCAGAATATGCTAGTGGAAGATGAACTCATACTAGGAATGTCCACTACATATATAAACAAAATTTATATATTAACTCTTGAAAGAGTGTACAACAAATACAAAATAAGTTGGCCTTAAGGCCTTACAGTTCTTCTTTTCACAGTATGGATTGCATACATTGGCGCGCAGGCCAGCCACACATGAACAAAAGATAATATAAAGCTTAGCCTTCAAGGTCTAGCAGCGGCAGCGACAACAGCAGGGACTTCAGCCCTTACTTCCCACTCGGCTCTCCAGCACCTACATGGTGACAGCCCACCCAGAAGGTGGCAAATAAGGCAACGGTCAGCATTCGGCAGACCAATTTATAACAATCCTACCCCTTTCCCAGGGCAGTGATATTTTTTCCCTGCAGGAATAGAAGTGCATAGACAGATATATCATATCTTGTGCTCTCACACACAATTAATCCATCACAATCATCAGCCACACGACCCGACGATTCGTGCACTCAGGGCACATTCTTTGTGCACCGGCGAACCAGGGTCAACACCACTGTTTACACAGTATTGAGCATTTAGTCTTACTGGCGCGCAGACCTTAGACTCTCATTATGCCACTGAAGAAAGCTCAATGCCTTGACGCTCTCCTGTATAGTTGACATAACGCAGGTACGGATAAACCACCCCCGTTGCTCAAGTCTCCTTGCCATCACCGAGTACAGCATACCCGAGGCTATATCTAAAGGCACGGGTCAGTTTCACCTTTCCTGTTCGGCAAGAAGCCTTTTTAGACCTCGCAGCTCACATTAGACATAATGTCCGCCAAGAGCTGGCTTCACAATAGCCACGCTGTCTACCTAGGACTGACTACACTGTCCACAATGGACTGGCTACACTATAGCCATAACACAAGCATTACAAGGGTATTTTCTTAGAATTCCTCATTCCAGTACTTCCTGCTACTTCCCTTCACAGGCACAACCCATTAACTCTACAAACTACACGTTTATACACGGAGTCTTCTCCAGTGTGCAATAAGTAACATCACCAATCTAGACTAACCTGTCCAGATAGGCTTCACACAGCAAGCCAATCCCGTACTACACATTTCCGGGTGTAAATGCAGACTCAATTTGGGATAACAACTATCAACCCACGAGGATCATTTACTATTCTACCTTTTGGTGGAGGATCCCATGCTCATGCATAAAGGAGGACTTAACTTGTCCAATGAAGGAAGATCGTAACCCTTGACGATCTTTTGGGCGCCATAGAAATTCTAGCTGGTTGAAAAGAATCGCGGTGGTCTTGCCTCCACAGATCTGGCCTCGGATCTCGAATGGGAACTCTAAAGCTCCCGCAGTGGCCGGATCTTCTCCTCTTCCTCCTCCTTACTCCTCTCCCTTCTCTCTTCTCTTTAGAAAGATCAAATCCAAGTGAAGAATGAATCTTTCATTCCAATCTTTGACTTAAACACATCAGGGAGAAGACTGAGCCATTAGATCCAGGATGAAGAAATCGAACGACAACAAATCCCCCTCAAACTCTATTATTTGGGCTGACACGGCCTGTGACACGCCCGTGTCATAGGACATGTACTGCAAGAGGTACACAAACCGACTCATCCAGACCAGAACACGGGCTGAGACATGCCTGTGTCAAGCCCCTAACACGCCCGTGTCAGTAGGTACACGCCCGTGTTGAGGGGCGTGTCCCTCAAATAGCACAGGATAAACATTCCAAAAAAGGACACGGCTAGGGCGCACGCCCGTATCCTTAGCCGTATGCAAAACAAGCTCCTGTGAAATGCCCGTGTCACAAGCCGAGTGCCACACTCAATGTCGCATAGTTAGCAACCTGAGAAGGACACGGCCTCGGACATGCCTGTGTCCCTGGCCGTGTCACCTCTCGATGATCATCGACTGAGCTATGTCGAGAACTCGACTCGATGCTCACAGTGAAGGGCACGCCCGTGTCCCAGATCGTGTGCCGCTGGACATGCCCTGGGACACGCCCGTGTCCTAGGCCGTGTCACCCAGCTTGAACTCCAATTTTGAATTTTGGGTGTTACATGACCGCACACTTACTATAACATCCCATTTCCAGCTAGACCCCTAGGAGTGAATTTGTCATGACAAACCCTAGGAAGCCCAAGAAGACCAAGTGAGCTTAGACATGAAGGTGGAGATCACCATGGTCTATAAATAGTAGAATTTTAAACACTAGTTTAGGATGACCAAAGGGCTTCACCATGACGTCATGACCCCACCAAAACATCCTTAAACCATTAGAGGGACCATTAGAGTAATAATGATCCATTGTGGTCCACCCAAAGTGATCAAATTGACCTAAGACCACCATAGGCCTATATTGGGCAAGGTTCCCTAACTAAGGGCATATAACCTCTAATGTGCCTAACCAACCCTACCCAAGTCTTCCTAGACCTTAGGGGAAGCAATGGGTCACCAAGGACCCCTTGGGGTCAACCCAAATGGTCATGTTGACTAAAGTAACCTCATGAGTCAAAGTGGTCAAACTAGTATATATGGCTAGCTCAAGCCCAATCCAAGTGGGCTAAGCCCAAAATAGTGTGGCCCATTGGTCTACTAGGTGTAGAGACACATTTTGGGCCCACCAAATTCAGAGTTTGGTGACTAGGAGAGAGAGGGAGGAAGTTGCCACAATTTGGAGGAGAGAGAAATTAAGAGCTTAATGGCCATCATGGCCATGGAGGCTCCATAACCCCTCTCTTTTATGGGGCTTTAACTCCTTGGAGGCAGGGGAGAAGTTTTCAGGAGATGGCCAGCCTGTGGGGTGGCTCTGCCCCTCAATTTGGGTATAACTGAAATTTCACACTTATGGCCATTAATGGTTCTTTGATGAATTGGGGAGTTACAAGCCATTTCTCCCCAATTCCTTCATTAGGAACCTTCACCAGAGCAAGGGCAACAATTCCGCTCGATTACATTTAAGTTCCAGTGATGTTGGTGTAGAAGTTGCAGAGGAGCTCAAGCCAGCGGCCGAAAAATTACAAGGAGGCAAACCACTCGTATTCAAGCTGCAAAATAGGTCCTCCATTGCACCTTCTTCTATGGGTAGATCTTAGGATTCATTTATATTGAGAATCGGGCTCAATTAAATGATTCAAGTCCGAGAAAAACAAGCTTGCAGGATCGCCGGAATCCGCCCCTCCGACGGCTGTGCCGCCGCCTGGTGATAGCAACCACCTCGACGGAGGTGGTGGTGGCGGTGGTCGGCAAGGGAGGTGGCCGGGAAATGGCAAGGGAATAGGCTCGAGGAGGAATGAATCCTCACCGTCAGCTGGAGCTTGAAGACAACCAGATGGTGTCTATGTTGCGCCAAGATTCGTGCGCCTTGATGAGAATTAGGAATTAAATGATTCATTTCATGTGATTTTCTGTCACATATTATGCTATAAATGTTTTTAATTATTAAAAATACTTAGAGACTTGTACAGAGAAAGTGGTAAACATGAAGTTTGTAGGTATGTATATCTAGTTTATTTTAAAATTTAGTTGAGTCAATTTGGAGTTTAGGTTAGACCAGGGCACTCATTTTGGTGGGGTCTATAACTAGGGCTAGTCAGAGATTTAAAAATGTGCCCTCACTTCACCACATGTCCAAATGAGCTGAAACTTGGACAGGGAGTCAAACGTACCTATATCTAGGTCATGTACAAAAATGAGAATTTTTGGAGATAATTTTGCTATAGTTTTTGAAATTATTTAATAATTCTATGGTAAATTAATTAGGGGACCTAATTACCTTCAAACCCTCCCAAATTTTGGTTAGTGGTCCTTGGGGTCATAATAAGGCTCTTGATAAAATTTCATCTCATTTGGGGATAATTTGGGTTGAATATTTTTAAACCCTAGCCTTGGCCTAAAGGGGGGGTATTTAGGTCAAGTGTTGCTTGTGTGTTTAAGTGGTCAAATCACCTCAACAGAGGCTCAATGTTGGACCACTGGTTTAATATGAAGCTAGACTCCCCTATATGGAATTTGGGGTGGGTTGGGGTAGATTTGCCCTAGGACCCATGTTCAAATCCTAAGGTTGGACTTTGGGGATTTGTATAGGGCATGGGGTGAAATGCCCTTGTATGGACTTGGTGTTTAGTCCATGTGATCCTTGGGTGGTGATAAGCCCTAGGGAGAGATATGGAAGGATTTGTACACATGCACACCACTTAAACCACTAGGTAAGTCTTTGGGTCCATGCACCTTAGGAATTGTCTAGTGGCTCATAGGACTTTGGAATTGCATGACATTTTGGTACAGGTCATTTTCATAACCATATTATACACTGAATTATACTACATATTATTTGGATGAGTTTACAAGTGGGTTGCTTTGAAAAGTGCACTTTCATGAGTTGTCTTGAAGAAATTTATTATATGACTTCCTAACCTTGAGTTTGGATGATACTTTGTCAAGCTATGTTTTAGGACTATAACAAGCCTAGAGATTTTTAATATGAATTTTAGATCATTAATTTAAGTACTTTAATCACAACCCATCAAGTTGTATTATCAACTTAGGAATTTCTTATGATCTAACCACTAATTGAAAACATATGAAATTTAGTCCGAGGAGCTTTTATGACATTGCTAACCTCTATAAATATTTATGGAATTTTGGAAGCCTGTTTATAGGGGTTGCTTCACAAGATGCTAGTTTCCAAGTGAATTTAGATGATTTTATTCTAGTACCTAATGAGATTATAAATTATGGTTTTTGGTTAGAGACTCTTTCTGGTCATCCTTGATATTCAGTAATTTTTCTACAATTTTCTGATGATTGATTTTAGTACTTTCTTCTTTAACCATAATTAATGGATTATTATTAGATAAATTAATTAGAGGCCAAATATTTCTTGGGAAATCATGGAAATTTGTATTTACTATTATTCTTTTGTTATCTAGTGTTAATGATTTTTGGGTTGCCATTACTTTAGAAAATATTATACTTAATGTTCAAATTACCCATGGCCTAACTTTGGGAAAAATTAATTAAATACCAAATTAATTAGGAAAATTATAAATTTCTGTATTTAGGCCAATCATGTCATGATAGACACCCATTAAATATCTTAGGGCATTTGGATGAAAATTTGGAGTACCTCCTATCATGTATGACATATGGTATAGGTTAGTCTGCATATAGCAAAACTGCAGAAAATATGATAGCTTGAATTGGGCATATGGCTTGGGGTTAATAGTTCGCTGATTTGGGTAAAATGAAATTGATTTCATCATTGGAAGTTGGGATGAGTAGAATACTGGGTTGACTAGGATTAGGCGGTGCTCGGGATCGACGAAAGATCGTCTTTCCCGTGGAGGGGGAGAGATAAGGTCAAAACACACTAGGGTTAGATCCAGTGCAATTTTAAAATGGATCGAGAATCAGAAATGAACCAATGGTAATAAGTGCCTTGCAAAAGGGAGCTTTGGGCTTCAGCCCATCTTAGTTCCTTATGCCCTCGAGAGCCCTTATCAGGGAATGCCCTGGGCAGTCCAAGGTTAACGTAAGCCGTAAGAATAATCAATGTTTAAGAGTAACTAGTATAACTAGGGGTTCACTTTCACACACCTCGGTGTCTCAGAAAGTTAGGTTGGGTCACACGGGCGGTAGGCTCGGTGGTTTTGGTGATGGGCAGTTTAGCCCGGCGAGTCGAAGGCTCGGTTGATAATTGTGTCGGACAGGATATTCCAGGGAGCTTTGGCTCGGTTGTTGGTTGTGACGAACAGGATAGTCCAGGGAGCTTTGGCTCGGTGGATAATTCATTAATATTGCATGTGCATAAGATATAAGGTGGTGGGTCTTGGATATTGGAGAGTCATCGCACCGACACCAGTACGTTGACTCGACGGGTGTGGTTTTACACTTAGCCAAATTAAGTCAAGTTGTCCAGCTGGCAAAGTGTACGCAAGAGCTCAGCTTAGTGCACTAGTGTTGAGGCGTGCGATAGGTCTGACTGGTAGTGCTAATACTGGTTAAGAGGTGGGCGAGGCCCAACAAACCGCTTTTGTTTGCCACTACGGTGGTATCCTGGGAGGTTAGTCTCCAAAAAGGCGGAACCTATAGTCTGTGCGGACAGAGTCGAGTATCTGTGTTGCACTTGCATGTACACATCTTAGCATACTAGCATGACATAACATCATCATTGCATATAACCCTTGACACCTATTGTATAAATTGGTATATGAATTTTTATACAATAGACCCTACAAAACGACCCCTTAGTTTATAGGCTTGCGTGAGCATGCTTATAAGTTATGGTTATTTTCGTATGATAAATATTGCTTGCTTGTAAACCGCCACCCCATCGTATAAATTGGTATGAGACTTTTTATATGATGGGAGCCTTGCAGAATATCCCTTAGCTTATGTGTTTTGATATAAGTTAAGGTTACTTATTTTTTATTAAGTCTTTCATACTTTCATTACTGCCATATATACTCTTAGAACTGCTAGACTAGTTCCGCTGTCACCTGTTACTTTATTATTCTCCACCGTCATTACCTCTCCTTTCCTTCTCCCCGCTCGGTGCCTAGGAGCCATGGGGGGAGGGGTAGGGGATCATAGGACTTAGTCTTTTAGACTAACAATTTTAGAACCACAACATTTTAGGGGATCGTGGAGCCCAGCATGGAGGTGCAGCCCCGGAGGACAACAAGCTTGGAGATGGGACAGTCTTGTACCGAAGTTCAGACAGCTGGGACAGTGAGTCCCGATCGTTAGTAGATGCTTTAGTTTTGCTTCCGCGATGAGTGAACTGTAGTGAGGATTTGATGTATCGGGCATGAACCCTATTTTCAGTAATCTTATTATTATTGCTGTGGACTCTCCCTTCGTAGGAGATTTATTATTTTATATGTGGTTATTGTGGATATGTATTAGAGTTTCTCTTTTCATGTACTCTATGCTCTTGCTACTTTACTGTGATCGATATGGTGAGCAGGATCGGCGTTTTGCGGTGAAGACCTTCCCGGGCGTGAAGGTGTTACCACAATGAGGCGGTTCTGGGCCTAAGACCCCGTTGTTTTGAAAAGAAAAAAAAAGTGGGGTCTTACAAGTGGTATCAGAGGGAACCTTGATCCGAAAAGTAGAAGTCCACTAACCCTGGGTCACCCCCGTGCGAGCTTAGTTTGAGGACAAACTAGCAGCGGAAGCAGTGGTGTGCCCATTAGGGAAATCACATGTAAAAGTACACTTCTTCATTAATTAGAATTCTTCTTTGTAGCCTACGGCAAACCCTGCCCCAGCAGGGAGCACCTCCGGCTGCGAAGACCTCATCTATTAGTTCTCAAGCCAATGTGCTAGACTCAACCAACTAGGACTCAAGACTAACCATGACAACTTATAATATGCCCTAGTCAGAAATAGACTTTTGGTATGAACTTGGTTAAGGTAAGGAGATACTTGATGAGAATAAAGGAGGAGTTTAACACGAGAATGGCAACCTAAGGCATAAACTCAGGTGATCCTACGGTCCATATCAAAGATTACTCAAACCGGTAGGACTGCCTTAAGAAGAATAGAGGCCAATAATCTAATAGCAGAATGGTAGAAGACACTCAGTCTCAACTCTTGTACCAGTAATAAGATTACCGTGAGACAACCACCGAGACAAACACCGAGGGTCCGAAAGGAATTTCAGTTCGGAAGATACCCATTTGGGATTGGGAACATTTTGACCCCGATAAGGTTGTCGTAAATGTGACTCATAAAGTTTAAAGTATGAAGTATATCGACGAGTTTCAGGGTGGAACCCCAAGTCGAAGATTGATGTCCTAGGGATTGTGAACCCAGCTAGGATAGATATAACAGGGTAATATCAAAGATACTTAGCCCAAGATAGTTATGGGCTTATCTTTTGTTTATTGGGGGCTTAGCTTTTGTTTATTGGGGACTTGACCTTTGTTTATTGGGTAAATTAGTATTGACTTGTGTTTCCTTAGACATAATTTAGAGAATGTGGCATAACAAACATAGTGAGATTAAAGTCAATATAATTCGATATTATTGGGGCGAAGATAAGATTTTGTAAAAATATGTTTGGAATGATGACCTGTAGCATTACCAAGACAATGAATTGTGAATAAGACGTAATAATTATGAGGATAAACTATGATCACGTAAAATTAGATGATGGGTAACAAGATTCAAGGTATCTGAGAAGGTAAATTTAAACGCTATGATGTATCACCAGAAGTGTGGTGTATCTCAGAACATGTATCTCCCCGGAGTGAAAAAAGATTTCATGGATTTTGTGATGCACGTTGGGGTTCGTCAGTTGATTAAGGCTAAGTACAAAGTTTTTTTGGGGGGGAACTATTACAGCCACTACCCGAGTAAGAGTGGAAGTTCGAGGGCATAATTAGGGATTTTCATACATAGGATTCCTCATCCCCACTCTGGGCACAATTATAAAGGGAATAACGAGGATAGACTGGCCGAGGTAGCTTGGGTCACCCCGACCCTAAAGAAAACTCCCGTGAGTGTTTCATGAAGTTTGGTATTAGAAGTCCATTATCATGGTGTGCTCAAGATGATCGTGTCAAATCAGGATGGATAGTGTACGTCCAAGGAGTGAAGATCAGTCTAGGCTTATATAGACTCTCGCCCGACATTCAACATAGCTCTCAACCCTCGTATAGAGGTACATGATTCCACTATCATGGATCTAGGACGAGGATCCAAAGGCACTCGACTCAGAATTTATGAAGAACCAAGATACCTAGGTGTGACTAATTCAAGATAGGATGCTGGAGGCCCAGAGCAGACCGACCAAATATTACGATGCGTGATATTGCCAAGTAGAGTCTCAAGATGGAGACCATGATTCCTGAAGATATGTCTGGTGCATGGAGTCTCGCGGGTATGTGCACGTGAGAAGCTCAGTCCATGGAAAATGGGGTGTTAGGGGATCTGGTAGCGGATCAACCCATTGGCTTACATGTTGGAGCTAATGACGAAGTTAGCGAGTTTGCACGACATCTTACACGTCTCCTTTCTTAGTAAGGCTCTACTACGGCTGGAACAACATGTTCTTATGTAGATGGCTCGACAGATTTTTACCTATAGGTAACAACATGATCCGGTCATGATAGATGACACAGTGGTGTGGGTCTTGTGGCGCAAGAAGGTCCCACTGGTCAAGGTACTATAGATGAATCATGGGCAGAAGGAGCATACTTGGGATCCACCATATCTAATACAGCAAAAGTACCCGCATCTCTCCGGGTAAAGTATACATTCAACTTCCTATGAGATGTTACAAGCAGTTACCCTTAGTAGAAACCCCGCAGGCCTAACTTGAATTTCGAGGACGAAATTTTTATTTTTGTTTATTGGGATTTGTAACATCCAATTTCCAGATAGACCCCTATGAGTGGTTTTGTCATGACTAGGTCATATCAAAACCCTCGGAAGCCCAAGAAGCCAAGGGAGCTTAGGTATGAAGGTGGAGATCACCATGGTCTATAAATAATAGAATTCTAAACACTAGTTTAGGATGACCATATGGCTTCACCATGACACCATGAAACCACCACAACATCCCTAAACCATTATAGGTACCATTAGAGCCATAATGATTCATTGTGGTCAAGCCAAAGTGGTCAAATTGACCTAAGACCACTATAGGCCTAAATTGGGCAAGGTGCCCTAACTAAGGGAAATTGACCTCTAATGTGCCCAACCAACCCTACCCAAGTCTTTATAGACCTTACGGGAATCCAATGGGTCACCAAGGACCCCTTGGGGTCAACCCAAATGGTCATGTTGACCAAAGTCAACTCATGGCTCAAAGTGGTAAAACTAGCCTAAATGGCTAGCTCAAGCCCAATCCAAGTGGGCTAAGCCCAAACCAGTGTGGCCCATTGGTCTAGGAGGTGGAGAGACACATTTTGGGCCCACCAAATTTAGAGTTTGGTGATAGGAGGGAGAGGGAGGAAGTTACCCCAATTTGGAGGAGAGAGAAAGTAAGAGCTTAATGGCCATCATGGCCATGGAGGCTCCATAACCCCTCAATTTTATGGGTTTTAACTCCTTGGAGGCAGGTGAGAAGTTTTCAGGAGATGGCCGGCCAATGGTGTGGCTCAGCCCCTCAATTTGGGTGGAACGAAAATTTCACCCATATGGCCATTAATGGTGCTTTGAGGAATTGGGGAGTTACAAGCCATCTCTCCCTAATTCCTTCATTAAGAAACTTCACCAGAGGAAGGGCAAGAATTCCCCCGATTACATTTCAGTTCCAGTGATGTTGGAGTAGAAGTTGCAAAGGAGCTTAAGTCGGCGGCCGAAAATTACAAGGAGGCAAACCACTCGTATTCAAGCCGCAAAAAAGGTCCTCCCTTGCTCCTTCTTCTATGGGTAGATCTTATGATTCATTTAGATTGAGAGTTGAGCCCAATCAAAGCCTTCATTTTCCAGATTTTTCCTACAAAAACAATCTTACGGGATCTCCGGAATCCACCCCTCTGGCGGCTGTGCCGCAGCCTGGCGATAGCCACCACCTCGACGGAGGTGGTGTTGGTGGTGGCTGGCCAGGGAGGTGGCCGGGTGGCTGGCAAAATGGCAAGGGAATAGGCTCCAAGAGGAATGAATCCTGGCCATCGCCTGGAGCTTGAAGACAACCAGATGGCATCTATGTTGCGCCAAGATTCGTGCGCCTTGATGAGAATTAGGAATTAAATGATTCATTTCATGTGATTTTCTGTTACATATTATGCTATTAATGTTTATAATTATTAAAAATACTTAGATGCATGTACAGAGAAAGTGGTCAACATAAAGTTTGTAGGTCTGGATGTATAATTTATTTTAAAATTTATTTGAGTCAATTTGGAGTTCAGGTTAGACCAAGGCACTCATTTTGGTGGGGTCTATGCCTAGGGCTAATCAGAGATTTAAACATATGCCCCCACTTCACCACATGTCCAAATGAGATGAAATTTGGATAGGGAGTCAAACATACCTATATCTAAGTCATCTCCAAAAATGGGAATTTTTGGATATAATATTTCTATAGTTTTTGAAATTATTTAATAATCCTAGGGTAAATTAATTAGGGGACCTAATGACCTCCAAACCCTCCCAAATTTTGGTGAGTGATTGTTAGGGTCATTATAAGGCTCTGGATAAAATTTAATCTCATTTGGAGATGATTTGGGTTGAATTTTTGTAAACCCTAGCCTTGGCCTAAAGGGGGGTATTTAGGTCAAGTGTCCCTTTTGTGTTTAAGTGATCAAATCACCTCAACAGAGGATGAAACTTGGGTCAGTTGTTTAATATGATGCTAGACACCACTACATTGAATTTGGGGTGGGTTGGGGTAGATTTGCCCAAGGACCCATGTTCAAACCCTAAGGTTGGATTTTGGGGATTTGCAAAGGTCATGGGGTGAAATGCCCTTGTATGGACTTTGTGTTTAGTCCATGTGATCCTAGGGTGGTGATAAGCCCTAGGTAGAGATATGGAAGGATTTGTACACATGCAAACCACTTAAACCACTTGGTAAGTCTTTGGGTCCATACACCTTAGGAATTGTCTAGTGGCTCATAGGACTTTGGAATTGCATGACATTTTGGTAGAGGTCAATTTCTTTACCATATTATCCACTGAATTATACTATATATTATTTTGATGAGTTTACAAGTGGGTTCCTTTGAAAAGTGCACTTTCATGTGTTTTCTTGAAGAAATTTATTATTTGACTTCCTAACCTTTGGTTTGGATAATACTTAGTCAAGCTATGTTTTAGGACTATAACAAGCCTTAGAGATTTTTAATATGAATTTTAGATCATTAATTTGAGTACTTTACTCACAACCCATCAAGTTGTATTATCTACTTAGGAATTTCTTATGATCTAACCACTTATTGAAAACTTATGAAATTTAGTCAGAGGACCTTTTATGACATTATAAACCTCTGTAAATATTTATGGAATTTTGCAAAGAATGTTTATAGGGGTTGCTTCAGAAGGTGCTTCTTTCCAAGTGCAATTAATTGATTTTATTCTAGTACCTAATGAGCTTAATAAATTATGATTTTTTGTCAGAGGCTCTCTCTAGGCATCCCTGAGATTCAATAATTTTTCTATAATTTTCTGATGTTTAATTTTAGTACTTTCTTCTTTAACCATAATTAATGGCTTATTATTGGATTAATTAATTAGAGACGAACTCATTCTTCGAAAATAATGGAATTTGGTATTTACTGTTATTCCTCTTTTATCTAGTGTTCATGATTTTTGGGTGGCCATTACTTGAGAAAATATCATACTTCATGTTCAAATTACACATGGCCTATCTTTGGGAAAAATTAATTAAATAAAAAATTAATTAGGAAAATTATAGATTTCTGTGTTTAGGCCAATCATGTCAAGATAGACCCCCATTAAGTTTCTTATGGCATTTGGATGAAAATTTTGAGTACCTCCTATCATGCACGACATATGGTATAGGTTTGTCTGCATATAGTAAAACTACAGAAAATTTGATAGCTTGAATTGGGCATATAACTTGGGGTTAATAGTTTGATGATTTGGGTAAAATGAAATTGAGTTCGTCATTAGAAGTTGGGATGAGTAGAATACTGGGTTGAATTGGATTAGGCGGTGCTAGGGATCGACGAAAGATTGTCTTTCCCGCGGAGGGGAGAGAGAAGGTCAAAACACACTAGGGTTAGATCCAGTACAATATTAAAGGTGATCAGGAATCGGGTATTAACCAATGGTAAAAAGTTCCTTGTGAAAGGGAGCTGTGGGCTTCATCCCATCGTAGTTCCTAGTGCTCTCGAGAGCCCTTCACGGGGAATGCCCTAGACAGTCCAAGGTTAACGTAAGCCGTAAGAATAATCAATGTTTAAGAGTAACTAGTATAACTAGGGGTTCAATTTTACACACCACGGTGTCTCGGAAAGTTAGGTTAGGTCACACGGGCGGTAGGCTTGGTGGTTTTGGTGATGGGCAGGTTAGCAAAGCGAGTCAAATGCTCGGTTGATAATTATGACGAATAGGATAGTCCGGGGAGCTTGGGCTCGGTTATTGGTTATGACGGACGGGATTGTCCGGGGAGATTTGGCTCGGTGGATAATTCATTAATATTGCATGTGCATAAGATATAATGTGGTGGGTCTTCGATATTGGAGTGTCGTCGCACCGACACAAGTACATTGACTCGACGGGTATGGTTTTACACTTAGCCAAATTAATTCCAGTGGTCCAGCCGGCAAAGAGTATGCAGGAGCTCCGCTTAGTGCACCAAATTTGAGGCATACAATAGGTCTGAATGGTAGTGCCGATACTAGTTTAGAGGTGGGAAAGGCCCAACCCACCGCTTCCATTTGCCACCATGGAGGAATCCTGGGAGGTTAGTCTCCAGAAAGGGGGAACTAAAGGTCTGTGCGCATAGAGTCGAGTGTATGTGTTGCACTTGCATGTACACATCATAGCATACTAGCATGACATAGCATCATCATTGCAAATAACCCTTGACACCTATTGTATAAAATTGGTATGAGACCTTTTATACAATAGACCCTACAAAACGACCCCTTAGTTTATAGGCTTGCGTGAGCATGCTTATAAGTTATGGTTATTTTCCTATGATTTATATTATTTGCTTGTAAACTGCCACCCCATCATATAATTTGGTATGAGACTTTTTATATGATGGGAGCCTTGCAGAAGATCCCTTAGCTTATGTGTTTTCATATAAGTTAAGGTTATTTATTATATGTTTAGTCTTTTATACTTTCATTACTGTCACATATACTATTAGAACTGCTAGACTAGTTTTTCTCTCACCTATTACTTTGTTATTCTCCACTGTCATTACCTCTCCTTTTCTTTCTCCCCGCTTGGTGCCTAGGAGCCATGGGGGGATGTTTAGGGGATGATAGAACTTAGTCTTTTAGACTATCAGTTTTCGCACCACATCATTTTAGTGGATCGTGGAGCCCAGCATGGAGGTGCAGCCCCGGAGGATGGCACGCTTAGAGACGGGAAAGTCTTGTACCGGAGTTCATACAGTTGGGACAGTGAGTCTTGATCATTAGTAGATGTTTTAGTTTTGCTTCCGCGATGAGTGAACTGTAGTGAGGATTTGATGTATTGGGCATGAGCCCTATTTTCAGTACTCTTATTATTATTTCTGTGGACTCTCCCTTCGTGGAGATTTATTATTTTATATGTGGTTATTGTGGACATGTATTAGAGTTTCTCTTTTCATGTACTCTATGCTCTTGCTACTTTACTGTGATCGATATGGTCGACAGGATCAACATTTTGCGGTGACGACCTTCCCAAGCGTGAAGGTGTTACCACAAAGCAGCGGTTCTGGGCCTAAGACCCCGTGGTTTTGAAAAGAAAAAAAAGGGGGTCTTACACTTACTTCTTTCTAGTGAGCTTGAACGACCAAAGACTTAAAACTAGAACCGATCCAAGGATCCAACACGGAGGTCCCACCACATACCCGGAAGATCTTAGAGTGCTTCCCCTCATTTGCCTGTGCTGAGCTAAGAGCACCTCAGAAAGCACTAGAAGACCAGAGGGTAAGAAGATTGGAATGCTTGAAAACTTGCCTTCTGAGGCACCCCCTTGGGTCTATTAATAGTTTTTTTGAAGTTGGACTGCCAATAACATACCTCCACTATTTGGAACGGCTATATGCTGTCCTGGTCGGCTTGCCAACAACATAACTCTGTTGTTTTGAAAGGCTATGGATAGGACAGCGGGGGTGAAATGATAAAAATACAATATAGATCACTAGGAGAGTGACCCCCAAAAACCTCCACTCGCATGGGGCGGCGAGTGCTTGATGGGACTGACACTCGCTGCCTTCTTCTGGCCCTGGGCGAGTGTGGGCCTGTCCTGCCCCACTTGCACGCTACTTACAGAAAATCAGGGGCGAGTGCAAGCCCATGTTCTCCACTTGCCCCACATCTGCTCCACCCCCTCCTAGGCAAGTTGATGAGGCTACAGAGCTCTCGTCTCCCTTTCTGCTTGCTTGGGACTTGGATTGCCTGATTTGGCTAGTCTAGCTCCTGTCGAGCCCACTCATCGGATATGGGGTTGTAGACAATCCCCTCTCTATACGAGGTTTGCCTAAGCTCGGAAAGAATCATCCAACCCTATAAAATTTGGCGAGTACAGCAGGAGCCAGAGAGAATCTTTTGGCGGGGTACACAAGCGGCTATATAAATGCCTGTTTGACTTGGGGAAACTCTTGCCATTCCGCTTACTCTGATTTTGCCGAGATGCCATACTCCAAGGAGCTCCAAGAGAGGCTTAGTCGTGCCCGGTGTCACATCCCGCATTTTATCTGAATCTAAATATTCATCAGAGTAAGAGAAAACACGTGTCGTAATGCCATGCCAAGCGGGGGATAACTGCAGACGTTCAGGCAAACTCCATTCCTAACAAAGTTTATTAAAATACCAAGTTATTTTGTGAGAAAAACATGTTTCAAGTTAAGTTTTGGTGGTCGTATCCCCCAGCTCAGTGGATCAACTAGTCCACGACAGAAAAATATAAGTATACGTTGCGAAAAATAGTTTGTTTACAATGGTTAACATCTTACATGAGCATAAACGCCCCCATAGGACAAGTCATGTTATGCATGACTCTAGATTTAGTATAAGTATAGAATTAGTTTGTACGTTCAATAATATATAGTGACTTTAGCTTCAAAATATGTTATGCATGAGGTAATATTTTTATACTTTAAAATATCGAGCATGCAACCTAGCATAAAACCTTCCTAGAGAGCAAGTAAATCCAAACCATTATAGGAAAAGGCTTAGCAGTTAGCTAGTACTTAACATTAAACGAAAAAAAATCCAGTGGGCGTCAACAACCTGACACGAACCTTCTAAAAGGTATGTATGTCTGAACTAAAAGAAAACAAACAACAACTACCTCACAGTCGGTGAGGAAATGACAGTTGCAGAGTACAAACCAAAAAAACCAACCCAAGCTGCTCAACTGGCTACTTCTCCAAACCTGAGTCATTCAAAGAAAGAACACCTCAGCAAGAATGAAAATTCAAGTGGAGATCAAAGATCAAAAGGTTAACAATAAATCAAAAAAGAATAAAGGGTTACAAACCCAAACATAAGGAAGCTGTCAAAACTCGATAATTAATCATATGACAATGATATAAGATTTACTTATTGAGTTCAAAAGTAAGAAAGTTGCACCAAGTGCGAAACGAAGCCATGTTTTGAGAATATCTGCAAAAGTAAGCAGAATAACATATATCTGTATAATACGAGGAAAAAGACTTAATAACTCTACTCATATGAATCATTAACACTGGTAAGAAATGGTCCTGAGTTGGTGGTCACATTTTCCAACCAGAACTTAGAGACCCAAAATATTTCAAGAAGGTACTGTGGTGGTGGCAATATTGTCCAACACAACCTGACAGTCCAATTGTCTCAACAAGACACTAGTGTGGTGGCAACATTGTCCAACTCGACCATACAATCAAAATATATATAAACAAGGTGCTGTGGTGGTGGCAATATTGTCCAACTCAACACACAGACCAAAAACAAGCCAGGAGTGTAATGATTCACAATTTGGCACTAGGTTGGGGGTACTTTATCCACTACCAACAAGGGCCACACATAACATCCATAAACACCTATAACTTCAACAAGGATACAAAAACTCTCCTTGATATAAAGAAAGAAATTCCCAATTAATATCCATTCTAAGTCATACTTGACGAATGCAGCTTAATCCGGAAAAAAAATTCTAAGTCCACGGGAAAAGCATCGAGTACTCTCAACGCCGCGTTGAGTGCATTCAACGCACTCAACGCCAACCAGATTACTCAGTGAAATTACCTTCACTCAACGCCACATTGAGTCCACTCAACGCTTTTGACTTAGTCTCGAAGCTAATCAACGCCAAGGTTTCACTCAACGTTATTTCACTCAACGCCTCGTTGAGTGCATTCAGCGCAATCAACGCTTTTGACTTAATCTCGAAGCTACTCAATGCCAAGGTTTCACTCAATGTTGTTTCACTCAACGCAGCGTTGAGTACATTCAACACACTCAATGCTTTTTTCTTTAGCATCCTAGACCACTCAACGCCAAGTGAACTTCACTCAATGCCACGTTGAGTGCATTCAGCGCACTCAACGCTTTTGCCTTAGAATTACAAACCACTCAACGCTAAGTGAACTTCACTCAATGCCACATCGAGTGCATTCATCGTGCACAACGCTTTTTCCCTTAGTCTCAGAACTACTCAACGCCCAGACTACAGTCAATGCTATTTCACTCAACGTTGTGTTGAGTGCATTCAGTGCACTCAACGCTTTTGACTTAACCCCAAATTATCACCCGATGCACTCAACGCCATGCCTGATATTCGTCGACTCATTGCTTAATACTCGATGAATTGGACTTAAATCAACGACAAGCATTACTCGACTAAATTACATCGGATACTCGATGAATTTGACTCTACTCCTACTGAAACTCACCGAATTTTACTTAGACCAATCTCAACCTATATCTGACGAATTCTACCTACCCATATTCGACGAATTTAAACTTAAGTTAACGGTTATAAAATGAAAATTTTGCTTAAGTCAACAGTTCTATACTAGACAGATTATCCTAGTCTAAGAGTCAAGTATGACAGAAATACCTTACTAGATTAATCCCATAAACAATGGATTCACCCAAATTTCACCTACAAAATCAACTGGCTAAACCTGGCCGGAAAACTATATTGTCTAGCAGATTAGCAAGGGCTTAACTTGATGTAATTCCTACATATTAAGGAGGACAGGATAGAAGCAGGAAATACACCACGAAAGGAAAACTTGGCAAGGAGAAAAAGTCACAACTTGCCTCGATCCGGCCAAAATTCGGCCATAAAACGCTCCTCCTCGAGCATCTGGCCGCAAGAACACTTAAGCAGCAAAACCTAAAAATTTTTGAAAGGAGAGGAGGTCAAAACCACGTAGTCTAACGTCGAAAAATCCACAAAATGAGAAAAACTCACCGTACAAACGTAGATATCGGTGAGGGCTAACCAGATCTTCTCCCGACGACGATTTCGTGCACCAGAACTCCTACAATCAACGATTGAAAGCTTCGCAGGGTCCCCCACTCTCGTCCTTCCAAAAAAATAGTACTACGATTTTGGGAAGAAGATAATGAATAGGGTTTCCGTCTTATCACAAGGCTATTTATAGGGGATAAACAATATAATATATTATTATAATAATTAAAACGTCCAAATGACCAAAACTCGCACTAACTCAGATTTCTACGAAAATCACACTGTAGCTAAATATCGATGCTACGAATCCAACGGCGAAGTTGAAATCGAAATATGACAAATTATACAAGGGTAAACACGCCCCGAATTCCAAACATCAAATATCCCAAAAACGCTCCGCCGTGTTCCAAAACGAACCCCGGTTCTCAAGGGAATACCAAATCGTAGGAGAAATTAGCCAAGCTAATACTCCTAAACCAAAACCTCGGATACCAACGAGCAAAAGCCACGCTCTAACAATAGTACCCATCAACTATGGGTTAACGTAACGCCCTGATGTCAAAATATGCCACTAAAGGGATTTTAAATAAACCTTGAAAAATCAGGGGCGTTACAGCCACCTCTCCTAAAAGAAAGTTTCGTCCCGAAACTTTACGCACAAAAGATTCCACTATGGAAGGAAAATAATCAAATATTATAGAATTGAAATACATACCGACATAAATTAGGAGAAAAGATGAGGATGAGCCTCCCTCATAGCTGACTCCAACTCCCAAGTCACGCCTTCCACGTCACCAAAACTTTAACCATTGGTATGGTCTTCCTATACAACACTCAATCTTAAGTATCCAGAATGCGAATAGGCATCTCAACATAAGAAAGGTTGGGCTCCAACTTGGGCACAAAGTCAAGAACCTGTTAGTCGTTAATCACATATTTCTACAACTGGCTTACGTGAATGACATCGTGCACACTAGGAAAACTTTCAAGCAAATTCAGCCTATAAGCAGACATTTCAATACGTTCAACAATCTTGAAGGGCCCAACATACATAGGATCAAACTTATGGTTCTTACCAAACCTTTTAACACAAGATATCAGGGAAAATTTAAGAAACACCAAGTCCCCACAGTAAATTCCAAATCAGTCCTTCGTCGATTAGCGTTCTTCTTATAATGCTCCTAAGCTATACAAAGCTTCTCTCGAATATGCTTCATGAAAATATCAATTTCTTCCAAGGCATACGGAACCAAGAACGATTTTTCGCCAACCTTAGCCCAAAATAAGAGAGTTCTGCATCGTCTCCCATACAAGGCCTCAAACGGGGCCATCTGCAAGCTCTCATAATAACTTTTATTATAAGAAAATTCCATCAGTCTCAAACGCTTATCCCACGCTCCTCTGTGGTCCAATTTGTAACATCTTATCATGTCTTCAAAAATCTGATTAACTCTTTTTGTTTGACCATTTGTCTGCGGATTATAGGCATCGTAATACCTCAGATCGGTACCCAATCCTTCCTGTAAGCTTTTCCAAAAACGAGACGTAAACCTGGAGTCTCGATCTGACAAAAAACTAACAGGTACTCCATATAACATAATACCTCATCTAAGCATAACTCTGTTATCTTCTTCATGGAGTAATCGATCTTGAAAGTCATAAAGTGAGCACAATTCGTCAGTCTATCGACAATAACCCATACTGAATCATGCCCTCGGGGAGATCTCGACAACCCAATAATAAAGTCCATCGAAATACTCTCCCACTTCTAACTAGGAATCTCTAAATGCATCAACTTGCCACCAGGCCTCCAATGATCAGCTTTAACCCGCTTGCATGTGAAGCATTCTAACATAAACATGGCTATATCACCTTTCATACAATACAATCAAATGATAGGTTTTAGATCTCTATACATCTTAGTAGAACCAGGGTGGTAGGCAACACTAGAACCATGCTCCTCATTACACAACTTAACTCTAATATCCTCAATAGTGGGGTACAGTATCTACCGCGGTACATCTTGGTACCCGCTTCATAGATTGAAAAGTCTGGTAAATCCCCTTTCTTAGTTCTATTACGTAGGTGGTGCAAATCAGGATCGTCTTTTTGATGTAGCCTTATAAGCGTAATCCACGAAGGCTCTGTTAAATCCAAATTGCTTGACGAGTCACTACTCCCAACTGATATACCCATTAACAGAAACTATTCTACCAAGTATTCCACTGAAAGTCCAAAGATTTGCGCGGTCTTCCTACTCAGGGCATCAGCTACCAAATTAGCCTTGCCCGGATGGTATTGGATGTCAACATCATAATCCGGGACATATTCTAACCATCTTTGCTGGCGCAAATTCAACTCCTTCTGAGTGAATACGTACTTTAAACTCTTATGATCTATGTCAATTTTGCACAACGCGGCATACAATAGATGTCTCCATAACTTTAAGGCTTAAATGACTACGGCAAACTCTAAATCATGAGTAGGGTAGTTTCTTTCATGAATCTTTAACTGCATCTACCCATACACAATCACTTTTCCTTCTTGCATCAACATGCAACCAAGTCCAACATGCGATTCATCTATATAAATGACATAATCTACTCCCTCGTAGGCAAGGACAGAACTAAAGCAGTGCACAATCTCCTTTTCAACTCTTGAAAGGCCTCTTCGCACTCATCGCTCCACACAAATGTTGTATTCTTCTGCGTAAGCTTAGTCAGCGACATAGACAACGTGGAGAAACCTTCCACAAACCTTCTATAATACCCTGTCAACCATAGGAAACACCTGATCTCTTTGGGCGTGGTAGGTTTGTTCTAATCAAGTATGACAGAAATATTCTCTGAGTCAATAGAAATTCCATCCTTATTAACCACATGACCCAAGAAGGAATCACGAGAAAGGCAAAACTCACACTTGCTTAACTTGGTAAACAACTTATGCTCCCTCAAAGAAGACAAAACCAAACGCAAGTGCTGGGCATACTCTTCAGCACTCCGGAAATACACCATAACATCATCTATAAACACGACCACAAAATGGTCCAGAAAATCCATGAACACTCTATTCATCATGTCTATGAAGGCATATGGTGCGTTTGTCAAACAAAAGAACAACACCAAGAACTCAAAATGTCCATGCCGAGAATAGAGAGTGATCCGTGGAATATCCGTCTCACGAATCCTCAATTGATGGTAGCCTGAACAAAGGTCAATCTTCGAAAACACAGTACTACCACGCAACTGGTCAAATAAGTCATCAATTCGTGACAAAGGATACCTGTTCCTGATAGTTACCTTGTTCAATTCTTTATAATATATGTATAGCCTCATGGACCCATATTTTTTCTTTACAAACAACACGGGAGCACCCTAAGGTGAAGAACTCGGCCTAATAAATCCACTATGCAACAACTCATCTAGCTGGGTACGCAACTCATCGAACTCATGAGGGGCCATACGGTTCGGTGCCTTAGTAATATGACGAGTACCCGGCTCAAGATCTATAACAAACTCTACATCTTTCTTCGGTTGAAGACCAGAAAGACTATTAGGGAAAACATACAAAAACTCATGTAGCACAGGAATCTCCTATACACGCGACAAACTACAAACGGTCTCCAAAACGGAAACCAAGTGGGCAAAACAACCGAAATATAAAAGAATCTGAGCATGTGCCACAAAAATAATCGGGGAATCCTGGCGCGGAAAACCATAAACACTCCTGGGGTGATCGTTGTCATTCTTGAAGTCTAACCGCTTGACCTTGCATTAGAAATCACATCATACCTGGACAACCAGTCCATGCTCAAGATCATATCGAAGTCCTCTAGCTCTTTCACCTTCAAATCAACAACAATTAGGAAATCACCTAAAAGAATCGGAAAACCCAGGAGACCCTAGTCCGACACCACTGAATCACTAGAGGGAAACTTGACATGAAATGTATCACCAACTTGATCGAGAGTCAAACGATGACGCTCTACAAAGGCCCTAACTACAAATTAGTGGGTACCACAAGAATAAAAAAATGTGCACCCAGTGATTCTTTACCTTAAACTTCCCTATAAAATCACATACATAACAAACCGAGCAACATCGAAAATACAACTATGAGCTAAAAAACTAGGTTAAGATCTAACCTAAGATCACCTTGGTGGATGTCTGCGCTTCCTCTATGGTCACCACGTTTAACTTGACCTTCCCTTTGTCCAAATGCTGCGATGGTGGCAAAGCCTGAAGTGGAATTGGATGCAGCTTTGGTATTGAATGCTAGCACTTTGACTTAACATGCCCTTTTTGTCCATACTAGAAGCAGACCTTGTCCTTATACAACAAATGGGCAGCATCATACCCATTTCGTTTGCACAAAGCACAAACAAGTTCTCATTTGGGAGCGCCCTGAATTGCGTGTACCTGCTGCTGCTTATGATCTCCCAATCTCTTGAAAATTTTCTCAAATGGGTGGCCCGACCGACTACAAAAACTGCACACCTCTTTGCTTCTTTTCCTTGAAGTAGGACAAGATTTCTTAGAGTTCCTACCCTCATCAGACTTTCTCTTATCTTTCCTCATCTGCTAGCCTTGATTATTCGCATTGTCGATTGCTTTGACCTTTGAGGCGGCTTCTACAACTCCTGCATAACTTCCAGATCCATAAGCATTGGCCAGCTGGGGGATGTCATTCCTCAGACCACCTAGAAAGCGCTTAACTCTACTAGATTCTAAGGATACCAGATCCGGGGCAAAATGGCTCAATTTACTTAACTCAGCTTCATACTCACTCAATGTGAGTTATCTTTGCTTCAAATGCAGAATATTATTCATCAAGAGGTCTTGCTCGACCGACGGCAGAAACTTCCTCAACAATAACTCCTTGAAGGCTTCCCTCGAACATCTGTCCTTCAGATTCTACTTTTCACTAAACCACCAGCTCTTTGACAGACCCTTCGGCTGGTAATAAGCGACCATCACTCTCTGGTTAGTAAAAATCCCTGAGTATTAGAATATCTCCTTGATCGCTATAATCAAGTCATCCATGGCCATGAAATCCACTCTAATATCGTAAGTAGGAGGTCTGAATCACTTGAAATACGAGATAAAGTTCATCTCTGGTTGATACAAAACTGGAGGCACTAGAGGAGCAGGGGGAATATGAATAGCTTGACCCATAGCAGGGTCTTGCACTCTAATCAGCTGCCCAGAAATAAAAGAAAACAAAGCCTGGATCTGCGACTGCATCTCCAACATTTTCCTCGACAGAGCCTTATTGGTTTATTGCAGTCCTTCCCTCACTGCCTCACTCTGTGGCCTAGAATACTCGCCCTCAGACTGGGGAGTCGACCTTATCGCAGGATGCTTTAGCGGTATACTAATAACACACCAAGCAACTTATCAAAACCTAGCTTACTGCTACAACTACACAACTTTGTTCAGACAATATATGTACAAATACATGCCCAAGATGCAAACTTGCTCTGGGAATTTCATTAATGATGTCATGATTGAACTTAGGATGATATACCATCATCCCACTGGCTCATGTGCATAGACTATGAATGCATGAATTCTTATTCCTTTTCTGACTTAAACCATGTCCGTACATATGTCATTATGTAAATCATTAGCTTGGCATGTGTGCTAATGCAATGTTATGTCATACATGTTGTGTTATGCAATCTACTAAAGGCCTTAGTGCATGTTATGAGCGGCGTACACATGAAATATTATGCATCTCATACTATATAATATCGCATGCAACGAAAAGTAAAATCTAATGTGCATTCATGTAATGATTGTTATGCATCCCATACTACATAACAATCATATGTTGCTTCCTATGAGGATCCATATACAAACTCATATTATGCATCCCATACTACATAATATGCCCCATATACTTCTTGTCATGCTTATGAGTGTAGTGTTCATACTTCAGCCAAGATGTACTGATGACACATCAGTGTGTGTATGCAATGGAATAAGAAAGCTAAATCTAACTTGAGATGGTTGTTTGATCAATTGCCAAACAACCCATCCCTCTGATACCAACTATCACAACTCGCATTTTCTCTGAATTTTATTGTATATTAGAGTAAGAGAAAATACGCGATGTGATGCCACGTCGTGCAGGGGATAACTACAGACATTCAGGTAAACCCCAATCCTAACACAATTTATGAAAATACCAAGTTATGATGTGAGAAAAATACGTTTCAAGTTAATTTTTTATGGTCGTATCCCTCGACTCAGTGGATCAACTAGTCCACGACTGAAAATATAAGTATATGCTGCGGAAATAGTTTATTTACAATGATTAACATCCTATATGAGCATAAACATCTCCATAGGACAACTCATGTTATGCATGACTCTAGATTTAGTATAAGTATAGAAATTAGTTTGTATGTTCAATAAGATATAGTGACTTTAGCTTCAAAAGATGTCATGCATGAGGTAATAGAGGTAATACTTTTATACTTTAAAATATCTAACATGCAACCTAGCATAAAACCTTCCTAGAGAGCATGTAAATCCAAACCATCATAGGAAAAGGCTTAGTAGTTAGTAAGTACTTAACATTAAACAAAAAATATCCAGTGGGCGTCAACAACCTGACAGAAACCAACTAAAAGGTATGTATGTCTGAACTAAAAGAAAACAAACAACAACTACCTCACAGTAAGTGATGAAACGACAGTTGCAGAGTACTAACCAAAAGCACCAACCCTAGCCGCTCAACCGGCTACTTCTCAGAACCCATGGCATTAAAAGAAAGAACACCTCAGCAAGAATGAAAATACAAGTGGAGATCAAAGATCAAAAGGTTTGCAATAAACCAAAAAGGAGTTAAGGGTTACCAACCCAAACATAAGGAAGCTATATAATCTCAGTAATTAATCATATGACAATGGTAAAAGATTTACTTAATGAGTTCATAAGTAAGAAAGTTGCACCAAGTGCGAAACGAAACCATGTTTCGAGAATATTTGCAAACGTAAGCAGAATAACATATATTTGTACAATACGAGGAAAGACACTTAATAATTCTACTCATATAAATCATTAACACAGGTAAGAAATGGTCCTGATTTGGTGTCCACATTATCCAATCCGAACTTACAGACCCAACATATTTCAAGAAGGTATTGTGGTGGTGGCAACATTGTCCAACACAACCTAACAGTCAAATTGTCTCAACAAGACACTAGGGTGGTGGAAACATTGTCCAACTCAACCCAACAATCAACATATATATACAAGGTTTTGTGGTGGTGGCAACATTGTCCAACTCAACACACAGACCAAAAACAAGCCCAGCAGTGTAATGATTCACAATTTGGCACTAGGTTGGGGGTCTTTTATCCACTACCAACCAAGGGCCACACATAACATTTATAAACACCTATAACCTCAACTAGTATACAGAAACTCTCCTTGACATAAAGGAAGAAATTCCCAAGTGATAGCCATTATAAGTAATACTTGACGAACTCAGCTTAATCCAGAATAAAATTCTAAGTCCACGGGAATAGAGTCGAGTAAACTCGACGCCGCTTTGAGTGCATTGAACACACTCAATGCCAACTAGATTACTCTGTGAAATTAACATCACTCAATGCCGCCTTGAGTCCACTCAATGCATTATTGAGTCCACTCAACGCTTTTGACTTAGTCTCTAAGCTACTCAATGCCAAGGTTTCACTCAACGCTGTTTCACTCAATGCCACGTTGAGTGCATTCAGCACACTCAAAGCTTTTGACTTAGTTTCGAAGCTACTCAACGCCAAGGTTTCAATCAACACTATTTCACTCAACTCCATATTGAGTGCATTCATCGAATTTAATGCTTTTGCCTTAGCCTCGCAGACCACTCAACGCCAAGTGAACTTCACTCAATGTTGCGTTGAGTGCATTCAGTGCACTCAATGCTTTTGCCTTATCCTCACAGATCACTCAACGCCAAGTGAACTTAACTGAATGCCGCTTTGAGTGCATTCAACGCACTCAATGCTTTTGCCTTAGTCTCAGAACTACTCAATTGCTTGACTATAGTCAACGCTATTTCACTCAACGCCGCATTGAGTGCATTCAGCACACTCAACGCTTTTGACTTTGTGCCAAATTATCACCAACCGCACTCAACGCCAAGCCTAATATTCATCGACTCAATGCCTAATACTCGACGAATTTGACTTAACTCAACGGCAAGCATTACTCGACAAAATTACATCGGATACTCGACGAATTTGACTCTGATCCTACTGAAACTCGCCAAAATCTTAGACCAATCTCAACCTATATCTGATGAATTCTATCTACCCATATTCGACGAATTTAAGCTTAAGTTAACTGTTATACAACAAAAATTTGGCTTAAGTCAACAGTTCTATACTAGATAGATTATCCTAGTCTAAGAGTCAAGTATGACGGAAATACCTTACTAGATTAATCCCATAAACCATGGATTCACCCGGATTCACCTACAAAATAAACTAGGCTAAACCTGGCCAGAAAACTATATTGTCTAGCATATTGGCAAGGGCCGAACTTGACGTTACTCCTAAATACTTAGGATGAAAGGCTAGAAGAAGGAAATACACCATGAAAGGAAACTTAGAAAGGAGACAAAGTCACCACTTGCCTCGATCCGGCCGAAATTTGGCCACACAATGCTCCTTCTCGAGCATCTGGCCGCAAGAACACTTAAGCAGGAAAACCTAAAACTTTTTGAGAGGAAAGGAGGTCAAAACAGCGTACCCTAACGTTGAAAAATCCATGAAATGAGAAAAACACACCGTACAAACATAGATCTCAGTGTGGGCTAACCGGATCTAATCTCCGACGACGATTTTGTGCACCGAAACGGCCGAAAGTTTCGCAAGGTCCGTCGCTCTCGTTCTTCAGCAAAAATAGTCTGACGATTTGGGGAAGAAGATAATGAATAGGTTTTCCATCTTATCGCAAGACTATTTATAGGGGATAAATAATATAATATAATATTATTATAATTAAAACATCCAAATGACCAAAACTTACACTAACTCGGATTTCTACGAAATCGCACTGTAGCTAAATATAAACGGTTCGAATCTAATGGCGAAATTGAAATCAAAATCCGACAAACTAAACTCGGGTAAACACCCCCCGAAGTCAAAACATCAAATATCCCAAAAATGCTCTGCCGTGTTTGTTGGAACACCCTTTTTATATTTGGGTCAGGATAAATATGCTAAGGATTCATGACCTCATTGTATAGCATAGGTCATTGAGTGTGAGTTTAGAACTTAGGATATTTGAGAATTTAGTTCTGCTCAGCTCGACGGATAGTCGACCCCAGCTCGACGTGTCGTCGTCCTCAGCTCGACGCGTAGTCGACCGCTGCTCGACGCGTAGTCGACCGCTGCTCGACGCATAGTCGATCGCAGCTCGACGCAGCGTCGTCCTCAGTTCGACGTAACGTCGACTTCAGTTCGACATTTTGGCGTGATTCTCTCTGCATCCTTAATCACTCTCTGATCGACGGATAGTCGAGTTCAGATCGACGATTTATGATGAGTTCGATGTTTTGAGTTCTCCCGTCTGTTGACATTTGAAATTCAAATTAAAGATCATCAAAGCAGTTATTGCAAGAGATCCCCTGGCCGTTTCAAGACTTAATTGGTCCATATCTCAAGGAATTTTCATTGGAAATCAATTAAGGCACTTCCCTCCAAGGCATGGACAGTTAAGGAATGCATTGAATGCCCTGCCAATGGCTATCTATCAGACAGTAGTAATTCTATTACTCAGAGATTTTTCGAGAGAGACAGTAACACAGTTATTCAGATTTGTTACAGAGAACATTCTTCATCATCTCTCTCTCACAGAATTTGCTGCAGAGAATTAAAAGAGAAGAACATCACTCAGAGAAATATCATCATCAACACTCTCTGATTCTCTTCGGCTCTGCAATCAACTCTTCTATAGACTGCCTTCTACCTTCAGACATCAAACACTCAGTTTCTGAGTTATCTATTGCTGAAGAAGGACAAGCAGTGAAGAGCCTGTCACCCTTGTGCAAAGCTCCTTCTACCTGAACTCATCTACATCTCAGGGGGAGCTCTGACAACATCAAAATCCACAAGCTTCTCTCTGATAGTTGACAGAGAAGCATACTCATTCTTTCTTTACCTTATTCCATCTGTACAGGGTTTTAACTCCCTTCAAAAGTTACCCTTTTGGTTAGCTGAGACCTTGTCAAAATCAGTGGTGGCAAGACACCTTATCAAAAAATCTGGTGGTGCCCAGGACACCTGATCAACCATCCTGCAGTGGATTCCTATCAAAGGGTGATAGAAGAGTGGACTACCCAAGTTTGGGGAACCACTATAATTTCCTTGTGTCTTCTGTGGTTTATGTTTACTTCTTGCTGTGTGCTGTGTGGTGTTTGCTTTATCATATATTTAACCATTGCATAACTCACTTTCTACACTAAGTAAATCAAAAGTTTTAAATATATCAATCTATTTGAACTTACTCTATTCACCCCCCCTCTAGAGGTAGATAGATCTTATCACCTAACTTTCAATTGGTATCAGAGGAGGTCACGGGTTCAAGACCGGGGGGGCGCTATTAAATCCTGATTTTTCCCTTCTACCTGTGTGGGTTCGGTGGGTCAGGCAACCGTGGACATGTGGTAACCCCACCTCTGAGCCGTGTGGGCCATGTGGTAACCCCACCTCTGAGCCGACGGGTTGTGCTGGATGCCGGGGGGGGGGGATTGTTGGGTCCGGCGTTCCTTCACTTGACCCGTGGCGCTCTGCTACTTATATAAAAAATTAAGTAGCGCCCTCTCCAACAGTCCGGGCTTTTGGTGCAGTTGGGTATGCGCTTGATCCTTCAATTGGTATCAGAGGCAGGTTGGTCTTTCCTTCAGGCTAACACCTGGACCACAAAGATCTTTGATAAGATCAAATTCTACAGAGGGTTTATTTTGTTTTGATAAAAATTGTTTTTATAAAAACTCATGGCACAAAACAAGGATTATGCAAGCACAAGACCTCCAGTGTGCAATCTATCTAAGTTTGGACTCTGGAAGGCAAGGATAAAATTATATATGAACTCTTTTGATGAAGACATTTTTAACTATGTCTTAACAGATTGTCCAAGGCCTCCTACTACAACAAGTACCTCAGCTGTTCCACCACCTGCAGGAACAGACACTGATATAAAGAAATGGAAAGTTGCTGATGCAAAGGCCATGAACATCTTGGCCCAAACAATGTCAGATGACATATTTCAGAAGGTTGCTGAATGCAACTCTGCCAAAGAAATCTGGGACAAACTAACTGAGATAGTCTCAGGTTCAGCTGATGAAAGAAAAGATAGAAGAGCTCAGCTGATAACACAGTATGAGAATTTCAAAATGGCTCAAGCTGAATCTGTGGCTGACATGTACAACAGATTTAGTCTGATTGTCAGTGAACTGAAAACTTTGGACAAGGATATATCTCTCACAGAGATAAATGATAAAATTCTCATGTGCTTACCTAGCACTTGGGATTCAAGAATCTGGCCAATTAAAGATGGCAGAAGTCAAACTGAGATGTCCACTGAAGCTCTCTTAGGCAAACTCAAGTCCTATGAGCTATTTGTCAAAAATAGAGAAGGGGAGCAAAACATAACTTCTTCTGCACCCAAAGTGGAGAAGACAATAGCTCTCAAAGCTTCAGAGGAAGTACCTAAAGAGAAGGAGATAGGCAATGAAGAACTATTAAGCCTTCTAGCCAAAAGATTCAACAAGATGGCTAGAAAGAACTTCAGAAAATGGTCTTCTAAAGACCAAGATAAGCCAAGGTATGACAGATCTAATAATAAAGATATAATATGTTATGGCTGCAGGAAACCAGGACAAACTGCACCAAACTGTCCTGAAAATCAAGGCAAAGATAAGAAAGACAAGAAAGACAAGAGAGAAAGAAGAGACAAGAAAAGAGATAAAGACTCCAAGAAATACTATGATAAATCCTCCTCCAGCAACACCAAACATACAAGAAAAGGATTTGTTGCTGAAATATGGAGTGATACTGAAGTGTCTGAAGAATCATCCAGCACAAGTGATGATGAGGATGATGCCACTGAGAAAGGATTCTGCATGATGGCAATCAATGCATCACAAAGCAGCTCAGATTCAGAGCATGAATCTGAATATGTGACTGATCAGGAATTAAGTGAAGATCAGGTACTTGACACCTTTGATTTTTCTTCTGATGATTTCAAATTTAGATTTAAATCTATGTGCATAGACTTGCTGACTGCTGAGAAAACAATTGATTCTCTTAGAAGTCAGTTGTCTGATTACAGCACATTAAGTGCAAATAATCTCAAGCTTTCTGATGAGTTAGAATGCTGTAGGGGGAGATAGCTTCACTAAAGAGTGAGCTATCCAAGGCTAAATAGCTTGAGGAAACCCTCAATGGGAGGAGTCTCAAGTTAATAGACATCACAAGCACAGTGAATTCAAGAATGAATGGTTCACTAGGTTTGGGTGCCTCTTCAAGCCAACCTATAGTGCTAACAACTCCCATAAAGTTTACCAGTAACAAGGGTAAAGAAATTATGGTGGTAGCCAGAAAAAATTCTGATCTACCTAAGCCATTTCAAGTACAACAGAAAATGTCGAACAGAGCTCGACGATCTTCGACCAGAGCTCGGCGCCATTCTAACAAGAATCTGCAACACCATGCTGAAGCGTCGAACTCAGGTCGACACACGTCGAACTCAGGTCGACTAACTGTTGTCCCTGAAGGTAGGCTTGTTCGAACGTCGAATGGAGCTCGACGTCCTGAAACATCAGCGTCGAACTTAGATCGACGATCGTCGAACAGAGCTCAGAGTCTTGTTCTATTTACACAGGATAAATCTAAATCAAATCATAAATATCCTACATCTCAGCCTAACCCTTATACTGAATGGGTGATTCCTCCTAGGAGATATCATCCTGAAGGCTATAAGAGTCAGCCTGAAATGTCTTCCATTTCTGATTTCATTGGTTATCAACCTCAACCCAAGGTGAACTGGGTGAAAAACAATTAAGCTGTTACATGTGCAGATGAAGAGCTATCCAGTGGTGAACCAGCATTGGTACCTGGATAGTGGTTGCTCCAAACATATGATAGGGACCAAAAGCAATCTTACATCCTTCAAAGCAAAGCTAGGACCAAGAGTAATCTTTGGTGATTCCAACTTTGGACAAACCAAAGGATATGGTCAAGTCAAAATTGGATCAATCACCTTCAAGAAGGTAGCTTATGTGGAAGGACTAAAGCACAACTTAATCAGCATCAGTCAACTTTGTGATGCTGGTTATCAGGTTTGGTTCACTGATTTGGTCTGTAATATTGCTTTAGATAACAATATTGTGTTGATTGGAAATAGACAAGATAATATATATTTAGTTGATTTCAATTCTTCTAAAGTAGATATATGCCTTTTCAATTCTCTTAGTAAGTCAAATGAGCTTTGGCATAAAAGATTAGGACATGTTAACCTTAGAACTATTGCTAGGCTGTCTAAACTCAACCTTGTTAGAGGACTACCTTCTGGTTCCTACAAGAAGGAAGGACTCTGCAAGGCTTGTCAATTAGGAAAGCAAACCAAAAACAGTTTCAAATCACTTAATAAGAGTGATTCACCTAGAATTTTGTATCTGTTGCACATGGATCTTTTTGGACCCACTACAGTACAAAGCCTAGGGGGAAATCTTATGCCTTAGTGATTGTAGATGACTTCTCAAGATTCACTTGGGTGTTCTTCCTGAGAAAGAAGTCTGATAACTTCAAAATTTTGACAGATTTTCTCAAGAGCATACAGATTGAGTTCAATACTCATATAGCCCTGATCAGAAGTGATCATGGGACTGAGTTTGATTCTCTTCTTATGCAAGAGTTCTGTCAGAATGAAGGGATCAGGCACACTTTCTCAGCTCCTAGAACTCCTCAATAAAATGGGGTAGTTGAAAGGAAAAATAGAACCTTAATTGAATCTGCCACAACATTATTGACAGATGCTCATCTTCCTCTAACCTTTTGGGCAGAGGCTGTGAACACCTCCAATTATGTTTTGAATAGAAGCCTGATACATAAACTAAAGGATAAGACTCCCTATGAATTGCTCAAAGGGAAGAAACCTAAAGTTAGCTTCTTCAAGATTTTTGGTTGCACTTGCTTCATTCATAATAATGACAAGAGATATTTAGCAAAATTTGAAGCTAAGGCTGATGAAGGAGTGTTTCTGGGATACTCTTTGAACAACAAAGCTTATAGGGTTTATAACAAGTCATCCCATAAAATTGAAGAATCCATGCATATTACCTTTGATGAGTCTAATATGTCTTATAAGGAGAAGAATTCTTCTACCATAGACCATTTGCAGGAACAATCTCTAGCTGAAAGTATAAATCAGTTAACCATCATGGATAATGGTTCTTTATCTTCCACTACACAACAAGAACTAAATGTTAGTAACAATGAAGATACTGATCAGATTTTGGAAGGAAACAATGAAGAACTTGAAGAACCAGTTGTTGTTCCACAAGAGGAAACAACAACACAGGTTGGTGAACAATCAACACCCATTGTTGATTTAGTAACAATAAGAGATCATCCAATCTCTCAAGTGATTGGAGAAATCTCAGAAGGTGTGCAAACCAGAAATCAGATAAATCAACATCTGATGCACACTTGTTTTCTCTCCCAAATAGAGCCTCAAACAATTCAAGATGCAGAGCAAGATCCAAACTGGATCATTGCAATGCAAGAGGAGCTAAACCAGTTTGAAAGAAACAAAGTATGGGAATTGGTTCCAAAACCAAGAAACCAGCAAATTGTTGGAACTAAATGGGTATTCAGGAACAAGTTAGATGATCAAGGGATCATTGTGAGAAACAAGGCAAGGCTTGTTGCTCAAGGCTATTGTCAAGAAGAAGGGATTGATTATGACCAAACCTTTGCACTAGTTGCAAGGTTGGAGGCCATAAGAATTTTCCTTGCTTATGCTGCACACAAGAAATTCAAGGTATTCCAAATGGATGTTAAAAGTGCATTTCTCAACGGAGACATCAAGGAAGAAGTCTATGTCAAGCAACCTCCAGGTTTTATCTCTCCAACCTTTCCTGAACATGTTTTCAAATTACATAAGGCTTTATATGGTCTCAAGCAAGCTCCAAGAGCATGGTATGAGACCTTAGCCTCCTTTCTGCTTGAAAATGATTTTAAAAGGGGTAGAGTTGACCAAACTCTTTTTATTAGAACCCATAAGTCCCATATCCTACTAGTACAAATATATGTAGATGACATAATTTTTGGGTCTACTGATTCAAGCTTGTGCAAAAAGTTCTCACAACTAATGCACTCAAAGTTTAAAATGAGTAGCATGGGTGAGCTTTCCTTCTTCTTGGGATTGCAAATCAAACAACATGCTGATGGCATATTTATTTCTCAAACCAAGTATGCAAAAGAATTGGTTAAGAAATTTGGTATGTCAGATGCATCTTCTATGAAAACACCCATGCCTACTAATGCTGTTTTAGATGCTGATGAATCTGGTAAACCAGTGGATCAGACTAACTATAGAGCAATCATTGGCTCTCTTTTATATCTTACAGCTAGCAGACCAGATATTATGTTTGCTACGTGTGTGTGTGCTAGGTTCCAAGTGAGCCCTAGAGAGTCACACCTCACATTAGTTAAGAGAATTCTTAGGTATGTAAAAAGCTGTCCAAATCTAGGTCTCTGGTATCCACATGACTAAGGATTTGATCTCACTGGATTTTCAGATGCTGACTATGCTGGATGTAGAGTAGACAGGAAAAGCACCAGTGGAACTTGTCAATTCCTTGGTGATAGACTTGTCTCCTGGTTTTGCAAAAAGCAAACATCTGTGTCTACATCAACTGCTGAAGCTGAATACATGGCTGCAGGTAGTTGCTGCTCACAGATATTGTGGATCCAAAACCAGCTCCTAGACTATGGCTACAACTTAGAGAAGTCAAAAATTCTTTGTGATAATACTAGTGCAATTTGCATTGCTCATAATCCAGTTCTCCATAGTAGGACAAAGCACATAGAGATCAGACATCACTTCTTAAGGGATAATGTAGAAAAGAATAAAATAGCACTAGAGTACATTTCTACTGATTTACAAAGGGGAGATATTTTCACCAAACCCTTGGATGAAAAGAAGCACTTCTTCTTCCTTAATCAGTTGGGAATGATAGATGGAGATAGCATAAGTTAATCTACAAGATTTTGAAACCATAAAAATGACAAAGTCTAGGCAAATGTATCTCTTTCTTAAGTGTCTAGAGGTTCTGTCTGAACTCTGCTCGACGCTCGACGTTTTTCATTTGAAAACGTCGACTGGAGATCGACTGATCGTCGACCGCTAAAAAGCGTCGACCGTCGACCTCATCTTTGCGTCGACCAGAGATCGACCCTGTCTAGAGATTGTTAAGTTTCTGTCTCGGTCGACGACGTTAATTGACGTCGACTAGAGCTCGACGTTCAGCATCCCAAATAGCGTCGACCGTCGACCTTCAAAACGTCGAACGTCGATCTAAGCTGAACACCACCGAGTCTCTTCGTTTCCCCTAGAGCTTCTTAGCGTCGATCTAAGCTCGACGTTATTTCCTTTTTTGCGTCGAACCCTAGTATAAAATCATCTTCTCGGCGTCGATTTCATTTGCGCTTTCATATTTTCTGTAAGTATTTTCTCCCTCCAAAGATTTTACACTTGTTTTTGAGAGGTATTCTACAGGAAATGGCGATTCCAGCAGCAATCTTGGCGGCAATGAAATTTGATTGCGGTTTCGACATTGATTTGGATTCCTTTGAAGGATCATCTCAGAATTTTCTGGAAATTCTGGAGCTGTTCAAGGAACAAAAAATGGAGAAGTTCATGACAACCAGAATGCCAATAGCAGAAATAGAAATCAAAGAATGGATTTATATAGCAGTCACTCAAGATGAAAGCACCATTACTGGTTCATTCTCAGGGACTCAGGTATCCTTAACCTCTGCTATATTTACTGAGGTGTTTGAATTGGAGAATGGCAATGACAGTATGGAGTTGTCAAATGAAGAATATGCTGCAATGTTAGACAGGATGGGTCATTCCTCTGAGAATGCCTCCAAATTGTTGAAAGTAGACCTTGCCATAGAATTCAGACTTCTAGCTGATGTGGTAGGCAAGGTTATCTGTGCTAAGAGAACAGCACATGATGCCATTTCCAGGCATCAATTTTGCATCATGGCTGCTCTCCTGGACAAAAAGCACTTGAATTGGGGAGAAATTCTGTTTGATTTAGTGAAGAAGAAGGTCAACAAGACCTATGTCCATTTTGGAAGAGTGTTGGGTTTGCTGCTTCATCATATCTGCCCTCAGCTTCTGGTATCCTCTAAGCATATCAATGCTTCTAAGAGACTGACTTGTGCCCTCATTGGTAAGTGGGACAGGAAAATCACCAATCCCAGAGCTGCTGCAGCTATGAAAACTTCTACAGAAACAAGGACTGTTGTGGTCACTTCACCTCAGCCTTCTGATCTAGTAGAAGAAGCCATGCCATCCATCACCATTTCATCTTCCTTCAGCTTTCCAACCACCTTCACTCCATCCACATCTCAATTTTCATCCCCTATGCCAACAACATCATCAATTGCTACAATTGCTTCTTCCATTCCTCCATCCATTACCACATCTGAAAATTTTCATCCTCTTCACTTCTTCCCTTCAATGGATATTGAGATCAACAATCCAGATGATTCTTTCTTGGATGGTTCTCCTGATGACATATCTGAGACACCATCATTTTCTGACCTCATCATGTCATCCATCATTGAACCTACCATCCCCATTACATCTATGCCAACAACATCATCTCCTGTTGCATCTGTTTCTCCTCCCTCTACCTCTGCTCAACATCCCCTTGAGCAAGTAGATTTGCCTCCCTTGGCCAACAAGCTCTATGAGCTCTTGGCTCCAAGGCTTTCTTCTCTATTGGATGCTTCCCTAGCTCCAATAATCCTCTCTTTGAACTCCATCTCATCTAAACTCTCTTCCCTTACTCCTCTTGTGGCTGGCCCTTCTTCTAGGGGCCTAGAGTCAGTTCTCACTGATTCTAGGCAGGGGGAGATTTTTGTAGAAGAAGAGCTGCCTCATTTTGATAGAGAAGAGCTGTTAGTTTCAGAAATTCAGCCTACAGATAGAGAGTTTGTTTAGCCTCCAGTTGAAGACTTTACAGTGGCAGTGCCAGCATGCTTTTTCCAAAGGTCTTTTAGCCCATACAGATTATTGCTTCCTGAAGATCTGTCCAGGGCTATTGTTCCCTTTTCTGCTGCTGCTGCTGTTATTTTGATGAAATGATCCTTGATGATGATGCAGTGGTAGCTGATGCTCCTGCAAATGATTCTCTTGATCATAGTGCTGTTGCTGCTTCTGTTAGTTCTGTTGTTCCAGAGGCAGTGGTAGCTGTTGCTCCTGCCAGCTCTATTGTTTCTCAAGTCTCTGATGCAGTGGTAGCTTCTGCTCCTGCTAATAAGATCTATCCAGCCAGTTCAGTTGAGGCTGTAATATCTGAAGTTATCAGTGACTTAGCTGCTCCTATGTCTGTTGCACCTGAAGCCATTTCTTTTCCTGCAGTGTTAGATACATCATCTACACTGACAGCTGCTTCTGTTCCTGTTTCAGGAATTGCCTCCAAGAAGGATTTTTATGATCCTTATGATCATGTGCAAAGCAGCTCCTCTGATGAGTTTGCCACTAGCTCAGATGATTCATCTGCCACCATTGCTAAAAAGAGAAAAGCTAGAAGCAAAGCTCTAAAGAGAGTTCCAATGGAAAGGGCCACTGACCATGACACTCCTTATTACATTCTTCACAACTGTGAGATTACAGAGCCCTGGATGCAATATTCCAAGAACCAACTCAAGGCTATGAAACAGAAGAAAAAGTATTTCAAAGGCCCCTCTAAATCTATTCTTCCTCCTCCTCCTCCATCTTCTCCAGGTGCAGGAGGCAGTGCTAACCCTGTCAGCAAACCTCCCACATCCTCCTTCCAAGGCAAGACATATCAATCCAGGAGAGGACAAAGATGTAGCCAACCAAGAGGTTATCAACAAAGAGGATCTCCAAGAGGAAACCAATCAAGAGGTCAAGCTAGACACCAGCCATATCAAAGGGGAGGAAAGACTATTGCTTCAGCCTCTGGTCCTTTTCCCTTCAAGCTCAATGATGGTGTAAGGCAAAAACCTCCTCCTTCAGATCAAAGCAACAAATATGAACCTCCTGTCCCTTATGATGATCCAGTCAACAATCCTACTGCTTGGAAAGCTAGAATGACTGAGCTTGCTGCTCTAGACCTGATTAAGAAGAATAAATAAAGAGGACTGGACACATCAAATATCAGTACTATGTCTGAGCAGAGAAGACAAGAATTGGGCAAATACAACTCCAGTAAATTCTTTGAATTTGATAGGTACATGGAATTGCATCCTGCTGCTGTTCCTCCCAGTGGAAAAAGCATAACTTCCTTGGGTACTTCTGAGGATTACAGATCCAGGAAAGATATTGCCAATCCTCACAGAGAAATCAAGTTCAAGAAAAGCTTTGAAGAAGAACCAAAGAAGAAGTAATGTAAGATGGCTCTACCTCTCTACAACTGCCATAAACACTTTTGATATTTATATATCTGCTCCTGCTCCTTCTGTGGCTTATGGTTTTGTCTGTGTTTTAATCTTTTGTATGCATTTTATTTCCTTATAATCATGTGAATAGTAATCCTAATCCAAATAGGGGGAGATTGTTGGAACACCCTTTTTATATTTGGGTCAGGATAACTATGCTAAGGATTCATGACCTCATTGTATAGCATAGGTCATTGAGTGTGAGTTTAGAACTTAGGATATTTGAGAATTTAGTCCTGCTCAGCTCGACGGATAGTCGACCCCAGCTCGACGTGTCGTCGTCCTCAGCTCGACGCGTAGTCGACCGCTGCTCGACGCGTAGTCGACCGCTGCTCGACACATAGTCGATCGCAGCTCGACGCAGCGTCGTCCTCAGTTCGACGTAACGTCGACTTCAGTTCGACGTTTTGGCGTTATTCTCTCTGCATCCTTAATCACTCTCTGATCGACGGATAGTCGAGTTCAGATAGACGATTTATGATGAGTTCGATGTTTTGAGTTCTCCCGTCTGTTGACATTTGAAATTCAAATTAAAGATCATCAAAGCAGTTATTGCAAGAGATCCCCTGGCCGTTTCAAGACTTAATTGGTCCATATCTCAAGGAATTTTCATTGGAAATCAATTAAGGCACTTCCCTCCAAGGCATGGACAGTTAAGGAATGCATTGAATGCCCTGCCAACGGCTATCTATCAGACAGTAGTAATTCTATTACTCAAAGATTTTTCGAGAGAGACAGTAACACAGTTATTCAGATTTGTTACAGAGAACATTCTTCATCATCTCTCTCTCACAGAATTTGCTGTAGAGAATTAAAAGAGAAGAACATCACTCAGAGAAATATCATCATCAACACTCTCTGATTCTCTTCTGCTCTGCAATCAACTCTTCTACAGACTGCCTTCTACCTTCAGACATCAAACACTCAGTTTCTGAGTTATCTATTGCTGAAGAAGGACAAGCAGTGAAGAGCCTGTCACCCTTGTGCAAAGCTCCTTCTACCTGAACTCATCTACATCTCAGGGGGAGCTCTGACAACATCAAAATCCACAAGCTTCTCTCTGATAGTTGACAGAGAAGCATACTCATTCTTTCTTTACCTTATTCCATCTGTACAGGGTTTTAACTCCCTTCAAAAGTTACCCTTTTGGTTAGCTGAGACCTTGTCAAAATCAGTGGTGGCAAGACACCTTATCAAAAAATCTGGTGGTGCCCAGGACACCTGATCAACCATCCTGCAGTGGATTCCTATCAAAGGGTAATAGAAGAGTGGACTACCCAAGTTTGGGGAACCACTATAATTTTCTTGTGTCTTCTGTGGTTTATGTTTACTTCTTGCTGTGTGCTGTGTGGTGTTTGCTTTATCATATATTTAACCATTGCATAACTCACTTTCTACACTAAGTAAATCAAAAGTTTTAAATACATCAATCTATTTGAACTTACTCTATTCACCCCCCCTCTAGAGGTAGATAGATCTTATCACCTAACTTTCAGTGTTCGAAAAGGAACCCCGGCACGCAAGGGAATACCAAATCATAGGAGAAATTAGACAAGATAGTACTCCCAAACAAAAACTTCAGATACCAATGAGCAAAAGCCATGCTCCGATAGCGGTACCCACCAACTATGCGTCAATGTAATGCCCAAACGTCAAAATACGTCACTAAAGGGATTTTAAATAAACCTTGAAAAATCAGGAGTGTTACACCCAGGAGCTCAATACTGCTCGCACTGCCGAGCTGATCTCTTTGTCGCCCAGTCCTTTGCCTTGCGAGTGTCCAAAACACAAGCCCTCCATGATGGCCAAATCTGCCTTAAAAGTTGTTGAGGTGGTCTATTGTGATCTGGGCTCAACCCTAGATCATGGTCTCGCATCTTCCTCAAAGCCAGCTTTCGAACCAAAAGAAAAAGAGATCATTGACCTTCCTGCTGACCCAAAAACTCATCAGAATGGTACTGAAACTTCTGTACCGCGAGTAAACTCTTCTTGCGGATATTCGAGCCACCAATCATCTCCTAAAGGCCACGCGAGAAACCCATCACCTACCTTTATTGTCATTGGGTTGGGCTCGCTACTACTGAAGTCTCCCGCTTGTGAGTCGCCTCGGGTTCCTACCCCCGATCATGTACTTGTATGGGGGGTGTTGGGGACATCCCCATCCCAAACTTCAATCTGATCTCCCCAAACTCTCAAGTTTCGGGTCGCGGCAAGGCCCTTCGGCCTCCTCTCGCTCGCCCATTTCAGGGTCAACCAAGTTCTTCTCGGTAGTTCCACCTCGGCGAGGCCATCTCGCGAAGTTAGTCTATAGCATTCATCATTTATGCAAACCTCACCTCCTCATCTAAATTTGTTGTTATCGCAGACCGTCTTGATCACTCCGCAGCCGAAGAATCTTTCAATACAGATCACCACTTGTAACCTCCTTCGCCCAATGGAATAGAGGATTTCCTAGACACCTCATTGAACCTTGCCGAGCTGAAGAGGCAAACTGTTGAAGTCCTTAAGAAACAGGGCCTCATGATGCGCCGGATCCAGGAGGATAACTTACTCGGCGAACATCGGTTACATGCTCTGGAAAAGGACTATGTGTTGCTGGAGGATGAGGTGTGGCGCTGCTCGGCTAGTTGGATGACTTCTCCCTCCCCACTTATGAATCGAATAAATGAGAACATGCGGCTTATACACAAAGACTTGGAGTTGGTCCGAAAGTTCAAAACCCGCGACAACCTCCGGGGATGGGGATGCAAGGCCTGGGTAGATGGAAATGGCTGCCTAGCTGAGCCTACTGATGGCCGTAGAATAGAGACCGACTGTGGGTGGTTCGAAATGGTCTGATTCCGTGGGCCGAGTTAGAAGATCGAGTTTTCTAACGAGAGGAGGCTAGTGCACCTATCACATAGTACTCGGTATTCGGGAGAATACCGAGGTCGTATTGTTCTCGGGGGCACGTTGATTATATTTACTCTTCCAGGAAGACTATTATCTTACTATCAGTAAGGTGGGATTTTTCGTGAAATTAAAACGGAAATAAAAGAGAGCAGAATTTTACTAAGATTAATTTGATGACGGGTTAACGCTCGGCATCGAATCGGATTAAGACTAAAATAATTCTTAACAATTATTTAACTTAGTTTTAAAATTAATAAAAGGCACTTGGCCGTGGAGGTTCCATTGACATGAGCTCACCTGGGGCTTGGGATATCGCTCACCTGAACACTAAGGCTATTCGACCGAACGTTAGTCCGACGAAGGATTCCCCTTAACGCCTGCATTAAAATAAAAATAGAGTTCTGTAATTATTTCAAATCATTTTATATATCCCAATGCTCTTCGATGTCGAAGGCTAATAGAGATTAGCCACTCATCGGTATGGGGACGGCTTTATGGTTTTTAGTGAAACGTGAGTTTGAATTTAAGAGCTAAACAGTTATAAGAGAAAACATAAAAAAAACAGGGCATTTAGATAAAGCTAAAGCTAATTGATGCAGGCACTCACACACACTTTGAAACCATAAAGAAATTAAATAAAGCAAGTCCTACACAAATGAGTAGGCGGGAAATAAATGCAAGTACAAGTCCTACTCAAAACTGAGTAGGCGGTAAATTAAAGCAATGCGCCATTTAACTCTTAACGAGTAGGCAGAAATAAATGCATAAATAAAAAGAAACTAGGTTACAAAAAATTAAAATTACAAGTCCCACTCAATTGAGTGGGCGGAAAATTTAAGCAGAGCGTCGTTTAACTCTTAACGAGTAGGCGGAAATAAATGCACACACATACACACTCTAAATAATTTAGAAAGCGATAAACAAAGCATGAAAAGTTATCACCTACACTCACACACTCTACATAAATGAATAAAGCAATAAAATTGCGAGTCCCGGCTCAAATGAGTGGGCGGGAGAATGAAAGCAATAAAACTATCCTCATACACTCACACACACATAGAAATAACACAAAATGAAAGTTACCTAAAAATTAAAACTACAACTTTTCTACCATTGAAACTTGCCAAAAACAAATAAAAAGATGAATTAAAAATTAAAGAAGCAAAAGTTTTTGAAAACAAAATTGAAATCAAAGTTGTTGAAAAATTAAAACGTTTACATTTTCATCCTTAGGATTTCATAAAAGTAATGAAAAAGTGAAAATAAAAATTAAAGGAACAAAAAAGTTTTACAATCCTAAAACAAAGCTAAGTAAAAAAAAAATAAAACACTTTAAAACCTCTTTTACAATTTCATAGGGATGAAAATATAAGCTTTTAAAAAGTTTTCAATACAACTTTGATTTTTTAAAAAGATGACTTTAACTAAATTTTTCCATTTTAACGGCTCATTTTTTGATAAAACCCTATAATGAAACCTAACATTACAACATATTGAAAGCATGAAAGATTAAAACAAGTTATACTCATACACACACACACACTTTCATAAAGATGAACAAAGATGAACAGAAGGATAAAAAGAAGAAGAAAAATGAGCCACCCAAATCCATTTTCATTCCAAGTAGTGAGAAAAAAAGAAAGAACATAATTTTTATTTCTATAATTAAAGCTATTACAAACTATTTCAAAGCTAAAGAGAAAACTAAAACAAACATAAGAAGGGAGGGGGGAGAAAGTTCTCCTTACATTGGATTGGAAACACCAAGGGCAGCCCACAAGAAGACACACTAAAATTGGATCAAAAAAGTAAACCCTTGGGCATTACAGAAAATTTTTATTTATAGGCAAAATTTCGAGTGTGACACGCCCTGGTCACGGGCGTGACCGGGGGGCGTGTCATAACTGGCGTGTTTGACTTGGCTTCTTATTGCAAGCTGGCGCATTCTGGAAGGTTCAGGAAGGTGACACATGTCTGTCATGCGCGTGACAAGTGTCAGTCACGGGCGTGTCAAGCACTGGTCGGCGATCTTCGAGCACCGATCGATGATCGATCTGGAAGCTTTTGGAAGGAACACGTGGCGGTCACGGGCATGACAGGCTTGGTCACGGGCGTGTCGGGGGGCGTAACTTGGACAGCTGGCAGTTCTGATGTCGGCAGCGTTGAGTGTAAAAAAGCGTTGAGTGTCGACCTCGACATGGGCGTGACGGGGCTTGGACACGGGCGTGACGGGGCTTGGACACGGGCGTGACATGATGGCGTTGAGTGTTGAACAGTAAAATCGTTGAGTGTCGACTGGCCGAAGGAGTTGAGTGCCTGACACGGGCGTGTCGTGCAATGACACGGGCGTGTCAAGTCAAATTTTTAATTTTTTTTGAATTTTTCTAGAAAACAAAAATAATTAAGTTAGAAATAAAATTTACAAAATATTAATAATTTATTGAACTAAACAAACAAAAAGAGCAAAAATAAAGTAAAATATCATAATAATAATACTATAAAAGTAGGTATAATTACAACTTATCAAATACCCCCATACTTAAGCTTTTGTTATTCCAGAGCAAAAGTTTGAGGTGAACTTATAAGGAATAATTAAAAAACTCTAAGTTCTGCTACCGCTAAATTAATTATAAGATAGATCTTAATAAATATACGGGGTATAAGCATTAAGTCCTAAAATTATGTAGATGATTTATACAGGGCAAAAGATTTGGCCAAAAGACTTCTTGATGTAATCAAATAGAAAGCAATAATTGTATTGGTTAGATTAACAAAAATAGTTTGGAATTATATGGACTTTAGCTTATAGGAGTTTTACCGAAAATAATGCAATTTACGAATTATGCTCACAAAAAATTTTTTTTGATCTAATTCTAGTCATGAAATTGGCTAGGGGGGGTGATGTTGGTTTACGAAGATGCTTGGATTTTGAGACGAGGTAAATTTTTCTCGAACCTCCAAATTTTTTTTTGATTTGGATGTTATAGGAAAACGAAATCTTATTTTCCTTAACATGAAATTTTTTTTTTCTTCTTCATAATAAGAATTAACCCAATGTATATGTGTAGGAGTAATTAATTTTATCCTCTTACTCCGTAACATATAATTTTTTAATTTATTGGGTGCCTATGTTTACGGAACGAAATCTTATTCCCATTGACATAGGATCTTTTTTTTGGGGGGAAATTTTTTTTTATCTTACCAAGTAGGTTATGATAAGTAAGGGGAGAAAAGAGAACTAGATTTTTAATTAAAAAATTTTTGAGAGCAACCTTTATAAATTGTATGTTCAAATTTTTCAGAAAGCTAAAAGTAAGCATAATTGAATTATATAGTCGTTATTTTCTAGCATAGTACACGTGCTCCTATCTATGAAAAATTAGAAGTAGTGCCTAAAGCGAGTCCCCTATTTTTAACAAAGTATAATAAATTCTTTAAAACTTAACCCGGAATATTTAAATTTTTCAATCTATAATTAACAAACGAATAGTATAATAAAGAATTGATCAAATTCGCATATAAATAAACTCAAAACAAAATTTTTGGATAGCAAGAAATTTAAGAATGATGCATTTGATTTATTTGTTTCATAAATTATATATATATATATATATTTTGAATTTTTAAAGTTATTATCTTTTTTTGTATTTATTTCTTTAATATATACAAACTAAAGAAAGAAAAATGCGAAAATAAAATTTTTTGGATTTTTGAGTTTTGCAAATTTTTTTGTATTTATAAAAAATTTGGGAGAAAAAGAGAAGTTATTTACAAGGATGAGAGGGAAAAAGGGAGAGGGGAAAGAGAAAGAATATTTACAAAAAAAAAATACTTACAAAAATTATTTACAAAATTATTTATAAAAAATATTTACAAAAATATAAACTAGGTTGCCGCGAGATGACTCGTTATGTGGATGGCTCGATGAGCCAGATCTCGCGGACCGAGTTAAAAAAAGTCAAAGTTTAAAAAATGAAACTTCAAAATTTTTTTATTATTTTTTTATTTTTGTGTTTTATACATTTTTTTTTAAGTTTTGAAATTTTAAATTTTTTTTTTGTAAGTGAAAATAAAAGTACAGAAATACGAAAACACCCTCATTCTTAGTTTCAAAATTATCCCCAATGTTGTATGCTAAGCATGAGGAACAAGACAGCAGCTATATATACAAAAAAGAGAAAGAGGGGGTAGAAAATGTCCCTGATCCGCGCTCGGGGAAGCCCATTAGAAATCCTGTAGTTATTAGAAAAATAGAAAACATGATAAATAAAGACGTAAAAAAGATAAGCGTGGGGTGCCTTCCAGGAGCGCTTTGTTTATAGTCACGTAGCTTGACTATATTGGCAGGGATTATATATGGAGAAGGGTTATGGTTTCGCTCCTACCGATCACAGGGTCGCCCGCTATATAAGACTTTAACCAATGACCGTTCACCTTAAAAGTGCCTTTTTCGGGGTGGGAGACGAGTACGGTCCCATATGGAAAAAACTTCTTCAACCTTGAAGGGGCCGAACCATCGCCATTTTAGTTTACCCGGGAAAAGCCTAAGACGTGAATTGGACAGAAGGACAAGATCGCATGGAGAAAAAAATTTGGGGGCTTTGATTTTTCGATCGTGATATAACTTAGAACGCTCCTTATAGAACTTATTGCTCTCGTAAGCGTTCGCATGCCATTCATCGAGCTCGTTTAGTTGAAGTTTTCTATTATGAGCGGCTAAGTTAGCGTCGAGGTTTAAAAGTTTTAATGCCCAAAGTGCGCGGTGCTCTAGTTCTACGGGTAAATGGAACGCTTTGCCATAGACTAATCGTAACGGAGTACCACCGGTAGCGGTTTTGTAAGCCGTACGATACGCCCATAACGCATCGTCAAGCTTAACAGACCAATCTTTCCTATTAAGTGAAAAAGTTTTTTCCTAATATGTGTTTTATCTCTCGATTTACTACCTCAACTTGTCTACTTGTTTGCAGGTGGTAGGGGGTGGCAAGCTTTTGCGTGACTCCATATTTGGCTAACGTCTTTGCCATTAGAGCATTACAGAAATGCGTTCCCCTATCACTAACAATAGCGCGAGGCGTGCAGAAGGGAGAAATTTTTTTTTTTTAGAAATGTAACGACGACTCGCGCATCATTGGTGGGGAGAGCTTGCGCTTCCGCCCACCTTGATACGTAGTCGACCACCACTAAAATATACGTATTTTTATAAGAACGAGGTAGGGGACTACAAAATCTATGCCCCACAAATCGAAGACTTCGCATTCTAAAAACATGTTTTGGGGCATCTCGTCTCGACGTGAGATGTTACCCGACCGCTGACAGCTATCGCATGCGCGCACAAAATTTTGCGCGTCTTTGAAGAAAGTGGGCCAAAAGTAGCCCGCCTCTAGCGCCTTTCTAGCGGTCAAGTTGGCTTGATAGTCCCCCCCCCCGGCTGGACCCTTGTGGAAGTGCCTCAATATTTGCGTGCACTCCACACCCGCGACGCATCTTCAAACCGCTTGGTCCGCGTAGATACGGAAAAGAAATGTGTCCTCCCAAAAGAAATTTTTCAAGTCGGAAAAGAATTTCTTCTTTTGCTGACTTGAGAATTCTTTTGGAAGCACCCGCGCGACTAAATAGTTTGCAAAATCTACGAACCAAAGAAAAGATGACGAAGACGAACGAATGGCAAGAAGACGTTCCTCGTGGAATCTGTCATTTATTTCAGATTCGACGAGCGCTTCCGCAGCAGGATTTTCTAAACGAGAGAGGTGGTCTGCCGCTAGATTTTCTGCACCCTTCTTGTCCCGGATCTCCAAGTCAAACTCTTGAAGGAGGAGGATCCATCAAAGAAGGCGGGGCTTCGCGTCGGTTTGGTCTAGTAAATACTTAAGGGCGGAGTGATCGGTAAAAATGATAACTTTAGATAGCGTTAAATACGAGCAAAACTTATCGAAGGCGAAAATGACGGCTAAGAGTTCCTTTTTCATCGTCGTGTAATTCACTTGTGCGGAGGTGAGCATCTTGCTAGCATAATAAATAGGATGGAAATGTTTGTCTACGCGTTGGCCAAGAACGGTGCCTAAAGCAATATCACAAGCGTCGCACATGATTTCGAACGGAAGGGACCAATTAGGGGCCACTAGAATTGGAGAAATGATAAGTTTTTGTTTTATAAAATTAAAGGCAGACTCGCAATCGCTACTAAAGACAAAAGGTGATTCCTTTTCCAAGAGGTGAGTAAGCGGCTTTGTTATTTTTTAATAATCTTGAATGAAGCGCCTGTAAAAGCCCGCGTGGCCTAAGAAACTCCTAATAGATTTTATGTTAGTCGGCTGAGGAAGTTTTTCTATGATTTCTACTTTGTCCTTATCTACCTCTATCCCCTTAATCGAAATCTTATGGCAGAGGACTAAACCTCCTCGAACCATAAAGTTGCACTTCTCCCAATTTAAAACAAGATGCGTGTCCTCGCATCGCTGGAGGATACAAACGAGATTGCAAAGACAATCCGTGAATGAGCATCCGAATACAAAAAAGTCATCAATAAATACTTCCATAATATCTTCTACTAGCTCGCCAAAGATTGCTAGCATACATCTTTGGAATGTAGCTGGCGCATTGTCGAGGCCAAATGGCATTTTTCGGTAGGCGAAGGTGCCAAACGGGCAAGTAATAGTTGTTTTCTCTTGGTCCTCAGGAGGAAATGGGGATTTAGAAAAACCTCGATAAACCGCCGAGAAAATAATAAAATAGATGACCGGAAAGACGCTTGAGAATCTGGTCAAGGAACGGTAGTGGGAAATGGTCCTTGCGGGGGGCATCATTAAGTTTGCGATAATCAATACACACACTCGAACCCGTAACAATACGAGTTGGGACGAGCTCGTTGTGCTCATTCACCACTATGGTCAGACCGCCCTTCTTGGGCGCGACATGAATGGGACTAACCCATGCACAATCAAAAATGGGATAAATAAACCCCGCATCTTATAATTTAATTATCTCAGTTTTCACGACGTCTTTCATGTTTGGGTTAAGACGTCGCTGCGGCTGAATAGTTTTGCGGCAATTATCGTTTAAGAAAATTTTATGAGTGCAGAATGAAGGGCTAATCCCCTTAAGGTCAGAAATTTGCCACGCAATTGTGTGGCGATGTTTAAGCAAAACCTCCAATAAATCGGAGGTCTCCGAATCGCTTAAATGCGAAGAAATGATTACTGGGAGTGTATCATTTTCCCCCAAAAAGGCGTATTTGAGGGATTCGGGTAATGGTTTGAGATCTAGGGTGGGCGGTTCTTCTAGCGAGGTTTTAGTGGTAATGTCTTTTGAACCAATTGTTTAAAAAGGCATATCCGTAGACGCGTCCTCATCGCAATAAAAATTTTCGAGTGAAAAAATATCTTTGTTTAAAAACTCGGACTCGAAAACTGGAGAAGAACAATCTCCATAAAAAGAATCTAAAGAGTAGCAGAAATCGTCGCTCGGCGACGAGTCTTCCATTGAGGGGTTAATAGAAAAAGTAACATGGTCGTTTCCTACCCGAAAGAGAAGTTGACTGTTACTTACATCGATTAGCGCACGTGAGGTTGCGAGGAAAGGGCGACCGAGTATTATTGGTACCTCAGCGTCCTCCTCGATGTATAAGATGACGAAGTCCATCGAGAAGGTGAACTTGTCTACTCGGACAAGGACATTCTCAACTACCCTGATGGGGAACCTAACCGAGCGATCCGCTAGTTGGATGCGCATATTGGTAGGAGCAAGAGTACCCAAAGCTAATCGCAGGAAGAGCGAGAACGACATCAAATTAATGCTCGCGCCTAAGTCTACCAAGGCGTATTTTACTAATACATCGCCAAAAAGGCACGGGATGGAAAACCGTCCCGGGTCATTTTGTTTCGAGGGAAACTTATTAGTAAGAGCCGTCGAGCAGACAGCGTTAAGAGAAATATGCGAAATATCTTCAATTTTTCGTTTGTTAGAAAGAAGCTCTTTTAAAAAAATTTCATACTTAGGCATTTGCGAGGTGACATCGCAAAAAGGAACATTAATATGAATTTGTTTAAGTAATAAAATAAATTTTTCATATTGCGTGTTCACTCGCTCTTTATCTAAATTATGCGGGTAGGGCAACGCCTTGTTTAAGATAGTTTTGTCGTTTAAAATTGGTAAGGGTTGCGTAATCGAAGAAGAGGGAAGAGGGGTCGGAGGTGAAATATGTAACTGAGGATTGATCCGTTTTGGATCGACCATCTCCTTACCGCTATGGAGGGTTATAGCGTTGGCATTCTCCCTTGGATTGGGCTCTGTATTCCTTGGCAGTGCCCTCAGAGCGCGTTCTAACATAAGTCGCACCAGCTATCCAACCAGTATTTCTAAATTTTTAAGTGATCCAGTGATTTTCCGGATATTGGAATCGTTGGACGCAACATATCGATTAAAATTTTCCTCCACCGGAAGAGGCTTCGGAGGATGAGAGGTCTAAGTTGTTAGCCTAAATCACCTAGAGGGGGGTGAATAGGTGAAATGCGTGTCAAATGCGGAATTAAAAACTAACACAACAAATATCAAGCAATCACAGAAGACAAGAGATTTATAGTGGTTCCCCAATCTTGGGTACGTCCACTTTCCTCACCGATCTAGCAAATTACTAGACTCGGCTACTCCACTATCTCGGATTGAAAACAATCCTACACCTCGGAACCACGTTCCTACAAATCTCGATCCCAAAACGGATCTACAAAAACTCGGAAGACAAAACTTCCTACAAGTCTCGGAGAAAAATCTCCTACAATGAAATTTGGTTTGAATATAAAAATCAAAACAACAATCTCAGATCTGGATCTGTCTTCTTCTTTAGGAACTTCGGCTAGATCAGAAAACGTAGAAGACGACTAGAGAAAGATCCACGAATCTGAGATCTAGAACCACCTCGATCGAGAAAGTAGATCTGGAATCTTCAAGGCTCGGCAAGATCGAGTGATTCTCTTTCTTCTGGATCGCTGGAGAGAAGATCGATGAAGACGAAGGTGGCGATCCAAACTTTTCTTCTTCTTCCGTGAACGGCAATGGCGGCGGCGTGAAAATTAGGGTTCACGGAATTCCTCTTTCTTAAAAAGAATATTTCTGTAATTACGCTTGAAAAGTCATTTCTGAAAAGACCTATTTATAGGTGGGTTCCAACGGTCATAACATTGATTAATGATGACACGTGGACCAATCAGAATTGACAGAATCAAAGTACTTATGATGAAAATGGACTTAGAATTATTCTGGAGAAGTTGACTGCGATACTCGAGTAATGGAGGATATACACGAGTATGGAGAGATGAATTACTCGAGTAGCAAGAAGCAGTATACTCGAGTATAGAAAGAGAGAATTACAGGAGAGAAGAATGTATTACTCGAGTATCAAAAATGGTATACTCGAGTATCAGAAGTGTATACTCGAGTAATAGAAAAGTATACTCGAGTATCAAGACGATATACTCGAGTATCAAAAGGCTAAACTCGAGTATCAGAAAATATACTTGAGAAACGTTTGTATCAGAGTCAATTACTCGAGTATGGAAGAATTTACTCGAGTATCAAAAATCAATTACTCGAGTATGAACATACTTACTCGAGTATCAGAAGATATACTCGAGTATCAGAATATATACTTGAGTATCAGAAAACACTTACTCGAGTATAAACATACTTACTCGAGTATCAGAAGATATACTCGAGTATCAGGAAACACTTACTCGAGTATAACCATACTTACTCGAGTATCAGAATATATACTCGAGTATCAGGATTATATACTCGAGTATCAGAAAACACTTACTCGTGTATTACAAGGAAATACTCGAGTATAAAGGACTTAGGAAAATTCTAAGAGGAAATTTGCTCCAATGCTTCTGTCCATCAATCCAAGTGCATGAAGGAAGTGTATCCCAATAGAGAGGCTATACATGGGCCAACACTTTGGATCACACAATGAGGGATTACATTGTATGGTCCTGTGTTTGGTGACCCATTATAGACTGACATTGGTCTACACTTGGCAATTAGAACCTGCACACATATAACTTAAACATAGCATCAAATACACCTTAATTCATCTTAGTTCAAGGTCTGACCTCCTACAAATCTGAGGTATTGTGGAGACAAATCCCAACAATCTCCCCCTATTTGTAGATGTCAGCACTCTCTATACTAAGGTGAATTGCTTAAGAGTAAAAGAACAGCAAGCATATAACAGGAGAATAAGCTTAACTAAAACAGAGTAAACAAAATATGGCCATAATCAGAATTAAATATATATATATATATGAGGAAATGTTTTTAAAGCACATAAACAAAATAGTCTAATTCCACTTTCTCAGATCCACTCATGATGGAGCATCCTTGTGCATTCTTTCCCTTTTGAGCTGTTGCCTCTCCAGGTAGCTGTAAGGCTTTGGGAAATAGGTCCTGGGCCTGGGAGGAGCAGCAGGGTTGTTGTGTCCCCAGTTTCTGTCATGGAGTCTGATTTTAATCTGTGAAGCTTCATATGCTTTCCACTCTGAGTAGCTGTAATGATTGTCTCTGTTTTCCCCATGATCTGTCACTAATTTCAGGGTATCAAGAATAAGGGATTTGGAGGTTGGACTCCAAATCTCTGAGTGAACAATTGCTGGATCTCTTCTGGGTTCAGAACGACTTGCAGAAGCACCTTCACCATACTTTCTTTTCCTTTTAGATGGACCTTGAGAACTGGAAACAAAATCATCTTGCCACAAGTCAGAGTAGTTGAGAGGAGGCTCAGTCAGATCACCCTCAGGTCTAGGAGAGAAGACTGGCACACCACTTTCTGGAATGGTAGCTTGGACAGGGGCATCTGCAGAGGGTTGCTCTTCAAGAGGATTGAGGTGCTGAGGAATGATGGCTGGGTTGAGCTGAGCATTGGGGAAGTTCATGTTATGCAGCCACACAGCAGTATCATATGTATAAAACTTTACAGATTGAAGTTGAGAGAGAATGTCTGCTTTCATTTCCTTTACAATTCCATCCACTGTAGTTTGAGCCTGTTTAGAGAGAGTTTCAACTTGTTCCTTTACAGCTATTTGAGCTTGCTCATGAAGTTTTTCCACTTGTTCTTTTACAACTTTCTCCCCCTTGCTGATATCTATGTTTAGCTTTGCAATGGCTTCATCTTTGAAGGTGCTCACTTCATTACACACTTTCACAACATTCAGTTCAGCTCTCTCATCTAGCTTGAGCTGGTTGTGAGCTACTGTCTCAGCCTGATTTCTTAGTTCACCAATGCTTGTAATGGTGTGGTCTATGGCTTTGCCTCCAATTTGGAACAACCTTTTTAACTCATCAGTATTTGCTTGAATCTCAGCAAAGCCTCTGCTCATCTCTGTTTCAAGAGCAGAGACCTTGGATGTTACTGATTGCAGAGAGGCATCAAAGTAATCTCTCTATTCTTTTAGCATAAGCTCTATCTTGCTGATAATATCTGAGGATGAAGAGGAGGGAGCTGAGGTTGGTTCAGGAGCTGAAGCAGCAGGGGCAAGAGCAGAAGCAGAAGCAGAAGCAGTCCAAGGAGGGATTTCTGAGATCACCACTGAGCTGACTGCTCTCTTGAATGGAACTGTGTCAACATCTTCTTCTGAGGGTAGGAGAGAGGGCATGGAGAAATCCAAAGTCCTCAGAGGTGCCTCCACAGGATCTGGAGACATCTCATCATCAGACAGGAGAATATGAGCTGATTTACTAGGCTCACTCTCAGGAGATTGGACTGGGGATTTAGCAGGAGAAGGAGCTGGGGTTCTAGCAGGAGACTGAACTGGAGACTTAGCAGCTGAGTCATTCTGGAAGAGAGGGGCATCTGAGCTGAGCTCATCAATGAATCTGTTGATATCCTCAGTTGTAGACAGAAGGGCTGCTGAGTCTGGAATCTCTGAGTCTGGATTTGCTGATTGAATATCTGCTGGAGGAGGAGAGATTGGAGGAGTGGGAATTCTTACTTCTTCTGTTTCTGGAATTACTGATTTTGAAGAAACCTGATTCTGAGGAGGAGAAGAGGCAGGCTCCCCCTCAATTGCTGCACCCAGAGTGTCAGCAATTTGATGTTGAGGAGGAGATGGGGTCCTGATGACAGCTTGCTGTCTGGAGGTTTGGGCAGGGTTCATGATCTTGAGGTCATACCTCTGAATGGATGAAATTGAGACTTTCTTCATGTGGTGAAGAGGAGTCCCTTTAGAGAAGTCAAACACTGTAGGATTTATCTCATGGAGGAGGAGGGAGATAATCCTGGCAAAGCTGGGATGTTTGACGCTTTCTTTGATCTTATCCAGTATCATCATTCCAAACTGAAACTTCTTCCTACAGACAATAGCTTGCATAACTTCAAAAAGAGTTTGTGATACATCTCGAATGGAGTAAGTCTTGCACCAGAGGATTTTGGCAATGATGTCAACTAGAAACTTCCCTTCTGAATTGAACAGAGAGCGGTTCAGGGTTTCACCTCCACCTTCTGGATCTCGACCACAGAATAAGGAGGTGCGGTCGGCATCTGCCTTGTCTAAATCATCTTCTTCGTCGACCACGGGCATCCGAAGCAGAGTGGCGACAGAGGTTTTATCTAACCGAACATCAACTCCCCTTACCTTTGATTTCAGAACTGTACCATTGTGCTTAATCTTCAAGTTTTTGTAGAACTCTTCAACATCAGAAAGCAAAAGGCGGCAAGGTTCTTGAAGAACGAAGGTTAATCCGGCCGTGTCGAGGAGAATCAGAAGGTTCTTGAAATCATCGGAGATATCTTCTATGCCATCAGTCACTAATTCCGAGCCGATTCCAAACTTGGAGGAGGGAGGAGCCATCAGCGATTCTTCAATGAGGAAGACGGAAATCTGCGGCGACGGAAGACGAAGAACAGGGTTTCGGGAATACGAACAGCCGGCGGCTACTCGAGTGAATGAGAAGTGGAAAGGACGTTGTCGTTTTGAATATATATATATAAATAATTCTAATTAGGTTTGAAACGAATTAAGTATAAAGACATACCTGAAGAGGCGGCAAATTAGTTGTGCGAATAGAGAGTTTGAAAGATTCCAGAGAAATCCGATTACACGAGAGAAGTTTACGGCATACACGAGTAATCCTTAACATATACTCGAGTATGGACTGAGTATACACGAGTATTAAGTCTAGACGGATTTTTCCATACTCGAGTATAAGAAATTCATACTCGAGTATCAATCTGATTACTCGAGTATATGAAGTTCAATACACGAGTATTAAATTCTGAAGACTTTTCATACTCGAGTATAAGGAGTGCATACACGAGTATTGATTTGATTACTCGAGTATATTTGACTTGTTACTCGAGTATTCACTATTTCACTCGTGTAAATGTAACTATTCTCGAGTCTCAAATTTCTTGAAGGAATTTTCACTAAACAAAAGAAAAAAATGTACCTCAGAGTATCCAACATTTCTGACCTCTTCTAAATTTCTGAGTCCATCATTGGTCTTCTTTGTTAAGCAGTCCAAGCTCAGTTTTGAAGAATGAAAACTTGGACTCATCCAGCGGCTTGGTGAAGATGTCTGCAACTTGCCTGTCTGTGGAGACATACTGTAGATCTATATCTCCATTTTCCACATGCTCCCGGATGAAATGGTAGCGAAGCTCTATGTGCTTGGTCCTGCTGTGGGAGACTGGGTTGTTGGCTATTGCAATTGCGCTGGAAGAATCACAGAACAGTGGAATGTTCTGGAACTTCATGTTGTAATCTTCAAACTGATTCTTGATCCACAAAAGCTGTGCACAACAGCTCCCTGCAGAGATGTACTCTGATTCAGCCGTTGAGATGGCTACACAGTTTTGCTTCTTACTGCTCCAGGAAATGAGTCTCCTTCCGAGGAATTGGCAAGTCCCGGAGGTGCTTTTCCTGTCGTCTTTGCTTCCTGCAAAATCTGCATCTGAAAATCCAATTAGTTCACTATCATTACTTCTTGGGTACCATAAGCCAAGATTTGGTGTTCCTTTGAGGTATCTCAAGATTCGCTTTGCAGCGATGTAGTGAGATTCCTTAGAGTTCACCTGAAATCTAGCACATACACATGTCGAGAACATTATATCTGGTCTACTCGCAGTAAGGTAGAGCAAGGACCCAATTATGCTTCTGTACTTGGTTTCATCAAAAGGTTTCCCTTTCTCGTCCTTGTCCAGAGACATAGCTGAGGCCATTGGAGTCCTCATAGAGGTTGCATTCTCCATTCCGAATTTCTTAAGCAGCTCTTTGGTGAACTTGGTCTGAGAGATGAAAATTCCATCCTCAGATTGTTTCACTTGTAGCCCTAAGAAAAACTTCAGCTCTCCCATGCTGCTCATTTCAAACTTCCCTTGCATAAGTTTAGAAAACTTCTTGCAGAGGTTGTTATCTGTAGAGCCAAAAATGATGTCGTCGACATAGATTTGCACTAGCAAAATCTTGCCTTTTATTTCCCTAAGAAATAATATCTTATCTATCTTTCCTCTCGTGAACTTGTTCTCAAGAAGAAAGGTAGATAGCGTCTCATACCAAGCCCGAGGGGCTTGCTTGAGACCATATAGTGCTTTTTGTAATAAATACACATAGTTAGGAAAGGTTGAGTCAACAAAACCTGGCGGTTGCTCTACATACACTTCTTCCTTTATGTCACCATTCAGGAAGGCGGACTTTACGTCCATCTGATAGACGGTAAAGCCCTTAAGTGCAGCGTAGGCAAGAAATAACCTGATTGCCTCCAGTCTTGCTACTGGAGCATAAGTTTGGTCGAAGTCGATCCCTTCCTCTTGACGATATCCCTTGGCGACAAGTCTGGCTTTATTCTTTATAATTGTTCCGTCTTCATCCATCTTGTTCCGGTAGACCCATTTTGTCCCGATGACGTTCTTATGCTTGGGTCTAGGAACAAGTGTCCAGACTTTGCATCTTTTAAACTGGTTTAATTCTTCTTCCATGGCTAGAATCCAGGATGCGTCGGAGTTGGCTTCCTCAAATTTCTTTGGTTCAACCTGTGAGAGAAAGCATAAGTGTAAATTCTCGTTAGTTGTACCTCGACGAGTTCTGACACCATCCCGAGGATCTCCTATGATTTGGTCAACAGGATGATCCTTCAAGTGTCTGAACTCTAAAGTCCTTGCATCTGGGATCTCTTCAGCCACTGGAGTTATATCTTCAGCTGGGATGTCTTCTTCATCTTGATCATCTCCCTCTCCAAAGGTGGTTGTAGAGGGGATCTTGATGAACGTCTCATCTTTATCTTTAATAGGTTCATCCAAGCTGAGTTCTTTCAACTTTGTACCTGCATCTACAATAGGCACACTAGACGAGTTGCTTTGCAACAGACTCGTCTCATCAAATACAAGATGTATCGACTCTTCCACAACCAGAGTTTTTCTATTGAAAACTCTATAGGCCTTACTATGGCTACTATAACCTACGAAAATACCTTCAAAGCTTTTCTCGCTAAACTTTGTAGTGTGATACTTGCCATTGTTAAGTACGAAGCACTTACAACCAAAGATTCTAAAGTATGAAATGGTTGGTTGCCTGCCTTTTAGAAGTTCGTAAGGAGTCTTATCATGGTCTTTGTTGATGAGTGCTCGATTTTGCACGTGACAAGCGGTGTTGACGGCTTCAGCCCAGAAATACTCCGGAAGTGAGGCATCACTCAACATGGTCCGACAAGCCTCTATGAGTGTTCTGTTCCTTCTCTCAGCCACTCCATTTTGCTGTGGTGTGCGGGGAGAGGAAAACTCATGAAAGATACCTTGACTTTCACAAAATTTTGTCATGGCTCCAGACTTGAATTCCGTTCCATTGTCACTTCTGATTTTGACTACGGAACAGTTGTATTCATTCTGGATTTGCCTGACAAAGTTAGTGAAAATACCGAAGGTATCTGACTTGTGTTTCAGAAAGAACACCCACGCAAAGCGCGAGTAATCATCCACAATAACCAACGTATATTCCTTACCTCCCAAACTTCTAACCTGCAGTGGACCAAACAAGTCCATATGAAGAAGCTGTAAACTTCTATTGGAATCCTTGCCTATTATGCTTTTAAACGAACTTCTTGTTTGCTTGCCTTTGATACAAGCATGACAGGGACTGTCCGTAACGCACTTGACCTTGGGTGCATCACGCACTAAGTTTTGAGAGAATAATTTATTAATAGTTTTGAAATTAATATGTGCTAGTCTCTTGTGCCATTGGTCAGCAAGAGATGCACTACTTTTTGCCAAAAGACACACTGGTGTCGAAGAGTCTATACAAATAAAATTCAAACAGAAAATATTTCTGCTTCGAGTGCCTGATAAGATAGTTTCCATATTGTTAACCGATTTTATCAAACACTTGTCTGCATGAAATTCAACTACGTATCCTTTGTCGCATAGTTGGCTTATGCTGATGAGATTGTGTTCCAATCCTTCAACATAGGCTACATTCGAGAAGGATACGCTACCGTTAGAAATCATACCATAGCCTTTAGTGATTCCTCGATCTGAACCTCCAAAGATGACCTTTGGTCCGTCGCAGACTGAGGTGTAGTTCAGTAGTAGGCTCCTTGTCCCGGTCATATGCCGAGAACATCCACTGTCCAAGTACCAGATTGGCATTTTGGTGGCCTTTGGACATACCTGCAATTACAATCATTTAGCCTTAGGAACCCAAACAAGTTTGGGTCCTTGGTCTCGAGTTAGAATACTCCCCCTACGAGTATTAGCCTTATGAGTGGTCACTCTCACGTTGCTAACCTTAGGGGTTGCAGCATTTTCAGGATTGAACCAACAATCACTGGCAAAATGACCAATTCTGCCACAGCACCAACAGTTGAACCTGTTGTATCTTTGCCTTGTGTAGTCCTGCTTGACTTTCTGGAATGACGGTCTGGCAGGAGCTTTACTCTTGGAGGAGGAGACTTCATGATGATGGCAGTTACATGAGGTCTTCTCCTTCATAGGCTTTTCTACAATGGGTTTTACTTTTGGTGTCTTCTTAGAGTTATGACCATGAGCATAAGGTCCATAGCTTTGAAGCTGAATCTCCTCATAAGGTGCCTTGAAGACACTCTCGCCAAAGTTACGAGGACGAGTCCAACCTTGGTATCTTGACTTAGGCTTCTCAGGGATTGGCCTAGAAAAGTGTCCGTAGGTGGACTCATAATCGAGTTCGTTCGTGGGAAAGATAACTTTCTTGAACACAACAGGTTCCAAGGGAGCTTTCCCTTTTTCTTCAGCTAGAGTCTTTCGGGCAGCCTTATTCTTTCTCCTGGCCTTGTTTCTTCTAGAGGATTTACTAGAAGACCCAATGTGGCCTAAACCAGCACCCTTGGCCTTAGCAGAGAATTCAGCAACGATTGGAAGAACTGTCTTAGGCTTAGAGAAGCTCTCAACAAGCTTCTTTTCAGCCTCGAGCTGTTTTTCCAGTTCTTTGATGATTTCCTCTTTAAGGTCAAGGTGCTTGAGAGCTTTATTGTATTCCTCCATAGCTTCATTTAGGTTCTCTTGAAGAGAGTTAGTCCTATTGACTTCTTCTCTCAAGTTGCTCTCACTAGCCTGTAGAGAATTGATCTCTTTGGCTTGACTTCTCACCATTCTACGACATTTCTCGTAAGCGGTGAGTAATTCCTTATACTGTCCCATGAGTTCAGATTCATCTTCAGAGGAATATCCCTCTTGCTCATTGTCATTTTCAGAATCAGAGAGAGGAGTGTGAGATTTTACCTCCCAGTAAACTGGGGGACTTGTTCATCATCCGAATGAGCCATGAGCCCAAAGTAAGCTTCCTCTTCTTCACTCGACTCAGATGAGTCAGAGTTGCTGAGAGTTTTGCTCTTCTTGGCTACTAGGCTTCTCTCTGTCCTCTTCTTGGGGTGTGAGGATTTCTTTTCCTCTCTTCTTCCACCCTCTTTCTTTTTGTGAGGGCAATCGGCGATGACGTGACCTGGCTTGTTGCAACAATAACAAATGATGTCAGTAGAAATCTGTTTGTTCGGTTTAGGATTATACCTGTCATGGCTACTTGAGCCTTTCTTCCGATGATCACTGTCATGTCGTGATCTTCTATATGAGGCATCCTTGCCTCTCCATTGCTTCTTCTTGTTCAAAAATTTCTTGAATTGCCTTGAGAGTAGGGAGAACTCTCCATCAGATAGTTCTGAGCCAGATGAGCTAGGCTCAGATGATTCTTCTTCATCAGCCTCAGGAACTGGGGCAGGAGAGCTAGCTTTTATCTTCCTTGAGCTATCTGCCTTTAGAGCGACAGATTTCTCCTTGGATGCAGACCTGCTTGTCTCTTCTTCAGCTTTTCTTGAGTTGATTTGCAGCTCGTAAGACATAAGCTTTCCGAACAGATTCTGCGGGTCCGTCTCAGCTAACCTTCCAAACTCCCGAATGGCACATACCTTATTATCCCATTCCTTGGTTAGGGATCTTAAGAATTTGTCATTGAGTTCCCCGTTGGTGAAGACACGGCCATACACTCTTAGGCCATTTACTATCTTGAAGAAGTTCTCAAAGGTGTCAGCTATGGCCTCCTTGTGACCTTGCCGGAAGGCTTCATACTTTTGATTCAGAAGGGATCTCCGATCATCCCTCACTTCTTCAGTGCCTTCCATCAGAGTCACCAGGGATTGCCACATCTCCTTGGCAGACTGGCAATGAATTAGATTCTGCAGCATTGAGTCGTCGACTGCACTTGCTATAATATTTTTAGCCTTCTTGTCCAGAGAGACAAGTGCAATCTCATCCTTGTCTAGATCCATCAACTTCTTGGGAACTTGCTTGGTGGGATCTATGGTGGATGCAGTCATAGGAATGTGGGGACCTTCTTCAACAATCATGAAGATCCGGGGATCTACTGCTTCCATGAAGAACTTTACTCTTTCCTTCCACATAGGAAAGTTGTTCTTGGTGCAGATAGGGAGTTTAGCAAAATCCTTGGTCTTACTCATGCTTGATACTTTTCAGAAAACAACTTAGAAGGATAAGATCAAGGTGTTAACCTTTTAACGATCAACCTCCCTCTGATACCAATTGAGAGGTCTAAGTTGTTAGCCTAAATCACCTAGAGGGGGGTGAATAGGTGAAATGCGTGTCAAATGCGGAATTAAAAACTAACACAACAAATATCAAGCAATCACAGAAGACAAGAGATTTATAGTGGTTCCCCAATCTTGGGTACGTCCACTTTCCTCACCGATCTAGCAAATTACTAGACTCGGCTACTCCACTATCTCGGATTGAAAACAATCCTACACCTCGGAACCACGTTCCTACAAATCTCGATCCCAAAACGGATCTACAAAAACTCGGAAGACAAAACTTCCTACAAGTCTCGGAGAAGAATCTCCTACAATGAAATTTGGTTTGAATATAAAAATCAAAACAACAATCTCAGATCTGGATCTGTCTTCTTCTTTAGGAACTTCGGCTAGATCAGAAAACGTAGAAGACGACTAGAGAAAGATCCACGAATCTGAGATCTAGAACCACCTCGATCGAGAAAGTAGATCTGGAATCTTCAAGGCTCGGCAAGATCGAGTGATTCTCTTTCTTCTGGATCGCTGGAGAGAAGATCGATGAAGACGAAGGTGGCGATCCAAACTTTTCTTCTTCTTCCGTGAACGGCAATGGCGGCGGCGTGAAAATTAGGGTTCACGGAATTCCTCTTTCTTAAAAAGAATATTTCTGTAATTACGCTTGAAAAGTCATTTCTGAAAAGACCTATTTATAGGTGGGTTCCAACAGTCATAACATTGATTAATGATGACACGTGGACCAATCAGAATTGACAGAATCAAAGTACTTATGATGAAAATGGACTTAGAATAATTCTGGAGAAGTTGACTGCGATACTCGAGTAATGGAGGATATACACGAGTATGGAGAGATGAATTACTCGAGTAGCAAGAAGCAGTATACTCGAGTATAGAAAGAGAGAATTACAGGAGAGAAGAATGTATTACTCGAGTATCAAAAATGGTATACTCGAGTATCAGAAGTGTATACTCGAGTAATAGAAAAGTATACTCGAGTATCAAGACGATATACTCGAGTATCAAAAGGCTAAACTCGAGTATCAGAAAATATACCTGAGAAACGTTTGTATTAGAGTCAATTACTCGAGTATGGAAGAATTTACTCGAGTATCAAAAATCAATTACTCGAGTATGAACATACTTACTCGAGTATCAGAAGATATACTCGAGTATCAGAATATATACTTGAGTATCAGAAAACACTTACTCGAGTATAAACATACTTACTCGAGTATCAGAAGATATACTCGAGTATCAGGAAACACTTACTCGAGTATAACCATACTTACTCGAGTATCAGAATATATACTCGAGTATCAGGATTATATACTCGAGTATCAGAAAACACTTACTCGTGTATTACAAGGAAATACTCGAGTATAAAGGACTTAGGAAAATTCTAAGAGGAAATTTGCTCCAATGCTTCTGTCCATCAATCCAAGTGCATGAAGGAAGTGTATCCCAATAGAGAGGCTATACATGAGCCAACACTTTGGATCACACAATGAGGGATTACATTGTATGGTCCTGTGTTTGGTGACCCATTATAGACTGACATTGGTCTACACTTGGCAATTAGAACCTGCACACATACAACTTAAACATAGCATCAAATACACCTTAATTCATCTTAGTTCAAGATCTGACCTCCTACAAATCTGAGGTATTGTGGAGACAAATCCCAACAGAGGAGGGGACGAAAAAGAGAGCGCAAAAGGAGGGGGAGGAGGGCGTTGCGCATTATTCGGGTTACTCCATGAGAAATCGGGTGGTTCCTCCAACCCGGATTATAGTGGCTACTATAAGGGTTGTTTTGAAAGGAGGGATGCACCGGATTCCCCATGTAGTCCACGAACTCGTCGACCACGCATGCATTAGGGGGAGAAAACAAGGCGGGGTGGAGGAGGCAACAGACATCTCCGCCACCTTCTTAGTTAGCCTTTCGACTTGAAGTGCTAGCTGAGAAGTGGCATCCACTTCATAAAGGCCCGCCTGCTTGTGGCGCGCCCGCGGGACATTCCATTGATAGGCATTCATAGCCATTTATTCGAAAAGAGCCTGGGCGGCCTCGGGGGTCTTATTATTCAGAGTGCCCCCGGCAGCCGCGTCAATCATTTGACGCGTCTGACTGTTCAGTCCATTATAAAAAATATATACCTGCAACCACGTTGACAGTGCGTGGTGCGGGCACCGGCAGAGAAATTCCTTAAAAGTCTCCCAAGTCTCATAAAGAGACTCGGAGTCGTTTTGCACAAATGAGTATATGTCCGCCCGCAATCTAGTAGTTTTTGCGGGTGGAAAATATTTAGTAAGGAATTTCTCTGCCAACTCTGCCCAGGTCATTATGGATCCCCGCGGGAGGGAGACCAAAAACTCCTTGGCCTTGGACTTAAGGGAGAAGGGAAAGAGGCGCAAACAAATGATGTCATCAGTGACGGCATTAATCTTGAAAGTATCGCAAATTTCTAAAAAATTAGAAAAGTGGTTATTTGGGTCCTCATCCGGCTGTCCGTCGAACTGCACGACATTTTGGATCATTTGTATAACACTTGACTTAATTTCAAAATTATTATTCTCCATAGCAGGCCGAACAATACTCGACCCCTATCATCCAAGTTGGGTCGAGTGTAGTAAGACATCGTATGCTCGGCCGCTTGGGCATTATTTGGGTCGGCCATAGAAGAGAAAGAGGGTTCTCCAGTGGATTCTGCAGGGTCTAAAAAGAGAATTCGACGTAGAGATCGGATACGCACAAGAGTGCGGTCGATCTCAGGGTCGAATTAAATATTTTCAGAACTCGAAGGTTGTCCACGGGTCATACACCCTAAAAAAACAACGAAGGGGGAAGGATTTTTTTGTATAAAATTTTTTATTTGAAAATAAAGTAAAATTAATAGAGTCCCGGATTCGATATAACAACTGTGCTCCCCGGCAACGGCGCCAAAAACTTGATTGCCGCAGAACAGAGACCGACTGTGGGTGGTTCAAAATGGCTTGATTCCGCAGGCCGAGTTAGAAGATCGAGTTTTCTGACGAGAGGAGGCAAGTGTACCTATCGCGTAGTACTCGTTATTCGGGAGAATACCGAGGTCGTATTATTCTCGGGGGCGCGTTGATTATATTTACTCTTCCAGGAAGACTATTATCTTACTATCAGTAAGGTGGGAATTTTTGTTAAATTAAAACGGAGAAAAGAGGGAAGAATTTTACTTAGATTAATTCGATGATGGGTTAACGCTCGGCATTGAATCGGATTAAGACTAAAATAATTCATAATAATTATTGAACTTAGTTTTTAAATTAATAAAAGGCACTTGGTCGTGGAGGTTCCATAGACATGAGCTCACTTGGGTCTAGGGATATCACTCACCTGAACGCTAAGGCTATTAGACCGAACGTTAGTCCGACGAAGGATTCCCCTTAACGCCCTCATTACGCTAAGAACCCTGCTATTGGGTGGGGAACCGAATCCGACAGAACTACGCTTCTCCCTTTTCGAGGGGGCGTACGCAGTTATCTTTACCCAAGGGGGATCGGTCCATACGTGCATCCTCTCGGCATTGCTTATGGATAACAGAAATAGAGCCCACACATCGATTATATGGTCCTATGCGTCGTTAACCCGGGGCAAACCTTGAGTCCTTAAATTAAAATAAAAATAGAGTTCTTTAATTATTTCAAATCATTTTATATGTCCCAATGCTCTTCGATGCCGAAGGCTAATGGAGATTAGTCACTCATCGGTATGGGGACGGCTTTATGGTTTTTAGTGAAACGTGAGTTTGAATTTAAGAGCTAAACAGTTATAAGAGAAAACATAAAAAAATACGGTGTTTAGATAAATCGAAAGCTAATTGATGTAGGCACTCACGCACACTTCGAAACCATAAAGAAATTAAATAAAGCAAGTCCTACTCAAATGAGTAGGCGGGAAATAAATACAAGTACAAGTCCTACTCAAAACTGAGTAGGCGGTAAATTAAAGCAATGCTCCATTTAACTCTTAACGAGTAGGCAAGAATAAATGCATAAAAAAAAGAAACTAAGTTACAAAAAATGAAAATTACAAGTCCCACTCAATTGAGTGGGCGGAAAATTTAAGCAGAGCGTCGTTTAACTCTTAACGAGTAGGCGGAAATAAATGCACACACGCACACACTCTACATAATTGAGATAGCGATAAACAAAGCATGAAAAGTTATCACCTACACTCACACACTCTACATAAATGAATAAAGCAATAAAATTGTGAGTCCCAGCTCAAATGAGTGGGCGGGAGAATGAAAGCAATAAAACTATCCTCATACACTCACACACACATAGAAATAACACAAAATGAAAGTTACCAAAAAATTAAAACTACAACTTTTCTACCATTGAAACTTGCCAAACACAAATAAAAAGATGAAATTAAAAATAAAGAAGCAAAAGTTTTTTAAAACAAAATTGAAATCAAAGTTGTTGAAAAAATTAAAACGTTTACATTTTCATCCTTAGGATTTCATAAAAGTAATGAAAAAGTGAATTAAAGGAACAAAAATGTTTTATAATCCTAAAACAAAGCTAAGTAAAAAAAAACAAAACACTTCAAAACCTCTTTTACAATTTCATAGGGATGAAAATATAAGCTTTTAAAAAATTTTCAATACAACTTTGATTTTTTAAAAAGAAGACTTAAACTAAATTTTGCCATTTTAACGGCTCATTTTTTGATAAAACCCTGTAATGAAACCTAACATTACAACATATTGAAAGCATGAAAGATTAAAACAAGTTACACTCATACACACACGCACACTTTCATAAAGATGAACAAAGATGAACAGAAGGATAAAAAAAAGAAGAAAAATGAGCCACCCAAATCCATTTTCATTCCCAGTAGTGAGTAAAAATGAAAGAACATAATTTTTATTTCTATAATTAAAGCTATTACAAACTATTATAAAGCTAAAGAGAAAGCTAAAACAAACATAAGAAGGGAGGGGGAGAATGTTCTCCTTACATTGGATTGGAAACACCAAGGGCAGCCCACAAGAAGACACACTAAAATTGGCTCAAAAAAGTGAACCCTTGGGCATTACAAAAAAATTTTATTTATAGGCAAAATTTCAGGTGTGACACGCCCTAGTCACGGGCATGACAGGGGGCGTGTCACAACTGGCGTGTTTGACATGGCTTCTTCTGGCGAGCTGGCGCATTCTAGAAGGTTTGGGAAGGTGACACATGTCTGTCACGGGCGTGGCAAGTGTAAGTCACGAGCGTGTCAAGCAGTGGTCGACGATCTTCGAGCGCCGATCAACGATCTGGAAGCTTTTGGAAGGAACACGTGGCGGTCACGGGCATGACAGGCTTGGTCACGGGCGTGTTGGGGGGCGTTACTTGGACAGCTTGATGTTCTTATGTCGGCAGCATTGTGTGTAAAAAAGCGTTGAGTGTCAACCTCGACACGGGCGTGACGGGGCTTGGACACGGGCGTGACATGATGTCATTGAGTGTTGAACAGTAAAATCGTTGAGTGTCGACTGGCCGAAGGCGTTGAGTGCCTGACACGGGCATGTCGGGCAATGACACGGGCGTGTCAAGTCAAATTTTTACTATTTTCTTAATTTTTCTGGAAAACAAAAATAACTAAGTTAGAAATAAAATTTACAAAATATGAACAATTTATTGAACAAAACAAACAAAAAAGGCAAAAATAAAGTAAAATATCATAATAACAGTACTATAAAAGTAGGTATAATTACAACTTATCACCTACCGACTCTCGCTTTGAAAGTGAGGGATATATCTACTTTACACTAGAGGGGGGGGGGTGAATAGGGTATTTTAAAATCTTGATTTAGTTTTATACTGGATTTTGAAACTAGTTATATATATATAAAGAAGCAATCACAACACACAAATAAAGAGAATTACAATCACAGATGACACAAGGAAATTTATAGTGGTTCCCCAATAAATCTGGGTACATCCACTCTTCTACAATCCTGGTAAGAATCCACTACAGGTTTTTGATCAGGTGCCCTGCCACCACAGGTTTTTGCTCAGGTACCCTGCCACCACAAGATCAATTTTTCTAAGGGAGATCTAGCAACCCTTTAAGCTTTTGATCTGATGCCCAAAAACTAAGTTAAGTCTTCTGATCATGAGACTAATAAACCAAAAGATATCTTTTGAAGGGATTTAAAAACACTGTACACAGTTTAGGAAAATAAACAAAAAGTGATGATATCTTCTTTATCAAGATTCTCTGAGAAGACTAGTGGATATTGAAGCAGAAAGCTCCCCCTTATTTGAGTAGAGTTTATGATCAAGAGAGGGAGTCCTTTCTTAAGGGTGTAGTCCTTCTTGTATTTAAGAGATGAAGACTTTGCACAAGCAGAGATTGAAGATCTAATTCTGTAAGAGTCTGTGTTGATATTCAAGTCTCTAAGTCATTATATCTAAGTCTGTAACCTTGAGGCAGCAATCTTCTGTACATATATATAGAATGCTGAGAAGAATTCAAACATTTGAATTAATCGATTCTGAAACGTCTGAGAATGGTAACTACCTTGGAAATTGATTAGCTTTGAACTCTGTGATAAATCCAAATTTAATGATGTCTCTAAATGACTATATTCGTTAGAATATTTGGCATTAAATATCAGATTCATAGCTATCTGTAATTAAACCTTTAAATTATTCTACCTTGAGAATATAATCAACTTGAAATTAAGCCTGAAACGGTTCTGCCTTCTGTAAATAAAGCTGACTAAAGCACTATAAAGAATTAGTCAAACTCAGCAAGCATTTCGTCAACCTGGGCCTGGAGTTCGTCGAACTGAATCTACTTATTTATCGACCTGAGTTCAGAGTTCGTCAAGCTCAGCTTGACTTTCGTCGAGCTGAGTTTCTGAGTAGAGATCGGAGTTCGTCGACCGGAGCACAAAGTTCATCGAGCAAAACTCAGAGTTAAGACTCTGATTCGTCGAACTGAGATTGTCGTTCGTCGAACGCATATTTGCTTTCGTCGAACTAAATTCTGCTGGAATTCTTCTGAGGCAATGAACCTGGAAATAAACCGATGACCGTAGACTATACAAAATTGGTCAAACTAAACATCCTAATAGTATTCCTAGCCCAAATCAGTAATATGGTTCCAATTATCTCCCCATATTTAGGTGAGGATATTATAAAACAAAATCAAAACACTAAAACATAAATATCATGCGAAAAAACTTTTAGTAGTTATAAAATAAGTGCTTTGAGAATACAAAAACATAACCACAAAGTTTAACTTTAATCAAAAACTAAAAGTCCTTTTTAGGAGAAGCTGCAGGAGAATCTGAAGAAGATTTAGTGAAGATTAACTTCTTATTGGGGTCTTCAGCTTGTTTTTGAGTCATCTTTAAATCATGAGATCCAATAATCTTCAAAGATGTGGCTCTGGGTACAACTACTTCTCATTACAGACTCATGTATTTATCAACATTGAATAAGTTCTTTACTTAGTATTTATCAAGTTTCTTCTTTTCGTAAGAGGACATGGTTGAGAACTGGGAGGTGTCCTTTCCTTCTGCGTTAGCTTTATTAATCTGAGATAGGGCAATAAGCTCATTAAATCTGGCCATTCTGAAGTTTGGGTCCATTTCTGGATCATATGTTAGTGAAGGAGGCTTTTCTTGATTAGATTGTTGCTGACTGCTGCTTTGACTTGTCTGATGTTGTTTGTTGCTTTTATTTGTCTACTGTTGTTTGCTGCTTTGATTTACTTGATTATCAGACATTGAGGTTCTATCTTGTCTGCTCTGAGTTTTCCTAGATTAATAATGAGAAGAGGTAGACCTTTGAGAGTGAGAAGCATTTCTTACTGCACCTGCTGCTGGATGAGGAAGAGGAGGAGGTCCTCTGCTAGACCTTGGAAGTGAATGGTACCTTTTCATTTTCTTCCTCCTATTCTGTTCATTTTTAGAATACCTCGTCCAATGTGGATGGTCTGGTGTAAGAGTAATCCCAAGCAAAATATAATAGGGGATATTAGATGAAGAAGAAGGTTGAGGAGCAACCTTTGCAGGAGCCTTTTTCTTAAACTTCCTTTTATTAGAACTAGAATCATCTTGTTCTTCATCATCATCAGAATCTTCTGCAAGTTGATCATATAGATCATCTAGATATTTAATCAAATCTGACTGATCAGGAATTGAAGCTACTTGCAGTGTATTTACAATATCTATATCTGCTGCTTGAATATGTACACGTCATCTTATTTCATATCTTTAAAAAGGATGCCATCAAGATAAGGCATAGGAGTTTCATCCCAAGCATAAGTAGGAGGGGAAGAAACTTGATCTATAATATCTATATTCTCAATAGATTCTACAGTCTCAAGGATTGGATTATAACTGGGAGAAACAACTGAAAAATTGGTCCTTAGTTGTTCCAGAACTGAAGAACTAATAGGAGCTGTATAACATACTATAGCTTTAGAAGAATGCTCAAAAATTAAAACAAGACTATTATGCAGAGTATCAAAATCTGATAATAAAAAGAGCAAGTTGACTGTGGGATGAATAGAGACATCTCCAATAGTAACAACTTCTAGAATTTCTGCAACTGCTTCTTCAACTGAATCATCAAAAATGTCTGAATCTTCAAGTTGACTGACCACTGCTGCTACTACTGCTACTGAAACCTATAGAACTAAATCTGCAGATACGGGAGCTTCTTCATGAAATATGTCCCCCTGCCTAGATCCAGGGAGACCTGAATCTAGGCCCCCAGAAGAAGGGACAGTAGAGGAAGAGGATAACTGAGAAGAAAGAGCAGAAATGGAAGTAGCAAGAGGAGCTATAACTTCATCTATCAGCTGTTTTAGAGTTAGAGTAATGAATTCAATAAGATTTGAGGCAATGTAAGAGAAATCCAAAAACAAAAACTCAGAAGAATTCTGAGCAGATGTGGATGATGGATTTGGAGTAGAGGATGATGGGGTGGATCTGTTTACACATATTTGATAGATGGTGAAAGCTTGAGGTATATGTTGAAGATTGATTATAGGAGGAATGAAATTAGGAATAGTTTCTTCCTGAATAAGGGAGTGAGGTGGAGTCGAAGATATCTGAATTTGAGATGAATGAGGTGGAGATGGTGGAAGTAGATTGAAATTAGGTAGATTAGAATGTAAAGTGGATGAGGGTAACTAATGAATTGGTGATTATGGATGAAAGGATTTGGATGGAATGTCTTCTGATAAGGTGGTATTAAGAGTAGAAGGGGACCGAGGATGAGAAACATTAATAGGTGGAATTGATGATGGAAGTTGGTCAGATAGAGAAGGTAGTGGAGAATGTTGTCGAGATGGTTGAGGAGAGGTAATAAGAGGAGCAGAAACTTCTGCTGGGGTTGGGAGTGTGGCTGATACAACCCTTGTGCTTCAGAAGCAATCCTGGAGTATTCAACCCTTGATGGCTTTGGGATTACCCTCTACCATCTTCCAAACAAAGCAGAAGTAAGCCTCTTAGATGCATTAATAATAGTGGTTTGAGAGACCAAAAGATCTGGACACTTGGCCTATAGGAAAATTCCTAGGATCCTTCCATACCCTCTAGATTTACTGGTAATCTTATTCTTAATAGATTCAAATAAGATTGATCTCCATTTTATCCTTTTCTAATTAAACAAAGCACAAATTAAGGGGAACTGGTGCCTGGTTATAGAGTCGTAGGCAGAGTGCTTGCCCAACAAGACTTTATCAATAATGTCTGCTAAAACTTATACTAAATAAACAAGTTTTTCTTTAATAGGTGATTAGGGTTTCCCTGGGAGTGACCCAACCTATCTAGCATCTCATTAAATTCAGAACTGGACAACTCTATGTCATCGTCTACATTAACAAAACAAAAGATTTCAGTGAAAATTCTAGGAGATAAAGGAACTTGATTTCATGAGATTGATCCTATAATAATTGTGTTATCTTTAATATTTGTTGTATACATCTATTCCTTGATCTCATCCATTGGGAGTTTGATCCTTTTGTGTTGGATCCCTAGTTGGATTTGGGCTAGGTTCACTAATTTAGGCTGATTTTGACCCACCTTGTATAGCTAGGGTCAAGTCTTGTACTCCTAGAGTGTAGGCTAAGTCATTAAGTTCAACCTTCTTGGACCAGTCAGCAGAGGACCTCAAAAGACTCAGACTTAGAAGTTTTCAGAGAACAATTTGATCAGTTCGAAGTTCTTCGAACTCAGCTCGATGATCATTGATCTCAGATCGACGAACTCAGAGTTATTTCTCTGAGTTGAGCTCGACGATATTCGAGCTCAGGTCGACGATCAATTTTCTTCAGACAGGTTCTCAGCTCGACGAACTCATAGTGCAGTTTTGGCAAGCCATTCTCAGTACGCAGTTTGCAGAGCTCAGGTCGACGAACTGGAATTCTTAGGTCGACAATATTGGATCTCAGGTCAATGAATTCTATTCAGTGATCCATGATATCAGTCCAATTCCAGAATGATAAGTTTTCTTCCTTCTATTTCTTTATTTCTATATTAATAGCAGTATTATTCCTGAGTAATTTATGCTTATATTCCTCTTAATATAGTCGTTATTGGCAGCATTAATTATGATATTCATAAAGATATTTACTTGCTTATTTTATTATGGGACAGTTGGGGAAACTCATTTTTGATATATTTCAGCCGTTTGTATTCTCCAGATCAGCAAACAATTAAGGCATTAATTCAAATTTCAAAGGAGAAATTATTGACTGAGAATATAAAAAGATATTTTTGTCTTTCAAATAATAGACAGAAGGAACCACCAGAACTTATAGAAAAAATATACAACACTGAGATAGACTAATCTCTCAGAACTCTCTCTCTCATAGTGCAGAAAATTATTTGTGTTTCACCTTGTCAAGTCTGAAGTCAGAAGAAGAACAATCATCATAATCAAGAGTCTTCTTCAAGGTTCACTTCCAGGAACATTCGGGACAACAAAGATCAATTCAGTCAGAAAAATTCCAGGACTACTTTCAGATAAGGCTGAAGACCTACACCCTGAAGCAAAAATCCAGTCTTCCTGAATCATCAACATCTCAGGGGGAGCTTTGTCAACATCAAATATCCACTAGTCTTCTTTATTGATTAGAGAAAGAGAAGACACCATAACCTCCTCTCACCTCTTGTAAAAGTGTTTTAACTCCCTTCAAAAGTTAGCTTTTGTTTGTCAAGTCTCCTGATCAAAAGACTTGGTTTGGTTTTTGGGCACCTGATCAAAACCCTAAAGGGTTACAATATCTCCCTGCAAATAGATATTGTGGTGGAAGTCACCTGATCAAAACCTGCTAGTGGATTCCTACCAAGGTGGTAGAAGAGTGGATGTACCCAAGTTTAGGGAAACCACTATAAAATCTTCTTGTGTTGTCTCGCTGCTCATTTTCTTTTTTTGTTCTTGTTGTGGCTGTGATAGTTAGAATAGCTTAGCTTGTTTTTCCTTCTATTATTATATTTGGTATCACTTATTTTCACTCTGATATATAAATCTAAAAAACTGCTAAGAATTTTTAAATACTCTATTCACCCCTATCACGACCCGCATTTCCTCCACAATAAAACTATATTAGAGTACGAGAAAATGTGTGTCGTGATGCCACATCGTGGAGGGGATAACTGCACAGGCTCAGTAAAAACTCCAGACTTGACACCTTTGGATAAAATCATACTTTAATATGAAAGAAAAATAGTTAAGTTTATGGTCGTATCCCTCGGCACAGTGGATCAACTAGTCCACAATTTAAAATATATGTATACGCAGCGGAAAATAGTTTGGTTAGCTTCTACGTTACTTTGGAAAATAGTACTTTAGGTTTAGAAATATGACATGTATGAAGTACCTATAGTAAGTCTTTTACGAGTTAAAATACCTAACATGCATCCTAGCATAAATATTTCCCAGAGAGCAAGTAAACAACCTCCAAATATGCTAAAATAGCAGTTTAATTCACAAACTTAGCATCACAAGGAAAACCACCAGTGGGCGTCAACAACTTGACACGAACCCACTGGTGAGCATACATGTCTATACAGAAAGGAAGAAAACAATTACCTCACAAACAGAGGAAGGAGAATCTCAACAGCCCAGGAGATCACAGCACACCCCCAAAAGAAAACTAGCCGCTCAACCGGCTACTTCCCCAAACCTGAGGCATTCAAAGAAAGAACACCTCAGCAAGAATACAATAAAATATAAATAAAGCATTAGGGCATAAGCAAAAAAAAAGAAGGGGTTTACCAAACCCTGCAACAGAATTCTATCAAATTTAGCAGAAGGAAATAAACAAGACAACAAAAAAATAAGCTATTGGAACACCCTATTACTTATTTGGGTAGGGATCATGATGTCTGTTAGGAATGTTGCATTGACCTAGTTGTATAGAGTAAAGGTCAATTAGTTTCAAGGTTTAGGACTTAGGTTTGAGTTTTTACTCAAGATCTCCAAGCTCTGATGAGAAGTCAGAATTCTAGTAAGGATTGACATGTCGTCGAACCCAGCTCGACGATAGTCGAACTCAGCTCAACGAGGTCATCAAATCTAGTTCGATGATCTCTAAGCTTAGGTCGACTATCTCAAAACTACGTTCAGCGATCTCTGTCCAAGAACATTTTCAATATCTCTGAGCCCAATTAAACGATAGTTGAGATCAGATCGACGATAACTGTTTGAGGTCGATGTTTCTGGGAAATCTATTACTTTGTTAAGGCTTTCAAATGATTTCAAATCAGAGCATTTAATGATTAAGATTTGTTGCCGTTTTATCACATCTGGAGCAAGTTTCAAGGGAAGAAATAAGGAATATATTTATTCTCTTTAATTCATTCCTTCTAGAGACAGTTGACAGATAAGGGATTTCCTTTATGATTTTTATAATGGCTCCAAGGACGATTGCAGCATTGGTTTTTCAAATAAGAAGAGAATATATATTATTATTATTGGTCTTATCAATAACAACATTCAGATAGAGAAATCGAAGAAGCTTTTGTGATCAAATGTCAAGTTTTTGTCTTCATCCTTCATTCTCCAGACACACATAATTCAGTTCTTGCTGAATCATCCTTTGTGGAGCCATCTCTTTTGAAGACCTATCAACCTTGCAAAGCTTCTCTTCTTGATCCTTTACTAATCTCAGGTGGAGCTTTGACAACAACATCCACTTGTGCTTCTCTTTGATAGTTGATAGAGAAGACAACTCATTTCTTTTTCTTTTTCTTTACTGTAAAAGGGTTTTTGAACTCCCTTCAAAAGTTCCTGTTTTGGTTCCTGAGACCTGATCAAAACTCAGTGGTGGCAAGACACCTGATCAAAAAATCTGGTTTGGTTTTTCAGCACCTTATCAAAAGCTCATTGGTGCCAGGACACTTAATCAACTCATCCTGCAGTGGATTCCTACCAAGGGTGGTAAAAGAGTGGATGTACCCAGATTTTGGGGAACCACTATAGATTTTTGTGTCCTCTAGTTGTTCTTTATTCTATTTGTTGTGTGCTGTGAATTTGTGTTTGTGTTACTTTATTTAAAAACTCCTTTTTAAATCACACTACACTAAGTTAATCATAAGTCTTCCACTGCCAAATTATTCTTAGTTGCAAAATTATTTTAATACAGTCTATTCACCCCCCCCCCCCTCTAGAGGAAAGGGTTGATCTTACTCTCACTTTCAATTGGTATCAGAGCCAGGTTGGTTGCTCATACAGGCTAACACCTGAACCAAAATATCTCTGATAAGATCCATCCTTAATATAGGGTTATTTTTGTTATATTTTCTTTAATGTAAACTCATGGCATAGAAAAAAGATTATGCTAGCACCAGACCTCTAGTGTGCAACCTTTTTAAGTTTGCACTTTGGAAGGCAAGGATCAGATTATATATGAACTCTATTGATGAAGACATTTTCAAATCTATTTTTACAGGTTGCCCCAAGCCTCCTGCAGCCACAAGTACTACAAATGTTGTTCCATCTCCTTTAGGAACAGATCCTGAGATAAAGAAATGGAGGGTTGCAGATGCAAAAGCTATGAACATACTTGCTCAGACAATGTCTAATGACATCTTCCAGAATGTAGCTGAATGCAACTCAGCCAAAGAGATTTGGGACAAGCTCTTTGAGATCATGTTAGGATCAGCAGATGAGAGAAAAGATAGGAGATCACATCTCATTACCCAATATGAGAACCTCAAGAAGGCAGAGAATGAATCAGTAGCTTACATGTACAATAGATTAAGTCTGATTGTTAGTGAACTCAGGACTTTGGATAAGGAGATCTCTCTCACAGAGATCAATGATAAAATCCTAACATGCTCCCCAGCACTTGGGATTCAAGGATCTGGCCCATCAAGGATGCCAGAAATCTGAATGAAATCACCACAGAAGCACTTTTGGGAAAGCTCAAATCTTATGAGCAGCTCATTAAGAATAGAGAAGAAGAGCAGACAACATCTTCTCAAGCAGTAAGGAAGGAGAAGTCCATTGCATTCAAGGCAACCGAAGAACAGTCTGAAGATAAAGTCACAGGCAATGAAGAGTTGATGAGCCTCCTAGCCAAGAGATTCTACAAAATGGCCAGGAAGGATTTCAAAAAAAGATCATTCAGAGGACAAGAAAAGCCATGGTATGACAAATCAAATAATAAGGAGATTATTTGTTTTGGATACAGGAAACCAGGCCACATACTGCCTGATTGTCAAGAGAGTCAGAATAAGGACAAGAAGGACAAGAGAGAGAAGAGGAAAGATAAAGATTCCAGAAGGAATCACAATGACAGATCATCTTCCAGCAAAAACAAACATAAATGGAAGGGATTTATTGCAGAAACATGGAGTGAAACAGAAGAGGAATTTGAAATATCATCAAGTTCAAGTGATGATGAGGATGATGCTCAGGACAGGGAATTCTGTATCATGGCAATCAATGAATCACAGAACAACATTGATAAAGAACATGGATCTGAATTTGAATCTTAACCAGAACAAGGAGAAGATCAGGTAATTGATTCTTTTGATTTTAATTCTGAAGATTTCAAATCCGAATTTAAGGAATTGTGTTTGGATTTACTTAAGTCTGAGAAATAAATAATCTCTCTCAGAAAGCAGATATCTGAATACAACACCTTAACTTCAGATAATCTCAAACACTCAGAAGAGTTAGAGTGTTGTAGGGAGCAGATAGCTTCACTGAAAAGTGAACTATCTGAGGCCAAAAAGTTTGAAGAATCCCTTAATGGGAGAAGTATACAAACTGATGAACATTACAAGCACAGTTAACTCTAGACTCAATAGTAAACTAGGCTTGGGTGCTTCATCCAGCCAACCTGTTGTGCTAACAACTCCTATTAAGTTTATCTCAGATAAAGGAAAAGGAGTTGTGGAGGTAGCTAAGAAGAATTCTGATCAACCCCAAGAGAACAAAGTTCAACAGAAATCGTCGAACGGAGCTCGACGATCTCCGAACGGAGCTCAGCTATCTCATGCTGAATCGTCGAACTCAGGGAATGATCTCTGAACTCAGAAAACAAACAAGATTGATCCCTGAACGGAGCTCGACGATCTGACCCAAGATCATCGAACTCAGGTTGACGGTCATCGAAAGGAGCTCAGAGATCTGACCAGTTCATAAGGGGTACATCAAAAATTTATTCTAGATATCCTACATCTCAAAGGTTCAACAATTATACTTAATGGATAATCCCCCCTAGGAGATATCATCCTGAAGGATATAAGAGTCAACCAGAGATGTCTTTCATTTTTGAATTCAAAGGTTATCAAGCTAGACCCAAGGTAAACTGGGTCAAAAACAAATGAATTGTTATTTCTGCAGGGAAAGACCTATCCAACCAGGGACCAGCAATGGTATCTGGATAGTGGGTGCTCCAGGCACATGACTGGAAGCAAGGGTAACCTAGTATCCTTCATGACTAAGCATGGACCCAAAGTGATGTTTGGAGATTCAAACTATGGACAGAGCAAAGGATATGGTGCAGTCAAAATTGGGTTAGTGACATTCAAAAAGGTAGCATATGTGGAAGGACTGAAGCATAACCTTATTAGTATCAGTCAGTTATGTGATAAAGGCTACAAAGTCACATTCAACAAAACTTCATGCTTCATCAAATTAGAAGACAATAAAACTTTGTTGACAGGTAACAGAAGAGGTAACATCTATCTAGTAAATTTTCATTCAACCAAGGTAGATATCTGCTTATTTTCTCTTAGCAAACCTAATGAAATATGACATAAGAGATTAGGACATGTTAACCTTAGAACCATTGTTAGGCTGTCCAAGGGCAACCTTGTAAGAGGACTACCTTCTAGCCCCTACAAGAAGGAAGGACTCTTTTAGGGCTTGTGAATTAAGTAAGCAAACTAAAAACAGCTTTAAGTCACTTAATAAGAGTGATTCACCTAGGATATTGTACTTGTTACATATGGATCTGTTTGGACCCATTACTGTACAAAGCATGGGAGGGAAATCTTATACTTTAGTAGTCATAGATGACTTCTCAAAATTCACATGGGTGTTCTTTCTGAAGAAAAAGTCTGATAACTTCAAATGTTTGACAGAGTTTCTCAAATGTATACAGATTGAGTTCAATACTCACATAACACTGATAAGAAGTGATCATGGGACTGAGTTTGATTCTCTTCTAATGCAAGAGTTCTGTCAAAAGGAAGGAATCAGGCTCACTTTCTCAGCTCCTAGAACTCCTCAACAGAATGGGGTAGCTGAAAGGAAAAATAGAACCATTATTGAATTTGCCACAACATTATTGAGAGATGCTCACCTTCCTCTATCATTTTGGGTAGAGGCTGTGAACACTTCAAATTATGTTTTGAATAGGAGTTTGATACATAAACAAAAAGGCAAGACTCCCTATGAATTACTCAAAGGGAAGAAACCTAAAGTTAATTATTTTAAAAAGTTTTGGTTGCATTTGCTATATTCATAACAATGATAAGAAATACGTAGCAAAATTTGAAGCCAAAGCTGTTGAAGGAGTGTTTTTGGGATACTCCATGATCAGAAAGGCCTATAGGCTTTATAACAAATCATCTCTAAAAATTGAAGAAATAGTGCATGTATCTTTTGATGAAACTAATATGTTTTACAAGGAGAAGAGCACTTCTACCAAAGATCCTTTGCAGGTACTTTCTCTATTAGAAAATTTGGATAGACTAAATATCATTGAAGATCATCCATCACCTTCATCCACCAAACAAGAAGTTGAAAGTAGTGAAAATGAAGATGACATTCAGATCTTAGAAAATCGTGGTGTCAATCAAAATGAAGAGCCAGTTGTTGTTCCATAAGAGGAAATAACAACACAGGTTAGTGAATAATCAACACCCATTGTTGATTTAGTAACAATAAAAGATCATCCAATCTCTCAAGTGATTGGTGACATCTCAGCTGGTGTGCAAACCAGGAATCAGATAAATCAACATCTAATGCACACCTGCTTTCTTTCTCAAATTGATCCTCAATCCATACAAGATGCAGAACAAGATCCAAACTGGATCATTGCAATGCAAGAGGAATTAAACCAATTTGAAAGAAACAAAGTTTGGGAGCTAGTGCCAAGGCCAAAGAATCATCAAATTGTTGGAACTAAATGGGTATTCAGAAACAAGCTGGATGATCAAGGAATTATTGTGAGAAACAAGGCAAGGCTGGTTGCTCAAGGATATTCTCAAGAAGAAGGAATAGATTATTACCAAACCTTTGCACCAATTGCAAGGTTAGAGTCCATAAGAATTTTTCTGGCATATGCAGCTCAGAAGAAATTCAAAGTATATCAGATGGATGTCAAAAGTGCCTTCCTAAATGGTGATATCAAGGAAGAGGTCTATGTAAAACAACCTCCAGGTTTTATCTCCTCAACTCACCCTGATTTTGTTTATAAGTTACAAAAAGCTTTATATGGTCTCAAACAAGCTCCTAGAGCATGGTATGAGACTCTAACTAGCTTTCTCTTGGAAAATGATTTTAAAAGGGGTAGAGTAGTCCAATCTCTTTTTATTAGAACCCATAAGGCCAACATCTTACTAGTGCAAATCTATGTAGATGATATTATCTTTGGCTCTACTGATTCAAATTTGTGTAAAAGGTTCTCCAACCTCATGCATTCCAAGTTTTAAATGAGTAGCATGGGTGAGCTACCCTTCTTTCTAGGATTGCAAGTCAAATAACATGTTGATGGCATCTTTATCTCTCAAACCAAATATGCAAAAGAATTGGTTAAGAAATTTTGAATGTATGATGCATCTTCTATGAAAACACCCATGCCTACTAATGCTGTATTAGATGCTGATGAACATGGGAAACATGTTGATCAGACCACATATTGAGCAATGATTGGCTCCTTATTGTATCTTACGGCTATTAGATCAGATATAATGTTTGTTACTTGTATATGTGCTAGATTCCAAGTTAGCCCTAGAGAGTCACACCTCACATTAGTCAAGAGAATTCTTAGGTATATGAAAGGTTGTCCAAATCTAGGTCTCTAGTATCCAGCTGATTCAGGATTTGATTTAACTGGATTTTCAGATGCTGATTATGCTGGATGTAGAATTGACAGGAAAAGCACCAGTGGAACTTGTCAATTCCTTGGTGACAGACTTGTCTCTTGGTTTTGCAAGAAAAAAACATCTGTGTCCACATCAACTGCTGAAGTTGAATACATGGCAGCAGGTAGTTGTTGATCACAGATATTGTGGATTCAAAATCAGCTCCTGGACTATGGCTATAACTTAGAGAAGTCCAAAATATTTTGAAACAATAGAAGTGCTATTTCCATAGCCCAAAATCCAGTCCTCTATAGTAGGACCATACACATAGAGATTAGACATCTTTTCTTAAGGGATAATGTAGAGAAAAATAAAATTGAACTGGAATTCATCCCAACTGACTTACAAAGGGGAGATATTCTCACCAAACCCTTGGATGAGAAGAAACAGAATTTCTTCCTTAATCAGTTAGGAATGTTAGATGGAGGAAGTCTTAATTAATTCCCAAGTTCTTAAAACCCCAAAAATGACAAAGACTAGGCTAAAAATCTGTTTTTCTAAGTGTCTGTAGGTTTTCTCTGTACTCTAAGCTGCAGTCGAAGATTTTTTTTGAAGATCGTCGAATGGAGCTCGTCGTTTCCAGATAGTGTTCAACTATCTTTCTTCGCATAGAGATTGTCGAATGGAGATCGACGATGTTAGAGTCTTTTCATTTTCCATTAGCGCGGTCGATCATCGAATTGAGTTCAACGATCTTTCCTTTTTTGCGTCGAACCCTATTTTAAAATCATTTTCGAGGCGTCGTTCTCTCTTCCGCTTTCAGATTTTCTGCAAGAATCTCTTTCCCACCAAGTTCCTCTACACTTGATCTTTTATTTTTGCAGGAAAATGTCTGTCCCAACCGCAATTCTCACCACCATGAGGTTCGACACCAGGTTTGATATTGACATGGAATCGTTTGAGGGTACATATAAAATGTTCAAAGATATTCTGGACCTATTCAATGGGCAACACTTAGTGAAAGTCATGAAAATAAGAATCAAGTTGGTTGCTGATGAAATAAAGGAATGGGTATAGACAACTCACAGTTTGGATCAGAATACCCTTGTTGGAACCATTGCAGGGAATCAGGTATCCTTAACACCAACTGTACTTACTGAAAATTTTGAATTAAGTACTGGTGATGATAGCATTGAACTGTCTGGAGTATAATTCAAAGAAATGTTAGATAGAATGGGACACAACAATGAGAACCCTAATAAGCTTCTAAAAAAGAATCTTTCCCTTGAATATAGATTCTTAGCTGATATATTAGGGAAGGTAATTCTGGCAAAACACTCTGCACATGATAGCATTTCTAGATATCAGTTTTGTCTGATGGCTGCCCTAGTGGGCAAGAAGCATTTAAATTGGGGAGAAATCTTCTTTGACTTGCTCAAGAAGAAGATAACCAAATCGTTTGTTAATTTTGGAAGAATATTGGGACTATTCCTTCAGAATAGGTGCCCACGGCTCTTGGTTTCCAATGTAATGGATATTAATGCTTCCAAAAGACTCTCTTCTGCTCTCTTTGGCAAATGGGAGAGACAGATTTTCAGGCCTAGCAGAACTCTTCTAGCCAAGACAACTTCAGGCACAAGGACTACTGTTGTCACTCTCCCTCACTCTACTGCCCCAGTAGAAGAAATGCCATCCTCTTCCACTTCAACTCTTCCAGCTCCAGTGACTTCATCCATGCCTACACCTCGTGCAACATCTTCACCTTCTCAAATTACTCAACCTGAGGTTTTTCATCCATTGCACTACTTTCCCCACATAGATATACACTCATCTCCTCAGATTCAATCCTTCAATCTGCTAGATGACTTCTATATGGCTTGCTCTCCCTCTTCACCACAAGAATTTCCATCCCCCTCAACATCTCTTCAACAACTCCTCATTGATAACATCTCTCAACCATCCTTTCCCCTTCCTATCTTCACATTCATTCCAACAATCACTATTCAAGCACCATCCATTACCTCCATTCCAGTCTCTCAACCATCCATTCCACTTCCATCTGCATCTACTCCATCCATCTCGGTAGCTCCTCCCTCTACCTCTACTCAGGTTAATCTTGATCAAGTAGATCTTATTCCTCTAGCAGATAAACTATATGAGTTGTTGGCACCCAGGCTAACTCTCTTATTGGATGCCACCTTGGCTCCCTTAGTTAAGACATTGAATGATTTATCTGCTAGGACCTCTTCTTCCTTCTCCCTTCAGGCCATTCCTTCTTCTGGGGGCCTAGGTTCAGTATTCACTGAATCTTGGCAGGGGGAGATGCCAGATGAAGAAGCTCAGCCTTTAGAGACAATTCTAGATGCACCTCTAATTACAGTTTTAGATGATATAATGACAGATGATATAAGTACAGTTACAGCTCCTGCTCCAGTTACACCTCCAGCACATATCATCAGCCCATCAGTAGATCTCACCAGTTTGTTATCCTTATTTGATTCATTTTATAGCAGCTATCTTCCAACACCTCTACCAGCTGTAGACTTAATAAGGGCTATAGTTCCCTTTAACAATTATGATCCAAATCTGCTTCAGTTTTATGTAAATTCAGTTATTTCTATTGAGAATGCTCTTGAGCTTGAAGCCTCTGCTGAAGTTATAAAGCCTCTTGATGTTTCTTCTGAGCTAAATATTGCTGAAGACAGTTCTGTTAAGCCTATGGACAGTGTTCCTATGGATATTCCTGCTACTGCTGCTATCTCTACTTCTTCAGTTGTTGCTCCTGCTATCTCTATTGCACCTCTGCTTCTGCTCCTGTTCCTGTTTCCATCTCAAAAGAAGCTTTGAAGCATATAGATGCCTTATATGGTGATCCTCAAAGCTCTGATGATGAATTTAGAATAGATTCTGATGACTCATCTGCAACCATTGCAAAGAAGAGGAAAGCAAGAAGCAAAGCTATGAAAAGAGTTCCAATTTCAAAGGATACTTCTGATAATGATATCCCATACAATATTCTACACTACTGCCCCATTACTGAGCACTGGATGCAGTATTCTAAGAATCAATTGAAGGCCTTGAGGAAGAAAAGGAAATATAATGAAAGAACTTCTCACTATGATCCTTCTCCTTCTCCTTCTCCAGGTGCAGGATCTAGTGGAAACTCAGCTCCTCAATCCTCAAATGTTACATCTCAAAGATCCTCTCAATCCAAACAAACTTTTCAGGGAAGCTCTCAATCTAGAGGAAATCAACAAAGACGTAATCAGTCAAAAGGAAATCAAAGAGGTAGTCAGTATAGAGGTATTCAAAGAGGTTATCAAGTTTATTCCAGAGGTCAATCCAGACATCAACCTTATCATAAGAGAGGACAAGGTCCATGTGATACTACAACTTGTCCTTATCCTTACAAACTGAAAGAAGGTTATTATGAGAAAGCCCCTCCAACTCATACCATCAATAAATATGAACCTTCAATTCCATATGAGGATCCAGAAAACAATCCAGTCTCCAGAACTGCTAGACTAAAAGAACTTGCTAGCTTAGATCAGTTGAAGAAAGCAAGAGAAAGAGGCCTAGACACTTCTAACATCACAACTCTTTCAGATTAGAGAAGACAAGAGCTTGAAAGATATAGCTCCAAAAAGCTCTTTGATGCTGACAAGTACATGCAGTTGCATCCTGAAGCTGTAGTCCCTAGAAGCTAAAGCCTGAAGACTCTTGGTGATGCAGATGACTTAAGGTCAAAGAAAGACTCAGAAAATCCCAACAAAGAAATCCTTTTTAAGAAAAGTACTGATGATCAACATTAATCTGAGTGTATGCTGAAACTTTCTCATATCTCTCCTGAACTATAGGATCTTATACATATGCTGAGATATATATATATATATATCTTTGGTTCTGTATGTTTTTATGTGTTTGGGTTTTTGTTTTATGATGTATTTAATTCCATCAATTCATGTAAATAGTTATCCTAACCCAAATAGGGTGAGATTGTTGAAACACCCTATCACTTATTTGGGTCAGGATCACTATGTTTGTTAGGAATGTTGCATTGACCTAGTTGTATTGAGTAAAGGTCAATTAGTTTCAAGGTTTAGAACTTAGGATTGAAGTTTTCCTCAAGATCTCGAAGCTCTGATGAGAAACCAGAATTCTAGTAAGGATTGACATGTCATCGAACCCAGCTCGACCATAGTCGAACTCAGCTCAATGAGGTCGTCAAATCTAGTTCGACGATCTCTGAGCTCAGGTCGACTATCTCAGAACTCCATTCAGCGATCTCTGTCCAAGACCATTTTCAATATCTCTGAGCCCAGTTCAATGATAGTTGAGCTCAGATCGACAATAACTGTTTGAAATCGACGTCTCTGGGAATTCTATTACTTTGTTAAGGCTTTAAAATGATTTCAAATCAGAGCATTTAATGATGAAGATTTGTAGCCGTTTTATCACATCTGGAGCAAGTTTCAAGGGAAGAAATAAGGAATATATTTATTCTCTTTAATTCATTCCTTCCAGAGATAGTTGACAGATAAGTGATTTCCTTTATGACTTTTCTAACGGCTCCAAGGATGATTGCAGCATTGGATTTTCAGAAAAGAAGAGAATATATATTATTATTATTGGGCTGATCAATAACAACATACATACAGAGAAATAGAAAAAGCTTTTGTGATCAGCAATCAAGTTTTGGTCTTCATCCTTCATTCTCTAGACACACATAATTCAGTTCTTGCTGAATCATCCTTTGCTGGAGCCATCTCTTTTGAAGACCTATCACCCTTGCAAAGCTTCTCTTCCTGATCCTTTACTAATCTCAGGGGGATCTTTGACAACAACATCCACTTGTTCTTCTCTTTGATAGTTGATAGAGAAGACAACTCATTTCTTTTTCTTTTTCTTTACTGTAAAAGGGTTTTTGAACTCCCTTCAAAAGTTCATGTTTTGGTTCCTGATACCTGATCAAAACTCAGTGGTGGCAAGACACCTGATCAAAAAATCTTGTTTGGTTTTTGAGCACCTTATCAAAAGCTCATTGGTGCCAGGACACCTGATCAACTCATCCAGCAGTGGATTCCTACCGAGGGTGGTAGAAGAGTGGATGTACCCAGATTTTGGGGAACCACTATAGATCCTTGTGTCCTCTGGTTATTCTTTATTCTCTTTGCTGTGTGCTGTGAATTTGTGTTTGTGTTACTTTATTTAAAAACTCCTTTTTAAATCACACTACACTAAGTTAATCATAAGTCTTCCACTGCCAAATTATTCTTAGTTGCAAAATTATTTTAATACACTCTATTCACGCCCCCCCCCCCTAGAGTAAAGGGTTGATCTTACTCTCACTTTCAGAAGCACTGTTTAAGGAATAATCACCACGCACCATGTGCGAGAAATTAGCAACATGCCCTGCAAAAAGGAAAACATGCAGCAGCAACAAGGCAAACATATGCCAAACATAGCCATTTAGAAAAGGAAAGGAACTAACGGTCCTAACTTGTGAATTAATTGCAGTGGTAAAACCTTGGGTCCGGGTTGGTAGCCCAAAGCAGCCCTATTCCAAGCAGCCAGACCAAAAAACTCTCCAGGGTGAAAACAACTAGTGGTAGCTCCGGGGTCCACACACACCTAACCAAGCCAGACCAAACCAAGGCCTAACAGGTGGTGGACATAGCTCTGCACACACAAATCACCCCCTCACCGAGCCACGATAAAAACACCTGCCATAATCCACGATTTGTCTTCCAAAAACTAGCCGAAAACACAACACCAGACCGAAATAAAACTCACACAATCCAACTCGGGAGAAAAAACACCAGCCTAAGAAAAAAGCGCCGAGTCCACTCGACGTTGCATTGAGTGTGTACTACACACTCAACGCCAAACACTAAGCAGAGAAGGCATCGAGTCCTCTCGACGCCGCGTTGAGTGAGTACCATTCACTCAATGCCAAAATCTATGCAAGGAAGGCGCCGAGTCTACTCGATGCCTCGTTGAGTGAGCTCCACTCACTCAACGCCAAAAGACTTAGCCGTAAAAACTCTAACTAGACTATGGCATTGAGTGAGTTCAGCTCACTCAATGCCAAAAGACTAAGAGAAAAGTCTTCTGGCTAGATGGCGTTGAGTGAGTTCAGCTCACTCAACGCCAAATGACTTAGAAAAACTGACTGGACAATGGCGTTGAGTGAGTACACCTCACTAAACGCCGAAAGAAAACGGTGTTGAGTTAGCTCCACTCACTCAACTCCAAAAGAATTTGGCAAAATATCTCTGGATAATGGCGTTGAGTGAGTGCACCTCACTCAACGCCAAAAGCAGACGGCGTTGAGTGAGCTCCACTCACTCAATGCCAAAAGACTTAGAAAAACCTTCTCTGGGCAATGGAGTTGAGTGAGTGCACCTCACTCAATGCCAAAGACAGACGACATTGAGTAAGATCCACTCACTCAACACCAAAAGACTTAGAATGATTCTCTGGCAAGATGGAGTTGAGTGAGTACAACTCACTCAATGCCAAAAGCCAATTGTGTTGAGTGAACTCCACTCACTCAATGCTTTTGGAATTAGCTTCTAGTACAAACAGCCAGGCGTTGAGTGTGTCCACCACACTCAATGCTTTTGGATTTAGCCTACAGACCACTCAACGCCTGCTAACCCGAGAGCTGATACTGAACTAAAAAAATTATAAACTCCTCTTTCTACCCCTTCTACCCGGCTACAGCTAACTATCAAGCTGGGATAAACTTAGTAAATTATATTCCTACCTCCAGCCACTTTCTAGACACAAAATCAACAATAAGGAGAGAGAAAAAGATGAAATATGGGCAAGATATATAGTGATTTAGCACGGGTCAAAGGATGGAACAATCCAAGCTTCTAGGATAGCAAAATAACCTGCTGCACACTAACAACCAGGAAAATATAACATGAAAATGAATAGCTTGGCAAGGGCAAAGGGAACCACTTGCATCTACCTCCAAGTAACAGCGGCGGCCCTTCCAAAATCCAGCACTGGAGGCAATATCGGCCACAAAACAGCAAACCTGAAGCTTAAAGAGGGAAAAAACTGAGCAACCTGAAAGACCCAAGTTTCGAAAACAGCCCTAGAGCAAGAAAAACTTATCTAGGATGGAAGATCTGAGTCAGAGCAGTCCAAATCTTCCCTTACCCGAGAAAACCGAGCTCTACACCTCTAGAAATCGCCGACCAACGCTCCAGAATTTCCGCCGCCTGAAACCTTCCGCTGGAAGCTTTTTGCCCTCTCTTTTTGGGGAAGATGACGGAGATAAGACTAAGATATGCTTTATTATATTATATCCACCCACCCAGCTAATAAACTAATACTATATCCAGCCACTAGCTAGTATCTTATTATTATACAAGTACTAGTCGGCCACTTATAGCTATAAAATATTAATATCCATACTATGCAGCCACTAAAACAAGCAGCCACTCTAGCTATAATATACTTATATATCTTAAGATATAAAACTCCTGCCACTAAAAGATTAATCTAATATTATAATACTATATTAATTAATAAAATAACACGTCAAAACGACGTGAAAATCCAACTATCTCGGAATTTAATGAAATTCACACCGTAGCTAAATACCCACGCTACGAATCTACTAGCAAAGTCGGAATCGTCATCCGACAAACAAAACTCGGGCTAGCACTTCCCGAAGCCCAAAACACAAGCATTCCCAAAGAGGCTCCACCGAGTCACCAAAACAGACTCTAGCTTGCTAGGGAATCTTGCAAACAGGCTACAAAACAAGCCACTCAAAGGCATAAAGAGCTAAGACCACGCTATAACAACGGCAAAGACCTGAAATGCGTCAATGTAATGCCAAACAAAGATTAAACAAACGCAGAAAAACCTAGGGCGTTACAGTCACTCCCCCTAAAAGAAAGTTTCTCCCCGAAACTTTACGCACAACACTTCTAGCAAAGAAGGAACATAACAAATTAAGAGGTAAATGGAAGAAAACATACGAGGCAAACTCAAGGAAATAGATTAGGGTGAGCTTTCCTCATAGCCGACTCCAATTCCCAAGTCGCGCTTTCCACATCCTTGTTTCTCCATAAAACTTTAACCATTGGAATCCTCTTCCTCCGCAAAACGCGATCTTGTGAATCCAAAATGCGGACAGGCATCTTTACATAAGAAATATTTGGCTCTAACTGAGGCACAGAATCCAAAACTTGCCTGTCGCTTAGCACACAATTCCGTAGTTGGCTTACATGAAAAATATCGTGAACACCAGGAAAATTTCTGGGCAAATCAAGCTTATAGGCTGACACACTAATTCGCTCAACAATCTTGAACGGTCCCACAAATCTTGGGTCCAACTTCTGATCCTTTCCAAACCTCTTGATGTCAGCCATCGGGGAAACTTTAAGAAATACCAAGTCCCCCACAACAAACTCCAAATAATTCTTCAAGTGCATCCGGACCCAACAAAGATTTCTCGTCAACCTCAATCCAAAAGAGGGGAGTTATGCAGCGTCTCCCATACAGAGCTTCAAATTGAGCCATTAGCAGGATTTCTTGATAAATGTTATTATAAGCAAATTCCATAAGCCTCAAACGCTCATCCCACGCTCCTCCGTGGTCTAAAATATAGCATCTGATTATGTTCCCCACTATCTGATTAACTCGCTCTGTCTGACTATTGGTCTGCCGGTGGTATACGGTATAATATCTCAAATTCGTACCCAAACCTTCTTGCAAACTCTTCCAGAAGCGGGATGTAAACCGAGAGTCTCGGTCTGAAATGATGTTGATGGGAACACCATACAATCATATAACCTTATTCAAATACAGCTCAGCTATCTTCTTCATCGGATAGTCGATCTTATAAGGTACGAAGTGCGCAAACTTCATTATTCTGTCCACAATCACCCAAACTGAATCATATCCTCTAGGAGATCTCGGTAAACCCGTGATGAAATCCATCAAAATGCTCTACCAATTCCAGTCAGAATCTCCAGCAGTGTGAACTTTCCACCAGGCCTTCCATGATCGGCCTTAACACACTTGCAAGTAAAGCACTCAGAAACCAATCTGGCTATATCTCCCTTCATCCCGTTCCACCAGGCAATCTACATCAAGTCATGATACATCTTGGTAGATCCTTGATGGTAGGCAACGCTCGAACCATGTGCTTCTCTACATAACATATCTCGGATATCCAGAACAGCGGGGATACAAAATCTCCCGCGGTACTTCAATGTACCCGCATCATCAACCGTTAAATCTGGTAACTCGCCTTTCTCAGCTCTCAGATATAAATGCAGATGATCTAGATAATCTTTCTGATGTAACCTCGTAAGCGCAATCCAAGAAGGCTCTGCGGCTACAAAACTACACTGCAAGTCGCTGCACCCCACAAAAATATCCATCAAAAGAAATTCTTCCACTAATCGCTCTGCGGAGAGATTAAAAAACTTCCCCGTCTTCCGGCTTAGGGCATCGGCCACCACGTTAGCCTTACCCGGATGGTACTGGATCTCAATATCATAGTAGACAACATACTCCAACCATCGCCGCTGGCACAGATTAAATTCCTTCTGGGTGAAGATGTACTTTAAACCCTTATGATCAGTAAAATCTTGCATTGTGCGCCATAAAGCAGATGTCTCCACAACTTCAGCGCAAAAATCACGGTTGCAACTCTAAATCATGCGTAGGGTTATTCCTCATTCTTCAGTTGCCTAGACCCATACGCAATTCCTTTCCCATCTTGCATCAACACGCAACCAAGCCCAAGATGCGATGCATCCACATAAACATCATAATACATGCCCTCCGTAGGCAGAGTCAAAACGGGAGCAGTGCACAATCTGTTCTTGATCTCTAGGAAGGCTTCCTCACACTTCTCACTCTAAACAAAAGCCGCATTCTTCTCAGTCAATCTAGTCAAAGGCGCAACCAGGGTAGAGAAACCCTCCACAAATCTCCTGTAATACCCGGCCAACCCTAAGAAGCTCCTAATCTCTTTGGGTGTGCTCGACCTACTCTAATCCATCACATCAGCTATTTTCTCTCGGTCGACTGAAATCCCATTCCTATTAACCACATGGCCCAGAAACAAAACCTGAGGCAACCAAAAATCGCACTTGCTCAACTTGGCGAACAACTTATGGTACCTCAAAAAGATAAAACTAATCGCAGATGCTGGTCATGCTCCTCAGCATTGCGAGAATTAACCGGAACGTCGTCTATAAACACGACTACGAATTTTTCCAGAAAATCCTTGAACACATAATTCATCATATCCATAAAGGCTTAGGGTGCGTTGGTCAAACCAAATGACATTACCAGAAATTCAAAATGTCCATGCCTGGATCAAAAAGTAGTCCGTGGAATATCTGACTCACGGACCATGAGCTGATGGTAGCCAAAATGAAGGTCAATCTTAGAAAACACTGCGCTACCACGCAACTGATCGAACAAATCGTCTATCCTGGGTAGGGGATACCTGTTCTTAATAGTAACTTTATTCAGCTCTCTATAGTCGATGCAAAGCCTCATCGATCCATCTTTCTTCTTAACAAACAGAACATGAGCACCCCAAGGCGACTAACACGGCCTTTTAAAACCCTTTTCTAACAACCCATCTAGCTGGTTAAGCAACTCCTCCAGCTCTCGTGGGGCCATCCGGTACGGCGCCTTCGCAATGGGATGCATGCCCGGCTACAAATCTATCGCAAACTCAACATCCCTACCTGATGAAAGACCTAGAAGATTGGCTGGAAAGACAACCTCAAACTCGCGCACCACAGGGATCTCCTCTAAACGCGATAAACTAGCCTTGGTATCCAACACTAGAACCAACAAACAAAACATCCAGAATCTAAAAGCTTCCGAGCAAATACTATAGAAAAAGTCGCGGAGACCTGGCGCAGATAATTATACTCTATGAAATCAACATAACTAGGGAGTTATATATATAGACTCGAACAATCTTAAATACTTTGGCCCCATAATACCCAACCACCAAAGGGAAACTCGACGTGAAGCGCGTTGCCAAAATCTCGAGGGCCAAATGAGGTTCCTAGCCACAAACGAGTGGGTAGTACCGGAAATCTTCCTAAATAATCGCTCACGCAAAAAAGGAAGCGAATACTAAAACTATAAATACCACTAACAAATAAGACTATATAAGGACCTAACCTGATATTACATGGGTAGAAGTATGAGCTTCTTTTGATGATAACACATTCAGCTTTCCTTTTCCTTTGACCAACCGCGGTGGCGGTGGCAATGCCTGAAGTTGGACTCGCTGCCGAACGGGCTGGAGTTGCGGGCACTTTGGCATGATATGCCCTTCTTGTCCACACAGAAAATAGCTTCTTGTCTTCTTCATTCCCCAGCAATGGGCAACGTCAGTCCATGCCCGCTTACGTGCTGAACAGACCAACTCTCTCTTAGAAATCCTATGAATTGCTTGAACTTGCTCTTTATTCTGAGCTCCCAACCTTTGGTAACATATTTCAAAAGGATGGCCCGATCGGCCATAGAAACTACAAACTTATATGCTCCTCTTCCTCAAAGCAGAACTAGATTCCTTATAGCTCTTACCCCCGTCAGACTTCCTCTTGTCCTTCCTCATTATCATGCCTTTATCCTAAGCATATCCCATGGACTCAACTTTAAGGGCAACTTCCACTGTCCTCTCATTCATCTCGAACTGGTAAGTATTGGCGTACTGCTGAATGTCATTCGGGAGGCCACCCAAGAAACCTTTGACTCTACACTCTTCAGAAGCTAACAATCTAGAAGCAATCTTATTCAATTTGCTGATCTCGAACACATTCTCCCCCACTGTGGGGGTTTGCTCACTAGGCTATCGTCCTAAGGTGGCAGCCAACAATTCCTGCAACTGCGCTTGCATCACCACAATCAAGCTTGATAGGGTCTCCATGCTCTCACACAGTTCTGCAATAACTGCCTCAAACTGCACCCCCGACGACTCACCCTCAAGCTGGGGAGTCGACCTAGTTGCATCACGCTCAAGAGACATTCTAATAAAACAATAAACTGCTAATCAAAACCTATCTTAATGGCTAGAACTCAACGATACAGTACAAACAAAACATACTTACTTATTAGCTTCAACTGCTAACTTGCTCTGGGATTTTTCAATAATGATGTTATGCTTAACCTAGGATGATTCACCATCATCACAATAACTCATGTGCTTAGACCATGAATGCATGAATTTATATTACTTTTGACTCAAAACCATGTGTGTACATGTCATCATGTAAATCTTTAGCTTAGCACGTTGTGCTTATGCTATGTTATGCTATGCATGTTGTGCTATGGATTCTAAAAAGGCCTTAATGCATGTTATAAGTGACGTACACATGGAAATGTTATGCATCCCATACTACATAACATTGCATGCAATGGAAAGAGAAAATGTGCTAATGGGCATTCATGTGGTGAGGTTATGCATCCCATACAACATAACCCTCACATGTTGCCGCCTATGGTGGATCCATATACAAACACATATTATGCATCATATACTACATAATATGCCATGTATACTTCCTATCATGCTTATGAGTGTAGTGCTCATGCTTCAGCCAAGAGGTACTGATGACACATCAATGTGTGTATGAGATGACACTAAACAACTAAAACTAATAAGGGAAGGTTGCCCGACCAATTGTCAAGCAACCTCTCACTGATACCAACTGTCACGACCCGCATTTCCTCCACAATAAAATTATATCAGAGTACGAGAAAATGCGTGCCGTGATGCCACGTCATGCAGGGGATAACTGCACACGCTCAGGCAATACCCAAGACTCGACACCTTTGGAGAAAATCATACTTTAATATGAAAGAAAACCAGTTAAGTTTGATGGCAGTATCCCTCGGCAAAGTGGATCAACTAGTCCACAATTAAAAATATATGTATACACAGCGGAAAATACTTTGGTTAGCTTTTATGTTACTTTGGAAAATAGTACTTTAGGTTTAGAAATATAACATGTATGAAGTACATATAGTAAGGCTTTTACGAGTTAAAATACCTAACATGCATCCTAGCATAAATCATTCCCAGAGAGCAAGTAAACAACCTCCAAATAGGCAAAAATAGCAGTTTAAGTCACATACTTAACATCACAAGGAAAACCACCAATGGACGTAAATAACCTGACACGAACCCACTGGTGAGTATGCATGTCTATACAGAAAGGAAGAAAACAATTACATCACAAACTCAGGAAGGGGAATCTCAATAGCCTAGGAGATCACAGCACACCCCCAAAAGAAAACTAGTCGCTTAACCGGCTACTGCCTTGAACTTGAGGCATTCAAATAAAGAACACCTCAACAAGAATAGAATAAAATAGAAATAGAGCATTAGGTCATAAGCAAATAAAAAGAAGGGGTTTACCAAACCTTGAAACAGAATGCTATCAAATTTTGCAGAAGGAAATAAACAAGAAAGCAAAAAAAGAAGCACTGTCCAAGGAATAATCAACACACACCAAGTGCGAGAAATTAGCAACATGCCCTGGTAAAAGGAAAACCTACAGCAGAAACAAGGCAAACATATGCCGAACATAGCCATTTAGAAAAGGAATGGAACTATCGGTCCTAACTTGTGAATAAATAGCAGTGGTAAAACTTTGGGTCCGGGTTGGTAGCCAAAAGCATCCCTCTTCCAAACAACTAGACCTAAAAACTCTCCAGGGTGAAAACAACCAGTGGTAGCTCCAGGGTCCGCACACACCTAACCAAACTGGCCCAAACCGTGGCCTAACAGGTGGTGGCCACAACTCAGCACACATAAATCACCCCCTCACCGATCCACCAGAAAATAGCCTGCCATAATCCATAATTCGGCATCCAAAAACTAGCCGAAAACACAACACCAGACCGAAATAAAACCCACACTATCCAACTCGGGATAAAAAAACACCAGCCTAAGGAAAAAGCATCGAGTCCACTCGATGACGTGTTGAGTGTGTACTACAGACTCAACGCCAAATACTAAGTAGAGAAGGCTTCGAGTCCACTCTACGACACGTTGAGTGAGTACCATTCACTCAAGTGATGAGATGTTTCTCCAATGTTTCTCCGGTTCAAGCTCTGATGTTTCTCCGGTTCAAGATCATTTGATGTGGTATGAACGGAGCTCCACAAATGGTAAAGCCTCTAAATGAGACACACCACCAACGAGGTATGCAACCTTTGCTAACAATGGACTATGCTAGCACACTTCCTTTCTCAAATTAGTGAGAAGGAGACAAGAGGGATGAAGGAGAAACATTCTTTAACTTCCTTGGCCAAAATTATCATGTCATCAAGTGATGAGATGGTCAAGTCTTTATCCAAAAATACCTCTCTTTCTCTCTTCAAATTTCCCTCCAAAAAGATCTCATTCGGCTTAAAGCAAAAGACAACTTCTAAAGTGCTCTTTCCATATAAGAAAAAAGCATAAAGAATAAAGCATTTGCTTTATACTTTATACTTTATGCTTTATGATTAAATGAACATCATCCATTTAATTAACCAAGCATGGAATTACAAATTGATCTCATCAATTAATTATGTCATGACCAAGATTAAAAATTAATCAAATTAATTAATGATATTAATCAACTTTAATAAAGTAAATTAAATAATCATATTAATTAATATACTTTATTTAGTCTTACCAAATACTGAAGAGATATAATCCTTATTACATCTTTGTTTATTTTAATGGGCCCTAAGGAAATAATGAGGGATTCTAGTCCCTCCCATAGTCCTACAGCTCATTAGTGTCTAACACTTAGACATAGAACATGACTACTAATCCTTAGTAGTCATGTTGCATTATCAAAGAAATGCAACATAGCCATACAACCTGGCTCTATAAGAATTGAAGGAAATATTGGGAGAATTTCGATTCAAAATCAGAAACTTTCCCAATAATGGAAACGGTTCGAAGGCTATATTACAATCATAATAGGGCAAGTTCTATACAGTAAGAACTATGATATCAATAGATCATAGCAAAAGCATATAAAGAAACCATCACATTAGATAGATTGTTATACATTCGCGACGCTTTTATCAATGGTCATCATGAATGGCTTCAAGCTCCGATGTTTCTCCAATTCAAGATCATTTGATGAGGTATGAATAGATCTCCAGAAATGGTAGAGCCTCTAAATGAGACACACCATTAACGAGGTAGGCATCCTTAGCCAATAATGGACAATGCTAGCACACTTCCTTTCTCAAATGAGTGAGAAGGAGACAAGAGTGATGAAGGAGAAACTTTGTTTAACTTCCATGGCCGAAATTATCATGTCATAAAGTGATGAGATGGTCAAGTCTTTATCCAAAAAGTCCTCTCTTTCTCTCTTCAAATTTCCCTCCAAAAAGATCCCATTGGGCATAAAGCAAAAGATAACTTCTAAAGTGCTTTTTCCATATAAGAAAAAAGCATAGAGAGTAAAGCATTTGCTTTAAACTTTATACTTTATGCTTTATGAATAAATGAACATCATCCATTTATTTAACCAAGCATCGCATTACAAATTGATCTCATCAATTAATAATGTCATGACCAAGATTAAAAATTATTCAAATTAATTAATGATATTAATCAACTTTAATAAAGTAAATTAAATAATCATATTAATTTATATACTTTATTTAGTCTTGCCAAATACTGAAGAAATATAATCCTTATTACATCTTTGTTTATTTTAATGGGCACTAAGGAACTAATGAGGGATGTTAGTCCCTCCCATAGTCTTACAGCTCATTAGTTTCTAACACTTAGACATAGAACATGACTACTAATCCTTAGTAGTATATATAGTCCAATTGCAATTCTCATATATAGGTATAAGTGTGTATTTAGGTCCCCACTAAACTGGCAGCAAAGAGGATGACTACACTAATCATTCAGTGATGGCTAACAACTTAGCACATCAGATGACATTGATGTCCCCATCAATTATCACTTATGCAGGCCATGGTTTACATCTAAGAATGTATCATGGCCCCCAGATAGTAATGAATGACACACCAAAAATGCTCATCACCTAATAGAACCTAATTCAGTATATGATATTGAATATATTAAGATCCTAACATCCTTACATGTCCTGGTCAAGCAAAAGGTCATGGAAAGAGTCAATACCCTCACGCTTGATAACTATGTCAATCCAGTAAAAAATATACATTAAGAAGATGAAACCCTTTTCATCTCTATTATCTACCTTGGCCAAGGATTTATGCTTATCCCAATTTTGACCTGAAAGGACATCAAATATGTTTCATAAAAAGACGGATGTATTCCCATATCTGGCATACATCTCACTCCATGACTTAGTGACTATGACCAATTGAATAGGATCCTCCTCATGGCTAGAGGAAGTACTATATGGTCTCTTTAGTACATAGTAATTCTGTCATGAGTGATGATTGTGCTTCAGGTAATAAGGATCAATCTATATAGTGACAATTAGGTATTCCATCGATTGACAATAAGAAGCTTCCATGTCGATGATCACCAAAAGGGTTACTTCCAGTGAACGTGTCCAATAAGCACTATCCCCTTTGTTTAGACATATCATGTCACTGACTTGTTACTCGTCATCCCTAAGAAGGGAAATAAAGGTCACACAAGTCTTAACTAGACTATTGATGTCCCATCAATAATCCATTTACTAGGGATATTTAAGAAACATGGTATGATCAAAAACTCATCACAATATACTTGACTTCTCAAGAATATATTCTAATCACCATTGTTACTATGGACCCAACCATGCATTATCTTACAATAATGTCTCGATATAATAAATGCATAATCAAATTTGTCTTGCCTTTAGAAAATAAAGTTTTTTTACAAAACAATCATAATCCAAAAATTGGCTTTAAGGGCACATATCTAACACATTGTCCCTCTCGCAATTCTAACAGTGTGTTAGACAAGGCACTTCATCAAAAAGTCAGCTCCTAAGAGCTTACAACACGGTCTCGCAGGACCACTCAGTATCCTCAAGAGCTACAGCTCGGGAACAAAGCCCTACAACTCAGTGATCAAAATATCAACCACCTCAGGACAAAAGGCCCAATCAATCATTCTAGGATGATAGCCCTACCTCATATCCAAAGGATCCTACAACTCAGGCACAAGTGCCCTACAACTCATGCCAAAGCCTTACACTAAGATTCTTAACAGAATCCTACCACTAAGATCTATACAACATCCTACACTCGGCTCTTATAAATAGGCTTATAGCTCAGATCTAGAAAGATTTTACAGAAAACTAGACGTGTTGATGTTTAATAGACAACAGAGAAATGATCTCTATGTCTTCCTCCTTATGTCCTGAGAAAACATAGTACAGATTCATTCTTCACATCTCCAAAAAATTATTTTCAGGATAAGCTCTGCTTGGGATGTGAAGTAACTGCACTAGGGGTAGGCCTTCACTACTTTTCTCTCAAAGAAATATCTCTGACCTTACTGTTGCCAGTGTTGATTGCAACAGCTAACTTAATGACCTTTTGGGTTCAGTCGATTTTTAACTTCTGCTTCAAGCTCTGCAATAATGACGAGGAAGAAGAAGAAGAAGTCCCGCCATTTTGTGAAAAGACAAACCCTAGAAAGGACCTCTTCTCATCCGCTGATCTCATTCCTTTTATCATCCGTCATCCAACAGCTCTTTTGACCTGTTGGCCCAGCTTTAATTATAGATATATTGCCTTCTTTTTACAGAAAAGCCTAACAGCTGGTAACCAACAAATAGTGGTGAATTCCAGCTTTCCCGCAATGAATTTGAATTTTGTTGACTTAGGTTGACTTCTCCTGACGTCAGTATCTGTGGACTTAGCCAAATTTTCAGATTCAATCCAAGCGTTGAGTGCGATGAGTGAAGGGCTTTCACTCAATGCCTCTGAACTAATCCAATTCTTATGCATCTTATGCATTAAAAGCGTTGAGTGAATGGCCTTAACTCAAGGTATTTTAATTGGCCAAACTTTCTACGCTACTAGGAGTTGAGCGCGTTGAGTGAGCCTTCATCACTTAACGCCCCTAAACTTAGATGCTTCACTAATTTCCTATTTTCAAGCTGAGGCATTGAGTAAACTGGCTTCACTCAACGCTTCTGAACATAGCTGCAACCCGTCATATATGCTAGGCGTTGAGAGAATTGAGTGAGACTTCCTCACTCAATGCTTTTGTCCTTATCCGCATCTCTGAAATCTACCAGCTTGCTGAGGCATTGAGTATATTGAGTGAATGGTCCTCACTCAACGCATCTGGACATAGACAGATTTTTCTGTCTTTCTTATTTTGCTTTGACAGAATTAGCAAGATGTTGAGTGAATTGTCTTCACTCAATGCTTCCAGACTTAGTTAATTTTTCATTGACAGATCCTTGTGGCTTTGAATGAAGTAGCTTGATTCAACGCGTCTAGATGTATGGCGTTGAGTGAGTTGACATCACTCAACGCCTGTGGACTTATCCACTTTTATGTCATCCTTCTTCTTAAGCTTTGACTGCTCAGTCTTTCCTTAGCGCTTTGTGTTGTATGGCATTGAGTGAACTCGCTTCACTCAATGCATGTGGACTTAGTCACTTTTCTTCACTATCAAGGCAAAGGCTTTGACTAACTAATCATTACTCGACAATTCTGCTCATCTGGCATTGAGTGAGAAGTCCTCACTCAACGCCTGTGGATTTTTTCAATTTTCTGCTTACCACTACTGAGGATTTGACAGACAGAGCTTTACTCAGCGCTTGTTGTTGTGTGCCGTTGAGTGAAATGCCTTCACTCAACACATATAGACATTGCCGCATTTTTGTCTTCCAAATTGTTGGGCTCTGACTGTCCACGCCTTACTCAGTGCTCTTTAGTATCTGACATTGAGTGAACTGGCATCACTAAATGCCTATGGACTTAGGTGATTTTCATCATTTCCAGCATCCTTCTTTGACATCTGGTATTGAGTGAACTGGCTTCACTGAATGCTTGTGGACTTAGAAATATTTTTGTCTATCCACACCTCAACCCTGTGACCACCCATCACAACCACTTGGAATGCCTGTCCAACCTGGCATGAACTTAAACATACATCAAATACAACTATGTGTATACCATTGACTTGTTTGACTTCAACAAATCTGGGATATTGTGAGCAATGGACCCAACAATATCCCCCTATTTAAAGAGGTCAAAACCCTTAAACAAAATTCTAAGTCAATGATATACACTAACATATACAGTACATAAAATAGTAAATTCGAAAACTTAACACCTTATAATATGAGTATCAACTTATAAGTTACCACACTTTCCTTGCCTGCAAGGTGATAATGATCACTTACAGATCCCCCAATTTTGCTGCCTGATGCTTGATCATTTCCTTCTTCCAATAATCTCCCCATTTACCTTGCCTGCAGGGTGATCATTACTACTTCCTGGTCCCCCTATTTTGATGCATAGCCTTGATCATTTCCTTGATCACATCCTTCTCCCCCTTTTTGACTTCTGTAAAATAGTCAGGGGGGGTGCTGGACTCTGATTATCTTCTCTCCCATTTAGATTTCAGGTAATCAGCTGTTGCAACTTCTTGTTCTTTACAGGAAGCTGAACTTACCCTCCCTCAATTGGATCATCTTTTATCATCCTTTATGATAGACTCTTGAACCACTTAGAAAGCTTGATACCACTGAATGTATTTTCAACCTTTAAAAGTTGTACAACCTGCAACAAAAAGAATATGAGGAGCAGATGAAGCAAGACCAAGTTCAACATACCAAACTCAAACTTGAAGGTGTTGAACTTGGCCTTATCTAGTGTCTTAGTGAAGATGTCAGCCACCTACTTGTCTGTAGGTACAATCTCATGTCTGATATATTCACATTCCACATGATCTCTTATAAAGTGATACCTAATCTCTATGCGATTAGTCCTGTAGTGTGAGACAGGATTCCTAGGTATAGAGATTGCACTAGTAGAATCACAAAATAAAGGACTTCTACTTATCTTGGGGTTATAGTCTTGGAGCTGATGCTTTATCCATAGAAACTATGCACAATAGTTCCAAATAGCAATATATTCTGACTCTGCAGTTGAAATTGCAACACTTGTTTGCTTCTTGCTTCTCCAAGATACTAATCTTCCTCCCAAGAATTGACAGGCGCTTGAAGTGCTCTTCCTGTCCTCTTTACAGCCTGCAAAATCTTCATCAAAATAGCATGTTAGTTCAAAATCCCTATTTCTAGGGTACCATAGGCCAAGATTTGGTATGCCCTTAAGATACCTCAAAATCCTTTTACCAGCAGAGTAGTGAGATACTTTCAGGCAGGCCTAATACCTAGCACAAACACATGTAGAATACATGATTTTTGGCCTACTTACACTAATGTATAGAAAGGAGCAAATTATCCCTCTATATAAAGTTTCATCAATAGGTTTCCTTGCCTCATCTTTGTCTATAGGCATACTTGACCCCATGGGAGTTTTCATGGTGGAGGAATTCTCCATACAAAACTTTTTGATCAAATCCCTGGTGAACTTAGACTGGGATAGGGATAATCCATCTTCAGTCTATCTTACTTGGAGGCCCAACAAAAACTTCAGCTCACCCATACTGCTCATCTCAAACTTCCCATTCTTATGTTTAGCAAACTTCCTGCAAAGATTGTCATTAGTTGATCCAAAGATTATGTCATCTACATAAATCTTGACTAGGATGATCTTTCCCTTAGATTCCCTTAGAAATAGGTTCTTGTCTATCTTCCTCCTTGAGAATTTGTTCTCATTGAGGAAGCTAGACAATCTTTCATACCAAGCTCTACGGGCTTGCTTCAACCCATATAGAGCTTTCCTAAGCATATAAACAGAATCAAGTGAGTTAGGAACAACAAAACATGGAGGCTGTTCAACATAAACCTCTTCCTTTAAGTCACCTTTCAGAAAGGCTGACTTCATATCATCTGGTAGACTTTGAATCCTTTGTATCCATCATATCCAAGGAACAGACTGATGACTTCCAATCTTGCTACACGGGCAAAGGTTTGATCAAAGTCAATACCTTCTTCTTGTCTGTACCCCTTAGCTACTAGCCTTTCTTTGTTCTTAATTATAATGCCATTTACAACAAGTTTATTCCTGTAAATCTACTTGACTCCAATGATATTATGTCCTTCTGGTCTGGGAACTAACTTCCAAACCTTACACAACTTAAACTAGTTTATTTCCTCTTGCAAAGCTACAATACAGAACCGATCAATGTTTGCCTCTTCAAACCTTTTGGGCTCTACTTTTGACAATAAGCTTGATTATAGTGCAGTATTGATACTTCTGCTCCTGGCCACCACTCCATAACTAACATCACCAATAATAAGGTGTCTTGGATGATCCCTTAGATGCCTAACAGCTGGAGGAAATCTTACTTTAGCATCCTGTGCTTCAATGTCTGCATCTTGTTGACCTTCAACCACATCATTGGTGCTTGGTACTTCCTCTTGAATATCCACTCCATCTTAGTTAATTGGAGCAGCATACTTGATGGTTAGCTTGTCAATAACCAGTTCTGTACGTGCAGGACTAGAAGAGGAGCCTGGCAGGTCACTATTAATCATCGTTGACTCATCAAATACTATATTAACAGACTCTTCTACAACTTAAATTATCAAGTTGTAGATCCTATAGGCCTTACTATGATTGTTGTACCAAACAAAAATCCCTTCATAGGACGTTGCAGCAAACTTGGTCATATGGGACTTCCCATTATGAAGCACATATCACTTGCTACCAAAGATCCTTAGATAGCCCGGGTTTGGTTTTCTTCCCTTCAAGATCTCATAGGGTGTGTTCTTGTGTCTCTTGGTGATAGAGGCTCTGTTAAGAACATGATATGTTGTAATCAATGCCTTAGCCTAGAAATATTCTGGTAGAGATGTTTCACTTAACAAGGTCCTTCCAGCCTATATGAGAATCATATTCTTCCTCTTAGTAATCCAATTTTACAGGGGCATTCTTGGAGAAGAAGATTCTTGGTGAATCTGTTCGGTCATTACCCATAATGTCCCAGATTTGTAGAAGTGAAACAAGTCAATGATATACACATAGTTGTATTTGATGTATGTTCAAGTTGATGTCTGTAGGTTGGTACTTATCACATTGATTGGACAGGTATTCCAAGTGATTGTGATAGGTGGTCACAAGGTAGAGATGTGGAGAGACAAAATTCTGTCTAAGTCCACAGGCGTTGAATGAAGCCAGTTCACTCAGCGCTAGATGTCAAAGAAGGATGTTAGAAAGGCTGGAAATCTCCTAAGTCCACAAGCATTGAGTGAAGCCATTTCACTCAATGCTAGATGCATAAAAGCTCTGAGTAAGGTGTAGATAGTCAAAACTAAGCAGTCTGTAAAGCAACTCTGTGGCTAAGTGGACAGGCATTAAGTGAAGCTAGTTAACTCAACGCCATATATCAAAAGCCATTAAGTATAGCTTAGTTTGTCAAAGCCTCAGTATTGGCAAGCTGAAAAATCGACTAAGTCCAAAGGCTTTGAGTGAAGCTAGTTCACTCAACATCATATACCAAGCAGCGTTGAGACATGCTCAAGCAGTTAAAGATTCTATCAAGAAATATGGCTAAGTCCAGAATCGTTGAGTGAATACAGCTCACTCAACGATAGAGAAATAACCGTCGAGTGAATATAACTCACTCAACGATAAAGAAATAACTATCGAGTGAAAAAAACTCACTCAATTCCATAGAAGGAAGCGTCGTGTGATGACAAAGCTCAAGGAAAGATGGACAGAAAAATCTAAGTCCAGAGGCATTAAGAGAAGCCATCTCACTCAATGCTCTCAATGCCCAGCAGATAAAAAAAGTTGCAGCTTATTTCAGGGGAGTTGTGTGATGAAGATTCACTTAATGCCTAAGCAAGGCAGAAGAATTAGCTAAGTCCAGAGGTATTGAGTGAAGCAAGTTCACTCAACGCACTCAACGCTAGGTGGTGCAGAGAATTTGACATACTCCAGATTCGTTGAGTGAAGGCCATTCACTCAATGCACTCAACGTATGGAGTTGAATCTGTGAATTTGACTAAGTACACAAATGTTAACATCAATCAAAATCAACCGAGTTCAAATTAGTTGTGGGAAAGCTACAGAACACGATAAATAGCGCTATAGGTCTACTGTACTTCATATTCTGTTAAAGCAAGGTGCCGCTAACAACTACAAGTGGTCCCTACTTCTTCTTGGAGCCGATAATCGGCGGAAGATAAAAGGGACAAGATGGACGGAAGGGACTTTAACTTTTAGGGTTTTTTCATTTTGAAAAGTTGCAGCTGAACTTGTTCTTGCTCGCTATTATTGCCGAGCACGAAGCTTGAAGTTAAATCAGCTGATCTAAATGTTCTTTCAAGTTAGCTGTAGCAATTTCTTCTGCTATAACAAGTTAAGATATGGTTCTGATAAAGAGGAAGGAGAAGAGCTTTCAGGTTTCTGCGGGTCCAGTTCAGCTGATTGAAGAACACAAGAACTGTGAAATCTTTAGTCTTCTTTAGCAAGTTTAGAAACAAGATTCTGAGTTACTTCTAGCACAAGCTCCAACTTATTTAAGATCATTCTATTATTGTTGAGAAGAAGATAGGGCAGAGGTAAAATAAGCTCATGAGGCAGGCACAAAGAAATATCTCTGGTGTCTAATCAATAATAACAAACTCTTTTCTTATTATAGGATCCTTTTGGATCTAAGTTGTAGGCCTGGTTTATAAAGGCTGAGGTAGGATCTAGTTTTGGATCTAAGGTAGCGCAGTTTAGCCTGAGGTAGGATCCTTGTGTGGATCTGAGTGTAGGGCCTGTGTGCTTGAGGTAGGGCCTTTGGCCTAAGGTAGGATCTTATTAGATCTGAGCTGTAAAAGAGTTTTACTCTCTGAGTTATAGGGCTAACCTCCAAAGCCGAAGTTGTAGGACATATGTTCAAGTCTGAGGAAGGCGATATTTTGATCACTGAGTTGTAGGATCAAGTTTTATCTAAGGTAGGGCTTTATTCCCTAGTTGTAGGTCTTAGAATAGACTAAGAGATCTTGTGGGATCTATGTTGTAAGCTCTTCAGAGCCGAGTTTTGGTGGGAGAGAAAGTGAGCGTACCCATAATCTGGGGAACCACTATAAACCTTATTTGTGCTTTGTGTGATTCTCTTATAAGCAATATATACCTCACCCACAACACACTAAATAGAGGGAAAATTGTAAAAGACCAAAAACCTATTCACCCCCCCCCTCTAGGTGATTAGCTACCTGGGAATTAAAGACTTTCAAGGGGTATCAGAGGCAGGTTGCTCAAGAAGGATCTAACAGTCAGAGTAGATCTCAAAGGGTAGTTGAAAGGAGTATATACACTTATGGGTTCATGAGAGAACCATAAGGAGCAAGGTTCCATGAAACTCCCCATCAATAGGAAGGAGAGTTTTGGAATCTAGAAAGAAAGGGTCAAACTATTTATGTAAGCTTTAGACCTAAGGATTTTCGTGACAGTCAAAGACGGAAATTTCATCCCCTTGAAGGTCTCAATTTTGGATGCAATAGTCCAGACCCCAATAAAATACTCAGAGATGACCAAGGATGAAGTCATTCTGGGCACCATGGATAAGAGGGCGCAGAACATTATTGTTAGTGTCATAGATGATTCTACCTTTTAGAATCTGGTTCACTACCAATCCTCCAAGGAGATGTGGGACACTCTTATCGTCTATATGGAGGGAACTGAGGAGGTTAGAGATGAAAGGAAGTCCATGTTAACCCAGGAGTATGAGGCTTTCAGGTAGGCTCAGAAAGAGAGCATAGTTGGATGCTATGAAAGGTTCTTTAGGATAGTGAATGTGCTGATGGCCTATGGGAGGGTCTTCAGCCATTATGAGCTGAGTGATAAGTTCCTAAGGTCTCTAACTAGAGAATGGGACACCAAGATCTGTGCCATCATGGTGGTGGCAAAGCTAGCTAATACTCCACCCCACACCTTGTTTGGGAAGCTGCTCTCTTATGAGATGCAGCTAACTGCCAGTAAAGAGGAGGAGACCATCAGAAAATACCAGGCCAAGGAAAAGTCTTTGGACTTCAGAGCAGAGAGCACCATGAAGAGCAAGGAGAGGATTCCCTAATCCTCTCCTCCAAGAAGGCTTGCTTATTTAGACAACACAGGGTCAAGCTCATCAGAATACAGCATGTCTGATGAAGACATTGCTTCCTTCTCCAAGATATTTCACAAGCTAATGAAGAAGAAGCTGTGGAGAAGCGAACCCTCCTCCTACTCTAAACATAGGAAGAATCACTCCAAGGGTGAAATGTATGACTCTAAAACTAGTAAACATAGTTCCTCTAAAGTTGCTTGTTATTATTGTAGCAAGCAAGGGCATGTGATTGTTGACTGCCCAATGAAGAGAAACGAGTCCGGTGAGAAAAAGGTTCACCATCACAAGGGAAAGAAGGAAAATTCCTTCATTACTAAGAACAAGAATAGCTGGACAGACTCATCTTCCTCAGAGTCTGAAGATGAGGAAGCATACATAGGGCTAGTTGCTACTGGAGAAACTGAAGACTATCTTACTGTCAGGATAGGTATCAGGGCACCTCTGTCACATTCACACAGTGACTCAGAGGAGGATGAATATGAATAAGATTCCTTCAACTTCTATGGGTTGATGGTAATGTGTGATGGAGAATCCAGCCAGGGTCAGCCTTGTCTAGAAAAGGTACTTCCTCTATCTAGTTGTTCTTCTAAGTCTGGGTATGAGACTAGTCCCCGTACAAAAGCTTCTTCATCCAAGAGTGAGATGATTCTGAATCTAAAGGAGATGTCAAAAAATTGATTGATAGGTATGGTGAACTTTTGGGGTCCTTTAAGAAGTGCAAGAAGTTGACTAGGAAGCAGGCTGAGGAGAAAACCTCCCTTCAGCTTGCTGCATACCAGCAGGCTGAGATAGTATCTTTGCAGGATCAGAGGATAGGGAAATTAGCCAACTTAAGGTCATGAATCTCATCCAGATAGGCACCATCATGTATAATAATAGTCTAATTAGAGGTCTTGAAGAGAAGCTCCAAAGGGAGAAGAGAATTGTGGCTAGTTTCTCAAAGCCCAATACTGTGTTTCCCTTTATAGACTCCTTCTCCTCCCAGAAGGGTAAAAAGGGGGTCGGGTTTAAGGGAAACACTAGAGTTGCCCCTTCTAAAGGGAAAGGGAAAGCTCCAGTATAGCCTCTAGCTTCCAAGCCTCCCATCCCTTTTAAGAAGGTGATGTTGCCTTCAAAAATGTATGCCCAAGAAAGCATCTGTTGTAACTTGATGAATGGAAGATCCACTAGTTTGAATAAAGAGGTTCACAGCTATGGTGGAAGGTACAGTAGTGGAGTGATTGCTTTTAAGGCTCCCCATGAGGAAATCAAAATGGCCCATCATGGACCATTTGTGTTTGGTGCACCGACCCATTCACTCAAGAAAGTGGCAGTGGCTAACTCTAAAGGACATCCAGCAAAGACCCAAACCAAGGGCAAGTCTACCAATAAGCTAGATCTAGCTATCTTATATGCTATAAACAGTATGTCATCTGCAAAGAAGAGTGTTGTAAATAGTATTCAGAGCTAGCCAAGAAAGACTACTGAAAGACTCACCTCTAGTAAGATCCTTGCTGAAAGGATCTTGAAGAAGGCTACTGCATCTCTTCCTTCTATAAAATCAACAGTTAACCCAACTACAGGACCTCCCCAGAAGAGAAGGTATAATATACATGAGTGCTGGTGCTGTGGCAAGGTGGTGCATTTTACCTTAGATTGCTGACATAATCCTAATTTGCCTAAAGCTAGTGTTAGTCTTCCTGTCAGAAAATCTGCAGGAAGACATGTTCATTTTCAGTCTAATCAGATCCTAGGACCCAATAATTATTGGGGTCCTAAGGTAAGGTAAATTATGTGATGCAGGTTATTCCAAGTTCCCATACCCTTATATGGTACTAGGACATTGGCTGTTCTAGGCACATGACTGGGACAATGAGCAATTTAAAGGAGAACACTCAAGTGAAAGATTGACCCATGGTTATCTTTGGTGGTTCAGATGTAGGAGTGACAAGAGGCTAAGTAAGATTACCAATAGCATAATCACCATCACAAAAGTAGCTTATGTTGAAGGGTTGTAACACAACCTTATAAGAATATTCCAACTCTATGATCTTAGCAATATCATTGTCTTCCATAAGGATGAGTGCCAGATTAAGAGGTCAAGTGACCAAGAGGCCATCTTTATAGGCACAAGGAGTTGAAATGTTTATTGCTTAAAATTTTTGTGTCTAGATACAGACTCTCTTATTTGTCTAGTGGCAAATGAGAAAGTTTCATACTGTGTGCAATGGCATAAGAGAATAGCTCATTTTAATTATAAGACTATTGACAAGCTCTTATGTGAAGAGCTAGCTAGGAATTGTTCTAAGGTGAAATGAACCAAGGAAAGCATTTGCTCAGCATGCCAAAAGGGCAAGCAGACCAAAGCTTCCTTCAAGGGCATTGGAACCAAAGACTCTGTGAGGTGTTTATACCTCTTGCTTATCGACTTGTTTGGTCCTATGCAAGTTCATAGTCTAGTTAGTAAATTCTACACCCTTGTGGTGGTTGATGACTATTTTAGGTTTGCTTCGGTGTTCTTTCACAAGAAAAGAATGAAACCCTTGATATCTTTATAAAGTTTGTCAAGAAAATTCAAAATGAGTTTAATAGTACTCTGATTAAAATCAGAAGTGACCATGGGACTGAATTCCAGTCTAATAGCATGACAAAGTTCTGTGAAGAGCAAGGGATTCATCACTAATTTTTTTCTCCAAGAACACCGCAGCAAAATGGGATAGTTGAGAGGAAAAATAGGACTCTTATAGAGGCTGTATTGACCTTATTGAGTGACACATTTCTCCCAGAATATTTCTAGGCTGAGGAAGTAAATACTACATGTCATATCCTTAATAGAGCCTCTATAACCAAGAGCCACAAGAAGACTCCCTATGAGATCTTGAAGGTGGGAAAACCAAACCTGTGCTATCTTAAGATCTTTGGTAGCAAGCACTATGTGCTTCATAATGGGAAATACTATGTGACTAAGTTTGTTTCCAAGTCCTTTGATGGGATCTTTATTAGGTACTACAATCATAGTAAATTCTATAGGATCTACAACTTGAAAAGCCAAGTTGTAGAAGAGTCTGTACATGTAGTCTTTGATGAGTCTACCAAGATTAATAGTGAGCTGCCAAGCTCCTCTTCTAGTACTACAGGTACAGAGCTAATTATGGACAAGCTAACCATCAAGGATGTTGCTCTAGTAATCCAAAATGGAGTTGAGATTCTAGAAGAAGCACAAGACACAATTGAGGTGGATGAAGATCGGCAAGAAGCTGCTACCGAAGCTGATGTTGAGAGAAGACTTCCTCGTGCTGTCAGGCATCTAAGGGATCATCCAAGACACCAAATTATTGGTGATGCAAACTAAGGAGTGGTGATAAGAAGTAAGACCATTAATACAACTTTGTAATCTGGTTTCCTGTCACAGGTTGAGCCCAAGAGATTTGAAGAGGCCAACATAGATCAGTTCTAGATTGTAGCTATGTAAGAGGAATTAAACCAGATTAAGAGATGCAAGGTCTAGAAGTTAGTTCCCAGACCACAAGAACATAATGTCATTGGAGTTAAGTAGATTTACATGAATAAACTTGATGAAAATGGAATTATAATCAAGAACAAGGCTAGGTTTGTAGCTAAGAGGTACAGACAAGAAGAAGTTAATTATTTTGATCAAAACTTTTCCCCTATAGCAAGATTGGAAACCATCAAACTATTCCTTGCATATGCAACATTCAAAGGATTTAAAGTCAACCAGATGGATGTGAAGTCAGCCTTCCTAAATGGTGAATTAAATGAAGAAGTCTATGTTGCACAGCCTCCAGGTTTTATTGATTCTAACTAACCTAAATTTTTTTATAGACTTAGGAAAGCTCTACATGGGTTAAAGCAAGACCCTAGAGCATGGTACATGACATTATCTAGCTTCCTCATTGAGAACAAATTCTCAAGAGGGAAGATAGACAAGACCTTATTCCTAAGAGAATCTAAGGGCAAGATCATCCTTATCCAGATTTATGTAGATGACATAATCTTTAGATCTATTGATGATAACCTTTGCAGAAAGTTTGCCAAACTTATGCCAGGGAAGTTTAAGATGAGCAGTATGGGTGAACTTAAGTTCTTCTTGGACCTCCAAGTAAGAAAAATTGATGATGGATTATCCATATCCCAGTCTAAGTTCACCAGGGAGTTGATTAAAGAGTTTGGTATGGAGAATGCCTGCTCCATGAAAACTCCCATGGGGTCAAGTATGCATATAGACAAAGATGAGGCAGGGAAACATGATGAAACTTTGCAAAGAGGGATAATTAGATCCCTTTTATATCTTACTGCAAGTAGACCAAACATCTTGTATGTTATATGTGTTTGTGCAAGGTTTCTGTCTTGCCCTAAAGAATCTCACTTCTCTGCTACTAAGAGGATTTCAAGATATCTTAAGGGCACACCAGATCATGGCCTATGGTACCCTAGAAATTTTTATTTTGAACTAACAGACTATTTAGATGCAGAGTTTGTTGGCTGCAAAGAGGATAAGAAGAGCTCTTCAGACAACTGTCTATTCTTGGGAGGAAGACTAATGTCTGGGAGCAACAAGAAGAAGACCAGTGTTGCAATCTCAATAGCTGAGTCAGAGTACATCTCAGTAAGTAACTGCTGTGCACAATTGATGTGGATCCAACATTAGCTCAAGGACTATAACCTCCAGATAAGTAGAACTCCTTTGTGTTGTGATTCTACTAGTGCAATCTCAATTGCTAGGAATCCTGTCTCTCATAGTAGGACAATACACATTCAGATTAGGTATCATTTTATTAGGGAGCATGTGGAATGTGAAGATATCAGTCTTGACTTTGTCCCTACAAACAAACAAGTGGTTGACATATTCAGTAAGCCACTAGATGAAGCTAAGTTCAACACCTTCAAGTTTTAGTTGGGTATGTTGAAATTCGTATAGCTTCGGTTGCTCCTTGTGTGTTTCTTTGTTGTAGGTTGTACTATTTCTTGTAGGTGGAAAAGACCTTCAGTGGGATGAAATTTTTTTTCAAGTGGTATACCTTCATTGGTATCAAGTTTTTTTTGGATCAAGTGCTATCCAGACTGAAATAGTCTAAAGTGCTTAACAGGAAGAATGATAAAAGATGATTCAGTTGAGGGGGAGCAAGTCCAACACTTAAAGGATAGATTTAGCCTCATGTAGAGAAGGAGCAAGCATGCTCCAATAGTTAATTATCTGCACTCAAAAAGAGGGAGAAGATAATCAGAGGCCAGCACCTCCCTGACTATTTACAGAAGTCAAAAAAGAGGAGGATAGGGAAATGATCAAGGCCAAGGAGCAGCAAAACAGGGGGAGCAGGAAGTGATGATGATCACCCTACAAGCAAGAATTTAATGTGTTATTACTGCATATGTTAGTCTATATCATTGACTCAGAAATTTGTTTGAGGGTTTTGACTTCTAAAATAGGGGGAAATTATTGGGTCCATTGCCCACAATATCCCAGATTTGTAGAAGTCAAACAAGTAAATGATATACACAAAGTTGTATTTGATGTATGTTCATGTTCATGCATACAGGTTGGTCCTTTTCATATTATTTGGACATGTATTCCAAGTGGTTTTGATAGGTGGTCACAAGGTAGAGATGTAAAGAGACAAAATTCTTTCTAAGTCTACACGCGTTGAGTGAAGTTAGTTCACTCAACGACAGATGTCAAAGAAGGATGCTGGAAAGGCTGTAAATTGCCTAAGTCCACATGCATTGAGTAAAGCCAGTTCACTCAATGCCAGATGCATAAAAGCACTGAGTAATGTGTGGACAGTCAAAGCCCAGCAGTCTGCAAAGCAATTCTGCGGCTAAGTCCACAGGCATTGAGTGAGGGCAGTTCACTAAACGCCATATATCAAAATTCATCGAGTATAACTGAGTTTGTCAATGCCTCAGTATTGGCAAGCAGAAAAATCGACTAAGTCCACAGGCATTGAGTGAAGCCAGTTCACTCAACGTCATATACCAATCAGCGTTGATATAAGCTCAAGCAGATGAAGATTCTGTCAAGAAATATGGCTAATTCTAGAATCATTGAGTGAATACATCTCACTCAAGGCTAGAGAAAGAAGCGTCGAGTGAATATATGATGGAAACATTGCTGACACATCCGCCATTTATCCCCGTCTGAGAGATTTCGTCGATTGGGTCGATCGCTGCTGCAAGCTCGAGGATGGGATCTACGTCCGCCGCCAGTATATAAAAATATATAATTATAAATTAAATAATTATAATTATATATTTTTAATATTTTTATTATTTTAGCAATTTTATTTAAGTATTTATTTCATGTTTAATTTTCATTTCATGTGTAATGATGGGTGCTTATAACCATCATGTGTTGTTTTAATTATTTCATTTCATGTGCTATGATGGGTGCATATAACCATCATATTTTCAATTTGAATTTTGAATTTTGAATTTTGAATTTTGAATGAATGGTTGATTGAGTGGTGTAATCCTATATATAGGCCATGATATTTGAGATATTGTTTGGAGAAGAAGAATAAGAAAATACTCCCCCTAAAGATCTTTTGAGATCCTCCTTCCCCCTTGGAAAAAATTGGCCACCTCCCTCCCCCTCATCCTCTTGGATGCCAACCTTCTTTCTCTCCCCCTCTTAGTGGCTCAGTCACCTTCCCACTCCCCTCCTCCTCCTCCTCCTCTCTCTTCAAGTTCTCATCACAAGGTAACCCGAGCGCCTCCCCAACCCTAGCCTCAACCACCTTCATTCCCTTCAACCTCACGACCACCAAACTCCACCACAAAAAATCGGTCATCCAACTCCACCACCAAACCCGGCCAACAACTCCACAACCAAACTCGAGCCACCAACCCTACCACCAGCCCGAGCCTCCACCCTCTCCACATAATAAAATCAACCTACCTTGGTTTTCCCTAGCCACCACCCTCCATCACTTAAGATATAATTATTCTCCACCACCTTTTCTCTCTCCTCTACAATAATATTATCTTTCATGGAACTCCCTCTCCAAAGGGTTTGTCAAAAGGAGAAAACAGCGAGGGTCTTCATCGTCTGGTGCGGATCCGAGGAATTCTGTGTGGAAATAGAGAATATACCATCGTTGTGTGCGCCTCCTCCACTCGTCTTGTGGACTGATACATATTGGGTTTTGGGTAACGCTTTACTAAACCAACTTCATTGAGTGCTTCTTCTATATATTTTGTGAGAATTGGTGGAATAGAAGGCTAGTAATTTGTTCTGATTTATATTGAATATTGTACTAGTTAAAATCTAATTTTCAAAGCATTTATTTCCCGAATATTTTTCATATTAATTAGAACGGGTAGATCTCGTGTGCACTAGAAGAAATCGAGTTCATCACCCTTGATTTCCCCTTGAGTTCAAGTGATTTGGTATACCCTCTATTAATTAATTTTGGGATCGATTAGGACATAATTTTAAATGACTTATTTAGTCTGGATATTCTCTTATTGGATGTGTGAACGTTTGTGCATAATTTAATTTGAATTGCTAATTGTCTGGATCGGGTGGGTCCATTTCGCTTGAGCGAACAATGGCATATAGCCCTTGTTTAATATAAAATAAGGGGTAGTGTCCCTTTGTGTTGATTGTTGTGCAATTTGTGCCTTTAAATGATTGAGTATTCGATAGTGCTAAGTAGAGAAACCGCTCGCTAGATATTTAATTAAATTGTCGAACATAAGAACGAGTAGTTTAATTTGTAGAACCCATGGGTCTGCATCAATTTGGTATCAGAGGGAGGTTCAAGTCAATTTCTTAATTGGCACCCTCCCACTTTTATTATTTTGCTGTCATGCACTTGCATGTTTCTATGTCAAAATAATAAAACAAAATTTCTAGTTTTGGTCTGCCAATAGCAACATAAAGTTCTCATTTTTTCTCAAAATTCAAAAAAATAAAATTCTGGAAATTATCCAGCATTTTATTTGTGAGAAATCAAAAAAATATTTTATTTTTATTAAGCCAGTCTTTTTATTAAATCATTATAAAATTATAATTTTGGTATGTAAATAGTAGTCTATATTTTTATTTTTCCAGCAAAAATAATTTTTTTTTTAATAATCCTCATAATTTTTCCAGCAAGAAAGTCCAATAAAATATTTTATTTCCTTAGTTATTAAGTGGGAATAAATCCATCTGTTGTATTTTATATAGGGTCAGGTTTATTATTCATTTCATGTGCACCACTTCCGGGTGAGTTTTCTCTTTAGTTATCATTATTATGGCCTATGACGTTTATGCTTCCCGTTTAGATTATTGGTGTGTTAATCCCATGGCTAAACAAACCCAAGCCTTGCCATCCTACCTTATGAATTCCAACCATCCCCACGCTTATCCTTCCGCTAGAATTGAGGCACCTATATATGATGGTTTAGGGTGTCCCCAAGTTTTCCTAGACTGGGTTAAGGAAATAGAGTGCTACTTTGAGTGGTATAATTGGACTGACGCAGATAAGGTGCGAGAGGAAAGAATAAAGTTGTTAGGTAGAGCTAAGATATTCTAGTTGAATGTGGAACAATGTGTGAGAGCCTAGAACGGTAAATTACTTATTTGTTGGGCAGACATGAAGACCATACTGACTTAATAGTACGTCCCTACGTACCATCAAACACAGATGTTAGATGATTTCCCTACCATTGAACAAGGGAATAAGTCGGTCTCTGAAGTTGTTGTGGTCTCGTGATTCTGAGGATGACCCCGTAGGTGAGAGTATTCTGATATTTACATTAGTGCCCGACGATTCTAATGAGTCTGAAATTGAGATTGGATACCCTAGTGATTTAGAAGATGATGTGCGGGATGATAACGTTCCGATCTGTGAGAGTAGTACGTTTCCTATTACGTGCCCTACTAGCATTGTGTCTAATCACCCTAGTATTGTGTGCCCTCTCCAGGCTACGATCCCCATCGTGTTAAAGCCTACGATTACACCTATTGAGATTAAATCTGAGTTATCTGAGGAGCCTGAGAGTGAGGATGTTCCAATTATTATTGTGGATGAGTTACGATCTTAGGGAAGGGTAACTTTTGATAATATTGTTTTTGTAAACCCGGATGAGAGTTCTTTGATGCCGTCACCGTTGGGTGAAATTATTACTGATTCGGATTTTATCCTAGGTTTAATTTTACCGACCCTTAAGTATATTTATTTGCCCACATTAGTTGACTTGTTAGGACGTGGAACCGGTACACCTAGTGTAACACCCCTATCCTTCACATGGTATATAGCAATAGGTCCGGCCGGGGCCCGACGCCATATACTACGGACAGACCGGTTGGTTTTGTGTTGAAACCATTCAACCAATCACAACGTCCTACACAGCACCTAGCGGAAGCAATTATTAAGTTACAAAGTTAAGAACCTTGCTAACATGAATGTCCACTGAACCAAAACATAGGAATGTTTAATACACAAAACAACAACTGGCCTTAAGGCCTTACAATGTTTGCTTAATAAAACATGTCTTTCAAACCTTGGCACGCAGGCCGGCCATACATGAGATAAATGGAAAACATAAAAAGTTAGGCCTTCGAGGGCCGGCACGGCATCATGGGCTTTAGCCCGCTATTTCCCGCTCAGCTCCGCAGCACCTGCAAGCCACAATCCACCGCCCGGTGTTAAACAAAATAACGGTCAGCTATGCTGACCAAATTATAACGATCCCACCCCCAAAATCGGGGCGGCGATGCTCTTTCCCTGCACTTTATTAGTATAAGCATCAAAGTAGTGTAAACACACTTCATCACAGGCGCAGGATCGCACGGCTGCATGCCCCGTGCACTCAGGGCACATTCACGGCGGACCGGCCAACGTCACGTCAATTTAATCCATAGACGTTCCCGTTCCACCACCGCCCCTTGGACGGCCAACCATATGAGCATTTTTCCTTCCTAGCCTTGGTCACGATAATTTTAGCCATAGACCACCGAAGACCCTCATCCATGCCAACGGTTCCACCGAATGACATAGATCGGGTACGGTTCCTCCTGACCCGTGCTCACACCGCAATGGCAATTTAAGCCATATGCGCAGGTCAAGACTCACCGAGTCCCGTTTCCACCACAAAAATCACATAACCCGATAATGTTCATGTTGGATCCCCGACCACCATGTTGGCAAAGCACGCTTTTGCCCAGTTTTCTGGGTGCACCTTGGAGTTAATGTCTAAGGCTCCCTGTTGCAATCTACAATGTAGAAAACCCGAAAACGCCCAAACACACGGAGTCTTCTCCGGTTCAAATGCAATGCAACATCACCGATCCAGACCAACTTGTCCGGACAGGCTTCACACAAAATGCCTATGCCCATTTACGCACACGAACTCTATACAAGGGGGACTTTACATATCTACCACAAGGAACGCCTCAACTCTTCGCTCACTTGCGAGAGAGGGCTTCCTATGCAAAGGAAAAGAGGGATTCACATGCCCTAGGATGAGAATCGTTACCCTTGCATTTTTTCTCGGCGCCATGGAAATCCACCCAAATGAAAAGCACCGCAATCTCCTTGCCTCCGCGGATCCGAAGACGGCTCGCGATTTGGAGCTCCGAAGCTCTGCTGGTGACCGGATCTTGGCCTTCTTCCTCCTCCTTGATCTCCCTTCTCACTAAAACTTTGAGAGAGATGAACCCAAGTGAAATGAGGGCTTCTAAACCCTATTTCCGGGTTTAAACCGCCAGCACCAACTCCCCACAGTCAGATCCCATCAAGAGAAAACAAACGGCCACGATCGGGGCCAAAAATACAAAATCTGGGCCGAACACGGCCTGCGAAACGCCCGTGTCCAGGGCCGTGTCGCCCATTCACCGTCTCCACCGACGCGATAACCATCACATGACATTTGACACGGCCTCTGACACGCCCGTGTCGCATGCGACACGGCCGTGTCACGACCAGTGTCACGCCCCGTGTGCAACGACCAACACTCTTTTCCCGAGAAGGACACGGCCTGCGACACGGCACCCAACACGCCCGTGTTATATGTGACACGCCCGTGTCTGTGCTCGTGTCATGGCCCATGTACATGACTCATAAAACTCCCTAGCGTGACACGCCCTGGGACACGCCTGTGTCCCAGGCCGTGTGCCTCAACTCGACGATCGCCGATCGTCAAAACGTCGACCACATGACGCGTGGCCGAACATGCCCGTGACACGCCCGTGTCACACCCGTGACACCTTCTCCAAGTCCCAGACTTGGCTTAAAACGTCACCCATCCCTCTTTTGAGTTTTGGGGTGTTACAACTCTTCCCCTCTTAAAAGAATTTTGCCCACGAAATTACTAAAGGAAAGAAAACGGAAAACTTTAAGCAGTACCTGAGCAGAATAACTTCGGGTACTCCTCCAGCATAGTTTGCTCTCGCTCCCAAGAGAGCTCCTCCCGACCGCAATTGTCCCACAGGACCTTGACATTCCGGATCTCCTTGTTACGGAGTCGCTTAGGTTTAAAGTCTACAATACGAATGGGCTCTACCTTAGTCATCAACCCTTCGTCCACCGGTACTATATCCACTACGATCACCTGCGAAGGTTCTTGCACCGCCTTTCGCAACACAGAGACATGGAATACATCATGTAGTCCACTCAACTCCACCAATATCTTCAAACGATAAGCTGCTTCGCCGACCCGCTCCAGAATCTCAAAGGGTCCAAGGTATCTTGGGCTCACCTTCTTCAAGCGTCTCACCCGCGAAACACCCTTGAACGGCTTTATCTTCAAGTACACCCAATCGCCGACCCCGAACTCCACGTTCCGGTGTTTGGCATTGTAGTACTTAGCTTGTCTGTCCTGAGCGATCAGCAAACGCTCTCGAATGATCCGCACAAAAGAAGTAGCACTCTCCACCTCCTGCTTCTTGTACAACCTTGCCTCACCCGTTTCCAACCACGATAATGGCGTGCGACACTTACTACCATATAGGGCCTCGAAGGGCGCCCTCTGAATACTCTCCTAGTAGCTATTGTTGTACGCAAACTCCACCAAATATAGGTGGTCTTCCCAATGCTTCCCGAAGTCTAGAACACATATGCGGAGCATGTCTTCCAACGTTCAGTTGACTCTCTCGGTTTGCCCATCCGTTTGCGGATGAAAGGTTGTGCTGAACTTCAATTTAGTCCCCAACATCTATTGCACCAACCTGCAATCGTTTGACGTAAAACGCCCATCCCGGTCACTCACGATGTCGTGGGACACACCGTGTAATATGACTATATTATCCACATATAGCTTTGCCAGTTTTTCCACTGAGTCATCCTTCCTATGCGGAATAAAGTGCGACACCTTTGTTAACCGGTCTACGATCACCCAGATGGCATCGTTCCCCTTCTGCGACCTTGGCAAGCCATGCACAAAGTCCATCGATATATTGTCGAACTTCCACTCCGGAATAGGCAAGGATTTCAAGAATCCTCCAGGCTTTTTACACTCCGTCTTTACCAAGGCGCAGGTTTGACACTTAGCCACAAACAGGGCCACATCCTTCTTGAGTCCTGGCCACCAAAACAACTTCTTCAGGTCTTGGTACATCTTTGTGCTCCCTGGGTGGATTGAGTACTTGGTATTATGGGCCTCGTACATCAACTTCGCCCGTAGATTTCCCCCGCTTGGGACGCACAAACAATTGTCCTTCTTTAGGAGCCCATCCACAACCAAAAACTGGGAATTTCACCAATCCAAAGCTGCATCCATAAGCTCCTTCATGCCAGTATCCAACTCCAATGCCTGTTGAACGCGATCAGCCAGGTCATACTTAACTTCCGTCCAATTCAATAATGCTTTGGCGCTAGACTGCTTGTCCACACAACTGATCTCCAAAGCCTCCAATTCCCGTACTAGCCTCTCATCATGAACAGACAACCAATTGGCTTGGGCGGAGCCCTGCGACTCAACGCATCCAAAACTACATTGCCCTTCCCGGGTACATAATGAATCTTGAATGTGTAGTCCCCCGGGAACTCCATCCATCTACGCTGCCTCATGTTGAGATCCTTCTGATCCAATAGGTACTTCGGGCTCTTGTGGTCGGTATAGATATCGACCTTTACACCATACAAGTAGTGTCTCCACAGCTTAAGTGCAAATATCATGGCCTCCAACTCCAAGTTGTGGACCGGATAATTCCTTTTGTTTACTTTCAGCTGACGCGATCCATACGCTATTACGCTCCCATGCTGCAGCAACACGCAGCCCAAACCACTACCTGAGGCATCACTATAAATTTCGAAGCCCTCGGTCCCACTCGGCGAAACATAACACCGACGCCGTGGTCAACCGTCCCTTCAGCTCCTCAAACACTTGCACGCACTCCTGCATCCACAAGAACTTCTGATCCTTCCTTGTCAACTTCGTGAGAGGTAACGCTATCCGCGAGAAGTTCTCCAAGAAGCGCCTGTAATAGCCGGCAAGCCAAAGAAAACTCCGGATTTTCGCTACCGAAGACAACACAGGTCACTCCCGTATTGCAACAATCTTCGCCGGATCCACTGCTATACCTTCCCCACTGACAATTTGACCAAGGAATGCTACTGAGGGTAACCAGAACTCGCATTTGGAGAATTTTGAATAGAGCTCGTTCCTCCTCAGTGTCTCCAACACCAGATGAAAGTGCTTGAAGTGGTCTTCATCGCACTGCGAGTACACTAGTATGTCGTTAATAAAGATGATCACAAAGCGGTCCAGAAAATCTCGGAATGTTCGGTTCATCAAATCCATAAACACTGATTGAGCATTCGTTAGTCCAAACGGCATGACCATGAACTCGAAATGCCCATACCTTGTGCTGAATGCTGTCTTCGGGATATCACACTCCCTTATCCTCAGCTGATAATACCCAGACTTCAGATCAAACTTTGAATACACCGACGATCCGACTAACTGATCGAAGAGATCATCGATCCTTGGGATCGGGTATTTATTCTTCTTCATTAGCTTGTTCAACTCCCTATAGTCGATACACATCCGCAAACTCCCGTCCTTTTTCTTAACAAAGAAAACCGGTGTGCTTCAAGGCGATGAGCTTGGACGCACATACCCTTGCTCCATCAACTCCTCCAGTTGAACCTTCAGTTCTGCCATCTCCTTAGGTGCCAACCTATAAGGAGAACATGACACAGGTTTGGCACCTGGCACGAGCTCGATTGTAAAGTCGATCTCTCGCTGCAGTGGGGCTCCGGGAAGATTATCCGGGAACACATCGGAGTATTCACAAACCACGGGGATACTATTCAAAGCGGACTTTGGCTCCATAGCCCCCAATATTGCGAAGAACAGCTCTGCGCCAGCACGAACTGCCTTTACCACCTGAAGAGCAGACATCAGCATCCTGCTCGACCCCTTCAGTCCCGTGAATGTTGTCTCCCGTCTAACACCCAGCTTGACCTCCTTACTATTGCAATCAATATAGGCCTTTTGCTCCGAAAGCCAATCTATTCCAAAGATAACGTCGAACTCTACTAGCGGCAGCAATGATGCTAGCAAGTCGAACTCTTGGTTTCTAATAAGAACTTTTACAGCGCACACTCTTTCAATACGCATCGAACAACCATTCGGTAGCAACACATCCAATTTGTCCTTCGCCATCGAAGAAGGGACTCCGATGCGGGATACAAAGCTTTCATACACAAAGGAGTGTGAAGCTCCCGTATCGAATAATGCTCGTGCCGGACTATCGCCAATAAGAACAAAGCCTGCACAACCAGTATAAGCTAACAAGTACTAGGTAACAGTATTTAAAGCTAACTTGCTATAAATTAAACCGTACCTGTAACCACGTCGGCCTGCTTCATGGCCTCTTGCTGGCCCAAGTTATAGACTCTAGGTTGAGTCAGAGCATAATGGGACACGGTTGACTCCACCGCTTTCCCCTTTTCTTCAAAAGTGGCTCCTTGTTTTCTCTCGAACTTTGGATGTCCGCTCCAGCAATCGCGGGCAAAGTGCCCCGTCTTTCCGCAAGTAAAACAAGCGCCCGGAGTTCAGTTGGTAGTCGTCCCCGAGGCACCTAAAGAAGGGGCTGGACCCGATGTCCTAGCCTTCTTGTAGAACTTGCGATAACCCTACTTCGACGTAGTCGGCGCTTTGAACTCCGATTTCTTGCCACCGGATTCCTTCTTCGCTTGCACATTCTTCATGTCCTTTTCCAAGGACCTTGCCGTGTTGACAAAGGTTAGGAAACCCTACGCCATAGTCCCCGACAGTAACAACCTCAGCTCATCTCTTAACCCTTCACAGAAGCGGTTCGTCTTGCGCTCCTCATCGGCAAAGGTAGCGTTAGCGTATCTTCCCAAATGAGTGAACTCGTGGAGGTACTCATCCACGGTGTTGTCTCCTTGCACTAACTTTGAAATTCATTTTCCAGCGCGATCCTCTGCGCTGAGGGGAGGTATCGAGCCGTGAACAGCCTCGAGAATTCCCCCATAGAGACATCCGCCAACTGTCTTCCCCTCAAGTGGTGTAGCTCCAGCCCTTCCCACCATAACCTCGTGTCCCCGTCCAATAAGAACTTTGCAATCGTGGTCTTCTGCCACTCTTCAATCTCTTTTGCTGTCAGCACTCTATTGACTCTCGATATCCAATCCTCTGCCTGAGTTTATATTCCTGTTCCCGAGAACTCTGGTGGGTGGAAGCCCATCACATGCTTAAGCTGTCTCTCTGTTGCTATCTGGGGCAACTACGGCTCCATCGCCACCTGTTCCACCCTTCTAGGCTCTGCCGCTTGGAGAGGCACTTGCTCCACTGCAGGAGAAGGCTGCTACACCTGCCTTGCAGGTTGCGCATTGATCATAGCAAAGACGGCTTCTGCCACCAATCTAATGGTCTCGGCAGACGGAGTGTTGCAGGCGCATCATTAGGTGCGCTGCTTGCCTCAGAACCTAGCCGTTCAGACGGTCCAGCACCACTTATGGTCACCTATAATCGTGCGAAACACCGATAAGTGACCCAACAATATTGCAAATAGCAATTATTGGAACACGCAGGTTCCTCAAACAAGTGTATTTTCATTCCTATGTGGACATTCATAGGTTCTTTTCATGTTATAACGATGACGCACGCACATGTGCACACAACCCCTTAAAGTGAATTCGTCCACGAATTCATTTAAGCTTGACTGAAACCGGTAGTCTTATACCAATTTGTAACACCCCTATCCGTCACATGGCATATAGAAGTAGGTCCGGCCGGGGCCCGATGCCATATACTACAGGACAGACCGGTTGGTTATGCGTTGAAACCATTCAACCAATCACAACGTCCTACACAGCACCTAGCGGAAGCAATTATTAAGTTGCACAGTTAAGAACCTTGCTAACATGAATGTCCACTGAACCAAAACATAGGAATGTTGAATACACAAAACAACTGGCCTTAAGGCCTTACAATGTTTGCTTAATAAAACATATCTTTCAAACCTCGGCACGCAGGCCGGCCATACATGAGATAAATGGAAAACATAAAAAGTTAGGCCTTCGAGGGCCGGCATGGCATCATGAGCTTTAGCCCGCTATTTCCCGCTCGGCTCCGCCGCACCTGCAAGCCACAATCCACCGCCCGGTGGTAAACAAAATAACGGTTAGCTATGCTGACCAAATTATAACGATCCCGCCCCCAAAATCGGGGCGGCGATGCTCTTTTCTTACACTTTATTAGTATAAGCATCCAAGTAGTGTAAACACACTTCATCACAGGCGCAGGCTCGCACGGCCGCACGGCCCGTGCACTCAGGGCACATTCACGGCGGACCGGCTAACGTCACGTCAATTCAAGCCATAGACGTTCCCATTCCACCACCGCACCTTGGACAACCAACCATATGAGCATTTTTCCTTCCTGGCCTTGGTCACGACAATTTAAGCCATAGACCGCCGAAGACCCTCATCCATGCCAACGGTTCCACCGAACGACATAGATCGGGTACGGTTCCTCTTGACCCGTGCTCACACCCAACGGAAATTTAAGCCATATGCGCAGGTCAAGACTCACCAAGTCCCGTTTCCACCACAATAATCACATAACCCGGTTATGTTCACGTTGGCTCCCCAATCACCATGTTGGGAAAGCACGCTTTCGCCCAGTTTTTCGGGTGCACCTTGGAGTTAATCTATAAGGCTCCCTGTTGCAATCTACGACGTAGAAAACCCAAAAAAGCCCAAACACCCGGAGTCTTCCCCGGTTAAAATGCAATACAACATCAACGATCCAAACTAACTTGTCTGGATAGGCTTCACACACAATGCCTATGGCCATTTATGCATACGGACTCTACACAAGGGGGACTTTATATATCTACCCCAAGGAACGCCTCAAGTCTTCGCTCACTTGCGAGAGAGGGCTTCTTATGCAAAGGAAAAGAGGGCTTCACATGTCCTAGGATGAGAATCGTTACCCTTGAGTTTTTCCTCGGCGCCATGGAAATCCACCTGGATGAAAAGAACCGCAATCTCCTTGCCTCCGCGGAACCGAAGATGGCTCGCGATTTGGAGCACCGAAGCTCCACCGGTGACCAGATCTTGGCCTTCTTCCTCCTCCTTGCTCTCCCTTCTCTCGAGAACTTAGAGAGAGATAAACCTAAGTGAAATGAGGGCTTCTAAACCCTATTTCCGGGTTTAAACCTCCAGCACCAACTCCCCACCATCAGATCCCATCAATAGAAAACGAACGGCCACGATCGGGGCCAAAAATACAAAATCTGGGCCGAACACGGCCTGCGACACGCCCGTGTCAAGGGCCGTGTCTCCCATTCACCGTCTCGACCGACGCGATAACAAGCACACGGTATTCGACACGGCCTCCGAAACACCCGTGTCTCATGCGATACGGCCGTGTCACGACCCGTATCACGCCATGTGTGCAACGACCAGCACTCTTTTCCCAAGAAGGACACGGCCTGCGACACAGCACCCGACATGCCCGTGTTATATATGACACGCCCGTTTCTGTGCCCGTGTCATGGCCCATGTACATGACTCAGAAAACTCCCTAGCATGACACGACATGGGACACGCCCATGTCCCAGGCCGTGTGCCTCAACTCGACGATCGCCGATCGTTAAAACATCAAACACATGAACTGTGGCCGAACATGCCCATGACACGCCCGTGTCACGCTCGTGACGCTTGCTCCAAGTCCCAGACTTGGCTTAAAACGTCACCCGTCCCTCTTTTGAGTTTTGAGGTGTTACCCCTACTCCAACTTTTTATCTCACGCCCACTTTATTAGTTCCTACTTTGACGTTGACTCAGCGTGTAGATATTACTATGTGGAGCGCACTAGTATTTGGACTATTCACCGCACCTCATAGATTTGACTACATATCACTTTTGACTGTTCATTTTTCTGCGTGTCTTATTACGGTTTTGTCCTCGACAATTTCTGACTTTTGGCTATTGTGCCGATGATTTCAATTGGTTGATAAGGAGAATCCCCAGTTCGAATCGTTTTATCGACATAGATATGCTGTATGAAGCCCATCTATGAAGGGTTGTTTTGGATTAGTGATTGTTTGTTTTGCATGTAACATCCCAGATATCCCACTGTTGAAAAACAGCAAGATAGTGTTTTTTGCGCTATCACTGGAGAAAATGATATCTCCTGGTGAGAACGATTCAGTAGATGCAATTGAAAATGATGCAGTTGAAAATGATGCAGTCGAATTGGCTACCTCTTGAGATAGCAATATCGATAGGCAATAGTGTGCCACGTGGAAGTGGACATGTGTCGAGTGCTATTTAAGCCATCATTAAGCGGCAAAGAGGTGTTTGATGAGACCATCGCTACCGCCTAAGCTAACACCCCGCGATAACAAGATATCGACTGACAAAAATAATAAATTATACATTTTCGTGTAAGATCTTGGCCATCCATGTGTTTTGGCATGAGGATCAGATGGCTAGATTTAATCCTATGGGGGATAAGGTGGCTGAAGGGGGAAAACACTTTTCATTATTCTTACTATTCTCTCTCTCTTCATGTTTAAGAAAAGAAGAGTAAGAAAGGAGAGGAAGAAGTAGAAGGCCATTCCCAATAATAAGAGGAGCTGCTGAGGGAGTTCTTGTGGTTGAAATTAAGAGCCAAAGTTAGATCCACAGAGAGGAAGACTCTGCGAGTGTTTCAATCCGGATCAATTTTAAATTTATGTATATGTGGAAATGATCTATAAGGGTAACAATTCTCCTTCTAAATACTTGGACATATGAAGTCCTCTTATTTTGTATGTTTGCATGGAAGCCCCCATCATGTGATGGTGTGTGTAACACCCTAAATTATAATTTGGAGTTCAGGCTGGGTGACACAGCCTGGGACACGGGCATGTCCCAGGGCATTCCTGGTGCACACGGCCTTGGACACGGGCATGCCCCAGGGCATGTCATTTATGGTGTATGTCGAGTCGAGTTCTCGAGATAGCACCGTCGACGATCGTCGAGAGGCGACATGGCCTAGGTCACGGGCGTGTCCTGCTCGGGCGGTATTGAGTGGAGTGGCGTTGAGTGGAGTGACATTAAGTGTGGTACACGGACTATGACACGGGCGTGTCATAGGGGCGTGTTGGGCATACGGCCAAGGACACGGGCGTGTGCCTTAGTCGTGTTCTTCTCTAGGTGTTTCGGCCTAGTGTTGACGAGGATACACGGCCAGCCACACGACCATGTACTGGTTGACATCAGCATGTCAGGGAGTGACACGGGCATGTCGTAGCCCGTGTTCTGTTCGAGATTGAGTCGGTTCTCTAACCGCTCAAGGAACACGGCCTGTGACACAGGTGTGCCACAGGCCGTGTCAGCTCTATTTAGATTCTTTTCAAAGCAGATCGAGGTCGTTCGTTTCCTTCTATTTGGATCCTATGGTTCAAGTTCCTCCCTGCTATTATAAGGTCGAAAATGGAGATGATTATCTCATTCTTATGTTGGCCATTCTCTTTATAGAGTGAAGAGAGAGAGTAGAGTAAGGAACGAAGAAGGAGAAGCTTTCCGACCGCCTGTGGAGCTTCAGCGGTCCGAATCAAGAGCCAAGCTCAGCGTTGCGGAGGCAAGGCCACTGCGGTGATTTCCATCTGACTAGTTCTTTCATGGCGCTGAAGCGATCTTCGAGGGTAATGATCTTTCTTCCTTGGGCATGTGAAGCCCTTTGTTTATGCATGTATATCTTTGGAATCTTACATCAAAAGATGGAAGAGCGTAAGTGATTCCAGTGGTTAAGTCTGCATCTAGAGCTGGAAATGTGTAGTACTGCATAAGCATGTTGTGTGAAGCCCATCTAGATGGATGTCTGGATTGGTGATGTTGCGAACCGTAGAAGACTCCATATATAAATCGGTTAACCTACGGAGATTGTGAGGACGATTGTGATGGTGATGATATTGTGTATTGCATATATGTATTGAGACTGGAATACATGCAGGGAAGGAACCACTGCCCCGGGTAAGGGGTAGGGTCGTTATAATTGGTCAGCTGAATGCTGACCGTTGCTTTGTTTATCACCCATGGGGTGGATGTCCATATGCAGATACTGCTCTTATTTATGCTGAAATGGATTGAGCGAGCTGAAGCCCTTGCTGCTTCTTTTATGCCCTCGAAGGTCGTGCAAAGATTTGGATTTCATGTGTGGCCGACCTGCGTCCCAATCTATGAAGTCATATGTTTTTAAAGAGAAACTTGTAAGGCCTTAAGGCAGTGAGCTGTGTGCTTGTATACATTCCTAGTCTTGTATATAAATGAGTTATTTAAATAGTAGTGGACATTCCTTGATTGAGTTCGTGCAACTTATAAACTTCCGCTAGAATGCTCTTGGTTATGGTGCGATGGAATTTTGGTATTAACCTGTGACCTCGCCGTCTGTTTGTGGCATATAATGTGGGGCCCCGGCCAGACCTTCTATTATATGTTATTTAACGGGTCGGTTTGTTACATTTTGGTATCAGAGGCCCCTCTGTTTTTCGCTTTTGAATTCGTGGCCGAATTCTTTTGTCGGGTGGCGAGCGCGTGTACGTACGAACCATTTTGACATAATTGAACTCAAGAATGACCACTAGGAATGTGCGCGTGTGTATTCGGTTTGTTTGTCGTTTTGGATTGGAGGTTGCTTATTGATATCTTGTTCACATATAGGTGACATGGAGTGGTGCTGGGCAGTCTGAGCCCCAGCGTTCGGATGAGAGTGCGACACCAGCCGAGGTGCCCACACCTCCTCTTTCTGCGGAAATCGTACGCCTAGTTGCGGAGGCGGTATTTTCCATGATTCAAGCACAACCTGTTGGGCATGCAAGGCCTGTAGTGGAGCCAGTTCGGGTTGGTGCGAGGCAAGAGCGTGTTGAAGCTCGGGTGGACGAGCAAGCGACTAACGAGCAACTGAAGCGGTGTATGGATTTTCATCCACCTACGTTTATAGGGGAGAATTCCCCAACCCAGGCAGAAGATTGGCTTTCTAGAGTGAAGTGGATCCTCACAGTGCTCAGGATTGATGAGGGGTAGAGAGTGACGTTAGCCCCTTTCATACTAGTAGGAGAGGCGATACAGTGGTGGGATGAAGTCGAGATGCACCAGTTGGCAGGCAGAGGCCTAGGAGAGATTTGTATGTACGAATTCTCCAGATTGTTTTGGGCAAAGTATTTGCCAGTATCACGGAGAATTGCAATGGAGAACAAATTCCAACGTCTGGTGCAGGGTGAGAAGACTGTGGATGACTACCTACATGAGTTTACCAGGCTAGTACATTATGTGGGGTCGACTTTTACGGAGGAAGTGCGGAAAACGAATAGATTCTACGAGGGACTCCGAGATGAGTTGAGATTGGCGCTTCCGAGTTCAGTGAACCAAGGCTTCCAAGTCATAGTGGATATAGCTTGTGCGCTTGAGAAAGATTTGAAGCGGGTGCAGTACAAGAAAAACTTGTTGGCGGAAAAGTCAGAATTCAAAGTTCCGCAGTCCGATCAATCAGAGTTTAGGAAACGTGATAAGATAAGGTTCATGCCTGCTGAACAAATGTCTTCGAATGTTGCTTCGGGCGCGACGTTTGGTCAAGGAATTGTTGAGTCGCATACATGTTTCACTTGTGGGAAGCAGGGGCATATAGCCCATTACTTTTGGAAAGGCCCGTCAAAGAGTGAGCAAAAGACAAGCGCGTCCTATGAGGAAAAGTGTAAGACAGTGGCAGAATCATCTGCATCCCGGGCGCAACCGTGAGTGTACAATCTCGAAGTGCAGGAGCTGCAAAGCTCACATCATGAAGTACAACAGCCTTGAGTGTTTAACCTGGAGTGGTAGGAGGCTGTCAAGAAGCTTCTTAGAGACGCGGATGAGCGGAAATAAAGTGGAGGGTGCACTTTATTGCTTTTATGTTGTACTTTGTATATATTGTATGTATGTGTGTTTGTGAAAACACTTGTATGCGAGGTCGTGGACCCCGGATCATCTTGTATATTTGTACAAAAGGAATGGTTGTGTTGTTGGATATGTTGCGCTAAATTTGGGACAAAATTTCTGTAAGGAGGGGAGGATTGTAACACCCGAAATTGTAATTTGGAGTTCAGGCTGGGTGATACGGCCTGGGACACGGGCTTGTCCCAGAGAGTGTCTGGTGCACACGGCCTGGGACACGGGCATGTCCCAGGGCATGTCCTTTCCGGTGTGTGTCGAGTCGAGTTCTCGAGATAGCATGGTTGACGATCATCTAGAGTCCACACGGCCTGGGACATGGGCGTGTCCCAGGGCGTGTCCCAGGGCGTGTCCCAGGGCGTGTCCCAGGGCGTGTCCTGCTTGGGCAGCATTGAGTGGAGTGGCGTTGAGTGGCATTTAGTGGAGTGGTATTGAGTGTGGTACACGACCTATGATATGGGCTTTTCACAGGGGCGTGTTGGTCACACGGCCAAGGACACGGGCGTGTGCCTTCGCCGTCATCTTCTAAGGTATTTTGGCCTACTATTGATGAGGTGACACGGCTAGCCACACGGCTATGTACTTGTTGACACGGGCATGTCGTAGCCCGTGTTCTGTTTCAGATTGAATCGGTTCTCTAATCGCTCAAGGAAAACGGCCTGTGACACGGGCGTATCACAGGCCGTGTCAGCTCTATTAAGATGCTTTTCAAAGCAGATCGAGGCTGTTCGTTTCCTTATATTTGGATCCTATGCTCCAAGTTCCTCCCCGCTCTTATAAGGCCGAGAATGGAGATGATTGTCTCATTCTTATGTTGGTCATTCTCTTTCTAAAGTGAAGAGAGAGAGAGGAGAGCAAGGAAGGAAGAAGTAGAAGCTTTCCGACTGCCGGTGGAGCTTCAGCGGTCCGAATCGAGAGCCGAGCTCAGCGTTGCGGAGGCAAGGCCGCTGCGGTGATTTCCATCCGGCTAGTTCTTTCATGGCGCTTAAGCGATCGTCGAGGGTAACGGTATTTCTTCCTTGGGTAGGTGAAGCTGTTTGTTTATGCATGTATATCTGTGGAATCCTCCATCAAAAGATGGAAGAGCGTAAGTGATTCCAGTGGTTGAGTCTGCATTTAGAGCCGAAAATGTGTAGTACGACATAAGCATGCTGTGTGTAGCGCATCTGGATGGATGTCTGTATTGGTATGATGCGAACCGGAGAAGACTCCATGTATAAATCGGTTAACCTACGGAGATTGTGAGGACGATTGTGATGGTGATGATATTGTGTATTGTATATATGTGTTGAGACTAGAATACATGCAGGGAAGGAACCACTGCCCCGGGTAAGGGGTAGGGTCGTTATAATTGGTCAACTGAATGCTGACCGTTGCTTTGTTTATCACCCATGGGGTGGATGTCCATATGCAGGTGCTGCCCTTGTTGATGCTGAAATGGATTGAGCGGGCTAAAGTCCTTATTATTGATGTTAGGCCCTCTAAGGTCGTGCGAAGATTTGGATTTCATGTGTGGCCGGCCTGCGTGCCGATTTATGAATTCATATGTTTTTAAAGAGAAACTTGTAATGCCTTTTGTCCTTGAGAGGTGTGCTTGTATACATTCCTGGTCTTGTATATAAATGAGTTATTTATATAGTAGTGGACATTCCTAGATTGAGTTCGTGGAACTTATAAACTTCCGATAGAATCTCTGGGTTAGGGTGCGATGGTATTTTGGTATTAACATGTTACCTCGCCATCTGTTTGTGACATATAATGTGGGGCCCTGACCGGACCTTCTATTTTATCTTATTTAACGGGTCGGGTTGTTACAGTGTGAGGAACTTTCTTTGGTTAATATGGAGTATACCGAATAAGTAGAAATTACATATAGAGCTCGGATCGCTATACAAGCATAGACATGTTGTGTGAAGCCCATCTAGACAATTTGGTCTGGAATTGTGATGGTTAATTTGTGTGTCGGAGAAAACTCCGTTGATAAAAGTGTAGTTTTGGAGTTATGGGGTGATGCAGATTGCTGTATAAAGTACTGGAGGTGTTCTCCAAGAAAAAACCTAATTTTGCAACAAAATCAAAGTTTTGTTGATATCGTGCGGTGATAGCAATATCACTGGTGATAGCTCCTAGAGAGCTATATTTGTGGTTGTGAAGCTTGTGTCCAAGGTATAATTTTGGTAGCCCAAATTATTCATAAATAACAATTATCAAACTAAAATCCTTTTATGTCAACATGTGAAGCTATTGATCCTATTGCACCTTGATGCGGTGGTCGTGAGTCCCAGTCTCAAGACATAACGATTGTTTTGTGAATGAACATAAAAGGGGAGGTTGACCCACATCATGGCATGTTGCGCACGATGATTGGGCAATAGGCTATGACTGAACTGTACCTGCACTATGTCGTTCAGACTTAATTACCTAAAGTATTTGGTTTTCATCATTGGCATAGGGAGAGTCGTGGTTATATGCCTGGCTAGTGTAATGCTCATTGTGAAACCATCAGGTTTGGGACCGTGGATAGTGGTGGGGCTGGGGAATCCAACACACCAATAATATTCCCTGATTCTATGGATGTGTGGTTGTTAGTGCCAACATCTGTGGTGGTTGTAATTATATATACTACCTTTCTGCTTGCTTGTAAAGAAGGAGCACTACCTCCCCGTGTGAGGGGTGTGGTCGTTTTAATTGTGGTCAGCAAAACCTGACCGTTGACCAGTTTTGCCACATCTTTATGGGTTGTACTTGAGCAGGTGAAGGTGATCGGAGTGGGAAGTAGAGGCTGGAAGCCCTTTTCCTTTGTTTGTTGGCACCCTAAGGCCTAAGTAATTATTTGTAGTTTTTTTCCTTTTCATGTATGGCCGGCCTGCGTGCCAAAGTATGGAAAATACATTTTTTGTGGTAAATAGTTCGTAAGACCTTAAGGCCAAAACTATGTGTGTATATGTCATTACTGTTGTGCATGTTCGGTATTGTATCCACAATCACACTGATTTGACGAAGTGTCCCTTGAACTAAGATGAATTGTGTTTATATTTTATGTTGCTTCTCTAGTTATGTGTTTGTAGGACTATATTACTAAGTACAACCCAATGTCAAGTTACAGTGGATCATGAAACACTGGACTATACAATGTAATCCTTTATTGTGTAGGCCAATGTATTGACTCTTGTGTAATCTCTCTATTCGGGTGTACTTCTGTTTCAAGTACGCAAGGAGAATCAAGGAAGGACAAGTTGCTGCTTTCAGAAGAAAAGAACAGATTTTCTCCAAGTAAAATTCGTCGAGTATAGTAGTGAATACTCGTTGAATTCGTTGAGTATACTCATGCATACTCGTCGATTTTGTCGTGTATTCTTACTAGCACTCGTCGAATCTGTCACATTTACTTAGGGAATAATCTCTAAACTTTTGAAAATCAGTCAAGTAAAAATCGTCGAGTATCTTCATGTATACTCGTCGAATTCGTCGTGTGTACCGACCGATACTCATCGAATTCGTTGAATATATATGTCGATACACGACGAATTTGTAGAGACTTCACGAATTTACTTCTCTAGATTTCTCTAAGTAATATTAGTTGAATGTGTCGAGTAAGCTAGATGATAGGCATTGAATGCATCGAGTAAGCTAGCTGATAGACATTGAATGCATCGAGTAAGCAAGCCAAAACTCGCCGAATTCGTCAAATATCGCTTGGCCTAGGCATCGAATGCATCGAGTGAATTAGTCGATACTCGTCGAATTCGTCGAGTATCTCTTCAGGAAGGCGTTGAGTTGTCTATTGGATTTTGCTAGAATTGTCCAAGTATTTTTCGTCGAGTTTCGAAGTAGTTCGACGTGTATACCCTTATATACTCGACGATACTCGACGAATTATACTTAGGGTTTATTTCTTCTGTTTTCAAATTCCGTCACGGCTCAATCCCGGCCGCCATGTACAGTGTTCCGCTATTTCTTTATTTGGAAGGGATTTCCAGCCGTTGAAGAAGAAGGATTCATATAAATACGTAGGGTGGATTTCATTCAACCCAAATCGTGCTTATATGCTCAAATAGAGACATTCCAAAAATGACCCGTTGACTATCGTTCAACAAAATTTGTGAATCCCTCTCGACCGACAACAACGACGCACAATCCGATCTTCTTCAATAACTGTCGACTAGATCTCTTTTCTTAAAATGTTCAAGCTCCAGTTAGATCTAGTGGATTATTTGTTCAGATCAAGCCTTCAACCATTTTAGATTTCGTTTCTCCTCAAGATTTTCAAGTGTCACTTTTCGGAGGAAAGGAAGACCAAAGTGTTTAGATTTGTAGAAGATTAGTTTTAATCTATTATTGTAATTCATTTTAAAATATTGAAGGAGGTTTTGTTTCTGAGTTGTAAATCCTTATTTTAGCATCGAGTTGTAGGAGAAGTTGTTCTCCGACTTGTAGGAGCATTGTCTCTGATTTGTAGGAGAGGTTGTTATTTGAGTTGTAGGAGAATTGTCTCCGAGCTGTAGGAGTTGAGGCTCTGAGGAGTAAGATTCTAGAAATCAGAGGTAAAGGTAAAGTAGAAGAATCATGCCCTTCGTGGTAGATAGGCGAGGCGTGATAGTGGACATACCTAACACGGGGAACTACTATAACTCTCTGTCTTTCTGTGTCTTTTCCTTCTAATTATTTTTATTTCTCAAAAAGACGTAGAACTCACCTATTCACTCATATTGGGTTTATTGATCCCAATGTCCAAAATTTGAAAAAGTCCTATTAGATAATGGTATACACAATATTGTATATGATGCGTGCTTTATGTTCTATGTATGCAGGTTGCTCTTTGTTCACTGTTTAAATAAGTTGTTTAAGCACAAATGACAGGTGGCCACAAGAAGGGATGCTAACATGGCAAAAATATGCCTAATTCCAAATGCATTGAGTGAAGGCAGTTCACTCAATGCTAGATGGCATTAAGCGTTGAGTAAAGCCTATGCAGTCAAAGCCACAACATTGCCAAAGGAGAAATCTGGTTAAGTCCAGAAGCATTTAGTGATGGCAGTTCGCTCAACGCCTAGAGCAAGAAGCGTTGAGTAAAGTTCAAATAGTCAAACCAGAGAAAAGCTGACAAAATTCTGGCTAAGTCTATAAGCATTGAGTGAAGATAATTCACACAACGCCCTAAAGAGAAAACTTTGACAGAACACAGTTCAGTCAGATCCATAGTGTTGTTTGATTTAAAATCTGCCTAGGACATATGTGTTGAGTGAAGACAACTAACTCAACTCCTATTTAATAGAAAATCTGTCTATGGTTAGAAGCATTGATTGAAGGAAGTTCACTCAATGCCTTTTCAATAAAACAGGCAAAGGTAGAAATCATTGAGTGAAGACAACTCACTCAATGCCTCAATATAGAGAAAATCGACTTAGTAAAGATGCATTGAGTGATGATGGCTCACTGAATGCCTAGTCAGTTAGACTACAATTGTCAATAATCGTTGAGTGATGTAAGATCACGCAATGCCTAGTGGTATAGAATTCTTCCTAAGTGTTTTGTCGTTGAGTGACAAGTCTTCACTCAATGCCTATGCAGAATTGTCTAATTTTGGCTAAGTCCATAGGTGCTGAGTATGATGACGTCAACATGAATTCAAATATTGTGAGAACAGAATAGTAGACAACAAATGTGGTCGCTTACCTATTGTACATCAATTAATGTTAAAGAAAAGTTGCAGCTATCAACTCAAGTGGTCCCACTATTCAAAGAGTCGTTGGACGGTGAGATGGATAAAGAAAAAGATCGAGGAAGAAGAGATCAACGTGTGGGATTAATTAACTTTTGAAATATAAAGCTTCATCTTCTTCCTCTCGATTTAGTTGCAGAGCTTAAAGATTTTGCTCCATCTAGTGATCTAGAAGTTCAAGGAAATTGGTTGTTGACATTTTCATCTTCAACAGCAAGTTCAGAGAGTAATCTCTCTGAGGTAGAAGAAGGGATATAGCAAGGCCTAGCTGCAGCCACTTCATAGCTCAAGCAGAAAAGTCATGAAGATGCATTCTTGTAGTTGTTAAGTAGATTGGACTTAGTCGTCTCAGTTCAGGAAGAGGCAAACTCAGAGATATCTTCTATGGAGTCATTCAATATCAACTATCAACCTTACTTTTTGTAGGATCTTAATCGATCTGAGTATAAGACTAAAATATAAAGGCTGAGGTATGATATTTCCGTAGATCTGAGTTGTAAGGCATTAGTTCCTGAGTTTTAGGATCCTCCTGTGGATCTTGAATAGAGCCTGTTTGTAACGCCCCTGATTTTTCGGTATTTAGTTTAATTCCCATATTGAAGTAATTTTGTCATTAGGGCGTTACGTTGATGCATAGTTAATGGGTGTGGTTTTTCGGAGCATGGGTTTGATTAGTGGGTTTTCCTGTGTTGTTGGTTTTGGTTTGGTTTCGCACCTTCCCTTGCGAGCCGGGTCTGTTTGGTGACTCGGTGGAGCTTTTATAAGGAGGTGCGGACATTTAATCTTCGGGTGATGTTTTACCCAAGTTTGGTTTGTCAGTTTTGGATTTCGACTTCGCTGTTAGATTTGTAGCGTTGGTACTTAGCTACTGTGCGATTTTCATAAGATTTCGAGTTAATTTGGTTTTCGAGTCGTGTTTGGACTATGCATTATTAAATTGTTTTATGTTATAATAATTAATTATATATGTATATATATAAGAACGGTATTAGGTCCTATCAAACCCTATTCATCTTCTTCCTAAACCTGACAACGGTCTGTTTTTGTGAAATCAGAAGAGGACCAGCAAACGGGCGTGCGTTCGGCCAATGATTGAGATAGCTCTGGTGGTCGGTTTCGATGAAGGAGTAGAGATTTTGAAACCTCTCGGCGAGGGATACACGATCATGGTAAGATCTTCCTATTTCCTCGATTTATAGGTGTTAGGGTTAGCCATTTTGACCTCTTTTCTCCTCCCAATGTTTCAGGAAATGTTACTCGGATCATTTGGTGGACGATCCTTGTCGCGGTGCGAGCGGGAGGCATCTTTTCGGGATTTTTCAAGGCAAGTAGATTTTCCCCTTGCATGTCCGTTTTCTTGTTGTTTTCTTCCCTTCTTTCCTCCTCCTTTAGAGAGTAGGAGTTGTGTTGGTAGATCAAGGAAAAGAATCCCTAGGTTAGGGAAGTTTTTCAGCCAAGGCTTGGAGAATAGAAATTGAGACTAAGTGTAATTCGATGAGTTTAGGTTAGAAAATTCGCCGAGTATCGTCGGTAGGTTTCGTCGAATATGGTAGGTTAGCCGGGTAAGAATCCGTCGTAAGTCGTTAACTAGAATTCGGCGAGTATCTCTAGCCTAATTCATTGAGTACTGGTATGTAGGGTTCAGTGAGTATCGCTAAAATTCCTTAAGGCATTTCCATCGGGTAAGGTAGTCCAAGGTAGATTCGGTGTGTATCGTTGGGTTGAATTCTTCGAATATCGTAGAATTACGAAGGAAAATTTTACATATATCATAGAAATTCGTCGAGTATCGTTAGCTCATTTTCGCTGAGTAATGTAGAATTCGTCAAGTATCGCTGGTCTTTTTCACCGAGATTTGTAAAATTCGTCGAGTATCATCATAATTCGTCGGGTATACTCGCAAAATTTGACTAGGACTTAGAATTTTTTTTCCATTTCAAGTAGGATTCATCTTGTATGGACCCTCAGATGGTTTTTGGTTTAGTGAAAGGTTTGACCTTGGGTTTAGTCTTAGGTTTTGGTTGGGTGTTTGGTTATGATGTTTCTTGGGCTAGGTAGGTTGGCAGTGGATAAAGGAACACCAACTAGACGACGGTTTGTGGGTCAATACACTTGGTGGTTTGGTTTGGTCTCTCTTTTTGTGGACTATTGGGTTGTGTTTATCTAGTTGGCCACCACCGCAGTGCCCTTTATTTGAGACGTCTGGGTTCGGTAGTTCGGGTTTGGATATTTAGGTCACTGACTCCGGCCCGGTTGTATTTACCAAGTTTAAATGATTCACGTTTTCGGGCTATTTTGTGCTCATCCTTCTTAAATCAGTATATGCTATTTATGCTAATCTTTGCAGATTTTCTTATCAGCGCATGGCTTCATTCAACGCTCGCTGCATATGTTCATTTAACTCCTTTATCATAGACTTTTAATTGCATTCTTTATTTGACTAATCAGCTGTGGTTTTCAATAATTCTTATAGTCGGGTTTGGTAAACCCTTCCTTGCCTTTATACTTTTTACCTGATTATTTCCTTTGCCACTTCTATTTTCTTGTTGAGGTGTTTTCTTTTGAATGCCTCAGCTTCAGGGCTATATCCAGTGGACCGGCTGTGTTGGGTAGTAGCTTGTGGACTAGAGTTGCTGTAGTGGTTTTCCTCCCCGTCGTGAGGTAGTTGTTGTTTTGGTTTTTAGTTCAGACATGCATACTCTCAATGGGTTCGGTCATGTTGTTGACGCCAACTGGTAGTTTTCTTTGGAATATTGAATACTGTGTTAAGCTGTTTGTTTACATCTTTTGGTTGTTTTTACTTGCTCTCTGGGAAAGTTTTATGTTAGGTTTCATGTTAGATATTTTAAAGTATAAAATTAATATTACTACTTCATGCATACCATATTTGAAATGTAAATCACTATATTTAGCGACTGTAAAAGCTACTTTCACTACTATTATAAATCTATAGTCAATCATACCATGAGTTTTCCTCTAGGGATGTTTATACTCATGTAGGACTCGGGCTTGGAGAGGGATGAGAGGGTTATTGCCGAATTTTCTAAAGAGGAGGAATTATGGTTTAATTTTCTTTCATTCAACTTAATGCGAAATAAATAATACAAGGCCATATATAGGCTTACAACAAAGTTAGGCTGCATGGAGCCCAAAATAAAAAATAAAACACTCCAATGTTTAATTATAACACAATGAAATGAAAATGCTCAAAAATAGAAAAAAAATTCAACTAAATATTATTAAGCCATCTTGCACCGAGAGTGGAGATTGTAGCATCGCTCCACAAGATCACCATGGTGCCGCAAGTATTTGAAAGGAGACATAGAAAAATCTTTCGTAAGCATTCTGTCGCCTTCTTCATCATATTGGGGGTCATCGTCACCATCAATCCTTGCCCGCTCGAAAGTACTCATCACAAATGAGTTGTCTTGAAAGTACCGGCGCAGAAGAGCATCATCCAAGAGAGCCACCTCTAATTCTAGAAGCCAAGAGTCATCAGAGGCCGGACAATCATGCCATCAAATCATGTAGCGGCGAACATCACCACTTGGAGAGAAAATCACTTAATCCTTGATTATCTTGTCTGGCAAAAAGTTGGTCCTGGGAAACTTGGGAAAAGAATTAGGAAATAAAGGAGGAAAGTTTCTTCATCAATAACCAATGTACCTCCATTGGAGACCGATGGAGAGAGTGATCCAGACATAAGCTCACCCCCCAACAAATTAGAAAATGCAGTTGAGCTAAATAGATAGTTAGATAATTCAAGTGGTGGAGAAACATATGACGTTAAATCAGAAACATAAAAAATAGGGGAAATACCCCAATCAGTGGGTAACTCCAAAAGATATGCATTTTCTCATAATTTCTTTAAAATCCGAAATGGTCCAGCTCGCCGATTCCCCAACTTTTTTATAGTGCCCGAAGGTATCCGTTCAGGGACGAGATGCACCATGAATAAATCGCCAACCTTAAAGTGAGATTCTCTTTTATGTACTTTAGCATGAACTTGATAAGATTAATATTGTGTGGTTAGCGCTTCATTTATGTGTTTATGCAAATTATGAATAATAGAGGCAAAATGCTGTGCAAATTGACTTGACTTATAAGATGGCTGTAACAAAATCAAGTCAAGTGACACTGGTGCTTTATATCAGTGCACGATCTCATTTAGTGATAAACATGTGGACCTTTTTTTAGAGTGATTATACGCTAACTGAGCATGAGGAAGGATTAGGTCCCATGTACCCTTGTGGTCACCCATAAGACAATGTAGCAAACTACCAAAACTTATGTTTACCACTTCCGTTTTCCCATTCGTCTGTGGATGGTAGGCCGAAGAAAACAATTGTTGTGTGCCCATAATCCGGCAAAGAGTCTTCCAAAAATTACTAGTAAATTTCACATCCCAATCGATCACTATCATTTTTGGAACGCCCCTATGCCCAACAACTTCCTTAAAAAATAATTTTTCTACATTTGACACATAATAGGTCTTACTACATGCAATGAAATAGGACATTTTAGAAAATTGATCTACTACCACTAGAATGGAATCATGAAGTCTAAATGTGACTGGTAGGCCTAGGATAAAGTCCATACTAAAATCTTCCCAGGGAATGGAAGGAATCAGAAGAGGGGTATAAAGCCTGGCATTTTTTTATTACCTTTTATTAATTGACATGCGCGACAACTTCCCATAATTTCATTAACTATAGATTTAAGTTCGGGCCAGTGGAACTTATCTTCTACTAACGTAATCGTCTTATCAAGCCCGAAATGTCCACCTTGTCCACCACTATGTAACTCCCATACGATAAAATGCCGAAGGGAAGCACGAGGAATACAAAGCTTCAAATGTTTAAATAAATAACCGTCCCGAATATAAAATGCTGAAATGGTAGTGGGTGAGTTGTTTTGAGTGGAATAATAGATGTCCTTAAAATCCGTGCAATTAACGTACTCATCCTTTATCCTATCGAAACCAAACATTTTTAACTGTAGCGTAGACATCAATAGGGAGACACGACTAAGAGCATCCGCCACATGATTTAAAGTTCCCTTTAGGTGTTTAATTATGAAGGTATATTCTTGAAGATAGGAGACACACTTAGCATGCATTGGGCTAACTTTATTTTGGGAATTAATAAACCTCAACGCCTCATGGTTGGATAGAATAACAAATTCTATAGAGATCAGATAATGATGCCAATGCTTTAAATACTGAATAATCACATAAAACTCTCTGTCATAATTAGAATAATTTAATTTTGGTCCTAAGAGTTTCTCACTAAAATATCCAACAGGATGCTTCAGGTGCTCAATTATATCATAGCCACATATGGTATCATGTTGCTTCTAAAGCTCAGAGTTCATGGTAGCAAGCATGCGACATTAACCATCTAAGGAATTATCTTGATACTTCTTATAAGCATCTTTGTTGGCTCGGGATGAATTCCCGGTTGGCTCTTCTGGGGGATACTCTTCCAAGTCATAGAGCTTGTGCTCTTGTCTTAGAGAAATTCTCTTATTTCTATACCAATCAATGAAGTTTGTCCCATTGAGCTTGTCCTTCTCAAGGACGGCTCTTAGGGAACAGATGGAGTGGGATCCACTTGCCATGGAATTTCTACAAAACTATGCAAAATGATTTTAGTACTGTATTTCATAATACATTTAATAATAATATGGACTTTAATTAAAATCTCCCATTATTTAATCAAATTGATAACTCTCAGTATCAATTTGGAGAGTTTATGTGAGCTACTCTTTAGTGCACAAGATCCATATTTCCCTAACTCTATAAATCAGCTTTGGCTGATCACCCCTAGTGTGGTTATTTAGATAAATGACTTTTGCCAATTGCATCATCATGCAACTCTTGTATGGTTGGTGAATAACTCTTTATTCGCATCGATCATATGGGGTATGAAAACCCCATGCTTCTAGGCACTCAAACTTTGAGGTCACCTAGTTAAGTTTGACATGATGTAGACAATGGGATATCACAATTATCTCATCAAACCCTTACTACGATAGATTAATGCAACATGCTTTGGCAAGCCCACACTTCATCAATCGAGGCAAGAAGAGTGTCATCCATCAAAAGGGATCTAAATACTTAATATTGGGTTAAAGGATTTTTATGATCTTTGATTAAACAATTAATCAATGTGCACACATTTCTCAAAATACAACATTCTCGTTCAAGATACATCCCAGATGTGCACAAAAGAATATCATCAACACTTGATGTAAAAAGGGCTAAACCAGAACATTTCTAAATCTTTGTATTTATATATATTGAACACTAGCACAAGCTATCTTCCTTATGGTAATAGACAAGCTCATCCCTCATCATCGAATTCAAAATTCAAGATAGAATTTGGTTTCACAAACCACATGGAGAGATGGTTATTGCTAAGGGAAAAGCATTTTTAAGATATGGAATTCACAGAAAATCATTGGAGTTCTTAGTGGCGTTGCAAGGGGCTATGCCCCTTGCAGGGTCTTAGGGTAAGAGCCCTTGTGGGGTTCGGGGCGGAGCCCCGACAATTTTTTTGAAAAACCACTACTGATTTCTTCAACAATTAATGTTCTGGGAATAAATATGGATATTAGAACAGTTCTAAATTTCCTGATTTATATGCACTTGATTTATAAACCTCCCTCTAATACCACTATTGGGTTTTCTATACTAGAGATGGAATACAACAAAACATGTGCGCACCAGAATAAATACAAGAACAACCAAAAAGAGTAAAGGATCTTGTGATCTCCATGAGTCAAGAAATTAATGTAAATAACAAGATAATGTGCCTGAGAGGGATTGAGTCTTTACTCATCCAAGATGCTTCAATGATCCAATATAGAAAGTAGGCAGCTGAGTCCACACAGAAAAATATCTGGGACTCTATAGGTATCAACACAATTGATAGAACCCCAAAACACTTCTCATATATGAATAGGGTTGGAGAAGGACTGCTCTTTGCGTCTCGACAAATTTCTAGATTTGTTTCCAAGGGAGGCAGTGACAAGAAGAAGTCTCGATGGATCTAGGGAAAGCGACGACTATAAAAGCACACACTTTAGTTACTCTCACACAGAGAAACTGATTTCTAATTTTATTTATACCCAAGGATATCAAACAAATAAAAGCCCTCTTAAAAGTCCACCAAAACTCGACTTGCATCGATATGCATTGACTTGCATTCAATGTGCATTGATAAGAACTCGACGTAACATTGATAAGCGATCGATGACACTTGAGCAAATTGCGTTTATAGGTAGTCGACACACTTGCGTCGAATAAAAGTCGATGTAACGTTGATATCTACTCCACATAGCATCAACTAGAAGCTATAAACAAATAGAGTCTGCCTTCTTTGATAAGAAGTCGACGTGCATCGATACACACTCGACGTAACCCGTCGACAGCATCAATGTCAAAGCAGTTGTACTCTACTCATATAATTTATGTGCGACATTGAGCATCTTATGAGTAACCTTATAGGCTTAAATTGCGTTGTCAGTGAGACTAACTGCTTGACTACTTCTAGATGACAATAAAATCACCAATAGTGTCGTACTCCATTAGATTGGGTAGAAATGAAAAAAATTAAGTTGTTTAAATGGAAAGACGTCGGTGATGCCAATTTGATGATACGAACAATCCAGGATCGATTATTGATTGCTCAGGATTGACAGACTAAGTACTACAACACTAAGCATTGGGATGTCAAGTTCGCTGTTGGCGACTAGGTGTACCTCAAAATCAATTTTTTAAGGGTGTATCAAGGATTCAACGCTTGAAAAAGTTGAGTCTGAGATACCTTGGACAGTTTTATATAGTGGAATGTGTTGGTGAAGCTGCCTATATGCTAGCTATTTCTACAAAATTGAGCGGTTTGCACGACGTGTTACACATATCAGTGTTGAGGAAGGCTGTGTAAGAGCCTTCTCATGCGGTTACTGTGGATCAAGTGTCGGTCGATTATGGGTTGAATACAAAAGTCAAGCCCATTTGAATCAAAGTTACAGAGTTCAACAGTTGTAGAACAAAGTAATCAGAAGGGTCAAGGTCTATTGGGACAATTGCGGTCATGAAAAATTGTCATAGGAGTGAGAGAAAACCATGTGTGAGGAGTTCCCCTAGTTGTTCCATTGAGGCAACTTTTGTATAATTTGTACTTGTTTGTTGTTTTTTGTGCTGTATAATCTTGGGATGGAATTTCTTAAGGGAGGTGGTGGGGGAGATTTTCAACACTACAGTTTCCCACTATTGGAAAATAACAATTCTGGATTTTTGAGCTATCACTGGCGATAGCGATATCACCCGAAAATAGTGTGCCACATGATAGGCGGCCATGTATTTGTTGGCTATGAAGCGGTCGATAAGCAAAGTTGACTTGGTCAAGCAACCACAACTAGAGATATCGCCCAATAAAAGCGATATCACCCGATGATATCATTTATTTAGTTTTCTCATCTAAAATCCGGACCATCTATTTCTTTTAGCCTAAAGATCAGATGACTCGGTTAAATCCCTTGATTGAGAAGGGCTAGAGGGGGATTTTCTCTTCAATTTCCCTTTATCACACACTCTCTCTCTTCCAACTAAAGAAAAGAAAAGGGAAGAGGAAAGGGAAGTAGAAGAGCAAAGGCCAGCCATTAGAGAAGCTTTGGAGGATCTTCTGATAGAATAATTTGGATGTGCGGAGAAGAGAAGAGGTTAAGAAAAGAGATGGAAATGAGGTTGAGAATATTCTCCGATTCTAAATCAGATAAAGGCAAGTATACCATATTGTTTATAGTATAGGATATTTAAGTTCACAATCAAGGTCTTATTTTCCAGGGAGGATTGATTACTTCTACTCTAAGGAGTTACTATTATTTTATCAAATGATTTTCTTAGTTTGTTTTACTTAACTAAAAGAGCAAAAAATTGCATGTTATAAAAGGGTTAAAACTATGGATAAAGGAATTAGTACTCGATTTTGAATCACTTCGGCATAAGCTAATCAAAATGAAATAACAAACTAAATCTTAATAAAGTAAAAATGCAACTTGACCGTGGGGATTCCCTAAGCTTGAACACGCTCCTCTCAAAGAAGTGCCCAACAGAGTTTAGGAAGATCCGACCAAACTCTCGTCCCGTATTCGAATGCATAAAGCTCGCCTTAAGTGGTGAACCCTGCTATTGGATTTGACTCTAATCCGGGAGATTTACGTCTTTCTCTCGAGTGAGGAGAGTGCAACTCTCTTTACTCTTGGGTGATCAATTCAAACTATGAGCCTCTTGGCTAGCTAAGAATGAAAACCTAAGTGGAGACTATATATTGATAATATACTCCCACTAATTTTAAATCAAGATTAAATCGAAGGAAAAAACTTTAAGAAGAGAAAGAAAGCAAAATCATCATAACGTGATCAACTCATCCTTAGATCATCACAATCGAGTACTAATGAGGATTTAGTTTCTCATAGTGGAAGGGTGAGAGAGAGATAGGTGGTATAAGTGAAAAATTAAATAAAGAAGGGAAGAGAAAGATAATTTTATTATTAAAACGAAAGAGGTTACAAGTTGAAAAAAAGAGTGCAATTGCATAAATAAAAAGACTAGGTATACACTAATATTACACTAGTAAAAGACATTACAAAAGTTGCATGAAAAGTAGAATAGGAACAAATTGAAGTGAGAGAGAGAAAGAGATAATATAAGAACATGAACACCAAGAAAATAAGTTGGAAAACCTCTCTTCTCACCCAACCCTGATCCTATCTTCTCTGACGGAAGCCTATTTAATAATTCTTAGTATTGTCTTCCACCTGGTGACCTAAGACTTGAGGGTCCTATTCTGTGATAATTCAATTTGAAGTTTCCATTGTTCTCTTCCAAGCCTCTTTTGCGGCATTGGAATTAGTGTTCTTAATCAAACAAAAGATTGAGAAGTATAAGCCCCTTTCAGGGGAATTAAGTGGAATCATGGTAAAAGACTCTTCAGATCCTTATAGGATGTGGAGAGCCCTGAAAAACTAAAATATAGTTTTTCAGCTTATTACCGAGTTTCTTCTAAGAACACTAGCTTTCTTTAATTAGCTAAAGCCCGTATAGGGGGGTATGGAAGCATTGTTGACATCAGCTGATGAAAATCTGGCGCGATAGTGATTGGATCGGTAGTTGGGTTACATGCCCCATATATACGACCGTATAGGGGAGGGGAGCGTGCAAGTTACGGTTTGATGGCAGCTCGTCGAAAGTCGTTTTGCGGTGCCAAAATTTTTGACTTGGCGGGACCCCCTCAGGGTACACGCCCGTGTATGGGGTGGATTTTTTTTAACTTGACTCGGTATCATATCTTCGTCAGACTTTGGTCATACGCCCCAGGTACATGACCATGACTTAGGGGCATGTAAGGTGTATTTTTCGGAATCTAGACTCAGGACTGTATCTTCATCGGGATTGGGTTACATGCCCTAGGTACACACCCATGTAAGGGGTAAATGTCTGTGACCTAGGGGCATGTAATAAGGAAAATGACAAAAAAGTGTCGAAAACCCTAAAAATAGAAAATAAACGAAGTTAGAATAATTTTTATAAAAGAAACTAATTATAGGCTTAAATTTATAAAAGTATATAATTTTAAACAAGAAAACTTATGGATTTGCCCAAGTAATTTAGGCTAAAATAAGTATCATATACTTCTAAGGTCAGATTCACGAGGTGATAGTAAATCTGTGTAGAGAAAAGCATTGTTAGGCTTTTAATCTGGAATAAGCACGAAGTCATAGCACCAAAACAATCTTCGAGGATAACGAATCTCCCTCTAAATGTAGGGACATGCTAGTCCTTTTGTTTTGCTTCATTGCATGAATGTACCTCCACTAATTAGTGGGAGGTGAGGCTTTCAATGGGTTGATACAGATTATCCCCAATAGAAATTATATATAGAGTTTGGATCATTATAAGGGCATAGGCATGCCGTTTGAAGCCCATTAATTATAAGTTGATCTGGATTGGTGTTGTTTTAATTTGTGTGCCGGAGAATAATCCGTGGAAAAATGAGTAGTTTACGGGGTTTTGGGGTGATGCAAAAAGTTGCAGTAGTACTGGAGATTGTCTTAGGGAAACACCCAAGTTTACAACAGAACACAAAGTTCTATAATTTTCGCCCGACGATAGTGGTTATCACTGGAGATATCTCTTCTTGTACGGTTGAAACCAATGAGGATTTAAACTTTCTTTGTATTGCAAGATGTTATAGTAAGTATTGGAGATGTTTTAAAGAAAATGCACATGACTGTAGCAGATTTTAGGCTCTGTCGATATCGCCTGACGATAAAAGGTATCGCTGGCGATAGGTCCCATTGAGCTTATTAAGCTAAGGGCATACTATGCCTTATAACCCATCTTGGTGGCATTGTGTGCAGAATGAAGAAAATTGCTCGAGGGGAAGCTATACCTACGTTATGCTTGGCAGACATGGCAATTTGAACAATGGGAAATAGATGAACTGAACCCATACCTTATCGCTAAGCTTAAAAGTGCTTAAAGTTATTGGCAATCGCTTTAACCAGGGGGAGAGTCAATGCTAGTATGCTTGTATAACACCCCAATCTATTTCGTAGAATATAATAGAAGGTCCGATCGGGGACCCACACTATATTCCACGGACGGTCAGTGGAGTTATGCATTGAAACCCAAACATTCACGGATGCTAACTCAGATATACATTATAACAGAAGCTTTTAAGTTATTAAGAACCCAACACTAGGAATGTCAACCTAACAAACATAACTCAAAGTATATTCAACCCGCTACTTCCATCTCGGCTTCCAACATCTACAGATGGACAATCCACCAAAACATAGCAATCGAAGCAACGTTCAACTTTAGCTGACCAATTTATAATGACCCTACCTCTCACTCGGGGTGGCGGTGCTCCTTCCCAACAGTACATAGCATGTATATAGATAGATATAAGAACATACAATTGAAGCACCATTCCTCACCGACAGTAGCACGCATGGTGTAACACCCCGATCAATCACATAGGATATAACAAAAGGTCTAGTCGGGGGCCCACACCATATTCTATAGATAGTAAGCGGAGTTATGTATTGAGACCACAATCCATTTACGCATCCTAACTCAGAGTGCATTCTAGCAAAAGATAATTTATTTGCTTAGAACCCAACCAAACAAATGTCAACTAAACCCAAAATGGAATGATAAAATAAAATACACAAATCCTAATGGCCTGAAGTCCTTACAAAAGTTTTCTAAGATAGAAGTGTTTTACATACTTTGACACGTAGGCCGGCCAAACATGAAATAGTAAGTAGTAAACACAACTTCACTTTGACATTCCAGGGCCGGCTTAGCAACCATGGGATTCGACTCTCTATTTCTCGCTCGGCTCAGCTACACATACACATAATAATTCTACCCCAATAGTGGCAAACAAAGCAACGGTCAGCATTAGCTGGCCAAATTATAACGACCCCACCAATACCCGGGGCGGTAGTGCTCCTTCCCTGCAAGCAATTAACATAAATATATACTGGAAATTGGACGTGCAATTTAAGCACCATTCACCACCGATGTCAGCACTACAAGCTACATGCCCCGTGCACTAAGGGCACATTATTGGTGTACCATACTCTACGACAGTGTGCATATTTTGAGCATTCACTTGTCTTTCCGGGCCGAAGTAAAAGACCCGCTCCTATGGCTACGATAAAGTCAAGGTGATCCCCAAGATTCACTCAAAGACTCAATCCAAGTCGAACGACAAAGGGTTGGGTAAGGTTCAGCTCTTTTCCGATGCTCAAATGGTTGGGCGCAACCAACCGCGATGTGGTTCAGCATCCCCTTTCCCATTCGCACGAATACATACCCATGTTATGTTCCAAGGCTGGCACTCACGGCCACCCAAGCTGGGCTCCACGAGCTCTCAGCTCAACACAATGGCCCATAGATCTCCATGAGACAGACCTCACAATCACACTGGCCCCCAAGTCTCTATTAGATAAGCCTCACAATCACAGTGGCCCCCAAGTCTCCAAGAGACAGGTCTCATAATCATAGTGGACCCCCGGTCTCCAAGATATATGCCCCATAGTCATAGTGCTCACTAGAAGCTACCGCCGATGATAGCGCTGCCGCAGCGTAGTGACGAACAGACTATCGATTCTTCACCCTAAATGGGTGTTTTCCTAGAGGCACTTCTAATACTCTCATTGCATCATCCTGCACACCCTCCGACTCCGTAAATCACACGTTCAACAGAGTCTTCTCTAGCATACAAAATAATCATCACCAATCAAGACCAACCTATGCGGATGGGCTTCACACATCATGCCTATTCCGTACTTTGATTTTAGAGTCTAAATACAAAGATAACAGGGATACAACCAATAAACCTATCGGGAGAACCACTTCCAGGTGTTGGCGGAGCATCTACCCTCACATGCTAAAATAAAGGACTTTATATGTCCACGAAGGAAGATCATTTAAAAATTTGTGATAAGAGGAAAGCGTGACACCAGGCGCAGGAACACTCAACCTATATGAGCCCAAGCAAACCAAATATAACCAGAAGAGTAAAGAATCTTGTACTATAAAAATCTTTAAAAAGAGATGCTTACATGGAGAGACATGATTCGCCGATGTACCCGATGGAAGCAGAATAAAATTATAAGGCACGAAACAAGCCATGCGGTCTAAAGGAGAAGCCGCCTACCCTGCCGAGCCGCCTAGGGAGTCCACTGAAGCTGCCTAGCCGCAAGACTGCAACCAAGCTGTGCGGACAGCCCGTTATTCCAGTCCTATCAAAGAACTCTGTCCGCTGATCTGCAAACAACCAGACTTCGAGGTCGCCTACCCACTAGATCACGCAAGATGCAGCTGCCACCGAACAGAACAAGCCGCCAGAGGCAGTCAACTTATTGAACTGGGAAACAAGTTGAAGAAGAAAAGACTGCCTTGTTGCAAGCCGCGACCTGCTGCTAACCGCTGGTTGCAAACCACAGAATCTATACTGACCTTGACTGAAGTCAGAACAAAGTCCCTGGCTCCTCAGCGCTATCCACACAACATACACAGCACAAACTAGTCAACCTCTCAAACCGTGCGGGTAGAAAAACCTAACTGCAGCAACCTTCCGTGTGTTCACTTGGTGTTCTTTGATGTGATAGGCAGGTCCTATTTATTGGCGCGGAGAGGAGTGTGATTACCGCCCTAGCTGATAAGATCAACACACTATCTCGCGGCGAGAACCAAGTGTATCCGCATATCCGCGGATACACAACCAGTTCGCCGAGACTAGGAAAGGATAGCCAGACCGCCTTGATGCTAAAACACAAGCCAGGACTTGAACATTCAGGTGGACACTACTGATACCGCATCAGTCCGCACACTTGCAGACAAACACTAGTCTGCACATATGTGGACTCAGCTCCTGTCCGCACATGCATGAAGACATAACTATAGACTGCATATCCCGAGCCCACAACCAAAGGTCACAAGACTAACTATCGAACTTGGGGGATAAAGACATCAACCCATGCAGACTGCGTGACCTCCCGGACTAATCTAACCTGGACTTGCTCCAAAACCAAACCAATTCCACACCACCAGACTTACCTGATGCAAATAAAACACCACTGGATACAAAAAATTCAGTATGCACAAAGCAGGCAAACTCCAGAGCTAGACCACTCAAACCGGCAAATAATAGGATAACCATCCTATCCACCCAGCTTCCTTAGGGAACATACCGCCAACCACACCAATCCGACCTGTCAGGATGCCATCACCTGTCCGCACAGGCCGCGTGGATAGTCCCCCAAGTCGCTCACTGTCACTTCGAAAATTTCAACACTCCCCCATCAAGTGAGAAGTGGAAACCAGCCCTAGTAATCCCCATAGCCGAGTAAATGACCCCTTCGACGGCGGCTTCATGAAAATGTCTTTGATGTTATACTCGGTCCGCACATGTCCAACCACAAGAGAGCCCTCCAACAACTTCTCCCAAATAAAATGGTGCTTAATCTCAATGTGCTTGGTCCACGCATGACAAACTGGATTATTAACCAATTTCAGGGCAATCTAAGCACACTTCTTCAAGAACATCCTTTACTAGCCTCCTAAGCTAGAAGGCGTCCCAAACTGCCAAGGATGAAGACTTGTACTCTGCCAATGTAGTAGAGACGGACACCAAATCCTGCTTATTGTTGCACAAAGAAATACCCACTGATCCACATGTGAAGACGTAATCCGATATCGACTTCCGGTCATCTGAATCTCCCCCATAATCTGAATTTGCATAGTTGTATAGCTTGAAGCCCGTGTGTAAGCCCCCCCCCCCCCTTACCAAGGACGTTACCCGGTCTTATTCCCAAAACCGCCGCCTTACGGTGACACTAACACAAGGGCTAGTCGACAGCGCAAGACGCCGATCTTGCCGGCTAGTACGATCATTCAACCTATTTGGCCAATCGAGAGAAGAAGTATAACAAGTAGTAAATAAAACTAACAAGTCCACAATGTCATCATATATGTAAATTATAAGTACAATAGTCCAAATGAGTATAAAACAAGAAAAGGGCTTATGCCCGATACATGCCAAATCAAATCTCTCTCTCTCTCTCACTACAACACTAAGCAAAAGCGGTAGCTGAAAAACTCGTCATCACCTGACGTCGAACTGTGGTAGAAGTAGTGCATGGTTACTGTGTAACACCTCTACCCGTCAAGGAGAATATAATAGAGGGTTCGGCCGGGGCCCCACACCATATTCCACAAATAGGCGGAGACGCTACGAACTAATATCATAACCAACGCATCCTAACACAGAGCATTCTAGCGGAAGTTTCACTGTTGAATCTTTGAACTCAAGATAAAGAACACTGTCCACTATAACATAATAATGTATACAAACATCAAAAGAGTCTGGCCTTAAGGCCTTACAACAATTTCTCTTAACAAGAGTGTGGATTACAGACATCGGCACGCATGCCGGCCACACATGAACAAAAGAAACAAAACAATGCCTTCGAGGGCAGCAATGCAGCTTGGGCTTCAACCCGCTAAGTCCCGCTCGGACCAGCACCTCCAGTACCTGTAAGAACCAATCCACCAAGCGGTGGCAAACAGGGCAACGGTCAGCATTCAGCTGACCAATTATAATGACCCTGCCCCTAGCACGGGGCAGCGGAATTCCATCCCTGCATAGCAATCATCCAATATGATATATAGCAATTCAAGCAAGACGTGCACGACCGCACAGTCACACATCACAAATGCCGGCACGACGGCCCGACGTCCCGTGCTCTCATGGCACTCTCGGGTGCACCAGAAACACCGGATCTCACCATTGAGCATTTAGTCCGACACGCAGGCCCAAGACTCTCATTATGCCGCTGACGATAGCCCAATGCCTTGGCGCTCTCATGTCCAGCCTACATAACGCAGGTACAGATCAGCCACCACCCGTTGCTCAAATCGCCTTTCCCAACCAAGTACATCGTACCTGAGGCCACATTTAAAGGCGCGGGTCGGTTTCACCTTGCCTGTTCGGCACGAAGCCTTTTCATACAGTTGCAGCCCAATGCTCAACCGCACATAAAGTGGCAACTCACGGCCATAAGAGTTGCACCCAACTCTCACAATTTCCTGGACTTCCTCCAGTCCTTTAACCATCATGCATACAAGCAATAATCACGGAGTCTTCTCCGATATGCAAACAAGCATCACCAATCTAGACCAATATGTCCAGATGGGCTTCACACAGCATGCCTAGATCCGTACTCCAATTCCGGACTCTAACAAGGGGGACTTCACATATCTACCCCAAGGGATGCCACAACCCACCGCACACTCGCGGGGAAGGGTTTTCCCTATGCAATACAGGAATTAAGGACTTCACATGTCCGAGAAGGAAATCGTTACCCTAGGAACTCGCTTCGGAGCCATGGAGAGAAATTTGAGACGGATGAGAGCCTTCGCAGCAGCATTGCCTTCGCAAATCCGAACTCGGCTTCTGATTTGGACCACCGTAGCACCACCGGCAGCCGGATTCCACTTCTTCTTCCTCACCTTGCTCTCACCTCTCTCTTAAAGCTACAAAGAGAAGATGAAACTCAAAATGAGCTTAGCCTTCTCCTTCCCCGGCCTTATCAGACCAGGAATGAGCCCCAGCCACAGGATCTTTTTTAAGGAAAATGAACGGCCACGATCTGCCTGAAAACTATACTTTTTGGCCGACACGGCCGGTGACACGCCCATGTCACAGGCCGTGTACCCTTAAGCGGCACACATACCGACTGAAAACTACCAGAACATGGGCATCGACACGCCCGTGCCGAACCTGACACGCCCGTGTCAGTCATGTTACACGCCCGTGTCACCCCTGTTACACGGTACTCAACAAGCGCTAAAAACCAACAGAGCCGTACACGGGCAGGCACACGCCCTCGGACACGCCCGTGTCAAATCTGCCACGGCCGTGTTCAAGGCTTGGTTCCGGGCTGTGTACTTCCCTGACTCGGTCCGGCCATTTATTGAGTGACACGCCCTGGGACACGCCCGTGTCCTAGGCCGTGTACCCCCGACACGCCCTGGGACACGCCCGTGTTCGAGGCCGTGTCAAGCAGCCTGCACCTCAAATCCAGTTTTGAGATTTTTGGGGTGTTACAATCCTCCCCTCCTTAATAAAATTTCGTCCTGAAATTTGAAGACAGTAGGGAGAAAATAACAAAACATTTATATGTTTCTATTACATATACAACGAGCGAACAAGTTACGAAAATAACTCGGGAAACTCGGCTCGCATGGTCTGCTCGCGCTCCCATGTTAGCTCTTCTCGACCACAATTGTCCCATCCGACTTTGACCATCCCGATCACTTTGTTCCGCAACTGTTTCTCGGCTCGATCCTCGATTCGTATAGGCTTCACCTTTGTCGTTAGCCCATACTCAACCGGTACTCGATCATTGTCAATTACTTGAGCTGGATCCTTGAATGCTTTGCGTAGCACCGAGATGTGAAACACGTCATGCAATCAACTCAATTCCGATGAAAGAACTAACCGATAGGCAGCTTCCCCAACTCGCTCCACCACTTCAAATGGACCAAGGTATCGCGGACTTAGCTTTTTCAACCGCCGAATCCGAGATACGCCTTTGAAGGGCTTAATCTTTAAATAGACCCAGTCACCCACCGCGAACTCCACGTTCCGGTGCTTAGCATTGTAATACATGGCTTGCCGATCCTGGGCTATTAGGAGCCTCTCTCGAATAGAGCGTATTGTTGAGGTAGCATCCTCGACTTCCTTTTTGCCTAAAAGTTTGGTCTCGCCAGTTTCTGCGCAAGCTAGCGGTGTACGACACTTACGACCATACAGCGCTTCAAACGGGGCCATGCCTATACTCGCTTGATGGCTATTATTATAGGCAAACTCCACCATAACAAGATGCTCTTCCCAATTCTTACCGAAGTTTAGGGCGCACATACGGAGCATATCTTCCATCATTCTGTTGGTTCGTTCAGTTTGGCCATCCGTTTGCGGGTGAAAGGCCGTACTGAATGCTAACTTCGTGCCCAACATCTGATGAACTAATCTCTAATCCTTCGAGGTAAAGCGCCCATCTCGGTCACTTACGATGCTCCGGGGAACACCGTGCAATCGAACAATCTGCTCCACATAGAGCTTTGCCAACGTTTCCACTGAATCGTCCCGCTTGTTCGGTAGAAAGTGAGCCACCTTTGTCAACCGGTCTACAATCACCCAGATTGAGTCATGGCCACACTGAGATCTCGGCAATCCGTGCACGAAATCCATAGAAATATCCTCAAACTTCCATTGCGGAACCGGCAACGACTTCAGGAAACCACTCGGCCGTTGACATTCTGCCTTTACCAAAGCACAAGTATGACATTTAGCTACATACGCGGCTATGTCCTTCTTTAAACCAGGCCACCAGAATAGTTTCTTCATGTCCTTGTACATTTTTGTGCTCCCAGGGTGAATTGAGTACTTTGTAAAGTGTGCTTCATATAGCAATCCTTCTCGCAATTTACCCGCACTAGGGACGCACAATCGGCCATCTTTCCGTAATAATCGCCATCCTAGGAGAATTGATCACCAGACCCCTCCTTTGCATAGCGTTGGAGACTTTCATCCAACTTCGTTGCCCGCCGAACCCTGTCAGCAAGGTCATATTGAACCTCCAACCATTTCACGCATGCATCAGTTGAAGAATCTCTTTCCACACAAGATATCTCCAAAGCTTCCAACTCTTGGATTAACCGCTCATCATGTATCCGCAACCAATTTGCCCACACCGGAGTCCGACGACTCAAGGCATCAGCGACCACATTTCCCTTTCCGGGAACATAGTGAATGTCGAAGGTATAATCCCCAAGGAATTCCATCCACCTCCTTTGTCGCATATTCAATTCCTTTTGATCGAGCAGATACTTTAAGCTTTTGTGATCTGTATAAATATCCACCTTCACGCCATAAAGATAATGTCGCCACAACTTTAGCGAAAAGATCACCGCCACCAACTCCAAGTAATGGACGGGGTAATTACGCTCATGCACTTTCAATTGACGTGAGCCATAGGCGATCACCTTGCCAAACTGCAGGAGAACACAGCCTAAGCCGCTTCCTGATGCATCGCTGTATATCTCAAAACCATCTATACCACATGGCGACGTCAAAACAGGCGCCGTGGTCAAACGACTCTTCAGCTCCTCAAAAGCTCGTGTGCACTCCGGTGTCCAAACGAACTTCTGATCCTTTCTCGTCAACGTAGTCAGAGGCAAAGCAATCCGGGAGAAGTTCTCCACGAACCGTCTATAGTAGCCCGCCAGTCTAAGGAAACTCCTGACCTCGGCCACTGAAGACAACACTGGCCAATCATGAATGGCACTTATCTTAGCCGGATCCACCGCTATGCCCTCTCCACTTACCACATGGCCTAGAAAAGCCACCGACGAGAGCCAGAATTCACACTTAGAGAACTTGGCATACAGCTTATTCCTTCGCAAGGTATGCAATACCAGCCGCAAGTGGTTTGCATGATCTTCCTCCGATTGTGAATATACAAGGATATCATCAATAAACACAATCACAAACAGATCCAGGTATTCGCGGAACGTTCGATGCATGAAATCCATGAAGACCGAAGGCGCATTACATAAGCCGAACGGCATCACTGTGAACTCATAATGACCATAGCGTGTGCCAAACGCTGTCTTGGGAATGTCACCTTCCCTAATTCGCAACTGGTAATACCCAGACTTCAAATCCAACTTTGAATAGATGGTTGAGCCTGTTAGCTGATCGAACAAGTCATCGATCCGTGGAATTAGATACTTGTTTTTCTCTGTCAGCTTGTTCAGTTCGCGATAATCAATTCATAGTCGTAAACCACCGTCTTTCTTTTTCACAAAAAGAACAGGCGCGCTCCAAGGTGACATACTTGGGCGTATGTATCCCTGCTCCAACAATTCTTGCAACTGAACTTTCAGTTCGGCCATTTCTTTTGGCGCTACACGATATGGCGAACGGGCCACAGGTTTCGCACCCGGCACCAGCTCGATAGCGAAGTCGATTTCCCTTTGGGGAGGTAACCCCGGAAGGTCCTTTGGAAACACATCAGCATATTCCGACACAATCGGCACTTCATTCACATTGGCCTTTGGCGCCACCGCCTCTATGAGTGTGAAGAACAACTTTGCACCCTTCCGAACTACCTTAACAACTTGGAGAGCGGATAACAACATCCCACTCATCCCTTGCTTACCAATGAACTTGGTCTCTTGTTCGGTATTTTGCCCAAGTGTGACCTCTTTTGAAGTTCAATCGATACAGGCACGCTGCTCTGAAAGCCAGTCCATACCAAAGATTATATCAAACTCTCTGATCGGCAATACTAATGTTTCCACCTTGAACTCCCGACTTCCTATCTTGACCTCAAGACAGCAAGATCGATCCGCGCACATCAAACATCCGTTAGGCAACAACACCTTTAAATTGTGTGTCGTGGTCCGGATAGGCACCCCGACACGAAAGACAAAGTCCTCAGACAGAAACGAATGTGAAGCACCTGTGTCAAACAGTGCTCGCGCCGGATACTCTCGTATAAGGACAAACCCTATAACATTACCATTAAAACAAGCACAGCACATCAAAAACAAGAACATTAAAACCTACGCATACCTGTGACGACATCCTCCTGCTTAATGGCCTCCTGTTGTCCAAGGTTGAAGACCCTGGGCTGCGCGTGCGAGCCAGAAGACTCTACCACAGCCTTCCCCTTCTCCGCATAAGACGCTCCCGTCTTCTTATCACCCTTTGGAGGACCTGATCGACATTCACGTGCGAAGTGTCCAACCTTCCCGCACGTATAACAAGCACGAGATCCATACCCAGAACTCGAGAGCAAATACCGCAGCTCATCTCGCAGTACCGCATAAAACCGACTAGTCTTACTCTCTTCTTCGGCGAAGATCGTGCCCTCATATCTTCGCAAACGGGTGAACTCATGCAGGTAGTCATCCACACTTCGATCTCCCTGTGCTAACCGTTGAAATTCCATTTCCATCGATATCCTTTGCTGCATCGGCAGATGTTGTGCTAAGAACAAACAAGAGAATTCTTCCATTGTAATCTCTGCCAATTGCCTGCCGGCCAAGTGATGCAGTTCAATCTCATCCCACCACAATCGCGTCTCTCCTTCCAGTAGGAAAGTGGCTAACATGACTTTCTGTTCCTCCTCAACCTTGATAGCTCTCATAATCCTCTTGATCCTTGCAAGCCAATCCTCTGCTTGGGCCGGTGTACCCGCCCCATGAAACTGCGGAGGGTTAAAGCTCAAGAATTGCTTCCATTGTTGATCTGCTACCCGCGGATCAACTTCGGCTTCTACCGGTTCTTGCCGTACCCCAGCTTGCGTTGGCACCACTGCAGGACGTGCCTGCCCAACTTGCTGAGCATTCGTCACAGCAAGTACCATTTCCGTGATGAGACGGACTGTTTCAGCGGATGGAGGAGTTGTGGGCACCTCGGCTGGTGCCGCACTCTCAACAGAACGTTGTGGTTCGGATTGACCCGCAACACTTCTGGTCACCTATATGTGTAAAAGACACAGGTTAACGACCAATGAAAACGGCAACCATACAAAAAGAATACACAAGTTCAACAAACAAGTATATTTGCATTCCTAAGTGGACAATCTTGAGTTCAAGTTAAGTGTTATAACGACAGCCAACACTGACACGGGCTCGCCACCCCGCAAAACAATTCGTCCGCGAATTCGGAAGAGATTGACCAACAAGCTGATACCAAATTGTAACACCTCTACCCGTCAAGAAGAATATAATAGAGGGTCCGGCCGGGGCCCCACACCATATTCCACAAACAGGCGGAGACGCTACGAACTAATATCATAACCAACGCATCCTAACACAGAGCATTCTAGCGGAAGTTTCACGGTTGAATCTTTGAACTCAAGATAAAGAACACTGTCCACTATAACATAATAATGTATACAAACATCAAAAGAGTCTGGCCTTAAGGCATTACAACAATTTCTCTTAACAAGAGTGTGGATTACAGACATCGGCACGCAGGCCGGCCACACATGAACAAAAGAAACAAAACAATGCCTTCGAGGGCAGCAACGCAGCTTGGGCTTCAACCCGCTAAGTCCCGCTCGGACCAGCACCTCCAGTACCTGTAAGAACCAATCCACCAAGCAGTGGCAAACAGGGCAACGGTCAGCATTCTGCTGACCAATTATAACGACCCTGCCCCTAGCACGGGTCAGCGGAATTCCATCCCTGCATAGCAATCGTCCAATATGAAATATAGCAATTCAAACAAGACGTGCACGACCGCACAGTCACATATCACAAACGCCGGCACGACGGCCCGACGTTCCGTGATCTCATGGCACTCTCGGGTGCACCGGAAACACCGGATCTCACCATTGAGCATTTAGTCCGGCACGCAGGCCCAAGACTCTCATTATGCCGCTGATGAAAGCCCAATGCCTTGGCGCTCTCATGTCTAGCCTACATAACGCAGGTACAGATCAGCCACCCCCCGTTGCTCAAATCGCCTTGCCCAACCAAGTACATCGTACCTGAGGCCACATTTAAAGGCGCGGGTCAGTTTCACCTTGCCTGTTCGGCACGAAGCCTTTTCATACAGTTGCAGCCCAACGCTCAACCACACACAAAGTGGCAACTCACGACCACAAGAGTTGCACCGAACTCTCACAATTTCCTGGACTTCCTCCAGTCCTTTAACCATCATGCATACAAGCAATATTCACGGAGTCTTCTCCGATATGCAAACAAGCATCACTAATCCAGACCAATATGTCCAGATGGGCTTCACACAGCATGCCTAGATCCGTACTCCAATTCCGGACTATAACAAGGGGGACTTCACATATCTACCCCAAGGGACGCCAAAACCCACCGCACACTCGCGGGGAAGGGTTTTCCCTATACAATGCATGAATTAAGGACTTCACATGTCCGAGAAGGAAATCGTTACCCTAGGAACTCGCTTCGGAGCCATGGAGAGAAATTTGAGACGGATGAAAGCCTTCGCAGCAGCGTTGCCTTCGCAAATCCGAACTCGGCTTGTGATTTGGACCACCGTAGCACCACCGGCAGCCGGATTCCACTTCTTCTTCCTCACCTTGCTCTTACCTCTCTCTTAAAGCTAGAAAGAGAAGATGAAACTTAAAATGAGCTTAGCCTTCTCCTTCCCCAGCCTTATCAGACCAGGAATGTGCCCCAGCCACAGGATCTTCTTTAAGGAAAATGAACGGCCACGATCTGCCTGAAAACTATACTTTTTGGCCGACACGGCCTGTGACACGCCCGTGTCACAGGCCGTGTACCCTTAAGCGGCACACGTACCGACTGAAAACTACCAAAACACGGGCATCGACACGCCCGTGTCGAACCTGACACGCCCGTGTCAGTCATGTGACACGCCCGTATCACCCCTGTTACACGGTACTCAACGAGCGCTAAAAACCAACAGAGCCGTACACGGGTAGGCACACGCCCTCGGACACGCCTGTGTCAAATCTGCCACGGCCGTGTTCAAGGCTTGGTTCCGGGCCGTGTACTTCCCTGACTCGGTCCGGCCATTTATTGAGTGACACGCCCGTGTCCCAGGCCGTGTACCCCCGACACGCCCTGGGACACGCCCGTGTCCCAGGCCGTGTCAAGCAGCCTGCACCTCAAATCCAGTTTTGAGATTTTTGGGGTGTTACATACTGCTCCTTAGGTCCTGCCATCTCATCTTGATGGTCGCGCTGGTGCTTCAGATCCTCGATCTCTTACGATCACAACCGACTGTCAGTAATAAAGACTATGCCATTTTATCCTCGCCTCACCCCCGCGACTCCTAGGTACTGAGCGGGAGGATGAATCGGAGGACAACGAGGTGTATAAAAAGGAAAGCAAATGACAGTGGATCTATTCTAAAATGGTTATATTCCAACAGATATATCTTTACTCTAGCAGTTCTATATTGTATGAGTAAGGTATATAAAACAGTACTGAAAAGGAGTACAGTAAGTAAAGTAAAGAAAGAGCAGAATGTAAACTATCTACCGCTACACTAATATCACAGGAGTACTATAACTTATATGAATTCCCATAAAAACTTATAAGTTAAGGTTTCATAAATATAATTTATCATATAAAAGAGCCCATACTAACTTATATGATAAGGATCTGCAGTGCGTATGACCTAGGTATGTATGTATGTTATAATATGTTATGCGTCTTACGGTTCATATAAGTGCAACTAACACACACGACTCTGTGAACACAGACCTTTAGTTCCCACTTTTTGGAGTTAGATTAAATCTTTGGTAGAACCGTTGTGGCTACGGCAGCAGCAGAGCGGGCGTCTCCGCATCCTAGGCGGGTTAACACACTACCAAGCCTAGACCCTTCGTATGCCTCCGTATATGTCCTAGGTGCATATTCTGGAGTCTCTGCATACTAATTTGCTGGCAAATCCACTAGTCTTTTTTTTTCAAGTGTGCGTTTTAAGGATCGTCCTCTAGACCACAGTATAAAACAACCAACTGGCCCCTCAAACCCTCACACCTTGACAGAGTCACTGTATTGCCATCAGTGTGACGATTGCCCCAATACCGCATGACTCGCCACTAATATGTTATTTCCACATGAAAATTATTTCCAACTCGTGCCTCCATCTCACAGGACTAAACCCGTTCTGTATCCAAACATTCGAGCCTCCAGCTCGCTGGACTAAACCTATCTTGAATCCCTCCAACCCTATGCGGGCGAGTTTGTCATATTGTTACCTTAACCTATTAGACTACTCTTGTCTGATTCTTGTTAAACATAGCATTTTATGGTTAGTCCTTGAACATCCCAGGGCAAGCCCAGTGAAATGCTCTCGAGGGCACTAGGAACTATGATGGGCTGAAGCCCAAAGCTCCCTTTCTCAATGTCACTTACTTTTATCAGTGTTTACCCATTATTTGTTCCCAACTCTCGGTGTTGATCTTGAGTGAACCTAAAGAATTAAGGTATTTTTAGGGAGAGCGACGGTCTTCCGCTTGTCCCCGTTATAGTTATTTTTCTTGGGGTTTACACTCTAACACTTGTTAGTAAGTAGTGGGGGTCCTAGTGTTATATGTTACTTTTGCTATGCGCAGCCCATGACCTTATACTAATCCGTATGAGATGACCTCCAATTCCATAGGCCAAAGGCCCTTAAATATTTATCATGGGTTTTTCATGTGTATGATATTGACCATTTAGAATTTCATCATCTTCCTAAGTATTTAGGACCATAAATTAAGTCATTTAATTAAGTGACCTAGGTCACTTGTACATGAACTACTATATCCAATGATCCATTATGTCTAAGTAATTTATCTGGAGTTCATCTAGGTTAAAAAATGACTGTCCATCAAGAATCCAAATTTTTCCATTTGATTTACCATTCCTTTTCTATTTATGATTAAATTAACAATTATTCCATTTTCCAAATGAAGTACTTAAAATATTCAACTGAAAAATTCATAGAAAATTACTGGTGATTAATATTGTAATAATAATACTCCAAACAAAAATTCATAACCGTAAACAGTGATTTGACCTAAAATAATTACAGGTGAATATTATTACAAAAATGTCACTACTATGGTTTTCAGCAAATTCAATCATCCTAATTTCTTAGATAAATTCACAGATTTTTATATCTCAGAAACAAGACTATATACATTTTTCCATAATTTTCCAAACAGTTTTACACCTACTTTTAATTTAAATCCCAAAAGGGTAAAATTGTAAATATACTAATTACACAAGATATAATTATCAAACAAGCTCATACATTTTTCTAGAGATGTAAAATGTTTTATTAATGCTTGTATCAAAATTTTAGAATTTTATAAGGTCAGTAGCCCTATTTATCATTTTTATTTATAAATGAGCATATTTACCAATAATTTAAATTAATGGGATTTTTGATCCCAAGAATCCCAATCTTTCTATGGGAAGTGTAATTCATCCCCCATAAGCCTTTGTCTAATATCGCAAGGACATGCATTGGGCCAAATTGGCTAACTTCCCACTTTCCCATTTTATACTATTGGCACACCATTTACAAATGTACCTCCATCATGCATTTTGGATTCCCCAACATGCAGATGTCCAAATGGTCTGAAATTTCTACCATGGTCATATAATGACCCAATGGCCATGCCAACAAATTTTGGGGGCATTGGGATAAGGGAATCTCCCTATATTTCTCTTATTTAATAAAAGAAATTTCTATAAAACAATAGAAAAATACCCTCCCAAAATTCTTAGTTTTTGGACAGGGCCTAAGTCTAACATAAGCACATGCATGACCTAAATTTTATTGCATGTTGACTTAGGGTTTGACCTAGGCATCCATTGGAAATTCTGCCATAGCCTAGGAGCAGTCCTAGGAGAACTGACCTACAGTGAGCTATAATTCTCCAAATTGATGTTTATGGTGTCAAATTAAAGGTGGGATCTAGATCTACCTTTTTTATGTTGGACGTTATTTCTGGAAATGCTTATATGAGGGCTAAATAATTTATGCAAGGTGACTAGATTTATGTGACAGAAAATACACTAGTAGGTAATTAATACTATAGTTTATATTACATTTAAATGGACGGCATCAGCTAATCTTCCCCAATGAGCCGATGGTCGTCTAGATCATCCAGAGCAATAGCTCTTTGATCTCAACTTTCTTAGCCATCCATCCACCACCACCATTGGCGATTCTCTCCTCTCGCCACCACCTCCGTTGAGGTGGTGACTAGCATTTCCCGACAATATGGCCGCCGGAGGCGGCTACTCCGGCGAACCCGAGCAAGGAGAAATGCTCGCAAATAAAATCTCATCTTCCTCACATGGTTTCGGGCTCAACTGAGCCCGATATCTCTCCTAAAAGAACTATATGGCTAGCACCAAGGGAGGGTTGGTGAAATGGACCTGTCGCCACATTTGGCGGCGAGTACAGTGGTGGTCAGCCATGGCCGACAACTTCTCCGGCGAGTTAGCTTGTTTCCTGGTTTCTCCGGCTATCTCATTTCTCCAACAGTTGATTTCCACTCCTCTGTGATCAATGAAGACGATGGTGGCCTTGGTTTTTGGCTGGGAGTGGCCGGTTTAAGGACTTTGAATAAGGGGAGTGGCTTGGAGTGGCCGGTCATGGCTAGTCATCCTTGAACATGTTTCCTCCTTGCTGCCAAGTGTCACCATAATATTGGATAGTCCAATTATTACTTTCAGGATGTATTGATTGAAAAGATGGGGCAGAAGGAGCCATCAACTCTTATCCCAAACCCGGTTTAGTCTGTATAGGGAACCAACAAACCCAACCTGGAATGAAAAAACCTCTAAGTCAAAAGCGTTGAGTGTCGTTGAGACCACTCAATGTTGTGTTGAGTCAATTCAATGCAGACAACATTCAAACTATCTCTAAGTCAACAGTATTGAGTAGAGCTGAGAACACTCAACGCCACGTTGAGTGGCATTGAGACCACTCAACGCACGTGACGCTTTGTCGAATGGCGTCGAGTTAACTCAACTCATTCGATGCTTCCCGAGCCTGAGTCAATTCTCTTGACTCAAAACACATGTGAGGGTCCTAGCGCAAAATGGGATGTTACACCGTGTCTCTCCCATAAATGATACACATATCAGAAGTGGACTTCACGTACTTCAGAATGCTCATTGCCTCCATCAGTTGAGGCTTCCGAGGATCTTCCATATACCGACTTACTTGGCCAACAACATATGCAATGTCTGTCCTTGTAATCGTCAAATAAATAAGGCTCCCCACTAGAACACGGAATACTAGAGGATCTTGAAGTATCCTCCCCTCATATTGTCGAAGCTTGATGCCAACACCAAGTTTAGTAGAGCTACTCTTCTCTTCCCGCATGACGAATCACTGAATGATCTGATCCGCATAGTCCCTTTGGGAAATAAGAATGCCGCTCTCTTGCCTCTCCACCTTGAGTCCAAGGAAGTGGTGGAGCTCACCCAAGGATTTCATCTCGAACATAATGGATAGCTCTGTCCTGAGCCTAGCAACCTCCTACTCAAAGTTTCCCGTGACGATCATGCCATCCACGTTGATGAGTTGTAAATATACTTATTTTTTAGTGTATTTATTTTGTCATTTTACTTTATTTTCATAGTTTTTAGCTTGTTTTATTCAATAAAATGTTTCTTTTTTGTAAAAATATATTCTAACTTAGCATTTTTTTATTTTCTGATTTTTTGCAGAAAAATTATTTTTCTAGCCTGTCACGCCCGTAACCATGCCCGACACGGGCGTGTCAGGAACTCAATGCCATCAACACTCAATGCTCTCAATGCTTTCACTGTTAACCTCTCAACGCTCTCAACGCCATCAAGTCACGCCCCCAGACACGCCTGTGTCAAAATGTGACACGGGCGTGACTACTCCACCTGGCCCGACGTAACGCGCGCGACTTTGCGACTGGATCGCGCCCAGATCGACCTCCCCGACACGCCCCAGTCACGCCCGTTACTAACACATGTAACGCTCGTGACCTTGGGCGTGACCGCCATGTTTTCAGCCGAAGTCAACTTTCCAGTCAAATCACCCAATCAACTCATGTACAGTAGTGACACGCCCCCCCTGTCACGCCCTAGTCACGGGCGTGACCAACCCGAAAAATTTTTTCTATAAATAAAAGCTTTCAGAGAGCTTTTTCCGTCCACTTTTTTGGTCCATCTTGCTTAGGGTATGTGCTGCCCATTTGGATTCCATGCTTATGTAAGGAGAATTTCTTCCTCTCTCTCTCTCTTAGTTTGTATTAGCTTTCTTGTTTTAACTTCTTTGTAATCACTTTTTATTTAATACAATGTTAGTTTTTTCTCTCTTTGCATGGTATGTAATTTTCATTTGGAAGCACCCTTAAGTGATTTTTCATTCTTCTTTTTGTTCTTTCTTTTTATGTCATCATTTTAATGCTTTCATAACTTAGTTTAGTTAGGATTTTCTTTGCTTTCTAGCCGTTATGTCGCCCATTTCATTTTCATTTTCCGCACTTGTTTATGTTTAGATTTTTCTTTTTAACTTTCATTTTCATTCTTAAGGCTTTATAAAAGTGTTTTAAAAGGTGTAATTTTTATTTTCTTCAACCTAGAACTTTTTAGGATCGTAAAAACTTTTCGTCTTTTTTAGTTTTATTTTCCCTTTTTAGGAGCTTTTATAAAAACTTAAGAATGAAAAAGTCGTTGTTTCAATTTTTCGAGCACTTCACTTTTGCGTTTATTTGCAAAACTTTTTCGCTCCATTAATTTTTCTTTTCTCTTTTTATGCATTTCTACCGCATTCTAGTGGTAGAAATGCAATCGTTTTAATTTTTCAGTTACTTTGTTTTTCTTAATTTTTTGCAAGTGTGCGTGCGTGTATGAGTTAGTTTTACAGCTTTACTTCAATATTTGTACGTGTGCGTGTGTGTGCGCATTTATTTCTGCCTAATCGTTAAGAGTTAAATGGCGCTCTGCTTTCATTTCCCGCCCACTCGTTTGAGTGGGACTTGTCATTTTACTGCTTTAATTTTCTTCCTACTCACTTGAGTAGGAAAACTTTGAGTGCGTGCATGTGTTTTCATTTCAAGTAGAGTGCGTGTGTGTGTTTTCATTTATGTAGAGTTCGTGTGTGTATGAGATTAATTTACCCCCGCCCACTCATTTGAGCCGGGATTCACATTTACTGCTTTCTTCAGCCCTACTTATTTGAGTAGGTCTTGCAATTTTCAGCTTTCCTTTACTGCTTTCTTACTGCTTTCTTTACAGCTTTCTTTTCTGTTTTCTAGCTTAAGTATCCCCATTCCGATGAGTGGCTAACCGCCCTTAGCCCTCAATATCGAAGAGCATTGGGACAGATAGAGTAGCTTTAAATAATTGAAGATCCTGTTTTTCAGTTTAATTAAATTTCTTAAGGTTTGTCCCGGGTTAACGATGCGTAGGACCGCATATCGATGTGCGAGCCCTATTTCCGTTATCCATACGCAACGTTGAGAGGCAGTGCGTATGGACCGATCACCCTTGGGTAAAGAGAGCTCCGCGCTAACCCTCGAGAGAGGAGGCGCGTGACTCTACCAGATTGGGTTCCCCACCCAATAGCTGGGTTCTTAGCGTAATGCGGGCGTTAAGAGGAATTCATCGTCGGTCTAACGATTGGTCAAATATTCTTAGCGTTCAGGTGAGCGATAGTCCTAGAGATAAGTGAGCTTATTCCTTTGGAACCTCCACGGCCGAGTCTCCGCCTTAATTAATTTGAAATTTAGGATCTCTTTTTATTAAAAGTTATTTTAGTTCAGTTCTCTTTTTGATAGCGTCGCACTGAGTTTTTCATCGGCTTTCCTGTATTTATTTCCTGCTTTTATTATTATGAACTTATTATTATGAACTTATTATATAATTTTTATGCCATTTTCATTTTTATAAACCTAAAATATTATCGGTAAAATAATAGGTCTTTCAGGGAAAGAGTAGAAATAGCTAAGGCGGCGCTGAGAACAATACGACCCCGATATTCCACACCGGAATATCCTGTACTACACGCGATAGGTGCACTTGCCTCCCTTTTGTTAAAACTCGGTTTCTAATAAAATAAAACGTCTTCTTTCTTTTTTATAAAAAAAAATCACCTCCACTTTCATAATTAAATAAAAAGAAACCTACGCGTTTTAACCATCAAGTTTTCTGCGCCATTGCCGGGGACAATTTCGACTTACTATTTTGAATTCCTGAAACCTATTAATTTTACCCTTTATTTCAATTTATATATATATATATATATATATAAACAACAAAATGGCCACCAAAAAAAAATTATATTAATAATAATAATAATATTAATATTAATTAATAATCATAAATACCTAAAAAAATCTAAAAATAAAAAATTTAAAAACTTTAAAACTTTAAAAAAAAAATCAGAAAACTTAAAACTTAAAAAAAATCAGAAAACTAAAAACTTAAAAAATCAAAAACTTAAAAAACAAAAAAAAACTTATAAACTTATAAAACTTACAAATTTAAAAACTTAAAAAAAATGATGAAATTTTTTTTTTCTTTTCATCCAAAAATTCGAAATACAAAAAAAAACATATCTTTCATTTTTATTTTATTTTCCTTTAACTTATTTTCATTTTATTTTTTTATTTTTATTTTCAAAAATCAAAACCCAAAAAAAAAAAATTAATAAACTTAAAATTCTAAAAAATTTCAAAAAACTAAGAAAGACATATATACAACACAAATAAAATTATTTATATATCTATTTTGTTGTTTCGGCGCGCTTCACAATTGTGAGCGCTAGGGGATCGCGTATCCGTCACACATCTGTCACACTCACTTGCCCTCGCCACCTATCACCCGCACATTTTTCGCCGAACTTATATTTTTCATTTTCCTGTTTTATTTTTTTTCTGCTTTTACTTTAATTTTTGCAGGGTCATTATTAACGGGCTTTCCCGAACGCGGTTTAGGAAAGATTTCTAAACCCCTATTTTTAATTTTTTGTACATACCTACTTAGTCTCTATTTTTATATATATCTCGTTCTTCATACTTAGTGCAACATTGGAGACAATGTTGGGCTTAAGTATGAGGGTGTTTCCTATTTTCTGTCCTTTTATTTCCCGCACTTATTAAAAAATTCCAAAAAATTTGCAAAAATTAAATATTTTAAAAAATATTTTCATGCTTTAAATAATAATAATAAAAAAAAATTTCAAAAAAAATAAAAAACATCGCTCCGCGACGTTCCACTTATCGAACCAACCACAAATAAGAGTCTGTTCGCGGGCGATCCTTTTTTTACTTTGTAAATATTTTGTAAATATTCTCGTCTCTTTCCCCTTCTCTTTCCTATCTTGTAAAAATTCTCCCTTTTCTTGTAAATATTTCGGTAAATCAAAAATTCCAAAAAATTTGTATAACTCAAAAAACATAAAAAAAATTGTATAACCTTTAAAAAATCGCAAAAAAATGAAAATAACCCCAAAATATGAAAAAAAAATAATTAGAATATCTCATAAAAATAAAAAAAAATTATTTTGCGTTAAAAAAAAGATCGAATACCTCATTTCTTAACCTCTTTGCTCTCCAAAATAATTGTTTCGAGTTTATTTATAAGCGAATTTTAATTAGTTTTTTATTTACTATTCGTTTATTAATTGTAGCTCGATAGACTTAGATTTCTGGGGTTAAGATTTTAAAGATTTTTTTTTATGTCTTTTTCTTATTATAGTGAACCTATTTTTCTCATTTTCACTTCTAATTTTTTGAATAAAAGCACGTTTTTATGTTAGAAAATAACATTCATGGATTTTACATTATTTTCACTTAAGCTTTTAGAAACGTAGGAACGTTTAAATTAAAGAGGTTGCTCTCAAAATTTTTTATTAAACTCTAGTTTCCTTTTAGAAAAAATCACATCCACCTTTTTTTTCATGCCTTAATCAGTATGATTCCCCACTCACCCTTAAAAGATCTTATGTCAATAGGGATAAGATTTCGTCCCGTAAACATAGGCACCCAATAATTAGAAGATTATATGCTACGGAGTAAGAGGATAAAATTCATTACTCCTATACATATGCATTGGGTTTATTTATATTTATGAAGAAAAAAGAAAAAATATATGTTAGGAAAATAAGATTTCATTTTCCTAATAATCCAAAAAGAAAAAAAAATGTGGAGGTTCGAGAAAAAATTACCTCGCCTCAAAAATCAAAGCCCTCTTCATAACCGCCAATCCACTTATCCTATTTTTATGATTCTAGAATTAATCTAAAAACTTTTTGAGAGTATAATTTTTAAATTTAATTATTTCCTATCAATTTCTTTTTAGCAAAAGTTTTTTCGATAATTCCAATCCATTTTTTTAAACTAACAAAAATAACTTTCGCTTTCTATTTTTTTCCATTTAGAAGTATTTTTTGAAACGGTTCCTCTATTTTAACATTTTCATAAGTTAAGATTTAATTCCAAAACCCCGGAAATTCATTTCGATCTTTATTACAATTAATTATGCGTTAGTTAAATTTAGGATTCTTTTTTATTCCTTATAGATTTATCTCCAACTTTTGCTCTGGAATACCAAAAGCTTAAGTATGGGGGTAATTGATTAGTTGTAAATATACTTATTTTTTAGTGTATTTATTTTGTCATTTTACTTTATTTTCATAGTTTTTAGCTTGTTTTATTCAATAAAATGTTTCTTTTTTGTAAAAATATATTCTAACTTAGCATTTTTTTATTTTCTGATTTTTTGAAGAAAAATTATTTTTCTGGCCTGTCACGCCCGTGAACATGCCCGACACGGGCGTGTCAGGCACTCAACGCCATCAACACTTAATGCTCTCAATGCTTTCACTGTTAACCTCTCAACGCTCTCAACGCCATCAAGTCACGCCCCCAGACACGCCTGTGTCAAAATGTGATACGGGCGTGACTACTCCACCTGGCGCGACGTGACGCGCGCGACTTTGCGACCGGACCGGGACCCAGATCGACCTCCCTGACACGCCCCAGTCACGCCCGTGACTAACACATGTCACGCCCATGACCTTGGGCGTGACCGCCACGTTTTCAGCCGAAGTCAACTTTCCAGTCAAATCACCCGATCAACTCATGTACAGTAGTGACACGCCCCCCTGTCACGCCCTAGTCACGGGCGTGACCAACCCGAAAAATTTGTCTATAAATAAAAGCTTTCAGAGAGCTTTTTCCGTCCACTTTTTCCGTCCATCTTGCTTAGGGTAGGTGCTGCCCATTTGGATTCCATGCTTATGTAAGGAGAATTTCTCCCTCTCTCTCTCTTAGTTTGTATTAGCTTTCTTGTTTTAACTTCTTTGTAATCACTTTTTATTTAATACAATGTTAGTTTTTTCTCTCTTTGCATGGTATGGAATTTTCATTTGGAAGCACCCTTACTTAAGTGATTTTTCATGCTTCTTTTTGTGCTTTCTTTTTATGTCATCATTTTAATGTTTTCATAACTTAGTTTAGTTAGGATTTTCTTTGCTTTCTAGCCGTTATGCCGCCCATTTCATTTTCATTTTCCGCACTTGTTTATGTTTAGATTTTTCTTTTTAACTTTCATTTTCATTCTTAAGGCTTTATAAAAGTGTTTTAAAAGGTGTAATTTTTATTTTTTTCAACCTAGAACTTTTTAGGATCGTAAAAACTTTTCGTCTTGTTTAGTTTTATTTTCACTTTTTTGGAGCTTTTATAAAAACTTAAGAATGAAAAAATCGTTGTTTCAATTTTTCGAGCACTTCACTTTTGCGTTTATTTGCAAAACTTTTTCGCTCCATTAATTTTTCTTTTCTCTTTTTATGCATTTCTACCGTATTCTAGTGGTAGAAATGCAATCGTTTTAATTTTTCAGTCACTTTGTTTTTCTTAATTTTTTGCAAGTGTGCGTGCGTGTATGAGTTAGTTTTACAGCTTTACTTCAATATTTGTACGTGTGTGTGTGTGTGCACATTTATTTCTGCCTACTCGTTAAGAGTTAAATGGCGCTCTGCTTTCATTTCCCGCCCACTCGTTTGAGTGGGACTTGTCATTTTACTGCTTTAATTTTCTTCCTACTCACTTGAGTAGGAAAACTTTGAGTGCGTGCGTGTGTTTTCATTTCAAGTAGAGTGCGTGTGTGCGTTTTCATTTATGTAGAGTGCGTGCGTGTATGAGATTAATTTACCCTCGCCCACTCATTTGAGCCGGGATTCGCATTTACTGCTTTCTTCAGTCCTACTCGTTTGAGTAGGACTTGCAATTTTCATCTTTCCTTTACTGCTTTCTTACTGCTTTCTTTACATCTTTCTTTTCTCTTTTCTAGCTTAAGTGTCCCCATTCCGATGAGTGGCTAACCGCCCTTAGCCCTCAATATCGAAGAGCATTGGGACAGATAGAGTAGCTTTAAATAATTGAAGGTCCTGTTTTTCATTTTAATTAAATTTCTTAAGGTTTGCCCCGGGTTAACGACGCGTAGGACCGCATATCGATATGCGGGCCCTATTTCCGTTATCCATACGCAACGTCGAGAGGCCGTGCGTATGGACCGATCACCCTTGGGTAAAGAGAGATACGCGCTAACCCTCGAGAGAGGAGGCGCGTGACTCTACCGGATTGGGTTCCCCACCCAATAGCGGGGTTCTTAGCGTAATGTGGGCGTTAAGTGGAATCCTTCGTCGGTTTAACGATCGGTCGAATAGTCTTAGCGTTCAGGTGAGCGATAGTCCTAGAGATAAGTGAGCTCATTCCTTTGGAACCTCCTCGGCCGAGTCTCCGGCTTAATTAATTGGAAATTTAGGATCTCTTTTTATTAAAAGTCTTTTTAGTTCAGTTCTCTTTTTGATAGCGTCGCGCTGAGTTTTTCATCGGCTTTCCTGCATTTATTTCCTGCTTTTATTATTATGAACTTATTATATAATTTTTATGCTATTTTCATTTTTATAAACCTAAAATATTATCGGTAAAATAATAGGTCTTTCAGGGAAAGAGTAGAAATAGCAAAGCCGGTCCCGAGAACAATACGACCTCGATATTCCACACCGGAATATCCTGTACTACACGCGATAGGTGCACTTGCCTCCCTTTCGTTAAAACTCGGTTTCTAATAAAATAAAACGTCTTCTTTCTTTTTTATAAAATAAAATCACCTCCACTTTCATAATTAAATAAATAAAAACCTACGCGTTTTAACCATCACACGTACAGCAGCACCAAGACATAAAGCTTATAAAACCACTTACATGTCATAGGAGTAATGCCATCGACCTTGGGCATAAGTTCCCACGTCTCATTCTTCTTGAGTACATCCATCTCCACATCCATGGTGTCTTCCCACTCCCTGACTCCAGTAGCATCTTCAAAGTTAGAAGGCCCTAGCTCGTCTAGAGGGTCTGCGAAGAAACAATAGACCAAGCTCGCAGTATTTCCTTCCCTATAACGAGCCGGTGGTTTTATGGTCCTCTTTGATCTCTGAAGTGTCTGACCCTTGCTAAACACCTCCACTGCTTCTTTTGAATCAACTTTGTTCCCGGGAAAACTTGGAGCATCGCTCCCCCTGCTTCCAGAACCAGAAGCATTCGCTATAGAGATAAAAACACCTAGAGCTTAAGGTGATATAGGCAGCTCAACCAGAAGATCCTTAACTGCCTCCTCCTGCCCTCCATCTGACCTACCCTCCTACAGCTCCACATAGGATCCACCACCATATGATTTCAGCTCATCAAAGACCATGTCTCTCGAAACCACAAACTTCTTCGCCACATGATCCATACACATTCACCCCTTATTCCACTCATCATAGACCATAAAGATAAGATTACATGCCTTTGCATCCAGCTTTTTCCTGAGAGCATCCAGAATGTGTATGTTGCTGGAAGATCAAAACACCCGAAGGTGTCTAACTCCACGCTTCACCTTAAACATCATCTCATGATGAGACTTCATGATGATTGTAATTAGAGGCATCTGATTGATGACATAAGTTGCACATGCCATCCCTTCAGCCCAAAAGGACCTTGGAATGCCTTTGGCATGAAGCCAACACTTGTAGTTATATGTCAGATGACAGATCTTAAACTCTGCTACTCCATTTTGTTGTGGAGTATGAGCATAAGTGAGCTCCCTATGGATTTCATGCTTCCTATAGAAGTTATAGAACTAAGTTGAAATAAACTCACCTCTGTTATCTATTATCTGTTCTCAACTTCTTGACCCATATGCCAAGTCGGGCCTCCACCAGCTCCTTGAGCTGCATAAACAAACAGAATGCGTTTGACTTCTCCTTTATATAGTACACCTATGTATACCTCGTGTAGTCATCAATCAAGACCAATATGTATTTGCTTCCTCCAAGGCTGACTGTGACGGTCGACCCCATCAGATCACCATGGATACACTCCAATGGTGCTTTACACCTTGTCTGTGACTTGTCAAACGGGAGGCGATGAGCCTTTCTATATTGACACCCCACGTAGACATGACCTTCACCGAAGGATGACAATCTTGGCAATCCTTTCAAAAGGCTTTTTACTGCCATGGATTTCTTCTTGTCCATCCCAACATGTCCGATCAACATAGGAACTTGTTGATAGTACAAACAAGTCCCTAACCCTTCTCCCTACATGAGCAACATTAGCCTTAACCGTAGACACATTGCGGATAAACTTCACTTCTGTCGGACCAAACAGAATGTGATAGCCTATGTCTACTACATTGGTCACTGAGAAGAGATACTTTTTCATACTCGGTATGTGATAAACACTCCTTAGGATGAGTGGACCATTATCACTACCTAAAGAAATGACACCCTTCTTCTCAACTGCATAAATAGTGTCATAAGTAGTTATGATAGATTCGTTACCTGAGAACGTGTGTAGAGAGGAGAACTTTGACTCGTCCCCAGTGTGGTGATGACCACACCCCGAGTCCACTATCCAGTCATCTTTGTAATAGAAGGTGGACAGTATACAGACACACGTGCCCGTCATGACACATTTACCCATTCAGCTTCCTCAGTACTGGAACTAGCTTCCTCTTTATCTGCAACGTGCCCCGACTATAGCTATACATTGTAGTCCTTCCTGAAGTGACCAGGCTTGTTGCACCTGTAGCAATTAAGCCAATCCTTCTTCTTCTTCTTCCAATCACGCTTAGGATCATCACTCCTCTGTTGCTAATAAGAAGTTGAAGGATAATCACCAACATCAGTCTTCTTCTTCTCCCACCTCTTCTTCTTCCCTAAGAAGAGCGCCTCACTACCTCCTTCAAAGATAGTGACTACAGCCATCTGTCTTGCCAAGCTCTCTTGCGACACCATCAGGTTCTCCTTCTCCAACAAAGATGGTTGAGTTGCCCAGCCTTGAACAGAAGTGACAAAGGACACATATTCCTTCCGCAAACCACGGATTATGTGCCTCTTTATCTTCGCCTCAGAAATAGGCTCATCAGGGTCCAGCGCTGAAATTTCAGTGCATAAGTTCTTCACTTCAAGAAGAGCGTCGAGATGGGAAGATCTCCCATAATGGCACTTACCAACTAATTCTCTAGGAATTATAGCCTTGCAACACTCTTCCTATTGAATAACCCATTGAGGGAATTCCAAATCTCCGTAGCAGACCAACATCCAATAATATGGTCAAAGAGTTCCGGTGAGATTTCCCGCTTGAGAGTATACTCTGCTTTCGCATTTGTCTTCCTCCAAGCTCTCATCGCTTCAGCACCTGCAGTAGCAGTAAGCTCTTACCTTTTGTCTCCTCAGGCTACCTCCCAAAGGTTCTCACCCAGAAGATATCTTTCTATACACGACTTCCACTTTTAAAAGTTAGTCGAGGTAAGAAGCTCGATTCTAAGATCTCTTGCAAAACCACCTTCCATTGCAACAATTTTGGATACTTAGACTCTCATAAGCAATAAGGCAAACTTATGGTAGATCACTGCTCAGCATCTAATCCACCTGATACCATGCAAATATTTGTGATAAGCGGAAAATGGGACACCATGCGAAGGAACACTCAACCTATCTGAGCCCAAGTTTACCAAATACAACTAGAAGAGAATGAATCTTATACTATAAAAATCTTTACAAAGTGAAGCATACATGGCGATAAATTATTCGTCGATGTACCCGATGGAAGGGAAAAAATTACAAGGCACAGAATAAGCCGCGTGGTCTCAAGGAGAAGCCACCAACCCTACCGAGCTTCCTAAGGAGTCTGCTAAAGCCGCCTAGCCGCAAGACCGCAACCAAGCCGCGCAGACAACCAGTTATTCTCGTGCTGACAAAGAACTCTATCTGCTGATCTCCAAACCGTCTGACCGTGAGGCAACCTAGCCGCCAGATCACGCCAACTACTACTGCCACTAAACAAAATAAGCAGCAAGAGGTGGTCAACTTATTGGACTGGGAAACAAGTTGTAGAAGAAAAGACCATCGGGTCGCAAGCCGTAACCTGTTACTAACCGCTGGTTGCAATACGCAGAATCTGCACTAACCCTAACCGAAGTCATAAACAAGTCCCTTGCTCCTCAGCACTATCCACATAACCTGCAAAGCACAAAAAGGTCATCCTCTTCAAACTGTGCGGATAGAAAAACCTAACCAGAACAACCTCTCGCTTGTTCACTTATTGTTTGTAACACACCAGTTTTCAGAACCGAAGTCGCTGGGAGCTAGCACAAGTCGGTAGAGATACCGCTGGCGGTAGGTCGATGATCTAGGTATTGGATCTAAAGCGCACGATCACTGGATCTTGTGTGCACGACCACTTGTCGTGCGCCACTGATCGTGCACACTATTATCCAATTTTCCAAGTTCTGCCTAGGGAAACACACGACCATTGGACACACTACGCACGACCATTGGTTGTGCGGCGCTGCTCGTGCGTGTTTATCCCTTTCTTTCTGGTGTCTTGCCATTGTTGATCGCACGATCATGGGATCTAGTGCGCACGACCACTAGTCGTGCGCCACTGATTGTGCAGGTAGGTGATGTTCCGTCATTTTATTTCTTGACCATCCGATGCTTCCCCAAAATCGATCCAAGGGCCCAGGATCTTCCACCAAAATGGTTTTATTAGGGCTGAGAGGGTCTTTCCCCTCATTTCTCATCTCTTAGGTTGAGAGTTTGGTTATAGAGGAAGTGAAGGGAGGAGGAAGGAGAGAGCTTCCTTCCACCATTGACCAAGCTTCAGAGCTCCGGTCGTTGTTCCGAGACCAGATCCGTGGAGATGGCATGGAGGCGCTCGTGTCAATCCATTCAAAGTAAGAATTCCATGGCTCGGAAGAGGGGTCGTAAGGTAATGACATTTCTCCTCTCGATTTCTAGGATGCGTGCATAACATCTCTTTCTTTCTTACTTTTCAAGATTTTGGGCACCAAATCTCTCAAATGAGAGGGGTTTGGATTAGCATGGTTCAAGAGGAACCACCGGGTCGATTGTGTCCGTCGCCGACATGATATTGCATTAGAGATCTGCTCCGTTAGTGGATTAGGCATTGTGGGTGAAGCCGTAGTCGCGACCGTTAGTCCGACTCGGTAATGTTGCATAGCGAGCCTTACTGATTTGTAGAAATCTGTTGCGGCAAGATGCCGTTTGTGATGTAACACCCCGGAACTCAAAAGAGGGACAGGTGATGTTTTAAGCCCAGTCTGAATTTTGGAGCAGGTGTAACGGGCGTGTCACGGGCGTGACACGGGAGTGACACGGGCGTGTCACGGGCGTGACACAGGCGTGTTCGGCCATGGGTCATGTGGTCGACGTTTTGACGATCGGAGATCGTCGTGTTGAGGCACACGGCCTAGGACACGGGCGTGTCCCAGGGCGTATCACTTTGGGCAGTTTTCTGAGGCAGGCACACGGGCCATAACACGGGCCCTGACACGGGCGTGTCAAATTCGACACAGGCGTGTCGGGTGCCGTGTCGCAGTCCATGTCCTTCTTGGGTTGGGAAAGCTGTCCGATTGCACACGGGGGGCATGACACAGGTCTCGACACGGGCGTGTCACAGGTGACACGGGCGTGTCGGAGGCCGTGTCGAATGTCGTGTGTTGGTTTTCGAGTCGTTCGAGATGGCGAATGGGTGACACAGCCAGGCACACGGCCGTGTTGCAACCCGTGTTCGGCCTAGATTTTATAATTTGAGGCCTAATCGTGGCCGTTCATTTCCTTGGCTTTGGATCCGACGGTGGGGGGCTGCTCCTGGATGGTTTTAGCCGGGATAAGGGTTTCAAAACCCTCATTCTCTTTTTCCATTCTCTTTCTAAATCCTAGAGAGAGGGGAGAGCAAGGTGAGTGGTTGGAGACCAAGATCCGGCCGTCGGTGGAGCGTCGGAGCTCCGAATCGCGATCCGAGTCCAGATCCGCAGAGGTGACGTCGTTGCAGTGCTTTCCAACCGCATAGTTTTTCATGGCGCCACGGAAGAACACAAGGGTAACAATTTCTCATCCTTGGGCATGTGAAGCCCTTTTTCCTTTTGCATAGGAAGCCCTCTCTCGCGAGTGAGCGAAGAGTTGGAGCGTTCCTTGGGGTAGATATGTAATGTCCCCCTTGTATAGAGTACGTATGTGAAAACGGACATAGGCATTGTGTGTGAAGCCTATCCGGACAAGTAGAGCCGGATCGGTGATGTTGCATTGCATATAAACCAGGGAAGACTCCGGGTTGTTGGGCATTTTTCGGGTTTTCTACGTGGAAGATTGCAGCAGGGAGCCTTGGAGATTAACTCCAAGGTGCACCCAGAAAACTGGGCAAGCGAGTTTTGCCAACACGATGGCCGGGGAGCCAACGTGAACATAACCGGGTTATGTGATTTTTGTGGCGGAAACGAGACTCGGTGAGTCTTGACCTGCGCATATGGCTTAAATTGTCGTTGCGATATGAGCACGGGTCAGGCGGAACCGTACCCGATCTATGTCGTTCGGTTGGACTGTTGGCATGGATGAGAGTCTTCGGTGGTCTATGGCTTAAATTGTTGTGACAAAGGCCAAGAAGACAAGATGCTCATATGGTTGGCCGTCCAAGGGGCGGTGGTGGAACCGGAACGTCTATGGATTGAATTGACGTGACGTTGGCCGGTTTGCCGTAAATGTGCGTTGTGTGCACGAGGTGTGTTGCCATGCGAGCCTACGCCTGTGTTGATGTGTGTTTACACTAATAAATTGCCTATACTAATAAATTGCAGGGAAAGAGCATCGCTGCCCCGATTTTGGGGGCGGGATCGTTATAATTTGGTCAGCATAGCTGACCGTTGCTTTTGTTTGCCACCGGGCGGTGGTTTGTGCTTGCTGGTGCTGCGGAGCCGAGCGGAAAATAGCGGGCTAAAGCCCAAGTTGCTGAGCCGGCCCTCGAAGGCCTAGTTTTGAGTGTTTCATTGTAACCATGTGTGGCGGCCTGCGAGCCGATGTATGAAAACACTTTTGTATCAAGCAAACTATGTAAGGCCTTAAGGCCATTTCTATTTTATGTGTATTGGAACATTCCTGCGGGTGTTATTGTAGTGGACATTCATGCTGTTGGCAGGGTTCTTAATTATGCAACTTAATTTTAATGCTTCCGCTAGGTGTTGTGTAGGGCGTGCATTTGGTTGAATGGTTTCAACGCGTAACCAACCGGTCTGTCCGTAGTATATGGCGTCGGGCCCCGGCCGGACCTACTGCTATATGCTATACGACGGATAGGGGTGTTATAAATTGGTATCATACTACTGGTTTCGGTCAAACTTAAATGAATTCGTGGGCGAATTCACTTTAAGGGGTGGTGAGCACATGTGTGCGTCATCGTTATAACATGAAAAGAACCCATGAATGTCCACTTAGGAATGAAAATACACATGTTTGAGGAACCTGCGTGTTCCTATAATTGCTGTTTGCAATAGTATTTGGTCGCTTATCGGTGTTTTGCACGTTTATAGGTTACCAGAAGTGGTGTTGGGCCGTCAGAACGCCCAGGTTCTGAGGCAAGCAGTGCGCCAAGTGAAGCGCCTGCAACACCTCCGTGTGCCGAGACCATTAGATTGGTGGCAGAAGCTGTCTTTGCTATGATTAATGCGTAACCTGCAAGACAGGTACAGCAGCCTGCTCCTGCGGTGGAGCAAGTGCCGCTCCAAGCGGCGGAGCCTAGAAGGGTTGAGCAGGTGGTGGTGGAGCCGGAGTTGCCTCGGAGAGCAACTGAAAGACAGTTTAAGCATGTGATGGGCTTCCACCCACCGGTGTTCTCGGGAACGGGAACCCCGACCCAGGCTGAGGATTGGCTCTCAAGAGTTAATAGGGTGATGACAGCAACAGAAACGGAAGAGTGGCAGAAGACCACGATAGCGACATTCCTTTTGGATGGGGACGCAAGGTTATGGTGGGAAGGCTTTGAGCTACACCAGTTGAGGGGAAGGTCCTTGGCCGAAGTTCCTATGGCGGAGTTTGCAAGATTGTTCATGGCTCGATACCTCCCCTCAGCGCAGAGGATCACATTGGAGAACGAGTTCCAAAAGTTGGTGCAAAGAGATAGTACTGTAGACGAGTACCTCCACGAGTTTACTCGGTTGGGGAGATATGCTAGCGCTACCTTTGCCGATGAGGAGCGAAAGACTAACCGCTTCTACGAAGGGTTAAGAGATGAGCTGAGGTTGCTACTGTCAGGGCCCATGGCGCAGGGTTTCCTAACCTTGGTCAACTCGGCCCGGTCCTTGGAGAAGGACATGAGAAATGTGCATGCTACGAAGGAATCTGGCGGGAAGAAATCGGAGTTCAAAGTGCCGACTACGTCGAAGTGGGCTATCGAAAATTCTTCAAGAAGACTAGGACGTCAGGTCCAGCTTCTTCTATAGGTGCCTCGGGGGCAACTACCAACCGAACCCCGGGCACTTGTTTCACGTGTTGAAAGACGGGGCACTTTGCCCGCGATTGCTGGAGCGAACGCCCAAAATCCGAGAGGAAGCAAGGAGCTACTTACGAAGAGAAGGGCAAGGCGGTGGAGTCAACCGCGTCCCACTATGCTCCGACTCAGCCTAGAGTCTACAACTTCGGGCAGCAGGAGGCTATTAAACAAGCGGAAGTGGTGACAGGTACGAGTTAATTTATTGCAAGTTAACTTAGATACTGTTGTTTATTGCTTGATAGCCTAATATGGTTTGCATAGGCTTTGTTTTGATTAGCGATAGTCCGGCACGGACACTATTCGATACAGGAGCTTCACACTCCTTCTTGTCCGAAAATTTTATATCGCGCATCGGAGTCCCTTCTTCGATGGCGAAGGACAAGTTGGATGTGTTGCTACCGAATGGGTGCTCGATGCATGCGGACAGAGTGTGCGCCGTAAAGGTTCACATTGGGAGCCAAGAGTTTGACTTGCTAGCGTCATTGCTGCCGCTAGTAGAGTTCGACGTTATCTTTGGGATGGATTGGCTTTTGGAGCAGAAAGCTTTGATTGACTGTGACCGGAAAAAGGTCAAGCTGGGTGTTGGGCTGGGGACAACATTCGAAGGACTCAAGGGGTCGAGCAAGACGCTGATGTCTGCTCTTCAAGTGGTAAAGGCAGTTCGTGCTGGTGCAGAGCTGTTCTTCGCAATAGTGGGGGCTCTGGAGCCAAAGTCCATTTTGGATAGCATCCCCGTGGTTTGTGAATACCCCGATGTGTTCCCGGATAGTCTTCCCGGGGCCCCACCGCAGCGAGAGATTGATTTCACCATCGAGCTCGTACCGGGGGCCAAACCAGCGTCACGTGCTCCGTATTGGTTGGCGCCTAAGGAGATGGTAGAGTTGAAAGTTCAGCTAGAGGAGCTGATGGAGCAAGGTTATGTGCGTCCAAGCTCGTCGCCTTGGAGCGCACCGGTCCTCTTCGTTAAGAAGAAGGACGGGAGTATGCGGTTGTGTATCGACTACAGAGAGTTGAACAAGCTGACGGAGAAGAACAAGTACCCGATCCCGAGGATTGATGATCTGTTTGATCAGTTAGTCGGAACGTCGGTATATTCTAAGTTGGACTGGAAGTCGGGGTACTATCAGTTGAGGATAAGGGAATGTGATATCTCGAAGACGGCGTTCAGCACAAGGTATGGGCATTTCGAGTTCACGGTCATGCCGTTTGGACTGACGAATGCGCCATCAGTGTTTATGGACTTGATGAACAGGACGTTCCGAGAATTCCTGGATCGCTTTGTGATCGTCTTCATTGACGATATATTGGTGTACTCGTAGTGCGAAGAAGATCACTTCAAGCACTTGCATCTAGTGTTGGAGACTTGAGGAGGAATGAGCTGTATGCGAAATTCTCCAAGTGCGTGTTCTGGCTACCCTCAGTAGTGTTCCTTGGTCACATTGTTAGTGGGGAAGGATAGCAGTGGATCCGGCGAAGATTGTTGTGATACAGGAGTGGCCTACGTTGTCTTCTGTCGTGGAAGTCCGTAGTTTTCTCAGGCTTGCCGGATATTACAGGCGCTTCGTAGAGAACTTCTCACGGATAGCGCTACCTCTCACGAAGTTGACAAGGAAAGATCAGAGATTCTTGTGGACGCAGGAGTGTGTGCAAGCGTTTGAGGAGCTGAAGAGACGGTTGACCACAGCGCTAGTGCTTAGTTCGTCGAGTGGGACCGAGGGCTTCGAGGTATATAGTGACGCCTCTGGTAGTGGTTTGGGCTGCGTGTTGTTGCAGCATGGGAGAGTCATAGCTTATGGATCGCGTCAGCTGAAAGTGCATGAAAGGAACTACCCGGTCCACGACTTGGAGTTGGCGGCCGTGATATTTGCACTTAAGCTGTGGAGGCACTACCTATACGGCGTAAGGGTCGATATATATACCGATCACAAGAGCCTGAACTACCTATTGGATCAGAAGGATCTTAACATGAGGCAGAGAAGGTGGATGGAGTTCCTGGGGGACTACACCTTCAAGATTCATTATGTGCCCGGGAAGGGCAATGCGGTTGCTGATGCGTTGAGTTGCAGGGCTCCTGCCCAAGCCAACTGGTTGTCGGTGCATGATGAGCGGCTGATACAGGAGTTGGAGGAGCTTGAGATCTGTTGCGTTGACAAGCAGGCGAGCGCCAAAGAAATGTTGAACTGGACAGAGGTCCAGTATGACCTAGATGATCGGGTTCGACAGGCATTGGAGTTAGATGACTCCATGAAGGAGCTTATGGAGGCAGCGTTGGATGGGTCAAATTCCCAGTTTTCGGTGGAAGATGGGTTGTTAAGGAAGGATCATCGGTTGTGCGTCCCAAGCGGGAGTAACCTATAGGCAGAGTTGATGTACGAGGCTCATCATACCAAGTACTCGATCCACCCAGGGAGCACAAAGATGTACCGTGACATCAAGAAGCTGTTTTTGTGGCCGGGGCTTAAGAAAGATGTAGCGTTGTTTGTGGCTAAGTGCCAAATGTGCGCCTTGGTGAAGGCGGAGTGCCAAAAGCCGGGGGGATTTCTGAAGTCCTTGCCTATACCGAAGTGGAAGTTCGACGACATATCTATGGACTTTGAGCATGGGTTGCCAAGGTCGCAAAAGGGGAACGACGCCATCTGGGTGATCGTAGATCGGTTAACCAAAGTGTCGCATTTCATTCCGCATAGGAAAGACGACTCGGTGGAGAAGTTGGCGAAGCTCTATGTGGACAATATAGTTAGACTACATGGTGTGCCTCGCAGCATTATGAGTGATCGCGATGGGCGTTTCACGTCCAATGATTGGAGGTTGGTGCAGCAAATGCTGGGGACAAAGTTGAAGTTCAGCATAGCCTTCCATCCGCAGACGGATGGGCAGACCGAGAGAGTCAATAGAACGATGGAGGACAAGCTCCGCATGTGTGTTCTAGACTTCGGGAAGCATTGGGAGGACCACCTGTATTTGGTGGAGTTCGCGTACAACAATAGCTACCAGGCGAGTATCCAAATGGCGCCCTTTGAGTCCCTATATGGTAGAAAATGTCGCACGCCGTTGTCTTGGATAGAAACGGGTGAGACAAGGTTGTACAAGAAGCAGGAGGTGGAGAGTGCTACCTCATTGGTGCGGATCATTCGGGAGCGCTTGTTGATCGCTTAGGACAGGCAGGCGAAGTATTACAATGCCAAGCACCGGAACGTGGAGTTCGCGGTAGGCGATTGGGTATACTTGAAAGTGAAGCCATTCAAGGGGGTTTCGCGGGTGAGACGCTTGAAGAAGCTGAGCCCAAGATACCTTGGACCTTTAGAGGTTCTGGAGCGAGTCGGCGAAGCCGCATACCGTTTGAAGCTATCGGTGGAGTTGAGTGGGCTACACGATGTGTTCCACATCTTTGTGTTGCGGAAGGCGGTGCAAGAGCCTTCATTAGTGATCGCAGTGGATCAAGTACCGGTGGGCGAAGGGTTGACGACTAAGGTCAAGCCCGTTTGTATTGAAGACGCAGAGCTCAAGAGGCTCCGTAACAAGGAGATCCGGATGGTTAAGGTCCGGTGGGATAATTGCGGTCGGGAGGAGCTCTCTTGGGAAAGGGAGCAAACCATGCTGGAGGAGTACCCGGAGTTATTCCGCCCAGGTACCGTTAAAATTTTTAAGTTACTATGGTTTTTCTTTAGTAAATATCGTGGGCGAAATTCTTTTAAGGGGGAGAGAGTTGTAACACCCCGGAACTCAAAAGAGGGACGGGTGATGTTTTAAGCCCAGTCTGAATTTTGGAGCAGGTGTCACGGGCGTGTCACGGGCGTGACACGGGCGTGACACGGGCGTGTCACGGGCGTGACACGGGCGTGTCACGGGCGTGACACGGGCGTGTCACGGGCGTGACACGGGCGTGTCACGGGCGTGTCACGGGCGTGACACAGGCGTGTTCGGCCACGAGTCATGTGGTCGACGTTTTGACGATCGGAGATCGTCGTGTTGAGGCACACGGCCTGGGACACGGGCGTGTCCCAGGGCGTGTCACTTTGGGCAGTTTTCTGAGGCAGGCACATGGGCCATGACACGGGCCCTGACACGGGCATGTAAAATTCGACACGGGCGTGTCGGGTGCCGTGTCGCAGGCCGTGTCCTTCTAGTGTTAGGAAAGCTGGCTGATTGCACACGGGGTGCGTGATACGGGTCTCGACACGGGCGCGTCACAGGCGACACGGGCATATCGGAGGCCGTGTCGAATGTCGTGTGCTAGTTTTCGAGTCAGTCTAGACGGCGAATGGGTGACACGGCCAGGCACAAGGCCGTGTTGCAACCCGTGTTCGGCCCAGATTTTATAATTTGAGGCCTAATCGTGGCCGTTCATTTCCTTGGCTTTGGATCCGACGGTGGGGGGCTGCTCCTGGATGGTTTTAGCCGGGATAAGGGTTTCAAAACTCTCATTCTCTCTTTCCATTCTCTTTCTAAATCCTAGAGAGAGGGGAGAGCAAGGTGAGGGGTTGGAGACCAAGATCCGGCCGCCATTGGAGCGTCGGAGCTCCGAATCGCGATCCGAGTCCAGATCCGCGGAGGTGATGTCGTTGCAGTGCTTTCCAACCGCATAGTTTTTCATGGCGCCACGGAAGAACACAAGGGTAATGATTTCTCATCCTTGGGCAAGTGAAGCCCTTTTTCCCTTTGCATAGGAAGCCCTCTCTCGCGAGTGAGCGAAGAGTTGGAGCGTTCCTTGGGGTAGATATGTAAAGTCCCCCTTGTATAGAGTCCGCATACGAAAACAGACATAGGCATTGTGTGTGAAGCCTATCCGGACAAGTAGAGCCGGATCGGTGATGTTGCATTGCATATGAAAAGGGGAAGACTCCGGGTGTTTGGGCTTTCTTCGGGTTTTCTACGTGGTAGATTGCAGTAGGGAGCCTTGGAGATTAACTCCAAGGTGCACCCAGAAAACTAAGCAAGCGAGTTTTGCCAACACGATGGCCGGGGAGCCAACGTGAACATAACCAGGTTATGTGATTGTTGTGGCGGAAATGGGACTCGGTGAGTCTTGACCTGCGCATATGGCTTAAATTGCCGTTGCGATATGAGGACGGGTCAGGAGGAACCGTACCCGATCTATGTCATTCGGTGGGACCGTTGGCATGGATAAGAGTCTTTGGCGGTCTATGGCTTAAATTGTCGTGACCAAGGCCAAGAAGACAAGATGCTCATATGGTTGGCCGTCCAAGGGGCGGTTGTGGAACGACAACGTCTATGGCTTGAATTGACGTGACGTTGGCCGGTTTGCCGTGAATGTGCCCTGTGTGCACGAGGTGTGTGGCCATGCGATCCTACGCCTGTGTTGATGTGTGTACTAATAAATTGCCTATACTAATAAAGTGCAGGGAAAGAGCATCGCCGCCCCGATTTTGGGGGCGGGATCGTTATAATTTGGTCAGCATAGCTGACCGTTGCTTTTGTTTGCCACCGGGCGGTGGTATGTGCTTGCAGGTGCTGCGGAGCCGAGCGGAAAATAGCGGGCTAAAGCCCAAGTTGCTGAGCCGGCCCTCGAAGGCCTAGTTTTGAGTGTTTAATTGTAACCATGTATGGCCGGCCTACGATCCGATGTATGAAAACACTTTTGTATCAAGCAAACTATGTAAGGCCTTAAGGCCATTTCTGTTTTATGTGTATTGGAACATTCCTGCGGGTGTTATTGTAGTGGACATTCATGCTGTTGGCAGGGTTCTTAATTGTGCAACTTAATTATAATGCTTCCGCTAGGTGTTGTGTAGGGCGTGCAATTGGTTGAATGGTTTCAACGCGTAACCAACCGGTCGTAGTATATGGCGTCGGACCCCGCCCGGACCTACTGCTATATGCTATACGACGGATAGGGGTGTTACATGTGATGTATTTTTCCCCTTTTTTCGAGTAAGTACGTGTTGCCAGAACAAGACAAGGTTTGCTCCGCATTGGCGGTAGATGGTTTCCTTGGTGCGCGGGAACGTTGTAGTACAAATGATGGATTAGGGTGGGAAAGGTTATGGATTGTGATGTGCTAAGGTGGGGCTTTGTCTCCGTAGTCGGATGGCTATCCCGTGACGTGCAAGTCATATAGGGAGTGTGTCCCAGCGAGACTAGTCCCCTTCTGTGAGACTGACGAGAATGCCAATCATAGGACAAGCTTGGGCAATGAAGCCCACAAGCAAGGGTTCTTAGAATCGGTTTGTGTGTGAGACAGAATCCAGACGTGAGAAGTCAGAGTTTGCAGGCAAGCCCAGGTCTAAGACCCATGAATGGGTGGGGCCTTGGCAAGATTTCCGTGTGGCGGCTTCTATATCGTTAGGGGAATTGCAGTACCCTTTTTGTTTGCGGATTAACGCCGATGGGGAAATTGGAAGTACCTAGTTATTATGATGATGTGCTAGAATGCATACGCAATAGGGTGCCTTGGGTGAAGCCCGAGTTTGCATACATGCTGCAAAGTAGGCCCCTTTGATTATATGTTTAACATAGCAAACATGTTTGTTGTTTGAGACATCCAAACCTATTTTTAAAGCTTTACATGTTTATGTATATGACATACGATGTGCTGACTTGCAGGTTGGAGGTGTCCCCCGGGGTTCGTTAGGGGCGCCATAGAGGAGATGTGGTGGTTACACAGTTGAGGTCAGCCTTTGCTGACCCACGTTTCCACCATTTTTACAGGGCAAGGATCGCAAAAAGGAGCTAGCTTGCCGACAAAAAAGGCCTAAGCCTCATGAAGTGTTTCAAGTTGTGTAATAGCTCTGTTTCGTTAAATTGTGCGTTTGATGCACTTTGTTTCTGGCTTGCATGACGAGGTAGTATAGGAGTGCTTTTGCACGTTGATGTTTGACCTTGTTTTCATTCAGTGTTGGACTTATTTTGTATAAGGCCTTAAGGCATTTTGATACTTCTGATCGGTAGTGGATAACTTCTGATTTTGTTGGTATGTTTCTGCTGTTGCTTTATTCTGAGTTTTGAGCTGGGTAGTAAATATCATCTTTTAATGCTAAAGTTGTGGCGTATGTATGTTGTGGGGCCCCTGCCAGACTCACATTATACGGTCATTATAGGGGAGGTATTATAATTTTGTATCAGAGGCAGGTTAGTCTCCAAGGAAAGGATTCGTTGTCGAATGTTATAATCAAATCACGTAAGAGAAGTTATCCACATAGGAGTATTGCAGGACCATGAGTGTCTTTGTGTTTGAGTCTTGAGATTAGAGACTGATTTGTGTTTACCTTGTTTTTGCTAAGGGTGCAAGTAGTGAGGCAGGGACATCAAGGTCACGAGAATAGCCTTCAGCGAGCAGTGCTACTGCTCCGGGTCCGTTGGGCATGGGGGTAACCGCGGCCGATTTCTTTCGAATGCTTGCAGAAGCAATGGTAGCGGACCAAGCTGCAGTGGCAGTGGAAGTTGTGACCCTTGTTATGCATGTAGCAACTCCTGCTACCCCGGATGCGGCAACAGCCATGCCGGGTGGAGGGGCCAGGAAAGCAGAGCCTTTGGATGAAAGGGTGGTTGTCGGGCACGGAGACCGACAAATGAAGTATTTCTTAGGCTTCCATCCTCCAACGTTTAAGGGTGTCGGCACACCGACCGATGCAGAGGATTTATGGGCAAGGATTCAAGAACTTCTGAAGGCGGCAAAGATGCCAGAGGAGAAGAAATCTGAGTTTGCGAACTTCATGTTGGAAGGAGACGCTAAGTTGTGGTGGGTGAGCCATAGCGGTTTGCAGTTTCCTGGACTCACCCCGTCCACTGATGAGTTCGGGAATGCTTTCTTGAAGAAGAACATTCCTGCGTCGACGAGGTTAGTCGTTCAGAGGCAATTTCTGCACTTGTTGTAGTGGGACAAGATTGTGGACGAGTATGTTCAGGAGTTCACTCAGTTAGGTCGTTATGCTGGAACGACCATGGCGGACGATGAGGAGAGGGACAACCTCTTCTACCAAGTACTGAGAGAGAATCTTCGGCAACCCCTCATATCTATAAAGAATGTTGGTTTTAATGAGCTGGTTGAGGCTGCCAGAATGTTGGAGAGCGATATGGAGCGAACCCAACGACGTAAGGGTTTCACACCCAAGTAAGGGGAAGGGAAGCCTTCTCAATCCCTAGGGAAGCCTGAAGGGAATAGATTGAATAAAAAACCTTATCCTTTCAAGTCAGTTGAGAAAAGCAACTTGACGTCCGGAGGGTCTCGATTTAAGGGACCACCGATGTGCTAAAATTGTGGCAAGGTGGGCCAGATAGCTCGTTTTTGTTCTCAAGGAGGTTCTGAGCAGAAGGCAAGGTAGTTGTAGACTATGCGCTCCGACCCCAGTGCCGCAGAGAAAGGGAAGATAGAGGAGTCTAGCGCCTCTCAGTTCCAACCTGTGCAACCAAGGGATTATAACCTTGGGCAACAGGAAGCAATCCGCCAGCCTGATGTGGTGACAGGTATGAGGAAATTTAAGTTGATGTTTTACATCATACTTTCAAGACCGTTTATGTTTGTTTCCTGTATTTAGGCTTTGTGCTAGCCTCTAGATACCCCGCTAGGGTATTATTTGATACGGGAGCATCACGCTCCTTCTTGAGGAAAGCTTTATCCGGAGGATAGGAGTTGAGTCATTCTTGGCGAACGCAGAGCTGAAGGTGCGGATGCCCAATGGGTCATCCATGACTACCGGGGCGAAGGGGCGCATTTGTTGGAATCTAGGTTGAGTTCACTTCATGTTGATTACAACGGTCCTATCACTGGTTGAGTTTGATGTGATATTGGGAATGGACTGGCTAGCAGAGCAGCGTGCTAGTATTGACTTCCTATCCATGGTGGTGACCCTGAGAAGCGAAGGGCAGTCAAAAGTTAAGTTTAAGTATCTTAATACAGTGGCTTGTTCCCTGATTTCGTCCATGCAGTTGGTACGAGCAGTTAACCAGGGAGGAGTAGCTCTTGTAGCGTGGTTGGAGATTCATCTTTCCACGTTATCCCTTAGAGAAATACCCGTAGTGGTAGAGTTCGAGGATGTGTTTCCTGATGAGCTTCCTAGAGAACCTCCTCAACGGGAGATTGATTTCTCGATTGAGTTAGTTCCAGAGCCTAGGCCGATGTCACATCCTCCTTTTAGGATGGCACCGAAAGAGGCCGAACTCAAAGTACAGATACTAGAATTATTGGAGCAGGGGTATATCAGACCCAGTTCTTCACCGTGGCGCGCGCAGGTGTTGTTCGTGAAGAAGGAATACGGTAGTATGCGGTTGTGCATAGACTTCCGAGAGTTTAATAAACTGACTATCAAGAATAAGTATTCGATTCCTCGGATAGATGACCTGTTCGACTAGTTGGTGGGGTCAGTGGTGTATTCAAAGTTGGAATTGAAGTCAGGTTACTATCAGTTGCGAATTTAAGACGAGGACATACCCAATATAGCATTTGGTATGAGGTATGGTCACTTTGAGTTCTCGGAGATGTCGTTCGGGTTGACGAACGCACCATCCGTATTCATGGATTTGATGAATATAGTATTTCAGAAATACTTGGACACTTTTGTAGTTGTCTTTATTGGCGACATTCTAGTTTACTCCAAATCGGAGGTGGAGCATGAGACTCACTTGAGAGTAGTCTTGCAAGTGTTGAGAAAGAACCAGTATTATGCAAAGTTCTCGAAGTCCGAGTTCTAGTTAGAGAAGGTGGCATTTTAGGGCCATATGATTAGTGGGGATGGGTGGCGGTAGATCCAACAAAAGTGGAAGCCATCAGAGATTGGCTGATTTTGAGAACCGTGGCGGAAGTCCGGAGTTTGCTTGGACTACCCAGGTACTATAGAAGGTTCGTGGAAAACTTTTTGCGGATAGCTCTACCCCTCACTTCACTAACTCGTAAGTACCAAAAATTTATGTGGACTCAGGAGTGCAATCAAGCGTTTGATACCCTAAAGGAAAGGCTGATGACAGCTCCAATCCTAAGTCTGCCGAAAGGGACTGAATAATTTCAAATTTTCAGTAACGGATCAGGATGCGGTTTGAGTTATGTATTCGTGCAGCATGGCAGTGTGATAGCCTTTGGGTCTAGCCAGTTGAAGCCTCACGAGAGAAATTACACCATCCATGACTTGGAATTGGCGGCGGTAATTTTTGCGTTGAAATTGTGGCGGCACTATGTTTATAGTGTGAAGGTGGAGATCTTCACGGACCACAAAAGCCCGAAGTATCTTCTAGATCAGAAGGACTTGAATATGCGGCAGCACAGGTGGGTCGAGTTCCTTGGAGACTACGAGGTGGCGATTCAGTATACGCCAGACAAAGACATTGTGGTGGCAGATGCTTGAGTAGAAAATACTCTAGGCAAGAAGGGAATTGGATCGAAGCTCATGATGAGCAATTGACGCGGGACTGGAAGTCCCTTGGCATGAAGTGTGTAGCAAGAGGCTAGTCTAGCGTGGCTCGGTTGAACTGGATTGAATTGCAGAACGACTTGTCCGATCATATTTGGGAAGCGACCCGTTTGGATGTGGAGTTCCAGCCATACGTGGTGGAAGCTCAAATGGGCGTGAGTAGCGCCTGGGAGTTGATTGATGTAATTCTAAGGAAGGACAGAAGGATTTGTGTGCCATAGTTCGGCAAGCTCCGTGAGGAGTTGATGTTTGAGGCTCACTTCCAAAAGTACTCCATTCACCCGGGCAGTACAAAGATGTACTTGGATATGAAGAAATCCTTTTGGTGGCCTGGTCTGAAGCGGGACATAGCTTTATACGTGAGTCGGTGCCAAACATGTGCTTTGGTGAAGGCCGAGTGTCAGAAGCCGGGCGGGTTCCTGAAGCCTCTTCCTATTCCAGAGTGGAAATTTGATGACATCTCAATGGACTTTGTACATGGGTTACCTAGATCGCTACAGGGTAACAACGCAATTTGGGTGATCGTGGATCGCTTGACAAAAGTGGCTCACTTCATCCCAAATCAGAAAGAGGACAGCGTGGAGAAGCCGGTAGAGTTTTATTTTCGCAACATTTTGCGACTACACGGGATTCCTAAGAGTATAGTTAGTAATCGCGATGGACGATTCACGTCCATGAACTGGAGGCTGGTTCAGAAGAGTCTGTGTATGAAGCTCAAGTTCAGTACAACGTTCCATCCTCAAACTGATGGACAAACAGAAAGGACGAATCGTACGACGGAGGATATGCTGAGGATGTGTACCCACAACTTTGGGAAATTGTGGGAAGACCACCTCTTCATGGTGGAGTATGCCTATAACAACAGTTACCAGGAAAGTATAAAGATGGCGCCAAAGGAAGCTTTGTATGGAAGGCGGTATCGAACGCCAATGTCTTGGATCGAGGTAGGAGACACCAAGCTTATGGGAAAAGAAGTGGTGGCTGATGCGTGTGAGTTGGTGCAAACCATTCAAGAGCCCATGAAGGTTGCCCAGGACTGATAATCAAAGTATTTTAATGCTCGCCATATTAATATGGAATTTGCAGTTGGCGACTGGGTCTATCTAAAGATCAAGCCATTCAAAGCCGTTTCGCGGATTCGTCGGCTCAAGAAGTTGAGTCTGAGGTTTTTAGGACCTTTTGAGATTATAGAACGGGTGGGAGAAGCAACGTACCGGTTAGCATTGTCCACAGAGCTGGGTGGATTACACGACATTTTTCATGTATCCGTCTTGAGGAAAGCCTTAGTGGAGGCTAGTGTGCTGATCGAATCGGCATCGGTGTCGATAGAAGTGGACTTGAGGAAGCGAGTTTGTCTAGTTAGTATAAAGGATACAGAAGTTCGGCAGTTGCGGAACAAAGAAGTCAAGCTCGTGAAGTGCGTTGGGATAACTGCGGGCGTGATGAGTTCTCTTGGGAGCGTGAGAAAGCAATGCACGAGGACTATCCCAAGTTATTTGTGTAATGTTGGTTTGAAACAATAACCGATATGTTGTAACAATGTTTTTTCTTATTTGGTTGCAATAAATTTTCTTGCTGTCTTCCTATTTGAAGATTAATTAAGGGGACAAAATTCATGTCAGGGGGGAGGAGCTGTAACACCCCAGCTTTCAGACCTTGAGTCGTTGGGAGCTAGCCCCTGGCGGTAGATATACGGCTGGTGGTAGGTTGATGAGCTCGGCATTGGATCTAAAGCGCATGATCACTAGATCTAGTGCGCCACTGATCGTGCACACTATTATCAAATTTTCCAAGTTCTGCCTAGGGTAAATGCACGACCATTGGACAGAGTGCGCACGACCACTGGTCGTGCGTCGCTGCTCGTGCACATTTATCCCTTTCTTTCTGGAGTTCTACCATTGTTGATCGCACGATCATGGGATCTAGTGCGCACGACCACTAGTCTTGCGGCACTGATCGTGCGGGCGGGTGTTGTTCCGTCATTTTATTTCGTTGCCTTCCGATGCTTCCTCAAAATAAATCCAAGGGCCCAGGATCTTTCACCCAAACAGTTTTATTAGGGCTGAGAGGGTCTTCCCCTCATTTCTCATATCTTACGGTGAGAGTTAGGTTGGAAACGAAGTGAAGGTAGGAGGAAGGAGAGAGCTTCCTTCCACCATTGATGGAGCTTCAGAGCTCTGATTGTCAATCCGAGACCAGATCCATGGATAGGACGTGGAGGCGCTCGTGTCAATCCATTCAAAGCAAGGATTCCATGGCTAGGAAGAGGGGTCATAAGGTAATGATGTTTCTCCTCTCGGTTTCTAGGATGCATGCATAAAATCTCTTTCTTTCTTGCTTTTCAAGCTTTTGGGCACCAAATCTTTCAAATGAGAGGGGTTTGGGTCGCCATGGTTCAAGAGAAACCATCGGGTCGATTGTGTCCGTCCCCGACATGATATTGCATTAGAGATCCGCTGCATTAGTGGATTAGGCATCGTTGTTGAAGCCGTAGTCACGACCGTTAGTCCGGCTCGATGATGTTGCATAGCGAGCCTTAAGGATTTGTAGAAATCCGTTGCGGCAAGATACCATTTGTGATGTATGTGTTTTCCTCTTTTTTCGAGTAAGTACGTGTCACCGGAACCGGACAAGGTTAGCTCCGCATTGGCGATAGATGGTTTCCTTGGTGCACAGGAACGTTGTAGTATGAATGATGTATTAGGGTTGGAAAGGTTATGGATTGTGATGTGCTAAGGTCTGGCTTTGTCTCCGTGGTCGGCTGGATATCCCGTGACATGTAATTCATGTGGGGAGAGTGTCTCGGTGAGACTAGTCCACTTCAACGAGACTGACGAGAACGCTAAGCATAGGACAAGCCAGGGCAATGAAGCCTACGAGCGGGTGGTGTCCAGCAAGGGTTGTTAGAATCGGTTTGTGTGTGATACATAATCCTGACGTGAGAAGTCAGAGTTTGCAGGCAAGTCCGGGTCTAAGACCCACGAGCGGGTGGGGCCTTGGAAAGATTTCCGTGTGACGGCTTTTATGCCATTAGGGGAATTGCAGTACCCTTTTTGTTTGCGGCTTAACGCCGATCGGGAAATTGGAAGTACCCAGTTGTTATGATGATGTGATAGAATGCATATGACATAGAGTGCCTTGGGTGAAGCCCAAGAGTGCATACATACTGCATAGTAGGCCCCTTTAATTATATGTTCGACATAGAAAACATGTTTGTTGTTTGAGACATCCAAACCTGTTTTTAAAGCTTTATATGTTTATGTATATGGCATACGAAGTGCTTACTTGCAGTTTGAAGGTGTACCCCTAGGTCCATTAGGGGCAGCCGGGAGGAGATGTGTTGGTTATATAGTTGAGGCCAGCCTTTGCTGAGCCACGTAACCACCAATTTTTACATGGCAAGGATCACAAGCAGGAGTTATCTCGCCGCCTAAAAAGGACTAAGCCTCATGAAGCGTTTCAAGTTGTGTAATATCTATGTTTAGTGAAATTGTATATTTGATGCACTTTGTTTCCAGCTTGCATGCCGAGGTAGTCTAGGAGTGCTTTTGCACGTTGATGTTTGACCTTGTTGTCATTCAGTGTTGGACTTATTTTGTATAACGCCTTAAGGCCATTTTGATACTCCTGATCGGTAGTGGATAACTTCTAGTTTTGTTAGTATGTTTTCGCTGTTGCTTTATTCCGAGTTTTGTGCTGGGTAGTAAATATCATCTTTTAACGCTAAAGTTGTGGTGTCTGTAGGTTGTGGGGCCCCCGGCCGGACCCATATTATAAGGTCATTACAGGGGAGTTGTTACAATATTAAATCAGTGTTCTTTGATGTGATAGGGGGTCTTTTTTATAGGTGCGGAGTAGAGTGTGATCACCGACCTAGCCGATAGGATCACCGCCCAATCATACGGAGAATTCCAAGTGTATCCGCATATCTGTGGATACACAACCAGACCGTCGCGACTAGGCAAGGATGGCTAGATAGCATTGATGCCAAAGCATAAGATAGGACTTGAACATACAGGCAGACACTGCGGATACCCCATCAGTCTACACACCTACAGAAAAACTCAAGTCTGCACACCAGCGGACTGAGCTCTAGTCCACTCACGCCTGCAGACACAACTCCAGCCTGCATATCCCGAGCCCATAGCCAAAGGTCATAAGACCAACTGCCAAACATGGCCGATAGAGACATAAGCCCATATAGACTGCGCGACCTCCGAAACTGATCCAACCTCGACTTTGTCCAAAACTAAACCAATTCCACACCACCAGACATCCTTAGTGCGAACCCAGCACCAACGAATACAAAAAATTCAGTCCGCACAAAGTCGGTTAAATCCAGAGCCAGACCGCTCAAATCGCCAACTAAGCGGATTGTAAGACCCCATTTTTTTCATTTAAAACACCGGGGTCTTAGGCCCAGAACCACCGCTTTGCGGTGACACCTTCACGCCCTGAAGGGTCATCACCACAAAGCACCGATTCTGCCGGCCAATTCGATCACATAAAGATAGCATAATAAAGTAAGAGAAAGTCCACAAAATAATCACATATCAGAGTAATCAAATCTCCACGAAGGGAGAGTCCACAGAGTATAAATGTACTGAAATAAGGGCATAAGCCCGATACATTAAATCCTCACTACATAACCACTCAAGCGGAAGCAAAATAAAACACTACTAGAATCAGGGACTCACAGTCCCAGCTATCTTAACTCCTGAGCAAGACTGCCCTATCTTAAATCGGGCCGACCTCTGGGGCTGCTCCTCCGTGCTGGGCTCCACGATCCCCTAAATGATGTGGTCCGAAAACTGTTAGTCTATAATACTAAGTCCTATAATCCCCCACCCCTTCCCCCATGGCCCCTAGGCACCGAGCGGAGAGGAAGAGAGGGGAGTACTTGAAGGTGGAGAGTAATCAAAAACAGGTGGCAACGGACCTATACTAGCAATTTTATAATACATGTGGCAGTAAGGTTATGTATGGAAAAATAACCTTAACTTATGTGTGGAAACGCATAAGCCAAGGGATATTCTGTAGGGCTCCCATCATATAAAGAGTCTCATACCAATTTATACGTTGGGGTGTCGGTTATCAAACAGCAGTATATATATATATCAAAATTGACCTTAATTTATAAACTTGCCCACACAAGCTTATAGAACAAGGGGTCGTTTTGCAAGTACTAATGTATAAGCATCCCATTCCACTTATACCTTAGGTTTTAGGGGTTAAATGAATCGATTATGCTATGACATGCTAGTGGGTATGATGGATCATGCAAGTGCAACACACACACCCGACTCTGTGCACACAGACCTTTAGTTCCCTCTTTCTGGAGTCGTAACCTCCCAGGATACCTCCGTAGTGGCAGACAGAAGCGGTGGGTTGGGCCTCGCCCACCTCTAAACGAGTAAAGCACTACCGATCAGACCTATCGTATGCCTCAACGCATGGTGCACGAAGCGGACTCCTTCGTACTCTTGCCGGCTGGCGCACCGGACTTCTGTTGGAGAAGTGCTAACCACACTTGCCGAGTCAGCGTATTGGCGTTGGTGCATCGACCTTCCAATACCGAAGACCAACCATCTTTATTTTCTCTCCTTTTATGCACATGCAAATTTAACATATCAAACTAATCGAGCCGAAGCACCCCGGACCATCCCGTCCGTCTCTTAACTAATCGAGCCGAAGCTCCCCGGACCAAACTGTCCATCTCAAAACTAGCCGAGCTGAAGCTCCGAACAATCTTCCTGTGCTAACAGTGTTTGTGAAATGTGAGATCCTAATTACTAGGTTACTCTTTTCAGTTTGTTAATACAGTTTACGTTAACCCAGGACTGCCCTCGGTATTCCTTGTGAAGGGCTCTCAAGGGGCACTAGGAACTATGATGGGATTACGCCCATCATTCCCTTTCACAAGGTACTTATTATTATTGGTTAATTCCCTTACCCATTACTTCCTAGTGTTACGATAGACTAACCTAGTGTGATTTTTAACCTTCCTCTCTTCGGGAAAAACGGTCTTTCGTCGAACCCGAACACCTCTACACTCTAGCCAAACCACTTCTCACTACCCCCCATCCTTCTATGGTGAAATCATCCATATCTATCCGACCCAGCAAAATGACTAACTCCAACAACTATCCCAAATCATATCCTATTGCAACTTTAGTGATTTGCTAAGTGCAGACCAACCTAGACTATACGTCAAACCGGATAGGAGATAATCTAATAATCATTTGAATGCCCTAAATTATTTTCTGGAGACTTATCATGACACAAATAGACTAAATCCAGAAGATTATTATTTTCATAATTATTCTGATATTTAATAAATTTTCTTAACGGTTCAAAGAGCTACCAATTGAACATAAAGTGCACTTTTTAGATATGAATAAAGCTTCATAAAATCATGATAAATTCTAAACAAAAATTTATCACTAAATCCAAGATGTAACAATTTTTCTAGTAATTTAAGGACTCTAATTTAATTTTGAGAATAAATCCTTTTTCCTTTCATTAATGACGTAAGTGCAGTAAATAATAATCCAAAAGTTCTTTATTAATCTTCTAGAGCAGAAACTGTCCTAAAAACATCAGTGGCCAAATTTCAAAATTTTTCAAAGGGAATTGAGCTCTAGAATAAATAATTACCAAAATCTCAAAAAGCTAAGTTTGTAAAGCAAGTATTGTAAATGTTCTCTTAAAAATTATGAATAAAATCCTACCACTAAATATTGATCTGAAAACATCAATGGCCAGGTTTCATAATTTTATAGTAGGTAATTTGCTCTAAATGATTTATTGACCATAATTGCCCTTTTGGAACTTGTGAAGGAAGTACTAAATATAATCAACTAAAAATTGGTAACAAAATTCAGGGATATTCATTTAGACCTAAATCATCTGTTGGCCAAGTTTCATTAGATTCAAATGAACAGAGTAATCAAAATAATTATAACACCAATTTGGGCAAATTGATACCTAACAAATAAAGTACTAGAAATATAACCCATAAAATTCTAATAAAAATTAGTAAGGGTTCTACCTAGACTAAAACTTACTCTACCCAAGTTTCACAACTTTTAACTAAAATTAAGTGACTATGTTACCATATTTGAGCTTCTACCCTAAAACTATGGTTAGGGTTTTGAGGTGTCTACCTATTTCCAAATCCTCTAAGACTCCTACCAGAGGACTTAAGTTATGCTAACATCAACTCTACTGAGTTTTCAAAGTAATTCAAGGGCATTTGCCCCTATGTCCTTCACAACCCCCAAAAGCCCTTCCTTAGGGTTTGAGGTTGGATCCAAGGGTAAATCCACCCTAATCCACACCATTTTCCCCTAAGGGGTAATAATGGCCATAATAAACAAGTGTTAGATGCTTCAGCCTCTATTGAGGAGAGTTGACCACTCTAAGCCCATGGTGCACTTTTTATTCAAAAATACCCTTATAAGGCCTAATTAGGATTAGGTGATTTCCTATCCAAAACTCATCCAAATGATTTGAAACTTTGTACAGAGCTAGGTATTGATGCAAGGGACCACTCACCAAAATATGGGAGGGTTTGGAGATCATTTGACTACTTAATTTAATTACCCTAGCATTATTAAATAAAAACAAAAACTTTAGGTAAAGTGTCTCCAAAAATTCTAATTTTTTGACAAACCCTAGATATGGTTTAGATTGGTCCCTTGTCCAAATTTCACTCCATTTGGACAAGGGATGAAGGGTGGGAACCCATTTGAACCTTACGTTAGCCCTAGGTATAGGCCCCACCAAAATTGGTTCCCTGGCCAAACCAAAAGTCCAAATGGGTCCAAATCAATTTTGGATTACAGTAGACCCATAGGGCTACAACTTTCATGTTAAAAGTTTTCCCACCAAAGGGCCTTAAATATTTTTAAAAATTAAAACCATCTAAAGTAAATATTGTGATAGAAAAAAAAATGAATTAAAAATCAATGTAATTTAATTCCTATCAAATGCGCCGCATGAATATTGGCGCAAATCCAAGGGCAGCTTAGTCGTCTTCTTCCTTGAGCCGGCGACCACGCTCTTCCCGTCCTAGGTCACCTTGCGGGCTGGTTTCCCGGCCACCCGTCCACTTCCCCGGCCGGCCACTGCCACCACCTCCTTCGTGGATGTTGTGGCTGCCCTCAGCCGACGGCACAGCCGCCAGAGGAGGCTTTTTCGGCGAACCCGAGGGGTTCGTTTTCGCCCGAAATTTGTGTTTTTGGAGAATCTGATCGGGCTCAATTGAGCCCGATTCTTGACCTAATCGATTTCTATGATCTTGCCATGAAGAGAGGAGAGGAGGAGGACCTTTCCGGCGACCTGAATGCGGGAGGAACGACGGGATTCCATGGTCGACTACGGTGGCGCTCGGCTTCTGCAATAGCACTGTGAACTGCAATGGCTCCTTCGGGTAAGTGGTGGAAAAGAATCCCCTGGATCCAGGGATGCTTTTAAGAAGATAAAACGGGGGAGGGGAGGGGTCTAACTGGTGGTGGCCATTAATGGACTCTTAAAGGTGATTTCGGCCATGGCAAGGGGGGCTGTACATGGCTCAATCCAGCCAAGAAATGGCTGGAAACTCCTCCTCTTCCATAGAGGAGTTGAATCCAGCCATAATGGGGGTGGGGAAGTGAGCCAAAGCTACAATGGCCATTAATGGCCCCTTGAAGGTGAAGCTCGGCCATGGCTATGCAGCCACCTCCTGACCATGAACAGCCACCAAAATGGCCTCCTGGTCTTCCCTGGATCAGGTGGGGAGTTGGGCTAGCCAATGGAGATTGGCCCTTGGCCTCCTTGGCCATGAATGGCTTACTTCCACCATTTTCTCTCTCCTCCATTAAAGGAAAATGAAGCTTTCTCTCTCTCTCTATCTCCTAGTCACCAAGTTGACATGGTCAATCCTATGGTCTAAAGGCAGCCCACTCATACAAATCATATTCTTATTAAGACACATGAGGGGGCTTGAGCTTGGGCTAGCCCATTTGGGCTAGGTTGACCCAAAATGGGCTTGGGTTGACTTTGGTCCACCTAGCCTCTAGGGCTCACCCCAATGAATCCTCATTGACCCATTGGCCCCTCTTAGGGTCTAGGTAGGTCTGGGTAGGGTTTACTTGGCACATTGGAGGTCACCTGCCCTTTAGTTAGGGCACTTTGACCCATTTTGGTCTAGAGTTGACTTGGGTCAACTTAGCTACTAGGTTTGACTCCAATGGGCCTTTGTGACCCATTGACCTCACTTTAAGGTTAGGAAGGCATGGTGGGGTCCCTTGGGCACATTAGAGGCCAATTGCCCTTAGTTAGGGCAACTTATCTGAAAGTCCACCTAGTGCCAACTAGCTTCACCTATGGGGGGGGATAGGTGTCTTGTGGGGTTTTTGCGGAATTAAAAACTGTACCTGCACAAGTAAATCAAACAACACAGCACAGAAAAGACTCAAACAATTTATAGTGGTTCCCCGATTTGGGTACGTCCACTTTCCCCCTTCGACCTATCTCCCAACCAGGGACGACTCGGTCACTTCACCAACAGGATTGAAATCCAATCCTTGCACTAACGGAAGGAACCCTTCCACACATAGGAGTCACCACTCCCACAACACGGGTTGCACCCAACCCTTACAACTAGAGACCAATCGGTCCTTTACAAAGAAATTGAAAATATATTGTATAAGAAATACAAACAACTTATGGAGACTAAGGTGTCCCTCTTTGTTTGACGATGTGTTCTAGAAGTCAACGAAGAGTCCACAACCCTAGATCTCTCTTGGAGTGAATCTTCCCGTAACCGGCGGCGGCTTGGAGCGGCGTTAAGGTTCTCGGAATAAGCGGAGGCTACGGAGAGCTGCTGCAGTGCTAGGGGATTCAAACTTCGTAGCAAAGGAAGCAAGGTCTTCCAACGGTCACACTAGGATCGGTCGTCTCGATCGATTCGGAAGGGGAAGGTTTTTCCAGATCAACGAATCAAGAGACAAGGGATCTCTGGTTAGACGCGTGAGATGCTATGCTAGCCTAAGCTTCTGTCGCCAGAGATCTGGAAGAACTTGAGATCAACAGCGGCGACAACTACACGAACGGCGGAGACGGTCGGCGGAGCAAGATCGCGATCTAGGTCACTTCGGTGGCTGTTCATTTGAATTCCCATATTTTGTATGTCGTTCCGCTCATACATACGGAGGTATATATACCGTAGGTCAAGCACATGACCGTTGTGGGTCCCACCAGCAACAAGACCTAAGACCGGTCGAAATACCGCAGGTAACATGGACCGGTCCAGATAGAATCGGAAAATTGCCTAAGTTAAATTCGGCGAGAATCGTAGGTGATTCTCGACGAATCGGCGAGAATTACCTACGATTCTCGCAGAATATTACTTAGCAGAATTCTGGCTGCACTGATATAGAAGCGGGGGAGAATCGGCGGGAATCACACTTGATTCTCGACGATTCTGCCTTAGAGAAATTTCTGGCACGTCGAGACAGCCGGCTCCAACCGGCGAGAATCAACCAGTGATTCTCGATGACTCGGTGAGAATCATTAGTGATTCTCGCCGAAACGGCGAGAATCACTTAGTGATTCTCATCGATTCTTACTTAGACAATTTTTCCTCTTTCTTTCCGAGAGCTGGTCTTTGGCCCATCCTTGCTCCTTGTCTGCTCTTGCTCTATCATAGCCTTATACTTGAAATTAAGTACACTCCAATAGAGAGAGTACACGTAGGCCAACACACTGATCTGCTCAACGAGGGATTACGTCGCGCAGACCCGTGTATATTGACCCACTGTACCCTGACATTGGAGTGTACTTAGCGTGGAATAACTGCAAGCACAACTTAAAAGATTTCATCAAATACATTGTCTATTTACCTTAGCTTGTTCAGGGGCTTCTTCAAATCAGGTACATTGTGGATACAATACCCAACAATCTCCCCCTATTTGAAGAATCCTAAACCCTACAAGCTAAGGTGAATAGAGCATATGGGAATGAAAATCATAAACTTAAAATTGAGTTGAGAGAGATATTCATTACCAATTTCTTGAGAGCAAACTTGGAGCCATCTTAGCCTTAGCCAAGAGGGTAATCTCCCCCTTTTCGGCTCGACGTTTTCCTCCTGGAAAAGCGTCGAACGGAGCTCGAAGCCAAATCAGAAAACTGAGCTCGATGTTTTCCTCCTGGAAAAACGTCGAACGGAGCTCGAAGCCAAACCAGAAAACTGAGCTCGATGTTTTCCTCCTGGAAAAACGTCGAACGAAGCTCGAAGCCAAACCAGAAAACTGAGCTCGACATTTTCCAGTAATACCTTAACGAAATCGGCAATCACACCCCCCCTCCTAACACTCCCTCTCGGCTACACCCGAACCAGAGCAAAAATCTGAGTAAGGAACAATGACATCACGCCGGCAATTTTGGATTCCAACATCACAAAGTAGGGGGGGTTCAATAGGAAGAACTAAATCCTATAGTTAGCAAGAAAAAGAGAACAACAAGGCCTCTAACCTAGGGCTAACTGGGATTTCAAATTCAGCAAGAATATTCAAAAAGAAACTTGGCAAGGGCAAGAATACCACTTGTCTCAATTTTCAGCGAAGCTTGGACGGCTTTCCTCCTCTTCACACGGTACAAACAGCTGCAGCACCTAGAACATATCTCTCGGCCATTAATGGCGGAAAACTCCAAAACCGAAATCCCAAATCTCAACAAAACTCCACGAAAATCGAATATCTTACCGTCGAAATCATGCCCGAAATCGCCGTCCGAAGGAGTACAGGAAGGGAGGTTTCTCCTCTGTTTTCCACGAACAAGCAGGGATGGTTTTACAGGAAGAAGAAGAAGAAGTGGGCCGCCACTTCTTAAAACAAAGCTTTTATATAAAAAGCTTGACACGACGGTTCAGAAATAACCTAACCCTAATACGCCTAATCACTTAATTACATAAGTGAATTCCAAAAAAAGAACAAGCCAATATATGGCTGCCACCTAGGCAAGGAATAACTGCTGAATAAATACAGCCACAGAAACCGCTCATCAGCCCAAAACCCGATAGATTCCACTCAACTATTCAAATCAAATAATTATGCTATTAACACACCAACAACGCGAAAACCGAATCACCTCGGAATTCGACGAAATTCGCACCGTGGCTAAATAACCACGCTACGAACACAATGGCGAAGTCGAAATTAACTTTCGACGAACAGAACTCGAGTTATACCCAAATAAAGCCAAACACAAACATCCCCCCGAGAGACCACACCGGGTCACCCAAAACGACTCGGCTTGCTAGGGAGATCTTGCCAACAGGCTACAAAACAGGGTACTCAGTTCTAAGGAGCTAAACCACACTCCACACATGGCACATGCCACCGAAACGCATCATCGTAATGCCAACGAGAATAAAAATAATCGCAGGAAAATCGGGGGCGTTACAGTCACTCCCCCTAAAAGAATGTTTCGTCCCGAAACTTTACGCACAACACTCCTACTAAAGAAGGAGAAGTAACAAATAGGAGTTACAAGAAGGAAAACATACCGATCAAATCAATGAAACAGGTAAGGGTAAGACCTCCTCATAGCCGACTCTAGCTCCCAAGTCGCGCTTTCCAAATCCTGATTTTTCCATAGAACTTTAACCATCGGTATGGACTTCTTTGACAGCACACGCTCCTGAGAATCCAAAATACGAACCGGCACCTCATCAAAAGAGAGGTTGGGCTCCAACTGGGGCACAACGTCCAAGAGCTGCCCACTGCTGCGCACACACTTCCGCAATTGGCTAACATGAAACACATTATGCATGCCTGGGAAGTTCGCTGGCAAATCCAATATATACGCTGACACACCAATCCGCTCCAAAATCTCGAACGAGCCCACATACCTTGGGTCGAATTTCCGATTCTTACCAAACCTCTTTACACCCACCATTAGGGAAACCTTGAGGAATACAAGATCCCCTACAGAAAACTCCAAGGCAGACCTACGCCGATTGGCGTTCTTTTCATATCTCTCCTGGGCTATACGAAGCTTCTCCCGAATAAGCTTCACGGCAACTTCCATATCCTCCAGCGCATCAGGACCCAACAACGGCCTCTCACCAGCCTCGGCCCAAAACAACGGAGTCCTACAGCGCCTTCCATACAAGGCTTCGAACGGAGCCATCTGCAAACTTTCCTGATAACTGTTATTGTAGGCAAATTCCATGAGTCGCAACCGCTCATCCCACGCTCCACCGTGGTCTAAAATATAGCATCGGATCATATCCTCAACAATCTGATTCACCCGCTCCGTCTGCCCATTGGTCTGTGGGTGGTACGCAGTAGAATACCTCAGATTCGTACCCAAACCCTCCTGCAGACTCTGCCAAAAACGAGAAGTAAACCGAGAGTCTCGATCAGAAATGATGCTAACCGGCACACCGTGGAGTCGGATGACTTCATTCATGTACAACTCCGCTATCTTCTTCATCAGGTAATCAATCTTATAAGGCACGAAGTGAGCACACTTTGTCAATCTATCCACTATAACCCAAACAGAATCAAATCCCCCCGGGGACTTTGGTAAACCCGTAATGAAGTCCATAGATATACTTTCCCACTTCCAAGTTGGGATCTCTAGCGGAGTCAACTTACCACCAGGCCTTCCATGATCGGCCTTCACACGCTTGCAAGTGTGACACTCAGCAACAAATCGGGCAATATCTCCTTTCATGCCATACCACCAGGCAATTTGCCTTAAGTCACGGTACATCTTCGTAGATCCTGGATGGTAGGCAACGCTTGAATCATGAGCCTCACTGCAAATCATCCTCCTAATATCCTCAATAGCGGGAACGTAAAACCTGCCGCGGTACTTCAAAGAACCCGCATCATCGATAGCAAAATCAGGCAACTCTCCCTTCTCAGTCCTGGTGAAAAGGTGCATAAGATCAGGATCGTCCTTCTGGTGCAGTCTAGTCAAAGAAATCCAGGACGGCTCTGCCACTGACAAACTACTCTGCAAACTACAGCATCCCACTGAAATATCCATAAGGAGGAACTCCTCTACTAAACGATCGGCGGAGAGGTTAAAGATCTTTCCCGTCTTTCGGCTCAGGGCGTCAGCCACCACATTGGCCTTGCCCGGATGATACTGGATCTCCACATCATAATCAACCACATATTCCAACCACCGCCGCTGACGCAGATTCAACTCCTTCTGCGTGAACACGTACTTCAGGCTCTTATGGTCAGTAAAGATCTTGCACTGAGCCCCATAAAGTAGGTGTCTCCACAACTTCAAAGCATAGATAACCGCTGCAAACTCAAGGTAATGTGTAGGATAATTTTTCTCATGAGTCTTCAATTGCCTTGACCCATAGGCAATCACCTTCCCAACCTGCATCAATACGCATCCCAGACCTACAAGCGAAGCATCGACGTATACATCATAATCCACACCCTCAGTAAGCAGGGTCAGAACGGGAGCAGTGCACAATCTCTTCTTTAGCTCCAGAAAAGCTTCTTCACACTTCTCGCTCCAAACAAAAGCCACATTCTTCTGAGTCAGCTTGGTCAAAGGTGCAGCTAGGGAAGAGAAACTCTCCACGAACCTCCTATAGTAACCAGCCAACCCTAAGAAACTCCTGATCTCCTTAGGAGTATTCGGCCTACTGTTGCGCTCTAGGGTTCGAAGAAAATAAACGCAACCAAACTAGCAACCCGATGGTAGGCAAGTATACCTATCGAATTGTAGCAAGTGGACACAAGTGTCGTATTGAAATCCGGGAACTGTTGGCTATGCTTACTCACACGAACGCTATTATCTTATCGACAGAAAAACTAGGGTTTAGAGAAAAACTAATTGCAAGGAAGGAAGTAAAGCTATACTAGAAAGAGAACTACCGCAATTAAGTAAAGCTATTAAGCAAAGAACTATGCTAGAAAGAAAACTACTGCAGTTAATTAAAGAGCACAAGATAGGTGATTACTACGAAAGGTAGAAAATATGAAATGGAAATGCACTCGATCAAGATTCACCTCGGCTAAAGACGATTAAGAAAATGCGATAAAAATCTGAACTTAATAGGATAAAGGTCCTTGACCGTGGAGGTTCCTAAAGCTTGAACACGCTTCACTCGAAGTCGTGCCCAACTGATTTTAGGAAGGTCCGACCGACTCTCATCTAAATCGGAGGCCTAAAACTCGCTTTACGCGGTGAACCCCACTATTGGATTTTACTCCAATCCGGGAGATTTGGACGTCTGCCTCTTTAGAGGGGTGCGTACAACTCCTTTACTCTAGAATGCTCACTTCATTCTTTCGGCCTCTCGGCTAGCCCAGAATGAAAGCAAAGGCGGAGAGTATATATCGATAATAAACCTTCAACCCGTGATTAATCAAGAGTAATTCAAGGCCCTAACCTAAAAAGAAAAGATTAATTAAAACATCATAACTTAATCGCTCTAACCTCGGATCATCAAGATCGAGTACAAGGAAGATTAGTTAATCATAATGGAGTAGAGGAGGGGGGATGAGTAGTAAAGCATAAAAAAAACACAAGCTAAACAAAGAACAATTCTATTAATGAAAAGGGGCAATTTACACTAATTGAAATTAAAATTACAAGTGCATGAAATTGAAATCCTATTCTAGCCCTACAAGTAGCACTAAGCAAGAGCAAAATTACAATAAAAGCTAGAGCAAACTAAGATTAAGCTAGGGTTAAACAAGAATTACAAAGAGAGGGAGAAAGAGAGAGAAAAAGCATGAAAAAACTCAAGAACCAAAGGGGCAGCACCTCCCCCTCTCAACCAAAACTTGCTGAAATGTAGAGGGGGGTCTCAATTTATAGAATTTTTCTTGGGTTGGTCATGCCCTCCGACACGCCCTAGGGGGGGCGTGTCAGGGGGCGTGACAGTACTATGTTGACCTCGGGCTCTGGATTCTGGTGGGAGGGATGATTGCTTAGGTACATCGGTGGTCACGCCCTAGGTCACGCCCGTGTAGGGGGGGCGTGACAGGCACGTCATGTCCAAATCATTGGTCGGAAATCCGTCAGTCATCGAAAAGTTGATGTCACGCCCTAGGTCACGCCCGTGACGGGGGGCGTGACAGTACTGTTTTCGTGCTGTGGAGAAACGGAATTTAATGCGGCGGCAGGCTTTGCGGCAGAGGGCGACACGCCCATAGTCACGCCTGGTGACACGCCCAGGGAGGGCGTGTCAGGGGGCGTGACAGCGGTTTTGACCGTTTTCCTGTCCCTTCCAGCAGGAGTCCTGGGGATCGGGTGACACGCCCTAGGTCACGCCCAGGGAGGGCGTGACAGGGGGGCGTGTAAGGTCATTTTTGACAAATTTCCTGAAAACCTGCAAAAGGACAAGAAAATGTTAGTGGCAATAATATTTACATAAAAAGGATAAAAATAAACTAATAATAGAGATGATTTGTACACTATAAAATAGAAAATACGATAATAGTTTAGGCTACAAAACGTATTATCACCTACTCCAATCCATCACTGCTGCAATCTTTTCTGGGTCAACCGAGATCCCATCCTTGTTCACCACGTGGCCTAGAAAAGAAACCTGAGGCAACCAAAATTCGCACTTGCTCAACTTGGCGAACAACTTGTGATTCCTCAACTCTGTCAGAACCAACCGCAAATGCTGCTCATGCTCCTCCGTGCTGCGAGAATAAACCAACACGTCATCAATGAAGACCACAACGAACTTGTCAAGGAAATCCTTGAACACCCGGTTCATCATATCCATGAAGGCTGATGGTGCGTTTGTCAGACCAAACGACATCACCAAAAACTCAAAGTGTCCATGCCTCGATCTAAACGCAGTCCGTGGAATATCTGCCTCACGGATCCTGAGCTGATGATAACCAGAATGAAGATCGATCTTGGAGAACACCGTGCTACCGCGCAACTGGTCAAGTAAATCATCGATCCTCGGCAGAGGGTACCTGTTCTTGATAGTGACCTTGTTCAACTCTCTATAGTCGATGCAAAGCCGCATCGACCCATCTTTCTTCTTTACAAACAAAACAGGCGCACCCCAAGGCGACGAACTCTGCCTAATAAAACCTTTAGACAACAGCTCATCCAACTGAACTCTCAACTCCTCTAACTCACGAGGGCCATCCGGTACGGCGCCTTCGCAATAGGACGCGTACCCGGCTATAAATCAATAACAAACTCAACATCCCGATTAGGAGGAAGACCAGGAAGATCATCAGGAAAAACATCGGCGAAACCACGAATAATAGGAATCTCCTCCAAGCGTGGCACGCTAACAGCGGTTCCAACCGCCGAGACTAAACAAGCACAACAACCAGAAAGAAACAACCTCTGATCACATACCGCAGAGATGACTGGAGAATCCTGACACGGATCAGCATACACGCTGCCGGGCTGACCGTCGTCCCTGATGAAGTCCAAGCGCTTTCCTTTGCACTGAATGACCGCATCATACCTAGACAGCCAGTCTATGCCCAAAATGACATCAAAGTCCTCCAGATCAATCATCTTCAGGTCCGCCTTCGCAAGAAAGTCCCCCAACAAAACCGGGCAATCCAAAATGCCAATCTAAGCCGCATTTTGACAAACACAGATTCACCAGAGGGAAAACTTGACACGGAAGGAATCCCGAACACGATCTAAGGTCAACCAATGTCGCTCCACAAAGGCTCTAGCCACGAACGAGTGGGTAGCGCCAGAGTCAAACAGAACACGCGCCCAGCGGTTCTTCACCTTAAATTTCCCTATAGGAACACACAAAACTAAGGAACTAGCACAATAATACCACAAATATTCTAGCAAATAAAACTACCAGGCTGGAAAAACAACAAACAACTAACCTAAAATGACCTGAGTCGAGGCTTGAGCCTCCTCGGAAGAGATCACGTTCAGCTTCCCCTTTCCCTTATCCACACGCTGATGTGGAGGTAATGCCTGTAATGGAACTGGAGGAAGAGCTGGCTGAACCTGAGGACACCTAGACTTGATGTGACCCTTCTGCCCAAACTGAAAGCAGACTCTATCCTTGGACCAACACTAGGCCGCATCATGCCCGGATCGCTTGCAAACAGAATAGGAGACATCTCTCCTAGGAGCACCCTGAATCGCATGGACTTGTTCCTTCCTCTGAGCTGCCGCCTTCTTGAAACATTTCTCGACAGGGTGGCCTGACCGGCCACAAAAACTGCACACCACTTTGCTCCTCTTTCCCGGAGTAGTACAGGGTACTAAGGGCTTCTTCTCCTCCACAGACTTCCTCTTATCCTTTCTCATCTGCTGGCCTCTGTTCTTCGCGGTCTCAATAGCCTCCACCTTTAGAGCAGCCTCTACAACTTCAACATAAGTTACTGACCCATAAGCACTGGTCAACTGCTGAACCTCGCTCCTCAAACCACCGAGAAATCTCTTAACTCGATCAGCCTCAACGCTGACCAATCCAGGGGCAAAACGGCTCAACTTACTGAACTCTATCTCATACTCACCCACCGTGAGTTGCCTTTGCTTCAGATAGAGGAAGTCATTCATGAGGCGGTCACGCTCGACCGAAGGCAAGAACTTCCTCAATAGCATCCCCTTGAACACTTCCCAAGAGCATCCAGCTACCAAGCTCTCCTTTTCTCTCAGCCACAAACTCTTAGCCAAGCCTTTAAGCTGATAGGCGGCTATCATCACCCTCTGGTCATCTACAATCCTTGAGTACGAGAACATCTCCTCCATGGAGATCAGCCAATCATCAATGACCATGAAATCTGCCATCCCGTCATAAGTGGGAGGGCTCAGCCTCTGAAACTGCGAGATGAAGGCTATCTCCGCTAGCACCACCACTGGAGGTCTCAAGGGTGGAGGAGGAGGAACAACTAACCCCCCAGCAGGAACTTGCACACCCTGAGCCTGCCCTGCCACAGCTGCCACCAAGGACTGAATCTGGGTTCGCACCTCTTCCAACTGCCTGCCCATGGATTCGATACTCTGACGCAGACCCTCGATCACCGCATCATTATGAGCTCCAGACGACTCACGCTCAGATAGGGGAGTCGATCGAGTCGCAGGACGCCTAGCCATCCTAGAATCATAACAACACAAATCAGATCCCAAAACATCGACTGGAACCAAATACAAGTACAGACAATACATATATAGATATATACTTAAAGCTGCTAAACTTGCTCTGAGAGTTTATCTTTTTTTTAACGAAAATTTGATGTTATGCCCTAACCTAGGATGGTTAACCACCACCTTACTAACTCTTGTGCCTAGATCGGGAATGCATGACTTTATATTATTTTGAAAACTTATGTGTGTACATATATCATCCTGCAAATCTTTAGCTTGGCACATTGTGCTTATGCAATGATATGCTATGCATGATCGTGCTATGCATTCTAAAAAGGCCCTAATGCATGTTATGAGCGGCGTACGCATGAAAATGTTATGCATCCCATACTACATAACATTTCCATGCAACGAAAAAAGAAACGTGCTAGTCGCAGTCATGTGGTGAGGTTATGCATCCCATACTACATAACCCTCACATGTTGCCCCTATGGTGGATCCATATACGAACACATATTATGCATCCCATACTACATAATATGCCCCGTATACTTCATGTTATGCCATGAGTGTAGTGTTCGTGCTTTCGCCAAGACGTGCTGATGATATATCGGTGTGTGATTGACATGATGCTGAACTACTAAAGCAAACAAAGGAAGGTTGCTCAACTAACTTGTCAAGCAACCTCCCTCTGATACCAACTGTCACAACCCGCATTTTCTCCGAATTAAGAAATATCAGAGTATGAGAAAATACGCGTTATGATGCCACGTCAAGCAGGGGATAACTGCTATCGTTCAGGCAAATCCACCTACAAACTTAATGAAAGAAAATCAGTTATATTTTAGAGACCGTATCCCTCGGCTCTGTGGATCACCGAGTCCACAAAAGAAAAACTATATTTATACGCTGCGGAAGAATACTTTATCAGGTTTGATGTCCTAAAGAGCGCATAAGGGTCCCAAGAGAACCACTCATGCTATGCAAGACCCTACATTTAATTTATATAATATATAAGAAAATGGTCTTTATACGTTGTTTGAAAAATAATGATTAAGTTTTATAAAACATGCTGATCATGAGCTTTATTTATAATAATACTTATAGTTTAAAAGTAACTAGCAACCTAGCATAAATCCTTCTCAGAGCAAGTAGACTATCTCCAGAAAACAGTAGCAGCATAAGTATATATATATCCAGTACAAAGGTAAAAACTACCAGTGGGCGCCAACAACCTGACACGAACCCACTAGCACATATGTATGTCTGTAAGAAAGTACTGAAAAACTACCTAACCAACAAGGCAAACGGAACTCCAAAGTCCAAATGACCACCAACAGCACCACCATAAACTAGCCACCCAACTGGCTACAACTCAGAACCTGGGGCATTCCAAAAGAAAACAGAATACCTCAGCAAGCAAAACAAGGTAAAAACTGCATGAAAGAGTCAACCAAAGGGACAAAGTAACAGAAAAACATGCAGTAGAAAGAGTCACAACAGTCCAAAGCAGGACAATAAGAAAAGCACAACGTGCAAAGAAACAACAACAACCCAACCCAGGAACAACATCCTGTAGGGCCTACTAGGCTACCAAGAGCCCAAAGTGCTGCAAACTACCAAGGAAGAAACTTCTAACACCCTAAACTGTGGGAGGTGGTAGTAGCAAAAACAAACAACGAGGAACCGGATCGGAGGCAAACTCAGTCCCCCATCCACTATGTCCAAGTCAACAAGCTCGAGGGTCTACACGTGAAAGCACAAGGGACCTTCCACCCAACATACCCAGCCGTACCTGGAGCAAGAAAACAAGAGTGGCCTTGGCTACATCACACAACTCCACCCCCCTGAAGAGCTACAAACCACCACTACCAACCACGACCCACGATTCGGCCTTCAAGAATATAAAGAAAACGGCCGATAAGAAAACCCAGCAATCTAACAGGAAAATGCACTCGGGAACAAAAATAAAGGTAAAGAAAGAGTGTTGAAATGAATCAACATGACCAGGCGTAGAGTGAGACCCACTCCATGCCTACCTAAACCTTGGCGTTGAGTGAGCTAGCCTCACTCAATGCCAAAACCAAACTCTAACCACAATCCCACTAATGTAACACGGAACTCGACGATCGTCAGTCAGAAGTCGACGATCGTCGATCGGCTGCAGGCCAAAAAGAAGCCTGACGATCATCATCCTGGAGGTCGACGATCGTCGAAGGCTAAAGGCGAGCGAAGCTCGACGATCATCCTCCAGGAAATCGTCGAGCATCGATCGGAGATAAGGCTAAGATGAGCTCGACGTTTTCCTCCCGGAAAAGCGTCGAGCGTCGAACGGCTCGAGACAAATCTGAGCTCGACGTTCTCCTCCTGGAAAACGTCGAGCGTCGAACGGCTCTAAGACAGAACGAAGCTGGATGTTTTTCATCCCGGAAAACGTCGAGCGTCGAACAGAGCTAGACGCTAACTGAGCTCGACGTTCAAAACGTTGAGCGTCAAACTGAGCCAAACAGAAGCTGAGCTCGATGTTTTTCCTCCCGGAAAAGCGTCGAGCAGAGAACTAAGCTAAACAAAAGCTGAGCTCGACGTTCTCCTCCCGAAAAAGCGTCGAGCGGAGCTCGACGTTTTCTCTCTAGGAAAAGCGTCGAGCGGAGCTCGACGTTTTCCCTCCGGGAAAAACGTTGAGCGACGATCAGAGCCAAACAGAAGCTGAGCTCGACGTCTTTTCCTCCCGGAAAAGCGTCGAGCGGAGCTCGACGTTTTCTCACCAGGAAAAGCGTCGAGCGGAGGACGAAGCTAAGAACGAACAGAGCTCGACGTTTTTCTTCCTGGAAAAGCGTCGAGCGGAGCTCGAAGCTAAGCAAAAGCTGAGCTCGATGTTTTCCTCCTGGAAAAGCATCGAACGGAGCTCGAAGCCAAACCAGAAAACTGAGCTCGACGTTTTCCTCCAGGAAAAACGTCAAATGGAGCTCGAAGCCAAACCAGAAAATTGAGCTCGACGTTTTCCTCCTGGAAAAACGTCGAACGGAGCTCGAAGCCAAACCAGAAAACTGAGCTCGACGTTTTCCTCCTGGAAAAACGTCGAACGGAGCTCGAAGCCAAACCAGAAAACTGAGCTCGACGTTTTCCAGTAATACCTTAACGAAATCGGCAATCACACCCCCCCCCCCCCTCCTAACACACCCTCTCGGCTACACCCGAACCAGAGCAAAAATCTGAGTAAGGAACAATGGCATCACGCCGGCAATTTTGGATTCCAACATCACAAAGTAGGGGGGGTTCAATAGGAAGAACTAAATCCTATAGTTAGCAAGAAAAAGAGAACAACAAGGCCTCTAACCTAGGGCTAACAGGGATTTCAAATTCAGCAAGAATATTCAAAAAGAAACTTGGCAAGGGCAAGAATACCACTTGCCTCAATTTTCAGCGAAGCTTGGACGGCTTTCCTCCTCTTCACATGGTACAAACAGCCACAGCACCTAGAACATATCTCTCGGCCAATAATGGCGGAAAACTCCAAAACTGAAATCCCAAATCTCAACAAAACTCCACGAAAATCGAATATCTTACCGTCGAAATCAAGCCCGGAATCGCCGTCCGAAGGAGTACAGGAAGGGCGGTTTATCCTCTGTTTTCCAGGAACAAGCAGGGACGGTTTTACAGGAAGAAGAAGAAGAAGTGGGCCGCCACTTCTTAAAACAAAGCTTTTATATAAAAAGCTTGACACGACGGTTCAGAAATAACCGAACCCTAATACGCCTAATCACTTAATTACATAAGTGAATTCCAAAAAAAGAACAAGCCAATATATGGCTGCCACCTAGGCAAGGAATAACTGCTGAATAAATACAGCCGCAGAAACCGCTCATCAGCCCAAAACCCGATAGATTCCACTCAACTATTCAAATCAAATAATTATGCTATTAACACACCAATGACGCGAAAACCGAATCACCTCGGAATTCGACGAAATTCGCACCTTCGCTAAATACCCACGCTACGAACACAACGGCGAAGTCGAAATTAACTTTCGACGAACAGAACTCTAGTTATACCCAAATAAAGCCAAACACAAACATCCTCCCGAGAGGCCACACCGGGTCACCCAAAACGACACGGCTTGCTAGGGAGATCTTGCCAACAGGCTACAAAATAGGGCACTCAGTTCTAAGGAGCTAAACCACACTCCACACATAGCACATGCCATGGAAACGCGTCATCGTAACGCCAACGAGAATAAAAATAATCGCAGGAATATCAGGGGTGTTAAATGCTCCCCTTAGATGCACGAGCCAGGAGCTTCTATAGTCTTCATTCCTCATAGTTTAGCATCCCCAATTAAGTTTTGAAGAGACTGAACTTGGCCTCGTCTAAGGGCTTTGTGAAAATATCTGCAATCTTGTTGTCCGTGGGGACATAGCAGAGAGAGATGTCCTTGTTCTCCACGTGCTCCCGAATGAAGTTGTAGCGCACTTCAATATGCTTCATTCTGCTGTGCGATACCGAATTGTTGGCAATAGCAATTGCACTGGAGGAGTCGCAGTACATTGGTACTTCCTTGAACTGAAGGTCATAGTCTGCTAACTGATTTCTGATTCCATAAGAGTTGTGCGCAACAGCTGCCAGCCGAGATGTACTCAGACTCTGCTGTGGAGGTTGCTACACAATTCTGCCTCTTGCTATTCCATGAGATGAGCCTTCTTCCGAGGAATTGACACGTCCCGGAAGTGCTTTTCCTGTCATCCCTACTCCCTGCAAAATCAGCATCTGAAAAACCTATTAGCTCGACATCATTGTTTCTCGGGTACCACAAGCCAAGATTAGGGGTACCTTTAAGGTATCTAAGAATTCGTTTTGCAGCGACATAATGAGATTCCTTAGTGTTAACCTGATATCTGGCACAAACACATGTGGAGAACATGATATTCGGTCTACTTGCAGTAAGATAGAGCATGGACCCAATGGTGCTTCTGTATTTGGTTTCATCAAATGGTTTCCCATTCTCATCCTTATCCAGAGACATGGTGGATCCCATTGGAGTCCTCATAGAGGCTTGCATGCTCCATTCCGAATTTCTTGAGGAGTTCATTGGTGAACTTTGTCTAAGAAATGAAAATTCCTTCCTCAGACTGTTTCACTTGAAGTCCCAAGAAATACTTTAGCTCTCCCATACTGCTCATTTCAAACTTTCCTTGCATAAGTTTAGAAAACTTTTTGCAAAGATTGTTGTCCGTTGACCCGAATATAATGTCATCGACATAGATTTGCACCAGCAAGATCTTGCCTTTGACTTCGCTGAGAAACAATGTCTTGTCTATTTTTTCTCTAGAGAACTTGTTCTCAAGAAGAAAACTGGACAAGGTCTCATACCAAGCTCGAGGAGCTTGTTTTAACCCATATAGAACTTTATTGAGAAAGTAGACATGATTAGGATAAGTAGGATTGACAAAACCTGGAGGTTGAGCGATGTATACTTCCTCTTTCAAGTCTCCATTCAAGAATGCCGATTTCACGTCCATCTGATAGACAGTGAATGCTTTATGAGAGGCATAGGCTAGGAACAGACGGATTGCCTCGAGCCGTGCAACTGGCGCAAATGTCTGGTCGAAGTCAATCCCCTCCTCCTGTCGGTATCCATGAGCCACCAGCCTGGCCTTATTCTTTATGATGACACCATGTTCATCCAGTTTGTTTCTAAAGATCCACTTGGTGCCGACCACGTTCTGCCCCTTTGGTCTGGGAACCAGCGTCCAGACGTTGCATCTTTCAAATTGATGTAGTTCATCTTGCATGGCCAATATCCATACTGCATCTTTGTTCGCCTCGTCGAACTTCTTTGGCTCAACCTGTGATAGGAAACTAAGATGCAAAATCTCATTAATAGTACCTCATCGAGTTCTGATACTGTCGCGAGGATCTCCGATGATCTGATCTCTTGGATGATCCCTCAGGTGTCGGAGCTCTAGAAGTCTTGCATCAGGAGCTCTAGCGATTTCTGGGGCTCCTTCCTCTTCAGGGAGGACTGCTCCATCCTGATTGTCATCCTCTCCGATTGGCGTTGAGGTGGAGACCTTGACGTATTTTGGAGTTGCATCTTTCTCGGGCTCATCCAGGTGTAGCTTTTCGAGTCTGGCACCTGCATCTTCAAGAAGACCACTAGAAGACTTGCAATTAAGCAAAATTCCTTCATCAAATGCAACATTTATTGATTCCTCTACCACTAGGGTTTTCTTGTTGAAAACTCTATAAGCCCGGCTATGGCTACTATGGCCCATGAATATGCCTTCAAAGCATTTTTCACCAAACTTAGTATGCGGGTACTTCCCATTATTCAGTACAGAACATCTGCAACCAAAGATCCTCAAATAGGACATGGTTGGTTTCCTGCCTTTCAGTAGCTCGTAGGGCATCTTACGATGACTTTTGTTGATCAACGCCCGGTTTTCAACATGACAAGCCGTATTGACAGCCTCGGCCTAAGAGTATTCTAGGAGTGAAGCGTCATTCAACATTATCATGCAGGCTTCAATGAGTGTTCTATTTCTCCTCTCCGCAACTCCGTTTTGTTGAGGAGTGCGCGGGGAGGAAAATTCATGAAAGATACCAAGTTCTTCACAAAACTCTGTCATAGCACCAGACTCGAACTCTGTTCCATGGTCACTTCTGATTTTGACCACTGAGTAGCTAAGTTCGTTCTGAATCTTCTTGACAAAGCTGGTGAAGATGTCAAACGTATCAGACTTGCATTTTAAAAAGAACACCCAAGTAAACCGAGAGTGATCATCTACAATCACTAGCGTATAAGACTTCCCTCCTAAGCTATGAAATTGCATTGGACCAAACATGTCCATGTGCAGAAGATAAAGACATCTGGAGGTGTCTTTGTCTGGGATGCCCTTAAAGGTAGCCCGAGTCTGCTTGCCCATCTGGCATGCAGGACAGGGACTATCTTTTATGCACTTAATAATGGGAGCATCCCTTACCAAGTCTTTGGAAAACAGCATATTAATTGTCTTATAATTAATATGTGCCAATCTCTTATGCCATTGTTCACAAAGAGATGCACTGCCTTTTGCAACAAGGCATACTGGGGTAGAAGAATCTAGACTGAGAAAATCTAAGCAGAAAATATTTCTGCTCCTAATGCCAGTTAATACTGTCTCCGAAGAGGCACATGATATTATCAGGCATTTATCCTTGCAGAACTTAACGTCATACCCTTTATCACATAACTGGCTTACACTGATCAGGTTATGATTTAACCCCTCAACATAAGCTACGTTAGAGATAGAGAGTATACCGTTGGAAATCATACCGTAACCTCTGGTGACTCCCCGATCAGATCCCCCAAATATAACTTTGGGTCCATTCTTGACTGGAGAGTACTCCCGCAGCAGGCTTCTTGTCCCAGTCATATGACGGGAGCATCCACTGTCCAAATATCAAATGGGAGTTTTGTTGGCCTTTGGACATTCCTGCAAAATAGAATTAATTTGCCTTAGGAACCCAATCGAACTTGGGTCCTAGATTCCTCGTTAGCATACTCCCCCTCGATTGGTTAACCCTACGAGTGGTCGGCCTCGCATTGCCAACATGAGGAGTCTCGTTATTCATTGGATTAAACCAGCAATCCATGACAAAGTGACCAACTTTGCCACAGCACCAGCAGTCAAACCTGTTATACTTTCTCTTAGGCGCCTGTTTCACCCTTGGAACGTAGAGTTCAACCGGGGCCGTGGACCTGGAGGTGGAGGCATCATGATGACCACAGTCACATGATTTCTTCACCTCTTGGCTTTTCAGTGTGACAGGCTTGGCCTTAGGTGCTTGCTTCCGATTATGGCCACTAGAGAAGTGACCATAATTTTCCACGCGGATTTCCTCAAAAGGTGCCTTGAAGACACTCTCACTGAAGTTGCGGGGAAAGGTCCAACCATCATACCGGCTCTTTGGCTTTGCAACCGAGGGCCTGAAGTGATGGCCATACGTTAACTCAAAGCCATGTTGGTTACAGGGAAAGCTGGGCTTTCTGAACACAACAGGGCTGAGTGGGGCCTTTCCCTTTTCAGCAGCAGAGGCCTTCTTAGCAGCCTTATTCTTCCTCTGGTTCCTGTTTCTCCTGGAAGAGGAACGAGGTGCCCCAAACTAGCTCCTTTGGTCTGAGCAGTGAAGGTATCAACTAGAGGAAGAACTGTCTTAGGCATAGAGAAGCTCTTAACGATCTTCTTTTCTGCCGCAAGTTGTTCTTCCAACTTGTCGATTTCCTCTTGCTTAAGATCGAGGAGCTTAAGGGACTCTGAATGCTTTGAAGTCAGGTCCAAGTGCTCCTGTCGGAGGGAGATCAAACTGGTGATCTCTTCCCACAGGGATACACTCTCACCTTTAAGGAATTTAACTTCCTTTTTCTCAGCCTTCAGTCTCTTTCGACATTCCACGAAAGTATTGAGCAGAAGCACATACTTATCGAGGAGCTCAGCTTCACGGGCCAAAGGGCTATCCTCAGGGTCATCATCCTGAGACTCAGGATCAGAGTCAGAGTCGGAGAGAGGGGTGTGAGCTTTTACCTTCCCAGTAAATGGGGGGCAATCTCCTTCTGAGTCACAACGACCCATTAGCCCAAAGTAGGCTTCCTCGTCATCGCTGGTGTCTGACGTGTCAGATTCACTCAGCGTCTTTGGATTCTTCGCAATGTAACTCCTCTCCTTCTTCTTGTCTTTTGAGGACCTGTGCTCCTCTCCCTTTCCCTTCTCCCTCTTGCCTTGATGGCAGTCGGCCACGACGTGTCCTGGCTTGTTGCAACCAAAGTAAATAAAGTTAGATGAGCGGTGTTTGTTCGGTTTGGAAACATACCTGTCAGAAGAATAGTTCTTCTTCTGATCCCTTGAGGAGGAGCCGTCTCTCTTTCTCTGATTCCTCAGCTTGAGGAACTTCTTGAATTCCCGTGTGATAAGAGAGAAGTCTTCCTCAGACAATTCTGAGCCGGAGGAGCTTGGCTCAGAGTCTTCCTCTTCATCCTTCTTCCACGCACGGGAAGAAACAGCACCCTTACCCTTTCTGGAATGAATGGCTTTTAGGGCCACGGTCTTTTCTTTGGCTGCGGCTTTCTCTGCTTCCTCTTCAGCCTTCCTTGTGTTCAATTGAAGCTCATAGGGCATGAGCTTCCCGAACAGAATCTGAGGGTCGGTTTCCGCAAGTCTGCTAAACTCTCGGATGGCGCAGATCTTCGTGTCCCATTCCTTAGTAAGGGACCTAAGGAACTTATCATTGAGCTCACCGTCAGTGAACACTGTTCCATATCCCTTGAGTGCATTGACGATCTTGAGGAAGTTTTCGAAGGTAACTCTGATCTCCTCCTTGGGCCCTTGCCTGAAGGCCTCATATTTCTGGTTGAGGAGGGATCTCCGATCGTCCCTCACTTCATCTGTGCCCTCCATTAATACAATCAGGCAGCTCCAGAGATCCTTGGCTGTCCTGCAGTTGCAGAAGTTCTGTATCATAGAGTCGTCAACTGCGCTTACCAGGATGTTCTGAGCTTTCTTGTCGAGTTCGAACAGCACCATTTCGTCCTTGTCCATTTTCGAAAGTTTCTTGGGCACTTTCTTGGTAGGATCAATGGTGAAGGCCTTAGTGGGAATGTAAGGTCCCTCCTCCACTATCATGAAGAGTCGGGGGTCGACTGCTTCCATGTAGAATCTGATTCTTTCCTTCCAGATAGGAAAGTTCAGTCTGGTGCACACTGGGATTTTGCCGGAGTGCTTGAGTCCGTCCATGGAAGATATCGGTCTTCTTCTTGACACTGGTGGCAGGATTCTACTCAAGGTGTGAACCTTTTTGATGAGCAACCTCCCTCTGATATCACTTGAAAGTCCACCTAGTGCCAACTAGCTTTACCTATGGGGGGGATAGGTGTCTTGTGGGGTTTTTGCGGAATTAAAAACTGTACCTGCACAAGTAAATCAAACAACACAGCACAGGAAAGACTCAAACAATTTATAGTGGTTCCCGATTTGGGTACGTCCACTTTCCCCCTTCGACCTATCCCCCAACCAGGGACGACTCGGTCACATCACCAATAGGATTGAAATCCAATCCTTGCACTAACGGAAGGAACCGTTCCACACGTAGGAGTCACCACTCCCACAACACGGGTTGCACCCAACCCTTAAAACTAGAGACCAATCGGTCCTTTACAAAGAAATTGAAAATAGATTGTATAAGAAATACAAACAACTTATGGAGACTAAGGTGTCCCTGTTTGTTTGACGACGTGTTCTTGAAGTCAACGAAGAGTCCACAACCCTAGATCTCTCTTGGAGTGAATCTTCCCGTAACCGGCGGCGGCTTGGAGCGGCGGCAAGGTTCTCGGAATAAGCTGCGGCTACGGAGAGCTGCTGCAGTGCTAGGGGATTCAATCTTCGTAGCAAACGAAGCAAGGTCTTCCAACGGTCACACTAGGATCGGTCGTCTCGATCGATTCGGAAGAGGAAGGTTTTTCCCGATTAACGAATCAAGAGACAAGGGATCTCTGGTTAGACGCGTGAGACGCTATGCTAGCCTAAGCTTCTGTCGCCGGAGATCTGGAAGAACTTGAGATCAACAGCGGCGACAACTGCACGAACGGCAGAGACGGTCGGCGGAGCAAGATCGCGATATAGGTCACTTCGGCGGCTGTTCTTTTGAATTCCCGTATTTCGTATGTCGTTCCGCTCATACATACGGAGGTATATATACCTTAGGTCAAGCACATGACCGTTGTGGGTCCCACCAGCAACAAGACCTAAGACCGGATCGAAATATCGCAGGTAACATGGACCGGTCCAGATAGAATCAGAAATTGCCTAAGTCAAATTCGGCGAGAATCGTAGGTGATTCTCGACGAATCGGCGAGAATTACCTACGATTCTCGCCGAATATTACTTAGCGGAATTCTGGCTGTACTGATATAGAAGCGGGGGAGAATCGGCGGGAATCACACTTGATTCTCGACGATTCTGCCTTAGAGAAATTTCTGGCGCGTCGAGACAGCCGGCTCCAACCGGCGAGAATCAACCAGTGATTCTCGACGAATCGGCAAGAATCATTAGTGATTCTCGCCGAAACGGCGAGAATCACTTAGTGATTCTCGTCGATTCTTACTTAGACAATTTTTCCTCTTTCTTTCCGAGAGCTGGCCTTTGGCCCATCCTTGCTCCTTGTCTGCTCTTGCTCTATCATAGCCCTGTACTTGAAATTAAGTACACTCCAATAGAGAGAGTACACGTAGGCCAACACACTGATCTACTCAACGAGGGATTACATCGCGCAGACCCGTGTATATTGACCCACTGCACCCTGACATTGGTGTGTACTTAGCGTGGAATAACTGCAAGCACAACTTAAAAGATTTCATCAAATAAATTGTCTATTTACCTTAGCTTGTTCAGGGGCTTCTTCAAATTAGGTACATTGTGGATACAATACCCAACATTATCCAATTTTGGCCTGTGATGGTCTCCGGCTTCAAGTCTAAGCTCTCTTTGTCTTCTTGGGCTACCTAGGGCTTTGTCATGACCTAGTCATGACAAAAACAACTCTTAGGGGTCATAGTTTGTGGAGGACACTAATGCTCAGGTTAGATTGATCCAGGACAGGATGTTGGAAGCCTAGAGCAAGCAGGCCAAATATTACTATGCACGACATTGTCAGGTGGAGTTCTAGGTGGGATACCGGGTGTTCTTGAAGATACGGCTGATGCATGGAGTCTTGCGGGTTCACGGGCAGAAGAAGCTTAGTCCGAGATACATGGGGCCTTACAGGATTCTAGAGCGGATCAGCCCCTTGGCTTATAGACTGGAGTTACCACCGGAGTTGGCGGGATTGCATGATGTCTTCAATATCTCTTCACTCAGGAGGGATCTACTATGCCTTGAGCAGCTGATTTCCTTTGTAGATGGCCCGGTGGCCTCAGATCGCTCAGTCAGCATGGAGCCGATCAGGATCGATGAAACAATAGTGCGGGTCTTGCGATGCAAGTAGGTTCTGCTAGTCAAGATTCTGTGGAGAAACCATGGGCAGGAGGAGCACACTTGGAATCCACAGGACTTGATGCAGCAAAAGTACCCGGATCTCTTTGAGTCAGGTATACCCTCAACTCCTAGGTATTTTATATACTTTTACTTACGTAGAAACCTCGTAGTCTTAACTTTAATTTCAGGGACGAAATTTATATTTTTGTATATTGGGATTTGTAACATCCCTCAAACAAATAGACTCCTAGGTTTTATTTTGTCATGGCTAGGTCATGAAAAAACCATATGATGCTCAAGGGTCAGGTGAACAAGGGCCAAGGTGAGGATAACCTTGGTCTGCCTATAGAACAACCTCACAACCAGACCTAGGCTTTTGAATTTAAGGCTCCAACTTGACCCCATGACCATACCACAATACCCTTAACCCCCTTGGGAGATCCATAGAGCCACTAAGGACCCATTGGGGGGTAGTCAAAGTAGCCAAGTTGGCCTAAGACCTCCTTAACCGTAAGTGGGTCAAGCTAGCCTACTAAGGGTCAGTTGACCCTTCCTTTGCCAAGTGGACCCCACCCAAGCCCTCCTAACCCTAAAGTGAGGTCAATGGGTCACCAAGGACTCATTTGGGTCAACCCAAGAGGCTAAGTTGACCCAAGTCAACCCTAGTCCTAATTTGGTCAAAGTACCCTTCCTAAGGGTCAAGTTACCTCCACAGTGCTAAGTCAACCCTACCCAACCCTACCTAGACACTAGGGGAGTCCAATGCATCACCAAGGACCCATTAGGGTCAACCCAAATGGTCATGTTGACCAAGGTCAACCCTAGTCTAGGTTTAGGTCAAACTAGCCAAAATGGGCTAACCCAAGCTCAAACCCATTTCCCCCACTTGGGCTAACCCATTTTTAATGATTAATATGAGTTAGTGGGCTGCCATTAGGCTAGAGAGATGATCAAAATTGTCCAAGGTGACTAGGAGAGAGAAAACTCCATTTTACCCTTTAACGGAGGAGAGAGAAAGTGGGGAAATAAAGCGGGCATTCATTGCATAGAAGATCAAGAGCACCTCCCCTCACCTCCTTTGGCTGGATTCATCTTCCCTGGATAATTTGGAGGAGACCAACAACCATAATCAGCTCAAGTTCACCTCCCACCACGATGGACAAAAATGACCTTTAATGGCCATTAATGGCCATTACAGCCTATACTCTTCCCCTACCCCATTTGAGTGCTTTAAAAGCATCACTGGACATCATGGAGTCATTTAAACTCTCTCCCCGACGGTTTCGAGCCACTTGCCTATGCTATTGCAGAACTCCGGTGACACCTCCACCGCAAATCACAACCTGGCGATCGGCTCGACTCCAGAACACCAATAAGGTCCTCCTCTACTCCTTCTTCCATGGGTCGCAAGAATTGGGCTCAATTGAGCTCGATCAAGGGATTTATTTTCATGGTTTTTATGAGAAAAATGACTTTGCAGGATCGCAAGAATCCTCCCCTCCGGCGGCCTTGTTGCTGCCAATCGACAGCCACCACCTCAACGGAGGTGGTGGAGGTAGTGGCCGGCCAGGGAGGTGGCCGAGTGGCCGACATCGGCGGCTTGAAGTTGGCCAAGGAAGAGGGAATCAGGACTATTGGCTGGAGCTTGAAGATGACCAGATGTCCGTACATGCTGCGTCAAGATCAGTGCAAGGTCATGTTATATATATTATATATTTTGTGTAATTCTGTCACACAAAATCAGTCAGCTTATGTATTATTTTAAAAATACTTAGAGGCATGTACAGAGAAAGTGGTCAACATATATATTGTATCCCTATGGGTGTGCTTTAATTTAAAATTGATTTGCACCAATTTGGATATCTGGTTTGACCAGGACACTCATTTTAGTGGGGTCTATACCTAGGTCTAGTCAGAGATTAAAATGAGTTCCCCACTTCATCACATGTCTAAATGACCTGAAATTTGGACAGGGAGTTTTTCTAACCTATACCTAGGTCATGCCCAAAAAAGGAAATTTTTAGAGATAATTTTTCTATAGTTTTTGAAATAATTCAATAATCCTAGGGTAATTTAATTAGGGGCACTAATGACATCCAAACCCTCCCAAATTTTGGTGAGTGGTCCTTGAGGTCATCATAAGGCTCTGTATAAATTTTCATCCCTTTTGGAAGTTGATTTAGTTTGGAAATAAGCAAACCCTAGCCTTGCCCAAAAAGGAGTATTTAGGTCAAAACCGCCCTTGTGGGTTTGAGTGGCCAAACCAACTCAACAGAGGTTGAAATTTGGGACACTGATTTGACATGACATTTAACAACCTCATAAGGATTATGGGGTGGATAAGGGTGGATTTGTCCTAGGACCCTAGTGCTAATCCTAAGGTTTAAACTTTGGGGCTTGTGAAGGACATATGGGATTATGTTCTTGGATTGACTTAGGGATTAGTCTATGAGATGCTAGGTGTTGAAACCGGAAACTCGGTCTTGATGGAGTTCACCCTTGGTGAAGGGGTGATCGTGCACCTACTTCTCTCCTGCAAGAAAAACAATAAGGAAAAAGAACAAGGGACTTGACCAAGGCCCCGTCGCGGAGGACCCACCACACACCCGGAAGATCACTGAGCGCTTCCTCTCCTTAGCCAAATGCCGGCTACGGTACCTCAGAAAGCGCTAGAAGACTGGGAGAAAGGTAATCATTCCTTCTGAGGTACCCCTTGGGTCCTATTTATAGATTTATAAAAATGACCTGCAAATAACCAACCTCCGCAGTTCTAAACAACTATGTGCAACCCAACTGGGTCTTCCAACAACGTAACTCCGCTGTTCTAACTGGCTATGGGCATTCCAGCGGGGGAAAAATGGTAAAAATTACTCATAGATCACTTGGCGAGTAGCCCTCAACAAACCCTACCCGGCAAGGGCGGCGAATGCTCGATTTAGAAAGAACTCGCAGCCTATCTTCTGCCTTGGGCGAGCTCTGGCCCGACCTGCCCTACTCGCACGCCGCAGGCTTGTTGAACAGTTCGAATTCGGCAAGCGACTCAGAGCTCGAAGAACAACCCAGATCTTGACGAACAACCCAGAGTTCGACGAACAACCCAGAGCTCGACGAACTAAACTTGGCGAGTACGAGCTCACCTCCCAAAGGTATCTCACCCCACCTGGGCGAGTCAGAGAATGTCGAGCTCTCCCTCCTTCCAAGCTTGGTCAGGGACTCGCACAGTCTTACTTGACCAATCTGGCTCCTGCTGACCCATTCGATGGATACGGGGTTGTACACAATCCCCGCTCTTTGCGAGGTTGGCACAAGCTCAGAAAGAAAAATCCAACCCCATGGGATTCGGCGAGTGTGGCAGGAGCCAGGGAAACTTTCGGCGGGGTCCACCAGCGGCTATAAATATGCGCCTGCGTACTTGGGTGACCTTTGTCACTCCCCTTTTCTCTGAATTTACCGAGATGCCTTTTTTCAAGGAGCTCGAAGGGAGGCTTGCAAGGCTCGCGAGGTCTCCTCTGCCTCCATCGCCAGCCTAACCTCCATTCGCCTCAACATCCAGCGGAGCATCCCAGCCAAGTCCAATTCAGCCAAGAGGGCGAAGCCAGATGCAGAGGCGTCCGAACGCACCTTCCAAGACTTAAAAATGACCCTGGAGCCTGAGACAGGATCCTCGACCCTTCCTACCCCTTGGAAGGAGGGGAATTTCATTGACATCTGTGCTGACCAGGACTGCTAGGATGGGGGCAATGAGGTCACCTCTCCACAAGCCGGTACTCTTCCTGTCGACCCGCCGTTCATGGCTCCGGAGACTCGCCAACGGGACCCGTCCCCACACTTCAGGACTCTGGGGTTGAGATCGCAAAGACCGTACTCGCAGACCCGCATTCCCTCTTCTCAGCTCGCCGAGACTTCGAGGGATGGTGCATGAATTATCCCAGTGCCAGGATTCAACCATATTCCACCCCGAATACAGCCTCCGGTTGGCGGTAAAAATCTGAAGATGCCCCCACCTCGCCTCTCCTTCGAGGCGCCAAGCTCCTCAGGCGAGTCATCCTTTATTGGTTCTTATCTGTAGTTCCCCGAGTGTACTTCCCCTTTGCATTATTTTTCAATTCTTACGGCCTTCTTCAGCCAGTCGGAGGCCGATGAATCCTTAAACCGAGCTCGCCACTAGCCCCTTCCCTCCACGAAAACCTTAGAGTCCTTCCTTGATGCTGAGCTGGAGGCTCCTGAGCTGATAAAGCGAGGAATTGAAGTCCTAAAAAAGATGGCGCGCGAGCTCCACCGATTGCGGGAGGACAACAATGTGTTGCAGTGAGAGTGTGCATGGCTAGTAGGCGAGGTGAGTGAGGACCCGGCATGCGAGGCGACGTCCCTTACACCCCTACTATAGGAACTGGACGAGAACCTCCTGGCTGCCTGGGGTGCTTGAGGCGGATCTGCAAGCACCATAATTCTCGTCGACCTGCGGGGGAGGAGATGCGACGCCAGGGTAGGTAGAGAACAGCCCCACTACTGGGCCTACCAGAGCTCACCTCCTTTCCCCCTCAGCTCGCGCATGTGCCAAAATTGTTGTTTTATTCGCGTTTGACTTCTCTGATCGATATCCCTCTTGGGCCTATAATAACTTAGAAATATTTTCAGATTTTTTTGCTTGTTATTTGAATATAATATTCTGGCTTAGCACATAATGGGATAGGTCATGGAAGTCAACGAGGTGGGTTAGGCGAGCTGGACCGATCACTCAGCTCGACCCTTGATCCCTTTTCCTATAAATAGGCCCCCTCACCTACCCTGACTTACTGCTTTATTTACTTTTGTACTTTCCTCCCCTACTCGACTTCTCCCTACCTGTACTCGTTCCCTACACCTTCTGCGAGCATGTAAAAGACCAACCGTGACTTTGATGGCCACTTCGAGTGCACTAAGCACTTCACCGACTATTGTTTCTTTGAGGGGAACACGACGGAGGAGGAATTCACCGTGTTCACTGCCGAGTTCAAGCCCCCTGGCTTCGAGGCGCGTTGGCCTAGAGAGGGCGAGGCCATCAACACTTTCCACTCTGAGGAGCTCGCCTTCCCCATCTCGCATTTCGAGATGGGGTTGCGCCTTCCGCTCTGGCCGGAGATCCGCTAGATCCTCAAATACTTCGGTGCGGTGCCCGCGCAGCTGAACCCAAACTCCATCGCCATGATGGTGGTGTTAGCGATTTTCCTCCACCGGGAGCGAATCGAATTCAACCTGACCGTGTTCAGGAAACTCTTTACTTACAAGGCGACTCCCGATATCATCGCCTTCTTTGGGGGCTCCCTAATCAAGATTCGTGAGATCGCGAACAAACACCACAACTAGATGACCAAGATTATCTTCCTCAAGGTAGATCTCGGCAACATCCCCTACTCGCCGCAGCAAATAAACGAGGAGGTATACCGACCCCCCACCATCTCTGGCAACGATGCCGATCTCCATAAATTTTTCCTCCACAAGGACTTCGAGGTCGCCTTCCTCCGAAGGGGCCTCGACTCGCTACTCCGCATCCTTCCCGGCGAAGGTATATCTTTAAACTCTCCTCCTTGCCATATCTCGCCAAATCCTTCAGAATTTTTACTAAGTTATTTCTACAGGGGAGCGGCTGATTCCCGACAACCCGCCTTTTGCGGATCCGGGACTACTCGCCGACCCCCTCACCCGCGAGAAGGAAGATGCAGCTGTCTGCTAAGACGAGTCGTCGTCATCTAAGCCCTCTAGAAGAAGCGGGATGATTCCGCGGGGTCCAAATCGCCTCGCCGGCATCCACCGCAGATGAAACTGAAGGCGGTGGTGTTTTATTGGGCGAAGAAACAACAACAGCCCAAGTATATGAGCTCGCCCGAGACCACCCCAGACGGATCATCAGGGAGCCCGCTGAAGGATATAATGGGAAAAAAGCAAGAGGGAGGCAAGCCCTCTGCTCCCGCAGTCAAGAAGGCCCCAACCCGCGAGTCAGGTCTGCCGAAAAGTCACCCCCTCATCGGCCTTGGGGGGAGATGGAAGGACTCGGATGGCGAGCCCGTGGTTCAGTGGGATGAGTCCACCCACCGGATCTCCGTATCCACCCTCCAATCCTCCTAGGCTGACCGTAATCCCTCCTCAGGTCAAGCCTATATGCTTGGCTTTGGCCTCTATGGGCGCGAGGACGCTGCGGCCTATAAGTGCTTGACTCGGCGCCAACTCGTCCTTAAAGGCCTGCAGGCCCATATGCCGGCACTGGAGTTCCACCACATGGTGGTTCGTCGCGGCTTTTACCTCAGCCACCTCATGCAGAAAGCAGATCAGAAGCACGACCTAGCCCAGGACAAGTTCGTTGACCTGGAGAGGAGGCTAGGCATTGCCGAGGACTTGCTAGCCAAGGGAGTCGCCGGACCCATGAGCATTGGTTACCCCTTCCTCATTTCACTTATGATTTTTAGCCTCAGATTTACTTACCTGTTCTTGCCCTAGGATGCTGAGGTCGCTAGGGAGCTGCAGACTCGCACTGTCGGACTGGAGGAAGAGAATAATAATCTCCATGCTCGCTCCGCCGAGCAGGAGACTCGTGCCGCCGAGCTGGAGGCTCGGGCCGCCGAGCTAGAGGCTCGCACCGCTGAGCTAGAAGGGATGAATGTGAAGCTGAGCGAGGAGAACAAGGGGATTCATGGAGAAATCGCCCGCCATACGGAAGCCTTCCTCCCTCTAGGTGGCAGCGAGCCCCCCTTCCCATACAAGAGCCCAAGGATCTTTGGCGTGGCTGAGATCATTGAAAGGTTGCGGGTGAACTCAATTGAATTCGCCGAATGCACCCTGCAAATTATGAAGGATATGCAGGTGCTGGTGGAGGGTTGCGAGGAGGTCACAGTTTGAGACCTCATGCCGAGTTTGTTCCTGCCCACACCGCTCAGTGTGAAGTAAGATAGCCTCGACATCTTCTTCGGGAAGGACTTCAAGGACAATCCTTCTGGCGGAGCGGGCAGAGATAGCCAATCCATGGGAGGGGGCAAGAGCTGACCCCCCTCCCCTTTCTTTTTCTTTCTTGTAACTCTCTCCCCTCTTTTTGTAACCTCGCCCAGGCGAGCTCTCCTTTTGTAATCATTTTATACTCAATGAAAAGTGAATTTTTCTATCTTCTTTTTCTTTGAACTTTCCTTCTATGATGAACTCGCCCGCAAGCCCTCCTCTTCGCTAGATCCCGTTAGGACAGAATTTGCCGCTAGAGCGCATGTTTAGGACTCGTACCCGCGAACAAATTCTGAGAGCTCCACCTCCCCAGATTAACCAGGATTGGACCTGCCGAGCTGGGTTTATACCCACCCAGCTGGCACGCGAGTTGTCCCTTCTCTTGCGGATATCGAGTCAAAATTGTCAAAACATTTCACAAGTAAAACTGAAGGGGGAGGGGGGTGGAGTGCTTTGTTGGAGCTCGTCTTCCTCAATAGGAGGACCGATCGGGGTTCATCTTCTCTCTACCGAGCTGGGCCTGCAATTTCAAACTCTCCCTTAAGGACCTTCCCCCCTGCACCCTCAGGAAAGCGATCTTCCTAAAAAAGCTCTAGGAGAGGGTGGGACTCCCTCGAGTGACATACAGCCTTGACAGCTAGGTGAGAGCCTGAAAGCGGGATTTGCTACGGGTCTGGGGCAGACTCCCTTGAATGACATCTAGCTCTACCAGCTAGGTGAGAGCCTGACAGCGGGATCTGGGTCAGACTGCCTCGAGTGACATCAAGCCCTGCCAGCTAGGTGAGAGCCTGACAGCGGGATCTGCTCGAGGTCTGCGGCAGACTCCCTTGAGTGACATCCAACCCTGCCAGTTAGGTGAAAGACTGACAGTGGTATATGCTCGGGGTCTGTGGAAGACTCCCTAGAGTGATATCTAGCCCAGCCAGCTAGGTGAGAGCCTGACAGCAAGACCTGCTCAGGGTCTGGGGCAGACTCCCTCGAGTGACATCCAACCCAGCCAGCTAGGTGATAGCCTGACAGCGGGATCTACTTGGGGTCTATGGCAGACTCCTTGGAGTGACATCCAGCCCTGCCAGCTAGGTGAGAGCCTGATAGCAGAATCTGCTCCGGGTCTGGGGAAGACACCCTCGAGTGACATCCAGCCCCTCCAACTAGGTGAGAGCCTGACAGCAGGATCTGCTAGGGGTCTAGGGTAGACTCCCTTGAGTGACATCTAACCCTGCCAGCTACGTGAGAGCCTGACAGCCAGATCTGCTCGGGGTCTGGGGCAGACTCCCACGAGTGACATCTAGCCCTGCCAGCTAGGTGAGAGCCTGACAGCGGGATCTGCTAGGGGTCTGGGTCAGACTCCCTCGAGTGATATCTAGCCCGGCCATCTAGGTGAGAGCCCGATAGCAGGATCTTCTCAGGGTCTGGGGAAGACTCCCTCGAGTGACATCTAGCCCTACCAGCTAGGTGAGAGCTTGACAACAGGATCTGCTCGGCGTTTGGGGCAGACTCCTTCTAGTGACATCCAGCCCTGCTAGCTAGGTGAGAGCCTGAAAACGGTATCTACTCGGGGTCTAGGGCAGACTCCCTCGAGTGACATCCAGCCCTGGCAGCTAGGTCAGAGCCTGGCAGCGGGATCTGCTCGGGGTCTGTCAAATGAACGCCAACCATTCTCATAGATTGCAACGAGAGCACTTAACACTTAAAATTTCATTATCAAAAGGAACGCAACTTACATAGTTCAAGGGAAAAAATGTTTCAAGTCACCATCACTCTAGGTGATACTTAGGGTCTCGCCCTCCACATTCTGGAGACGATATCCCCCTGACCTCAGTGTTTCTTTTACAATGTACGAACTTTCCTAATTAGGGTTGAGCTTTCCCACGACGACTGACCTTCCCGCGGCATCGACCTTCTTCAGGACCAAGTTGAAAGACTTATTTCAAGAGCCTAAACACCTAGATGGGGGTGGGGTGGGATGGGGTGAATAGGTTCTAATTATCTTTAAGAATTTGAGGCAATATAACTAGTTCTTACTTAGCACAAAAATTACAAATCACAGCACAGAAAATACAGCACAACATACACCAGATTTATAGTGGTTCCCCAAGGTATGGGTACATCCACTTTCCCCCTTCGCCTATCTAGTAGAGAATTAGGATTCAGCCCAACTTCTTTCCACTAACTCAGATCCACAGATCTTATAACTCGGAACCAGATTGGTTCTTACAGTTTAGACTTATACAAGTCTTACCTCAGATTAAACCCAAGAATCCTACCTCAGACCACACCCATACCTCAGCCTTTATAACTTGGCTTACAACTAAGACTATCAATAGTCCTATACCTCAGGCACTCAGCTCTACCTCAGCCTTTATAATTATAGGCTTACAACTCAGATCTAACAATAGATCCTACAAGAATTTGAGTATTTGAGAAATACAGAAATATAACCAGATAGATCACTCTATAGGTAAGAGCTTCTTGATCAGTTCTTGAATGAACTAAATCTCAAGATCCAACTTGACTTAGCTGTTTCAAAGCTTCTTGATAGAACAAAACAAGGTTGAACTCTTCTTGATGTAGAAGTTGATCTCCTGTCAGCTTCTTCCTTGAATTCAAAATAAGATCTGAATCTTCTCTGCAGACTGTTCAGAATCTGCCTTCTTAAGGGTCACCCTTTTACTTGTTGAAAACTTTCCTTAGATGATCCACCTTTTTATCTCTCTATCTGTTCATATAAGTTATCACGGATCAATCCTTTATATAGTGATTTCTCATGATTACCGGCTAATCCGGTTTGTAACAACCTTCTGACAGTTCTGACAAAGGTGTCAGACCTATTGGTAATGATAGTTGTCGAGTCACCCGCCATGACAGTTGATTCCTCAAAGATTTTATATGTAAGACCCCCCTTTTTTTTCTTTTCAAACACCGGGGTCTTAGCCCATAATTGCCGCTTTGCGGTGGCACCGACTCATGGGAAGGTCGCCACTACAAAACGCCAATTCTGCTGGCCATATTCGATCACAAAGAAAGAGAAGTAAGTATACGTAAAATGTAAACAAATCCATAGAAACATGTATAAAATAAAATCACATCCAGTCCATTAGTAGATAATAACAGGAAATAGAGGTACTACAAAGATACAGTTCAGATGAAATATAGATAAACGAGCTCGAGCCCGGTACATCAGAGTCCTCACTACAAATCACTCATCACGGAAGCTATAAAAACACTAATCACTCACGGAGCTGGTCGCAGGTGCACCGGTGATAGTCTGACCCACCTCCATGTGCACCGTACTCCGCTGGTGCTGGTCCCTGGACTGTAGGTCCCTGTCTCCCATCCGGAGCTCCTGTAATATTGTGGTTCGAAAACCATTAGTCATAAAGACTAAGCCCTATCATCCCCTACCCCTCCCCCAACGGCTCCTAAGCACCGAGCAGAGAGGAGGAAAGGGAAGCTACAAAGGTGGAGAGTAATCAAGCAGATGATAGTTGATGAGTTGTAAATATACTTATTTTTTAGTGTATTTACTTTGTCATTTTACTTTATTTTCATAGTTTTTAGCTTGTTTTATTCAATAAAATGTTTCTTTCTTGTAAAAATATATTCTAACTTAGCATTATTTTTTTTCTGAATTTTTGCAGAAAAAAATATTTTTTTGTCCTGTCACGCCCATGACCATGCCCGACACGGGCGTGTCAGGCACTCAACGCCATCAGCCAGTCGACACTCAACGATTTCACTATTCACCACTCAATGCCGTCCCGACACGCTTTAGTCACGCCCGTGTCCAAGACCCGTCACGCCCGTGTTGATGTCGACACTCAACGCTTTGTCAACTGTCAATGTTGCCGACATCAGGACTGCCAGCTGGCCATGTCACGCCACCCAGACACGCCCGTGTCAATGCCTGTCACGCCCATAACCTCCACGTGTCACGCACCCGAGCTTCCAGAAATGATCTAGCCAGCCAAGTCGCCAAGTCAAATACGCAACTGACCGACACGCCCCCTGTCACGCCCGTGACCTAGGGCGTGACCAACCCGAAAAAATGTCTATAAATAAAAGCTTTCAGAAAGCTTTAAGGGTCCACTTTTTGACCACTTTGCTTAGGGGAGGTGCTGCCCAAATGAATCCAAATGCTATGTAAGGGAATTTTATCCCCCTCTCTCTTAGTTTGTATTAGCTTTCTCTTTTTAGCTTTCATGTAATCGCTTATAATTTTAATAAAATATGCAATTTTCTCTCTTCCTTAGTATGAATGTTCATTTGGAAGCGCCCTTCTTAAGTGATTTTATGTTCTCTTTTTTTTTATGTTTTCTTCATTTAAAGCTTTTATAACTAGTTTAGTTTTGGATTTTATCGGCATTTCTAGCCGTTACGCCGCCAATTTTATTTTCATAATCCGCAATTGTTTAGGTTTAGCTTTTCTTTTTCTTCCTTATTTTCATTCTTAAGGGTTTATAAAAACACCTAAAAAAGTGTTATTTTCATTTTCTTTAACTTAGGGTTTTTAGGATTGTAAAATTTTTCGTCTTTTTTAGTTTTATTTTCACTTTTTAGGAGTTTTTATAAAAACTTAAGAATGACAATATCATCGTTTTAATTTTCTGAGCACTTAGCTTTTCGTTTTAATTTTCAAAACTTTTTACCCGTTTAATTTTTATTTCATCTTTTTTTGCATTTCTACCGCATTCCAGCGGTAGAAATGCAGTTGTTTTAATTTTTTCAGTCACTTTGCTTTTTCTTATTTTTGCAAGTGTGCGTGCGTGTATGAGTTAGATTTTATAGCTTTATTTCAATTTTTGTAGAGTGTGTGCGTATGCATCTATTTCCGTCTACTCGTTAAGAGTTAAATGGCGCTCCGCTTTCATTTCCCGCCCACTCGTTTGAGTGGGACTTGTTTTTTATTGCTTTCATTTTCTTCCTACTCACTTGATTAGGAAAACTTAGCGTGTGTGTGTATGTTTCAATTTATGTAGAGTGTGCGTGTGTGTTTTAATTTCAAGTAGAGTGCGTGCGTGTATGAGATTAATTTACCCCCGCCCACTCATTCGAGCCGGGACTCGCATTTACTGCTTTCTTCAGTCCTACTCGTTTGAGTAGGACTTGCAATTTACAGATTTCTTTACTGCTTTCTTACTGCTTTCTTTTCTGCTTTCTAGCGTAAGTGTCCCTATTCCGATGAGTGACTAACCGCCCTTAGCCCTCAATATCGAAGAGCATTGGGACAGATAGAGTAGCTTTAAATAATTGAAGGTCTTGTTTTTCAATTTAATTAAATTTCTTAAGGTTTGCCTCGGGTTAACGACGCGTAGGACCGCATATCGATGTGCGGGTTCTATTTCCGTTATCAATACGCAATGCCGAGAGGCCGCACGTATGGACCGTTCACCCTTGGGTAAAGAGAGCTCTGCGCTAACCCTCGAGAGAAGAGGCGCGTGACTCTACCAGATTGGGTTCCCCACCCAATAGCGAGGTTCTTAGCGTAATGCGGGCGTTAAGAGGAATCCTTCGTTGGTCTAGCGATCGGTCGAATAGTCTTAGCGTTTAGGTGAGTGATATTACCTAGAGATAGGTGTGCTCATTTTTGTGGAACCTCCACGGCCGAGTCTCCGCATTAATTAATTTGAAATTTAGGATCTCTTTTTATTAAAAGTTATTTTAGTTCAAATTCTCTTTTTGATATCGTCGCGCCGAGTTCTTCTTCGTCCTTCTGCACTTTATTTCCTGCTTTCATTTTCTATATTATATTTATTTTTATGTTCGCCATTAATTATATAATTCAAACTCAAATATTATCGGTAGAATAATAGGCTTTCAGGGAAAGAGTAGATATAGCTATGCCAGCCTCGAGAACAATACAACCCCGATATTCCACACCGGAATATCCTGTACTACACGCGATAGGTGCACTTGCCTACCTCTCGTTAAAACTCGGTTTCTAACAAAACAAAATGCTCTTCTTTTTTATAAATAAAAACCTCCACTTTCATCATCTCATCTAACTAAATAAGAGCCGTCGTTCTAACCATCATGTTTTTGGCGCCGTTGCTGGGGAAAATTTCGACTTACTATTTTGAATTCTTGAAACCTATTAATTTTACCCTTTATTTCTATTTATATATAATAAAAACAAAATGGCCACCCAAAAAAAAGTATATTAATAACAATAATAATAATATCAATATTAATTAATAATAATAAATACCTAAAAAAATCTAAAAATAAAAAATTTAAAAACTTTAAAACTTTAAAAAAATCAGAAAACTTAAAACTTTAAAACTAAAAAAAAAATCAGAAAACTAAAAAACTTAAAAAAATCAAAAAAAAAACTAAAAACTAAAAAACTTAAAAAACTTATAAAATTAAAAAATTTAAAAAAAAACCTAAAATTCAAAAATCAAAATATGACGAATTTTTTTTTATTTTATTTTCATCAAAAAAATAAAAAATTAACAAAAAAAAAACATAATATATTTTTCATATTTTTTTTATTATTTATTTTATTTTTCCTTTAACTTATTTTCATTTTATTTTTAATTTTCAAAAAAAAACAACACAAAATAAACATAAACTTAAAAATCTAAAAAAATTCAAAAAACTAAAAAATATACATATAACAAAAATTTTAATTATATATTTATTTTGTCATTTCGGCGCGCTTCACGATTGTGAGCGCTAGGGGATCGCACATCGGTCACGCTCTTAGCTAAGACGTTAGCTTACGAGTCACACTCACTCGCGCCTCTATCACCCGCACATTTTTCGCCGAATTTTTCTTTTTCGTTTTTTATATTATATTTTTGCTATTTATTCTAAACTTTTGCAGGTCTTAATTTAACGGGCTTCCCCGAACACGTTTTTAGGGAAAATTTCTAAACTCCTGTTTTTTAAATTTTTTGTACATAACTGCTTAGTCTTTTTTTATACATATATATCTCGTTCCTCATACTTAGTGCAACATTAGAGACAATGTTGGACTTAAGTATGGGGGTGTTTCCTATTTTCTGTCCTTTTATTTCCCGCACTTAATAAAAAAATTCCAAAAAATTTGCAAAAACTAAAAATTTTAAAAAATATTTTCATGCTTTAAATAATAATAAAAATAAATTTTCAAAAAAATGAATCATCGCTCCGCGACGTACGACTCATCGAACATACCACAAATAAGAGTCTGTTTGCGGGCGATCCCTTTTTTTTTACTTTGTAAATATTTTGTAAATATTCTCGTCTCTTTCCCCGTCTCTTTCTTATCTTGTAAAATTTCTCTCTCTCCTCTTGTAAATATTTCTATAAATGAAAAATTCCAAAAAATTTGTATAACTCAAAAAACATAAAAAATTTGTATAACCTTTAAAAAAATCGCAAAAAAATGAAAAGAACCCCAAAATATGAAAAAAATATCAAAAAAACTCCATTAAAAAAAATTGAGTTAAAAAAAATATTCGAATACCTCATTTCTTAGCCTCTTTGCTCTCCAAAATAATCGTTTCGAGTTTATTTATAAGCGAAATTTAATTAATTCTTTATTTACTATTCGTTTATTAATTGTAGCTCGATAGACTTTGATTTCTGAGGTTAAGATTTTAAAGAATTTTTTATGTCTTTTTCTTATTATAGGGAACTTGTTTTTCTCATTTTCACTTCTGATTTTTTGAATAAAAGCACATTTTTATGTTAGAAAATAACATTTATGGATTTCATATTATTTCTACTTAAGCTTTTAGAAACGTAGGAACGTTCAAATTAAAAAGGTTGCTCTCAAATTTTTTTATTAAACTCTAGTTTTCTTTTAGAAAAAAATCCCTTCCACCTTTTTTTCATGCCTTACTTAGTATGATTCCCCACTCACCCTTTAAAGATCTTATGTCAATGGGGATAAGATTTCGTCCCACAAACATAGGCACCCAATAATTAAAAACATTATATGCTATGGAGTAAGAGGATGAAATTCATTACTCCTATACATATGCATTGGGTTTATTTATATTTATGAAGAAAAAAATGTGTTAGGAAAATAAGATTTCATTTTCCTAATAATCCAAAAAAAAATTATATATGGAGGTTCGAGAAAAAATTACCTCGCCTCAAAAATCAATGCCCTCTTCATAATCGCCAATCCACTTAGCCTAATTTTCATGATTCTAGAATTAACTTAAATCTTTTTGAGAGCATAATTTTTAAATTGAATTATTTCCTATCAATTTCTTTTTAGCTAAAGTTTTTTTCGATAATTCCAATCCATTTTTGTTAAGCTAACAAAAATAATTTTCGCTTTTTTTTTCCATTTAGAAGTAATTTTTGAAACAGTTTCTCTATTTTAACATTTTCATAAGTTAAGATTTAATTCCGAAACCCCGAAAATTCATTTCGATCTTTCTTACAATTAACTTAAGCGTTAGTTGAATTTAGGATTCTTTTTTATTCCTTATAGGTTCATCTCCAACTTTTGCTCTGGAATAGCAAAAGCTTAAGTATGAGGGTATTTGATGAGTTGTAAATATACTTATTTTTTAGTGTATTTATTTTGTCATTTTACTTTATTTTCATAGTTTTTAGCTTGTTTTATTCAATTAAATGTTTCTTTCTTTTAAAAATATATTCTAACTTAGCATTATTTATTTTCTGAATTTTTGCAGAAAAAAATATTTTTCTGTCCAGTCACGCCCGTGACCATGCCCGACACGGGCGTGTCAGGCACTCAACGCCATCAGCCAATCGACACTCAACGATTTCACTGTTCACCACTCAACGTCGTCCCGACACGCTTTAGTCACGCCCGTGTCCAAGACCCGTCACGCCCGTGTTGATGTCAACACTCAACGCTTCGTCAACTGTCAATGCTGCCGACATCAGGACTGCCAGCTGGCCATGTCACGCCCCCCAGACACGCCCATGACCATGCCTGTCACGCTCGTGACCTCCATGTTTCACGCACCCGAGCTTCCAGAAATGATCCAGCCAGCCAAGTCGCCAAGTCAAATACGCAACTGACCGACACGCCCCTTGTCATGCCCGTGACCTAGGGCGTGACCAACCCGAAAAAATGTCTATAAATAAAAGCTTTCAGAAAGCTTTAAGGGTCCCCTTTTTGACCACTTTGCTTAGGGGAGGTGCTGCCCAAATGAATCCAAATGCTATGTAAGGGAATTTTATCCCCCTCTCTCTTAGTTTGTATTAGCTTTCTCTTTTTAGCTTTCATATAATCGCTTATAATTTTAATAAAATATGCAATTTTCTCTCTTCCTTAGTATGAATGTTCATTTGGAAGCGCCCTTCTTAAGTGATTTTTCGTTCTCTTTTTTTTGTTCTTTTTATGTTTTCTTCATTTAAAGCTTTTATAACTAGTTTAGTTTAGGATTTTATCGGCATTTCTAGCCGTTACGCCGCCCATTTTATTTTCATAATCCAAACTTGTTTAGGTTTAGCTTTTCTTTTTCTTCCTTATTTTCATTCTTAAGGGTTTATAAAAACACCTAAAAAAGTATTATTTTCATTTTCTTTAACTTAGGGTTTTTAGGATTGTAAAACTTTTCGTCTTTTTAAATTTTATTTTCACTTTTTAGTAGTTTTTATAAAAACTTAAGAATGAAAATATCATCGTTTTAATTTTACGAGCACTTAGCTTTTCGTTTTAATTTTCAAAACTTTTTACCCGTTTAATTGTTATTTCATCTTTTTATGCATTTCTACCGCATTCCAGCGGTAGAAATGCAGTTGTTTTAATTTTTTCAGTCACTTTGCTTTTTCTTATTTTTGCAAGTGTGCGTGCGTGTATGAGTTAGATTTTATAGCTTTAGTTCAATTTCTGTAGAGTATGTGCGTATGCATCTATTTCCGCCTACTAGTTAAGAGTTAAATGGCGCTCCGCTTTCATTTCCCGCCCACTCGTTTGAGTGGGACTTGTTTTTTATTGCTTTCATTTTCTTCCTACTCACTTGAGTAGGAAAACTTAGCGTGTGTGTGTATGTTTCAATTTATGTAGAGTGCGTGTGTGTGTTTTACTTTCAAGTAGAGTGCGTGCGTGTATGAGATTAATTTACCCCCGCCCACTCATTCTAGCCGGGACTCGCATTTACTGCTTTCTTCAGTCCTACTCGTTTGAGTAGGACTTGCAATTTACAGCTTTCTTTACTGCTTTCTTACTGCTTTCTTACTGCTTTCTTTCTGCTTTCTAGCGTAAGTGTCCCCATTTCGATGAGTGGCTAACTGTCCTTAGCCCTCAATATTGAAGAGCATTGGGACAGATAGAGTAGCTTTAAATAATTGAAGGTCCTACTTTTCAATTTAATTAAATTTCTTAAGGTTTGCCCAAGGTTAACGACGCGTAGGACCGCATATCGATGTGCGGGTTCTATTTCCGTTATCAATACGCAATGCCGAGAGGCCGCATGTATGGACCGATCACCCTTGGGTAAAGAGAGCTCCGCGCTAACCCTCAAAAGAGGAGGCGCGTGACTGTACCGGTTTGGGTTCCCCACCCAATAACGGGGTTCTTAGCGTTATGCAGGCGTTAAGAGGAATCCTTCGTCAGTCTAGCGATCGGTCGAATAGTCTTAGTGTTCAGGTGAGCGATATTACCTAGAGATAGGTGTGCTCATTTTTGTGGAACCTCAACGGCCGAGTCTCCGCCTTAATTACTTTGAAATTTAGGATCTCTTTTTATTAAAAGTTATTTTAGTTCAAATTCTCTTTTTGATATCATCACGCCGAGTTCTTCTTCGGCCTTCTGCACTTTATTTCCTGCTTTCATTTTCTGTATTATATTTATTTTTATGTTCGCCATTAATTATATAATTAAAACTCAAATATTATCGGTAGAATAATAGGCTTTCAGGAAAAGAGTAGATATAGCTAAGCCGGCCCCGAGAACAATACGACCCCGATATTCAACACCGGAATATCCTGTACTACACGCGATAGGTGCACTTGGCTACCTCTTGTTAAAACTCGGTTTCTAACAAAACAAAACGCTCTTCTTTTTTATAAATAAAAACCTCCACTTTCATCATCTCATCTAACTAAATAAGAGTCGTCGTTCTAACCATCAATAGTGGAACTAGTCTAACAACTACTCAAAGAGTATAAGCAACTAACTAAAATAAGGTACATCTAGTAGTAGGGTAGACATGTGGTAAGTAGTATAAACAGAAGATGACAAGTAGAACAAGTAAGTAAGTAAGCAAGTAAGTAAATGACTAAGTAATAAGTAAGTAAGTAAATGAGTAAGTAAGAAGTAAGTAAATGAGTAAGTAATAAGTAAGTAACCTTAACTTATATGAATGCCCATATAAACTTATAAGTTAAGGGGTCTTCTGCAAGTCTCCCATCATATAAAAAGTCCCATACCGATTTATACATTTGGGTGTCGGTTGTATGCAAATATGAGTGTAGTGATATGCTATGCCATGATTCATGCAAGTGCAACTCACGCACACAACTCTATGCGCACAGACCTTTAGTTCCCCCTGTTCGAGCAACTAGCTTCACTCCCAGGAGCCTCCATAGTGGCAAACAGAGACAGTGGGTCGGGCCCCCCACTCCTAGGCGGGTATCCACACTACCGGGCCTAGCCTATCCATACGCCCCTAGAAGAATACAACCTAGAGTATCCGCGTACTAGCGCTGGCTATATCCACCTAACTTTCTTTGGCTAAGTGTCCCACACCGCCGATTCAACGTACCGATGTCAGTGTGAACGACAATCAAATACCGAAGACCCACCACCTTTATTCTGTACTCAAACCCTCGAGCCCTCGGCTCCCCGGACTGTCACGTCCGTGCATCTACCTTCAAAGATACCGTCTGAATGGCAACCAAACCAACTTATTCTACTTTCCTAGCTATCGGGGTGTGTGTATGTGCAACCCTAATTATACTAGTTGCTCTTTTAATTTATTATTCTTAAGGTTTACGTTAGCCCAGGACTGCCCCCGGTATTCCCCGTGAAGGGCTCTCAAAGGGCACTAGGAACTATGATGGTAGCTGAAGCCCACTGTTCCCTTTCGCAATGCACTTATTGTTATAGGTTAATCTCCCTTTACCCGATCCCTTTTCAAGTTACTTTAGATCTAGCCCTAGAGTATTAAGACTCTTCCTCTCCTACCCGGGGTGGACGATCTTTCGTCGTTCCCGAACGCCACTTAACACTAGTCACTCTCACACTCTACTTATCCTGACTTCCAATAATGAACTTAAACTTAACTTGCCCTATCCAAACCAGCAACTACCAAAAATTCCATCTCCCCAAGTTCTTTACCCATGCTAGTTCAGATTTCGTGGTTTTACTATATGTAGACCATCCTAGATACATGAGGTATATAAGGGGAGGTACTCCAAATATTCTTCTGAATCTCCTATAATATTTACTGGAAGTCTATCATGTAATAATATAACTAAATCCAAGATTTCAAAATTTTTCCTTTTTATCAGGCATTTAATTTATTTATTCTAAGCCTCTCAATGCCTTAGTATGAACATGAAGTGCACTAATGAGCCGACAATAAATCATCATAAAATCAGTAAAAATCCTATGAGGCATTTAAGCTGTAATTCCAAATTTTGAGAAATTTCAAAGGTGTTTAGGCCTATATTTCCTAATTTACTATTTTAGGCCACTTCTACCATATTATGAAGCAAGTACTGTAAATATGTACCCAAAATCACAAGAAAATTATAAAAGCTTTATGGTGACCTAAAACTATTAGAAACCAAGTCCCATGATTTCTATCTAATAATTTGGGCTCTTTATTTATTTTAATAAAATATATTAATTTTCCTAGCTTAGTGCAGGAGGTACGATTTGTAATCATCTAAAATTCCATCGAAAATTACAGGGTGACTATCATGGTTTTAAACACCCACTGACCAAATTTCTTAATTTTCCAAATAATAATTGGGCATTATTTGTATTTTTGACTATATATCTTAAATGGTAAGTTAAAGAAGGAAGTACCCAAAATAATCAGATAAAACTCCCAAGAAAAATATATAAGGTATAGCATACTATAAGATGCTCTAATTCAAGATTTCATAACTTTCCAGTAAACAAAAAGTCCAAAATCATCAAAATAAATATATAGAGCACAACTATAGTTGTGAATGAAGAACTGTATTAATTAACCCAAAAATCTTAACAAAGTTATATTATGGTTATTTAGAGCAGAAAACCACTTTGCCCAAATTTTATTTGATTTTGAGTTCATTTGTTAGCCTAATAATTCAAATTAAGATTGGTGTCCTAAACTAGGGTTAGGATTTTAGGTGGCCTAACTGTCTCCAAATCCCCTAAGATTTTGTCCAGAGAACTATAATGGCCCTACGGTCCTCTACACCAAATTTAAAGTCAGTCCAAGGTCATTTGACCCCATGACCTTCACAACCCTACAAATCCCCATTATGGGACCTACCCTAGGGTTCTAGGGCTACCCTACACCAAACAACCCCAAACTACCTTGTAGGGTGTGTCATTCCCTAAAAAGTCAGTGAACAAAATATCAGCCTCTGTTGAGGTGATACGACCACTCAAATTACCAAGGGATTGATTTACCCTAAATAGCCCTTTTTGGGGCCAACTAGGGTTGAGTAAAACCCTAGTCAAAACACTTACAAATGAGGTGAAATTTTTACCAGAGTTCTAACATTCCCCCTAAGACCTCCCTCCAAGATTTGGGGGAATTTTGATGTGTTTAGGACACCTAATTAAATTACACATGAATTATTAAATTTTTTCAAAAACTATATAAATATATTCTCCAAAAATTCTGATTTTTTGAAAAGTCCTAGGTATGGCTAATAATAGCCCATACCCCAAATTTCAAGTCATTTGGATGTCTAGATTGATGTGGGCATCCAAATCAATCTTAGGACAACCCTATGGATAGACCTCACCAAAATGTGTGATGCGGTCTAACCAGGACTCCAAATTGAGTAAAATTAATTTTGAATTAAGTAGACTTCAAGGGCTACATTTTTTATGTTGACCACTTTTTATGTTTTAGCGTCTATGGGCTATAATTTTCAGTTTAAACCTAGAGCACAGTAAAGGGGATTACTGTACTAATTATACCATATATAATATAATATAATAAAATATACTGTTCATCTTCTTCTTTACCCGAACCCGAGCAGAACCAGAAAATAAACACATCCTGTAGCTTTTCTAAAACAATTTCTCGGCCACCCAGCCATCTCCCTAGCCGGCCACCACCACCACCACCTCTGTTGAGGTGAGGGCTACCGTCGGGCGGCGGCACGGCCGCCGGAGAGGCGGTTTCTGGCGAACCCGCCACCATGAAATTTCGGAAAGATAATGGAAACGCTCACCCGATCCAGCTCTTTTGAGCCCGATATCTCTCATAATGATTTCTAAGATCTATCTATAGAAGAAGAGGTAGAGGAGGACCTTGTTCGCGGGCTAGAGACGTGCTGATCGACGGGATGCCATTGGCGCAGTGGTGGCGTCGCCGAAATTCTTCAACAGCAAGGTTATGAGCTCTAGCTTTATCAGGTAAGGGTGAAACCTTCCTCTCTAAGTCTAGGGAGTCTTTTAAACCAGTAAAAGGATTGAGGGGAAAGGTCTAACGCTGGTGTCCATTAATGACCCATTATAGATTCGGCCATGATGGTAGGGGGGCTGAAACGGCTCCAAAACAGCTAAGAGGAGGCTGGAAACTCCTCCTCTCCCTGAGAGGAGTTGAATCCATCCGTTTTAAGGGGGAGAGGGTGGAGCCGAGCCTTAAAAGCCATAAGTGGCCAGGCAAACCGTCGCTCGGCCATGGCCTGAGGAGAAGGAAACGGCTGCCACGTGACACAGCCGGTCAAATTCACTTGACCGGTAAACCTTCTTTAAAATAAGACTTAATTGGGTCTTATTAAAAGAAAACAGCCCACTCCTAGACCGGCCCGGTTCAGCTGAACCAGCACACAGCCATAGCCAATCTGCCAGAAAAACTAAGTAAAATGGTGTTGAGTGAGCGCTGCTCACTCAACTCCATCCAGGCTACGGCGTTGAGTGAGCTCAGCTCACTCAATGCCATCCAAGATACGGCGTTGAGTGAGCTCTGCTCACTCAATGCCATTAGAATGGCCTCCCAGACTATGGCGTTGAGTGAGCTCAGCTCACTCAACGCCATCCGGCTTAAGCCCCTTTTAAACGATGGCGTTGAGTGAGCTTAGCTCACTCTATGCCGTCCATATTATGGCGTTGAGTGAGCTTATCTCACTCAACGCCATCCCGATTATGGCGTTGAGTGAGCTCTGCTCACTCAACGCCCTCTAGACAACACCAAATGGCATTGAGTGCAGTCATTGCACTCAACGCCGTTCAACTTATGGCGTTGAGTGCACTCAATGCACTCAACGCAACCCTATCTGACAACTTACGGCATTGAGTGAGCTAAGTTCACTCAACTCCATCCTGTATACGGCGTTGAGTGAGCTCAGCTCACTCAACGCCAACCTGACGACACAAGATGGTGTTGAGTGCAGTCAGTGCACTCAACGCCATTCAACTTATGGCTTTGAGTGAGCTAGGCTCACTCAACGCCATCCAGACCATGGCGTTGAGTGAGCTTAGCTCACTCAACGCCATTCCAAGGTCACGAGCGTGACAGATTTGTCACGGGCATGTCAGGCCCATGTTGACATTTCTGAGCTCGACGATCGTCTTCCTGAGCTCGACGATCGTCGAAGGGGTCATGCCCTAGGTCACGGGCGTGAAGGGTCGGCCACGGGCGTGACCACCCCTTGACTCAAAATCTTGGTCGATAAACTTCAATACCTGGGCTTCCCAGGGTTCTGTTAAGACAAAACCACTCCCAGGAGTCTAATTGGAAATGGGATGTTACATTATAAGTCAGCAAGAGCCACTCAGCAGACTGCTTTATATGTGTCGACACAAATAGACTAAGTGTCGACACAAGTCTTGGTTATGTCGACATAACACTCCAGGTGTTGACATAGTCATTCTTCAGCTACTCGACACATCTTCTCTTTGTTTGTGTCGACACAAGTCCTGTGTGTAGACACAACTGCTCTTAATCTCAACATAACTACTGCTAATAGATGGCGTTGAGTGTATGTCCAGCCGTCATTGAGTGTGTGTATAGCTGTCGTTGAGTGAGTGTCAACACAATTTCTGTATGTCGACACAAGCCTTCAGACTCAGAATAGTTGTTGTTGTAAGATGGCGTTGAATGTGTGTCTAGCTGTCGATACAAACCTTCTTCATGCGTCGACACAATTCCTGAGTGTTGACACATGCCTTTCTTATGGTGTCGACATAACTCTTGGGTGTCGACACAGCTTCTGCTTTAGGTGTCGACACAATTCCTACCTTAGGTGTCGACACAATTCTGGGTACCGACACAACTTCTTCTTCATGTGTCGACATAATGCCTGGGTGTCGACACAGCTTTTCTTCTAGTGTCGACACAACTTGTGGTTGTCGACACAATTCTTCACAAGTGTCGACACTTGTACTTAGAAAAATTTCTTTACAAACCTTATACCTGCGCAATGAAACTCAAACATACATCAAATACAAATTGATGTATATCATTGAGTAAGATGATGCTTCTCCAAATCTGGTACATATTTTTCAGTGTACCCAACAATCTCCCCCTATTTGGAGAAGTCATAACCCTTAGTCAAAGATATACATCACTTATAATAAAGCACATAAGAATAGATGTACATACATTTCAGTGCAAGATTATATATAAACAATGTAAATAACTAAGATTAATAGAGAAGCTGATTTTATTTATTAATCAAAAAATTCTGGGTTTACATATTTTCCTTAGAACAAAAACAAAAAGTTACAGTGTTCTATACATAAGCCTATCTATCCTATGATTGGCTGGGATCATTAATCACTATGCCTTTTCCTGATTGAATCTTTGCCTACACAGTAGGATGTGTATCATCTGCAGGTTTCTTCCCTTTGAGATCCTTCTTCTTTTGTTCTTCTGCCTTTATTCTTTGCCTTTCAAAATAGTGAAAGGGCTTGGGGAAGTACCTGCTAGGCTCCAGAGTATTAGCAGACAACTTCCCAGCATTTGCACTCTTTCTATGCTGAAGAATGGCTTCCTGCCTAGCTTGATATTTGTTTCATTCCTGCTCAGAATACCACTTACCCCTATCATGGGTCTTATCCTTTACATCCTTCCAGGCAGTCAAAATGATATTCCTTGATGTAGGGCTCTGTTGCTCAAAATCTGGCTTCAACTCAGCCTTTTCCCTGAACCTTTTCTTGGATAATTGTGCCTCCTTTTGAGCTTGCTTGGCAGCCTCTAACATTTCTAATTTTTCAATGATCACCTTTGATGCCTCCTGTGAAGGACTGTACATTGTCTGTACTCCTAGTTGAACCATGTCAAAATCAGCAGGAGGGCAAATAACCTGTGCAACTTCAGGCTGATCTCCTTCAATATTAGCATGTTGCACTCCAGATTCAGCAACATTGTAATCATCACATAAAGGAGGAAAGCCAAGTGTAGCTCTGATGGAATTAAAGACCCATTTAGCATGGTCAGAGCTAGCTTTGACTAACAATCTCTCCCCCTTTATGACTTCTCTAGTAATATGATCCCTCAGATCAGTCTACCGAAACCTTATCTGATCAGCAAGATATTTTGTACCTTCTATGTAATAGTCTTTGAACTTCAGTAAGGTATCCGAAATTGTCTTTTAGGAGGCTCCAATAGCTGTTTGAATAATAGCTAAATGTACTTGTATCTGCCTTTATATTTCAGATTTCAGATCAGTGGAAATACTTCCCCGTTTTTTGATGATTTCTTCATGGGAGTCTTTGAGGTTTTTATTAGACCTGAATTGATTTTCAAAAACATACCCTTGCTTTGTGGCAATATACTCAATCTCAGTCTTGATAAGTTTTTGTTGCTCAGCCAAATAAACTACATCATTGCCTCCCTTATGGAAATAATCTGTCATCTCTTTCTTATGCAAATTGACTTGAAATCTGATTGACTTAATGTCCTGAGTCAGCTGAAACTGCAGTTCTTTATTTGATTCATCCACATAGTTTTCTAAACATTTAACTTAACTTGCAATTGGACCAGTAATGAACTGAAATCCATACTTGGAGCTGGTTGTTGAGTGATTGATTGCAATTCTTTCTTGTATCCTTAGCTCATTTTCTTAATTGCAACAATTTTTCTCTTCTTAGCCAAAGAGGCTTCCTCATGCTCAGAGGGTTGAGATGAGCTATCTATATCAACAGTTTCATTATTAGATGGGGCATTTAGCAGCTCCTCCCCCTCAGTCCTTTGTAGTTCATTTTCAATCTGGGATTGCTCCCCCTCAGTTCGTGCAACTAGGAAAATAGAGAATAGCTCTTCCATGGTGAACTCTTACTGCACTTGCTCATCCTAAGTAGGATCCTTCAACTGCACATCGTTTGCCTATTTTCCCACATTTAGCAGTGCCTCATTATTGTTATCTGTTACAATATCCATTACTGTATCAGCTGCAGACTCACTCTCAAGAGTAAATCCATCAATTGCTCCCCCTTGAGCAGCCAACTCATAAAGTACAGTATCTTTTGCTGCTAGATCAGGATTTTCTCCCCCTAGAGAAGTGACTATCTACTGCTTTTAGAGCACACTGCTCTCTACTTGATCTTGAGCATCTTTTTGTTGTCTGTCTTCATCTGAACTGAAGACCACTTCCTCTTCTGAATCACTAGAGGATTCTACTTGCTGAACAACTTCCTTCTTCTTCTTTTCTTTCTTGGTTTGTTTCTGAGGAGAAGAAACCTCCTTAGTTAATACTTTATCCCACCTAGACAGGATTCTTGTGTCCATTCTTCTCATATGGTTGATTTTTGATCCTGGAAGTTGGTTCATAATATCTGGTATTACTGAAGATAAACAAAGACTAAGAATTCGTCCCAGATTTCGTTTCTTGATTCCTTCTTGTATCTTGTCAAATACTATGGATGCCCAATCTGTCTTTAGCTTGAAAATTATTCTTGTCATTAGATTGAACATAAAAGTTGAGATTCTGTCGTGTCCACCTGTTTTGCACAGGATTACCTTGCCTACTATCTCAGACAGGAATTTCCCTTGCGAATTCATTCCTTTCCTGGTGATGGATGATCCAACCATGGTATTAGGGTTTAACCCGCACCAGCTTAAGGCATCTTTTGTCATCGAGGGAATAATGTCATCTTCTCCTTGACCTTGGGTAGTTGGAGTGATTTCCTAATCGACTTCAGTGTAAGTTTCACTCTGGAATCCTGTACAGTGGTTTTGATCTTCTTCCCGTCTGTGTCCACAGTTGTAGAAGAATAAAATTCCATGAACTCCTTCTTCCAAATCTTCGTTGGTTCTGAAACCAAGAATTCCAACCCATTTTCTGAAATTAGGGTAATTACACCCTGAATTTCTGAAGATGCTGTTATGAAACCACCACGAACCAGCTCATACCCTTCGCTCACTTTGTCATCTTGATGAGGCGCCATTGTTGGGAGAGAGAGAGATGGAAGAGAAGAGAAGAGAATATCTAAGTCGAAACAAGGTCTAGAGTTGAGAAAGCTGAAGGCGTAGTCGACCAGATTTGGCTTCACCTATTTATAGTCCAGGTGTAAAGGGGAGTTCAAAAGACACTCCTTAGTAATAATAGTATGTCTTGACACCAATTATATGTGTCGATAGAAAAAAAGATCTAGGTCTCGACACTACTTAGGTTTAGTCGACACGTCTATGTGTCGACATACTTATATCAGTGTCGACATGGACTTGACATGACTCGACACAGAGTGTCGACATTAATTTTTGTGTGTCGACACAAAAATCAGCTAACTTAAAGTCTCGACATAGTTGTGTAGACACCCATACTTCTGTCGACACAGATACTTTGTCTGTATCGACACATCTTTTTCCTTTGTCGACCAACATACTGAGTGTGTCGACACAAAGTCTGTTTGTGTCGACACAAACTTGGAACTTAGACAAATTTCCAGAGAAATTTTGTGCTGATATATTCTACTTAGGAATACTTGAGCTGACCTATTCTATGTTCAACATACCTAATTCAATTTTAAAATGATTGAATTTAGTTTTATCTAGAGGTTTTGTAAAAATATCAGCAATCTGACTATTTGTGTTTACAAATTCTAGATTAATATCTTCTTTCTCCACATGTTCTCTTATGAAATGAAACTTAATTTCTATATGCTTGGTTCTACTGTGTGATACATGATTCTTAACAATAGAAATACCACTTGTGGAATCACAAAATAGTGGAATTTTACTTACCTTGATGTCATAATCTTCAAATTGGGGGTTTATCCATAATAATTGTACACAACAACTGTCTGCAGCTATATATTCAAACTCAGCTGTTGATATAGCTACACTGGTCTGCTTCTTGCTGCACCATGACACCAGCCTTCCACCTAGGAATTGACATGTTCCTATAGTACTTTTCCTGTCTTCTTTGCATCCTGTAAAGTCTGCATCTGAGAAACCTATTAGTATAAAATCTCTAATCTTAGGGTACCAAAGACCTAGATTAGGCGTGCCCTTAAGATATCTCAAAATTCTCTTAACTGCAGTATAGTGAGATTCCTTTTGGCAAGCTTGGTACCTAGCACAGAAACATGTAGCATATATGAAGTCAGGTCTACTAGCAGTCAAGTAGAGTTGGCAGCCAATTATCCCTCTATATAAAGACTCATCAACAGGTTCCCCTGTCTCATCTTTGCCTATAGGCATACTTATTCCAATTGGAATTTTCATGGTGGAGGCCGATTCCATGCCATATTTCTTAATCAACTCCTTGGTGAACTTAGACTGAGATATTGAAAATCCATCATCAGTCTGTCTTACTTGAAGTCCCAAGAAGAACTTCAGCTCACCCATACTGCTCATCTCAAACATCCCTTGCATAAGTTTGGCAAACTTTCTACAAAGGTTGTTTTCAGTAGATCCAAAGATAATGTCATCAACATAGATCTCGACTAGGATTATTTTGCCTTTAGATTCCCTAAAGAATAGAGTTTTGTCTATCTTTCCTCTAAGAATTTATTCTCAATAAGAAAAGTAGACAAGGTTTCATACCAAACCCTAGGGGCTTGTTTCAAACCATATAGAGCTTTCCTAAGCCTATATGCATAATCAGGATAATGAGAATCTACAAAACCTGATGGTTGTTCAACATATACTTCCTCTTTTAAGTCACCATTCAGAAAGGATGACTTTACATCCATTTGATATAGCTTGAACCCTTGATATGCAGCATAGGCCAAGAACATCCTTATAGCCTCTAGCCTTTCTACAGGGGCAAAGGTTTGATCAAAGTCAATCCCTTCCTCTTGCCTGTAGTCTTTTGCTACCAGCCTTGCCTTGTTCTTGATAATTGTGCCATTTTCTTCAAGTTTGTTTCTGTAGATCCACTTGGTTCCTATGATGTTATGATCCTTAGGTTTAGGAACCAGTTCCCAGACATTGCATCTTCTGAATTGATTTAGCTCTTCTTATATAGCATCAACCCAGTTAGTATCTAGCATGGCTTCTTCAAACTTCCTGGGTTCTATCTGTGACAAGAAACTTGAACATAAAATTGTGTTGATGTTCTTGCTCCTTGTTAGAACACCATGACTTGCATCACTAATTATCTGGTGAGCTGGATGATCCTTTAGGTGTCTTCTTGCTGGAGGAAACCTGTCAACCTCATGGCCTTGTTCATTTTCCTCCACCTGATGCTCCTCATTGTCTTCATCATCCAGTGAGTTTTGTTCTCCCCCTAGACAGCATGCATCATTCCATCATCCATCCTAGCAGGAGCTTCATCATTGATGGTCATCTGGTCCAGCCTGTCTGTTAGACCTGTAGAATTAACTGAAGAACTAGACAAGTCATTGTTAATCATTCTAGACTCATCAAAAACAATATTGACCACTCTTCTAAAACTTGGGTAGTCAAGTTGAAGACCCTATATGCCCTACTGTTATTACTATACCCAACAAATATCCCTTCTAGGGATTTGGCAGCAAACGTTATTTGGTAGTGCTTACCATTAACTTGGACATAACACTTGCTAGCAAAGATTTTGAAGTAAGAAATGTTGTGTTTTCTGCTTGTTAAAATCTGATAGGGAGTCAACTTAAGTTTCTTATTTATGGAAGCTCTATTGAGAACATGACAAGCAGTATTTACTGCCTTAGCCCAGAAATATTCAGGGAGAGTAGTGTCACTGAGTAGAGTTCTACCTGCCTCAATAAGAGTTCTATTCTTTGTTTCATCAATTCCATTTTGCTGAGGTGTTTTCGGTGAGGAGAACTCCTGATGAATCCCAAGTTCTTCACAGAATTTTATCATACATTCAGACTGAAATTCAGTTCCATAATCACTTCTGATTTTGACCACTGAATTGTTAAATTCATTCTAAATTTGTCTAACAAAAGTCTTGAAAACAAAAGGGGTTTCAGATTTTTGCCTCAAGAAGAAAACCCATGTGTATCTAGAATATTCATCCACAATAATTAATGTGTATACTTTCCTACCAAGACTATGAACTGGCATAGGACAAAACAAATCCATATGCAAGAGATATAAACATCTCAATGAATCTTTGGTATCTAGTGTAGGAAAAGAGGACTTAGTATGTTTTCCCTTTTGGCAAGCTGAACACACACCCACTTTAATTCACTTGACTTGAGGACCATTCCTCACTAATCCTATGCTGAACAACTGTCCTATAGACTTATAGTTCAGATGAGCTAGCCTCTTGTGCTATTTGACACATAGTGAAGCCTTCTCACCTGTAACTAGGCAAATGGGTGAGTTGTTAAACTCACAATCGAGGTTAAGAAAAAAAACATTCCCTTTCCTAGTGCCAGTCAAAATGATCTCTTGATCACTTGACCTCCTTATTTGGCACTCCCCTTTGAGGAAAGAGATGACATAAACTATATCACAAAGTTGACTTATGCTAATCAGGTTATGTTTTAGCCCCTTCACGTAAGCCACTTTAGTGATGGTAATTAAATCACTAGAGATGTTACCAAATCCTTTGATGATTCCTTTTTCTGATCCACCAAAGATCACATTGGGTCCATTCTCTATGGGTACATAGTCCCTCAACATTCTTCTTGTTCCAGTCATGTGTCTGGAACATCCACTATCCAAGTACCATATAGGGGTATGGCCACTTGGATTCTCCTGCAGTTTTGGGTCCAAGGTTCTTGTTAGTTTGAAAACTATCATGTTTACCTACAGCTTTTCTGATAGGTAAACTATTTTTTGTTTTAACACTTGTGTTTAACCAGCAATCCATAACAAAGTGTCCTACCTTGCCACAACACCAGCACTCAAATCTATTGTACCTTCTCTTAGGTACAGACTTCTCAACCTTGTTACCAACAGTTCTTTTGAGTGTAGGTGCTAGAGCAGCAAACCCCAAGAATTCCTTTTGAACCTGATGGGCTTGCCTATAAAGAGGCCTACTGGCATTGGCACACTTGCCAATGTGATCTCCATACTCATAGTGACCATGAGCAATTTCATGATCATACCTGTTTGTAGGTTGCTTCACCTTCTTGAAGAAAATAGGGGGCTTAGAGGCCAGTGGCTGAACTCGGGCCTTACCTTTTCCATATGAATTGGTGTCTCTTGTTCTTCCCTTAAAGCCTAGACCAGTCTTACCTTTTTGTGAAATTAAGTTGTCTATTAAAGGCAAGACTGATTTTGGCTTAGAGAATTTAGCCACTAACTCTTTTTCTTTCTAAAGTATTGCCTCCAGATTCTTTATATGATTTTCCTTGAAAGAGATTGTGCCCATCAGAATGACAATTATGTTCTTCAGTTTGGTAACCTCATTCAGTTTCAAATCAATCAGCTTGGCTGATTCTGATGCTGCCTACTTAAGAGATTCAATCTCCTTGGCCTGCTCCTTGACAAGAAGCTTGCTTCTCTTTAGAGCTTGCAACAACTCACCATACTCATAAATGAGTTGGTGTGCATCCCCTTCAGAGTCAGAACGATCCACATCTCTTGATGCAGATGCTTCTGATTCTGATCTAGTAAACTAATAAGATGTTAAGGGAGAATTGTATACCTTACTAGGACCAGCCTGATCCTGACATGGATCATTTTTTGATAGGGCCATCAGTCCTCTGCAGCAATATTATTCCACTCCATTTATGGAGTCCAGCATTTGTATGAATTCTAACTCCTTAGAATCCTCTTCAGTTGAGAATAGCCCAACATATGCTTCTGCATCTTCTTCTTCTCCTGATCCTAATGATGAAGAGTCTGTCTAACTCTTTTGCTTTTGGGCAACAAAGGATTACTCCTTCTTGCCCTTCATTTATTGCTTCTTCTTGTCCTTAGATTAAGTCCTCTTGTCTGGATAGTCAGCTATGACGTGTCCTGACTTGTCTTAATAATAGCAAACAATCTTAGAGTTAGTTTGTTTACTAGGTTTTGAGGCATACTTGTCCTCCTTGGGATTCTTCTTTTTCCTGTAGTACTCATCCTTGGAAAAGGATGATGATGGTCTGGATCTCCACTTCTTCTTTTTCATGAACCTTTGGAACTGCCTTGTAAAGGCAGCAAAGTCCTCATCAGAGGTGTGGATGTCTGATGAGGTTATATCAGGAATTCTTTCTACTGCCTCAGCACTCCTTCTGTGTGGAGAAGGAGATTTTATCCTGCCCTTTCTTGTGCCTTCAGCCTTGAAGGCTACTGATTTGTCCTTGTACTCAGACCTGCTGCTCTTCTCTTCCTCCTTCCTACCAGTAAGCTGCATTTCATATGATAACATATTTCCAAATAATATGGGAGGAGGTGTATCAGCAAGCTTGGCCACCTCTCTGATGGCACAAATCTTTGTGTCCCAGTCCTTTGTCAGAGACCTGAGAAACTTGTTATTCAAATCATAAGTGTTGAAGACTCTTCCATAGGTCATCAGTTCATTAACTATCCTGAAGAACTTTTTATAGCATTCAACTATGCTGTCAGTCTTGACTTGTCTAAAGCTCTCATATTCTTGGTTCAGTATAGATTTTCTGTCCTCTCTGACTTCTTTTTTCCCTCCATGTAGACAATCAGGGTATCCCACATTTCCTTGGAGGTTTTACAATGCACCAGATTCTGAAATGTGGCATCATCTATACCACTTACAATAATGTTCTGTGCTCTTTTGTCTAGTGTTGCCAGGATGATCTCATCCTTTGTCATTTTAGAATAGTTCTTAGGGGTTCTAACATTTGCATCAAGAGCTGATATATTTATTTGAATGAAGGGTCCTTCTTGTACAGTAATGTAGATTATTGGATCAGAAGCTTCCATAAACAATCTGACCCATTCCTTCCTTATGCCAAAACATTCTTTCCTGCAGATAGGTAGTTTCATAGATCCAAACTCTTTTTGATTCTCATTTGAACCCATTCTTGAAAAACTGTTAAATGCCTTGGAGATATAATCAGACTGTTAGGTCTATCTTTGAGTAACCTCCCTCTAATATCACTTGAAAGACTTATTTCAAGAGCTTAAACACCTAGAGGGGGGAATAGGTTCTAATTATCTTTAAGAATTTTAGACAATATAACTAGTTATTACTTATCACAGAAATTGCAAATCAAAGCACAAAAAACACAGTACAACATACACCAGATTTATAGTGGTTCCCCAAGGTATGGGTACATCCACTTTCCCCCTTCGCCAATTAAGTAGAAAACTAGATTCAGCCCAACTTCCTTCCACTAACTAAGATCTACAGATCTTACAACTCAGAACCAGATTGTTTCCTATAGTTCAGACTTATACAAGTCTTACCTCAGATTCTCCCAAAAAATCCTACCTCAGGCCACAGCCCTACCTCAGCCTTTATAACTAGGCTTACAACTCAGACTATCAATAGTCCTACACCTCAGGCACTCAGCCCTTCCTCAGCCTTTATAATTATAGGCTTACAACTCAGATCTAACAATATATCCTACAAGAATTTGAGTATTTGAGAAATACAAAAATATCACCAAATAGATCACTCTATTATTGAGATCTTCTTGATCTGTTCTTGAATGAACTGAATCTCCAGATCCAACCTGACTTTTCTGTTTCAAAGCTTCTTGATAGAACAAAATAAGGTTGAACTCTTCTTAATGAAGAAGTTGATCTCATGTCAGCTCCTTCCTTGAATTCAGAATAAGATCTGAATCTTCTCTGCAGAATGTTCAGAATCAGCCTTCTTAAGGGTCACCCCTTTACTTGTTGTTGAAAACTTTCCTTAGATGATCCACCTTTTTATCTCTGTATCTGTTCATAGAAGTTGTCACGGATCAGTCCTTTATATAGTGATTTCTCCTAATTACCGGCTGATGTAGTTTGTAATAACCTTCTGATAGTTTTGACAAACGTGTCAGACCTGTTGTTAATGACAGCTGTCGAGTCACCAACCATGATAGTTGATTCCTCAATAATTTTATAAGTCAGCAAGAGCCAATCAGCAGACTGCTTCATATGTGTCGACACAAATAGACTAAGTGTCGACACAAGTCTTGGTGATGTCGACATAACACTCCAGGTGTTGATATAGTCATTCTTCAGCTACTCGACACATCTTCTCTTTGTATGTGTTGACACAAGTCCTGTGTGTCGACACATTTTCTCTTCGTCTCGACATAACTGCTGCAAACAGATGGTATTGAGTGTATGTCCAGCCGTCGTTGAGGGTGTGTATAGCTGTTGTTGAGTGAGTGTCGACATAAGTCCTGTGTGTCGACACAGGCCTTCAGACTCAGAATAGCTGTTGCTGTAAGATGGTGTTGAGTGTGTGTCTAGCTGTCGACACAAACCTTCTTCAGGTGTCGACACAATTCTTGAGTGTCGACACATGCCTTTCTTCTGGTGTCGACATAACTCCTGGGTGTCGACACAGCTTCTGCTTTCGGTGTCGGCATAATTCCTGCCCTAAGTGTCGACACAATTTCAGGTGTCGACACAATTTCAGGTGTCGACACAATGTCTGGGTGTCGACACAGCTTTGCTCTTAGTGTCGACACAACTTCTGGGTGTCGACACAATTCTTTACAAGTGTCGACACTTGTACTCAGAAAAATTTCTTTACAAACCTTATACCTGCGCAATTAAACTCAAACATACATCAAATACAAATTGATGTATATCATTGAGTAAGATAAGGCTTCTCAAAATATGGTACATATTTCTCTGTGTACCCAACACAAGTCCCCTTCCGCAAAATGTTTGACCCTGACGTGCTTGTCGAAATACGTGGCCATTATTCTTTTTACTTCCTCCTGGCGGATAGCAGAGAGTTCGCATACCTCCTCTACCATATCAAGGGAGAGCCACAGATCCTCCTCATTCTTAGCTCTCCATTCTTCCCTACCTTCCCCTGCCTTGACCGCCCGAGGCGTCCGGACCTTGAACTCTACTTGGAGTACCGTCTCACACCCATGGTAGTGTTTGAAGGGAGTCTTTCTTGTGGCTATGTTGGGTGTGGTCCTAAGAGCCCAAAGGACCGAAAGGAGTTTTTCCAGCCAGCTCCCCCTCAAGTTCTCCATCTTCTTCTTGAGAAGGTTGACGATGATCTTGTTCGCTGCCTCCACCTGTCCGTTTCTCCTGGGATGATGAATCGAAGCAAATCTTAGATCTATCCCGAGTTGCCCACAAAAGCTGATGAATTCGGCACTAGCAAACTAGGGTCCGTAGTCCGTGACAATTGCCTCGGGTAACCCGTGCTGACAGATGATTTCCCCCTACACAAAGTTCCTGATGACCTGGGAGGTCACCTTGGCCAATGCCTTGACTTCTAACCACTTGGAAAAGTAGTCAATAATTAACAACAAGAATCTCCTCTGCCCGCTGGCCTGCGAGAATTGCCCAACCAGATCTATTCCCCAGATTGCAAAGGGCAAGGGCGCGGTGATGCTCCTGAGGCGCTGAGCTGGTTGCAGGTTGGGGGAGCGAACAACTGGCACATGCTACACTTCCTTGTGAATTCTGCGGCGTCATGGCTCAAGGTTGGCTATAAGTACCCTTGCCTGATGATTCTTCCTTCTAGGGTCCGACTCCTAGAATGGCACCCACACTCTCCGGAGTGGACTTCCTCCAAGATCCTCGGGACCTCCCTTTCAGCCATGCAACGCGCCAACATTCCTAAGAGGGTCTTTCGGTATAGTTGCTCATCTCGTAAGAGGTAGTATGCTAACTTATACTTGAATTTCTTCTTGTCCATCCCCTCCGGATACTCCCCTGTGGAAAGGAAGGCTGTGAATGGGTCCATCCATGAGGGGTGTTGCTCCACTTCCATTAGCTCTCCCTCCTCGATGGAAGGGTAGAACAGGTCGGTGATGGTACCCCCCCACCTGGGGACCATGCTTTGCCAGTTGATCTACCTGCTCGTTCTCCTCCTTGGGCACGTGCCGGATGGAGAATGTCTGGAACGTGCTGATGACCCCCTTCAGCTTTGCCAAGTATAGCTTCAAAGTTGGCTCCCTTGCCTCAAACTCCTCGTTTATCTGGGAAGCCACATCCATGGAGTCAGTGAGGACCTCCACAACATGCACTCTTAGCTCCCTGGCAAGGCGGAGCCCTGCAATTACTGCTTCGTACTCAGCCTGGTTATTGGTGATGGGAAAGTGCACCACCATCGTTTGCTCGATCTCGTCCCTTGGGGGTTCTCCAAGATAACTCCCACAACCAGGGAATGCCTCCCCGAAGTGCTATCCACCATTAACCTCCAAGAACGGATGAGTGAGTTCTGCCTCCACCACCTCGACTACGTAGTCAGCCAAAAAGTCATCCATGGCTTGGGCCTTGATCGAGAGGCGGGGGACGAAGGAGATATCAAACTCGCTCAGCTCCACCAACCACTTAGCCAATCTGTTCGAATGTTCCACCCCTTTAACGATGTTCGGGAGGGGGTGGTCAGTTACCACTCAGATCGAGTGTGCTTGGAAGTAAGGTCGAAGCCTCCAAGCCGAGATGATCAGAGCGAAGGCCAATTTTCTAAGATGGGATAATGGAGCTCGACCTTCCTCAATAACCGATATACATAGTATATGGGGAGTTGCTTATTCCCCTCTTCCCGAACAAGGACAGAGTTTAGTGCCTCTGCTCTGACCCCTAGATACAGAGATAAGTCTTCCCCCTCCTTTGGCCCCTAGAGCAGGGGGCCTGGGTCAACTGCCTCTTTAGGGCCCGGAATGCCTCCTCGCACTCCAAAGTAAACTCGAACTTCTGGCCTCCCCTCAAAGTCTTGAGGAAGGGAGAGAAATTTTCTCCAGCTCAGGAGAGGAACCTACTCAACCCTGCTAGCTTCCCCGTTAACCTCTGTACTTCTTTAGCATTCTGAGCCGAACCCAGCTCTATGATTGCTCAGACTTTGTCAGGATTGGGCTCTACGCCTGCTGGTGTGAGGAGGTGGCCTAGGAACTTGCCCCTGCTCGCCCCGAAGACACACTTTAGTGGATTTAGCCTCATCTTATACTCGCATAGGATGGCGAAGGTTTCCTCCAAGTCTTGGATGTGAGAGTCAACATCCCGGCTCTTGATCATGAGTTCATCCACATAAAATTCCAAGATCCTCCCCCTTTGCTCTCGGAAGACCCGATCCATCATCTTCTGATAGGCAGCACATGCATTCTTTAGCCCGAAGGGCATCATTTTATAGAAGTAGCACCCATCCCCAGTGATGAAAGATGCATCTTTGACATCGGGGGGGGGGGGTGATAACTTGAAAATGCATCTAGAAAACTCATTACAGGGAAACTGACGGCTGAATCAACCAGCGCGTCGATCCGAGGCAAGGGGTAATAATCCTTGGGACACTATTTATTAAGTAAAGAAAAGTAAACACACAGATGCCACCTACCGTCTCCTTTTTTAACCATTACTACATTGGAGACCCAGCCGGGGTATTGGATTTCGGATACAAAGCCAGCCTTGAGAATCTAGGATACCTCCTCCCTGATCAGCTAAGCAAACCTATCCGTCGTAGATCTCTTCTTCTGCTGGACGGGGCGAGATTCCGGGTCCAGGTTGAGGCGATTGCAGGCCACGTTGGCATCGATCCCTGGCATCTCCGCAACACTCCAGTCAAAGATGTCCACGTTCTTCTGGATGCACTCCAGCATCCTTCCCAGGGCCTCCGGGGTCTGCCCCCCGCTGATGCAAACCTTCTCTACCCTGCCTCCCATGGTGAGAACCTCCATCTCCATCACCTCCTCTACTGCTTCCAGGCGGGACTGCTCCCCCATTATTCAACGTCCCCCCTCCTAGGGCAAGGACTTCCTCTCCAGCCTCCTCCACGACCATCGCCTCGGACGACAACTGAACTTCTTCTGCCACCTCCACCTGGGTGCAGCTCTCCTCTACCTTCATCTCCTCTCTGTCAGCCTCCTGCTCCGCCTCCTCCATCCTCCGCTCTATCTCCTCGGGCCCCTCCTGCCAAGAGATGGAGTTCACGGCAGTGACGTAGCACTCCAATGCCACCTTAGGGTCTCCCCGGACTCGGACCTGGACCCCTTCGGCATTGAAATTCAGGCACTGGTGGAAAGACGAGGGGACGCAGCGGAAGGTGCTGATGAGGGGCCTCCCGAAGATGGCGCTGTAGCTAAAGGGGGCATCTACGATGACAAACCTACAGGTGTGAGAATGCCCCCCAGAGAGACATGAAGTACAACTCCTCCTTCGACTTCCTTCCTCTCCCCTAAGAAGCCAAACAAGGGCCCGTCCGAGCCCAGCACCCTCTTGGCCTCCATCATCATCGCGTCAAATGCCTTCTTGAAGACGAAGTTCACCGAGCTCTCGTTGTCGATGAGGATTCGGGAGACAGTGAAATTTTCGATGGTCATCTGAATGACCAGCACATCGCAAAAGGGATCCTCATGACCCGACATATCTTTGATTGAAAAGGTGATTATCTCTTCCAGGGGTGGGTTATGGGATGTTGAGACAATGCTCTTGTGGTACATAGTGTTGAGACTTGCCTTTCGGGAAGCCTCGGCTGCCCCCCCCCCCCTCGTGGATCACTCTGATCCCTCCCCAGGTTCCCATATTTGCCCGATCTTTGCACTTGTCCTCCTCTGTCCGAGGCAGGACCTCCTCAATCCACACTCCTTAGCAGTCTCACTGCTATTGCTGCTCCCTGTTTCCTTGATGGTTAAAACGCCGGCTCTTATTTAGGTGTGAAAGTGGAGGTTTTTATTTATAAAAAGAAGAGCGTTTTGTTTTTGTTAGAAACCGAGTTTTAACGAGACGGAGGCAAGTGCACCTATCGCGTGTAGTACAGGATATTTCGGTGTGGAATATCGGGGTCGTATTGTTCTCGGGGCCGGCTTAGCTATATCTACTCTTTCCCTGAAAGCCTATTATTCTACGGATAATATTTTAAGTGGATTATATATAAAAAAGGGGAATGGCGAACATAAAAATAAATACAATGCAGAAAATTAAAGCAGGAAATAAAATGCAGAAAGCCGATGAAGAACTCGGCGCGTCAATATCAAAAAGAGAATTTGAACTAAAATAACTTTTAATAAAAAGAGATCCTAATTTTCAAATTAATTAAGGCGGAGACTCGGCCGTGGAGGTTCCTTAGGTATGAGCTCACCTTGGTCTAGGACTATCGCTCACCTGAACGCTAAGACTATTCGACCGATAGCTAGACCGACGAAGGATTCCTCTTAACGCCTGCATTACGCTGAGAACCCCGCTATTGGGTGGGGAACCCAATCCGGTAGAGTCGCGCGCCTCCTCTCTCGAGGGTTAGCGCGGAGCTCTCTTTACCAAAGGGTGATCGATCCATACGTGCGGCCTCTCGGCGTTGCGTATGGATAACGGAAATAGAGCCCGCACATTGATATGCGGTCCTACGCGTCGTTAACCCGGGGCAAACCTTAAGAAATTTAATTAAATAGAAAACAGGACCTTTAATTATTTAAATCTACTTTATCTGTCCCAATGCTCTTCGATATTGAGGGCTAAGGGCGGTTAGCCACTCATCGGAATGGGGACACTTACGCTAGAAAGCAGAAAAGAAAGCTGTAAAGAAAGCAGTAAAGAAAGCTGAAAAATTGCAAGTCCTACTCAAACGAGTAGGACTGAAGAAAGCAGTAAATGCGAATCCCGGCTCGAGCGAGTGGGCGGGGGTAAATTAATCTCATACACGCACGCACTCTACTTGAAAGTAAAACACACACACGCACTCTACAGAAATGTAAACACACGCACGCACTCTAAGTTTTCCTACTCAAGTGAGTAGGAGAAAATGAAAGCAATAAAAGACAAGTCCCACTCAAACGAGTGGGCGGAAAATGAAAGCAGAGCGCCATTTAACTCTTAACGAGTAGGCGGAAATAAATGCATACGCACACACTCTACAGAAATTGAAAATAAAGCAATAAAATCTAACTCATACACGCACGCACACTTGCAAAAATAAGAAAAAGCAAAGTGACTGAAAAATTAAAACAACTGCATTTCTACCGCTAGAATGCGGTAGAAATGCATAAAAAGTGCAAATAAAAATTAACCGGACAAAAAGTTTTGAAAATTAAAACGAAAAGCTAAGTGCTCGGAAAATTAAAACGACTGCATTTCTACCGCTAAAATGCGGTAGAAATGCATAAAAAGAGAAAATAAAAATTAAACGGAGCGAAAAGTTTTGCAAATAAACGCAAAATGGAAGTTGGCGAAAAATTAGAACAACTGCATTTCTACCGCTAAAATGCGGAAGAAATGCATAAAAAGTGAAAGTAAAAATAAACTAAAGCTAAACGGGTGCAAAAAATGAAAATAAAATGGACATTACAACGGCTAGAAAGTGCGGAAAAAAATCCTAAACTAAACTAAGTTATAAAGCTGAAATATGAAAACATAAAATGAAAAGCACAAAAGTAGAACGAAAAATTACTTAAGTTCGACGCATTCAAATGGATTCCAAACAATATAAGGGAGAAAAAACTAACATTATATTAATAAAAAAGGGTTACAAGGAAAGCTAAAACAAACATCCTAAACTAAGCTAAGAGAGAGAGAGGGGGATAAATTTCCCTTACATAGCATGGAATCAAAATGGGCAGCACCTCCCCTAGGCAATTTGGACCAAAAAGGTGGACAAGAATCTCATACAGCAGCTGCCTTTTTATAGGCAAAATTTCGGGTCGGTCACGCCCTAGGTCACGGGCGTGACAGGGGGGCGTGACAGTAATGTTTATGAGTTGATTGGTGATTTGACTGGAGCTTTGACTTCGGCTGAAAACGTGGCGGTCACGCCCCAGGTCACGGGCGTGAAAGGTGTCAGGCACGGGCGTGACTAGGGCGTGACAGGGAGCTGGCTCTGTGGATTTGACGCGCGCTTTGACTTCGGGGCAGCCCACGTGGCGGACACGGGCATGACAGAATTGTCACGGGCGTGACAGGGGGGCGTGACCCGGACAGCTGGCATCCTGATGTCGGCAACGTTGACTGTTTGACTAAGCGTTGCGTGTCGGCCTCGACACGGGCGTGACAAGCTTTGACACGGGCGTGACGTTGGGCGTGTCGGGCTCGGAAGAGTTAAATTGTTGACTTTGACTGGCTGATTGCATTGAGGGCCTGACACGCCCGTGTCGGGGGGTGACACGGGCGTGACATGGCCGAAAAAATGATTTTCTGGAAAAATTCAGAAAACAAAAAAAACTAAGTTAGAAATAAAAATTACAAAAAAGAAACAATTTATTAAAGAAAATAAACTAAAAAAGACAAAAATAAAGTAAAATGACATAATTAAAATACAAAAATATAGGTATATTTATAACTCATCAAATACCCCCATACTTAAGCTTTTGCTATTCCAGAGCAAAAGTTGGAGATGAACCTATAAGGAATTAAAAAGAATCCTGAATTTAACTACCGCTTGATTTAATTGTAAGAAAGATCGAAATGAATTTCCGGGGTTTCAGAATTAAATCCTAAATTATGAAAATGTTATAAATAGAGAACCGTTTCAAAAATACTTCTAAACGAGAAAAATAGAAAGCGAAAATTATTTTGTTAGTTTAACAAAAATGGATTTGAATTATCGAAAAAAACTTTAGCTAAAAAGAAATTGATAGGAAATAATTCAATTTAAAAATTATGCTCTCAAAAAGTTTTAAATTAATTCTAGAATCATGAAAAATGGATAAGTGGATTGGCGGATATGAAGAAGGCTTGGGTTTTGAGGCGAGGTAATTTTTTCTCGAACCTCCACATTTTTTGCTTTTTGGATAATTAGGAAAATGAAATCTTATTTTCCTAACTTATAATTTTTTCTTTCTTTCTTCATAAAAAAAATAAACTCAATGTATATGTATAGGAGTAATGAATTTTATCCTCTAACTCCGTAACATATAATCCTTTTAAAATATTGGGTGCCTATGTTTACGGGACGAAATCTTATCCCCATTGACATAAGATCTTTTAAGGGTGAGTGGGGAATCATACTGATTTAAGGTATGAAAAAAAGTGGATGGTGGAAATTTTTAAAAGAAAGCTAGAGTTTAATAAAAAATTTCGAGAGCAACCTTTTTAATTTGAACGTTCCTACGTTTCAATAAGCATAAGTAGAAATAATGTAAAATCCATACATGTTATTTTCTAACATAAAGATGTGCTTTATTTCAAAAAATAAGAAGCGAAATTAGAAATGTAAGTTACCTATAATAAGAAAAAGCCATAAAAAATTCTTTAAAATCTTAACCCCAGAAATTTAAGTCTATCGAGCTACAATTAATAAACGAATAGTAAATAAAAAATTAATTAATATTCGCTTATAAATAAACTCGAAACGATTATTTTGGAGAGCAAAGAGGTTAAGAATTAAGGTATTCAAATTATTTATTACAAAATAAATTTTTTTTGATTTTTATGAGTTTTTCAAATTTTTTTAATATTTTGGTGTTTTTAATCATTTTTTGGAAATTTTTAAAGGTTATGCAAAAATTTTTTTTGAGTTTTTTTAGTTATACAGATTTTTTTTGAATTTTTGGATTTACAGAAATATTTACAAGAAAAGAGAGAATTTTTACAAGATAGGAAAGAGAAGTGGAAATGGACAAGAATATTTACAAAATATTTACAAAGTAGAAAAAGGATCACCCGCGAACAGACTCTTATTTTGTGGTTGGTTCGATGAGTCGAACGTCGCGGAGCGATGTTTTTATTTTTTGAAATTTTATTTTTATTATTATTATTATTTAAAGCATGAAAATATATATATATTTTTTTTTGAAATTGTTAATTTTTGCAATTTTTTTGGAATTTTTTGTTAAGTACGGGAAATAAAAGGACAGAAAATAGGAAACATCCCCATACTTAAGTCCAACATTGTCCCTAATGTTGCACTAAGTATGAGGAACGAGATATATAAAAACAGATATGTACAAAAATTAAAAACAGGGGTTTAGAAATCTGCCCTAAACCGCGTTCGGGGAAGCCCGTTAAGAATAACCCTGCAAAAGTTAAAAGAAATAGCAAAAATATAATATAAAAAACGAAAAAGAAAAATTCGGCGAAAATGGTGCGGGTGATAGGGGGCGACAAGTGGGTGTGACTCGGAAGCTAACGTCTTAGCTAAGTGAGTGTGACCGATATGTGATCCCCTAGCGCTCACGATTGTGAAGCGCCGAAACGACAAAATAAATACATAATTAGTAAAAAAAAAAATTTGTTTTATATATTTTTTCTTAGTTTTTTTTTTTTTAATTTTTAGAGTTTTTTTTTTTTTTAGTTTTTGATTTTTTGAAAATAAAAATAAAAAGAAAATAAGTTAAAGGGAAAATAAAAAAGAAAGATATATATAATTTTTTTGAATTTTAAATATTTGGATGAAAAGAAAGAAAAAAATTTCATCATTTTTTTTAAGTTTTTTTTTTTAGTTTTTGTTTTTTTATTATTTTTTTTTTAAAGTTTTTATGTTTTTTATTTTTTTTGTTTTTGATTTTTTTTTTAAGTTTTAAATTTTTCTGATTTTTTTATTTTAAAGTTTTTAAATTTTTTATTTTTTTGATTTTTTTTTTAAAATATTTATTATTAATATTAATATTGATATTATTATTATTATTAATATAAAATTTTTTGGTTGATCAAATTTATATATATATATATATATATATATATATGTATAAGTAGAAATAAAGGGTAAAATTAATAGGTTTCAGGAATTCAAAATAGTAAGTCGAAATATTCCCAGGCAACGGCGCCAAAAACTTGGCGGTTAAAACGCCGGCTCTTATTTAGGTGTGAAAGTGGAGGTTTTTATTTATAAAAAGAAGAGCGTTTTGTTTTTGTTAGAAACCGAGTTTTAACGAGAGGGAGGCAAGTGCACCTATCGCGTGTAGTACAGGATATTCCGGTGTGGAATATCGGGGTCGTATTGTTCTCGGGGCCGGCTTAGCTATATCTACTCTTTCCCTGAAAGCCTATTATTCTACCGATAATATTTTAATTGGATTATATATAAAAAAGGGGAATGGCGAACATAAAAATAAATACAATGCAGAAAATGAAAGCAGGAAATAAAATGCAGAAAGCCGATGAAGAACTCGGCGCGACAATATCAAAAAGAGAATTTGAACTAAAATAACTTTTAATAAAAAGAGATCCTAATTTTCAAATTAATTAAGACGGAGACTCGGCCGTGGAGGTTCCTTAGGTATGAGCTCACCTTGGTCTAGGACTATCGCTCACCTGAACGCTAAGACTATTCGACCGATCGCTAGACCGACGAAGGATTCCTCTTAACGCCCGCATTACGCTGAGAACCCCGCTATTGGGTGGGGAACCCAATCCGGTAGAGTCGCGCGCCTCCTCTCTCGAGGGTTAGCGCGGAGCTCTCTTTACCCAAGGGTGATCGATCCATACGTGCGGCCTCTCGGCGTTGCATATGGATAACGGAAATAGAGCCCGCACATCGATATGCGGTCCTACGCGTCGTTAACCCGGGGCAAACCTTAAGAAAATTAATTAAATAGAAAACATGACCTTTAATTATTTAAAGCTACTTTATCTGTCCCAATGCTCTTCGATATTGAGGGCTAAGGGCGGTTAGCCACTCATCGGAATGGGGACACTTACGCTAGAAAGCAGAAAAGAAAGCTGTAAAGAAAGCAGTAAAGAAAGCTGAAAATTGCAAGTCCTACTCAAACGAGTAGGACTGAAGAAAGCAATAAATGCGAATCCCGGCTCGAGCGAGTGGGCGGGGGTAAATTAATCTCATACACGCACGCACTCTACTTGAAAGTAAAACACACACACGCACTCTACAGAAATGTAAACACACGCACGCACTCTAAGTTTTCCTACTCAAGTGAGTAGGAGAAAATGAAAGCAATAAAAGACAAGTCCCACTCAAACGAGTGGGCGGAAAATGAAAGCAGAGCGCCATTTAACTCTTAACGAGTAGGCGAAAATAAATGCATACGCACACACTCTACAGAAATTGAAAATAAAGCAATAAAATCTAACTCATACACGCACGCACACTTGCAAAAATAAGAAAAAGCAAAGTGACTGAAAAATTAAAACAACTGCATTTCTACCGCTAGAATGCGGTAGAAATGCATAAAAAGTGCAAATAAAAATTAACCGGACAAAAAGTTTTGAAAATTAAAACGAAAAGCTAAGTGCTCGGAAAATTAAAACGACTGCATTTCTACCGCTAAAATGCGGTAGAAATGCATAAAAAGAGAAAATAAAAATTAAACGGAGCGAAAAGTTTTGCAAATAAACGCAAAAAGGAAGTTGGCGAAAAATTAGAACAACTGCATTTCTACCGCTACAATGCGGAAGAAATGCATAAAAAGTGAAAGTAAAAATAAACTAAAGCTAAACGGGTGCAAAAAATGAAAATAAAATGGACATTACAACGGCTAGAAAGTGCGGAAAAAAATCCTAAACTAAACTAAGTTATAAAGCTGAAATATGAAAACATAAAATGAAAAGCACAAAAGTAGAACGAAAAGTTACTTAAGTTCGACGCATTCAAATGGATTCCAAACAATATAAGGGAGAAAAAACTAACATTGTATTAATAAAAAAGGGTTACAAGGAAAGCTAAAACAAACATCCTAAACTAAGCTAAGAGAGAGAGAGGGGGATAAATTTCCCGTACATAGCATGGAATCAAAATGGGCAGCACCTCCCCTAGGCAATTTGGACCAAAAAGGTGGACAAGAATCTCATACAGCAGCTGCCTTTTTATAGGCAAAATTTCGGGTCGGTCACGCCCTAGGTCACGGGCGTGACAGGGGGGCGTGACAGTACTGTTTATGAGTTGATTGGTGATTTGACTGGAGCTTTGACTTCGGCTGAAAACGTGGCGGTCACGCCCCAGGTCACGGGCGTGACAGGTGTCAGGCACGGGCGTGACTAGGGCGTGACAGGGAGCTGGCTCTGTGGATTTGACGCGCGCTTTGACTTCGGGGCAGCCCACGTGGCGGACACGGGCGTGACAGGGGGGCGTGACCCGGACAGCTGGCATCCTGATGTCGGCAGCGTTGACTGTTTGACTAAGCGTTGCGTGTCGGCCTCGACACGGGCGTGACAAGCTTTGACACGGGCGTGACGTTGGGCGTGTCGGGCTCGGAAGAGTGAAATTGTTGACTTTGACTGGCTGATTGCGTTGAGGGCCTGTCACGCCCGTGTCGGGGGGTGACACAGGCGTGACATGGCCGAAAAAATGATTTTCTGGAAAAATTCAGAAAACAAAAAAAACTAAGTTAGAAATAAAAAATTTACAAAAAAGATACAATTTATTAAAGAAAATAAACTAAAAAAGACAAAAATAAAGTAAAATGACATAATTAAAATACAAAAATATAGGTATATTTACAACTCATCATTCCTCTCATCTCGAGGAACTCCGGGCACGTGACCGTTGCGTGCCCTTCCTCCTGATGGATTTCACAGTAGGGCAGCTCCACCCTAAACTACCTTCTTCTCCTCCACGCTGAGCTCCTCCTCTCTCCCATGGCTATTGCCATAGCCTCCTCCTGGTAGGGGAAAGGTGGCCTCTGGCCTTGCCTCTCGCCTAGAGAGTAGAACTGGCCCTTGCCTCCCTAGCGGTTATCCCCACCATGATGACCTCTCCCCGGACCTTGATCTTGCCACTCCGGCCTCAAACGTAGCCGATGGTTCGGCTCCTGATGCCCCACCTGGGGTGCTGCTACTGCCGCTACTTCTCCCTCTGTCGGGGCTCAGCTCTCCTCACCTCATGACCTCTGCCCATCTGGGCCTTTCCTCCTCCGTAGCCCACATGGCTAACTTACGGGAAAACTCTGGGTTCGACGCCTCCCCGTCGACCTCTCCTACAACCCTCTCCATCAACTCCTCATAGGAGAGGGGCGGCACCCTTTCAGCTCCATTTGAAAGAAACCCTATTATAGCCCTAGGGTGAAGGTCATCATCCGGGTATGCCCCGACATCTCTTGGACTTGGGCGACTTCCTCCTAGAAGCGATCGACGTAGCTCCCTAGGGTCTTATTCACCACCTGCTTGAAGTGGAACAGGGACTCTGACTCCTTCTTCCTCCTCTTAGAGGTGGTGAACCTCAGCATGAACCCCCGGTGTAGGTCCTTGAAGCAGTAGATGGAATTGGCCGGTAACTGGTGGAACCACTCTCTCGCCTTCTCCTTGAGGGTGATGGAAAAGTGCCTGCACTTGAATCCATCCGACATCTGTCGGATCGAGACCACATACTCAAACTAGTAGACGTGCTGAACTGGGTCTCCCTTCTCGTTGTAGTAGGACATCTCGGGCTCCCTGAACCCCTCCGGAACCAGAGAAAAAGAAACCAGCTCGCTAAAGGGGCTGCCTTCCCCTACCGGGCGAGCTGGGGGATCTCGCACCCCCATCTCGCCGAACCTGCCACTGCTTGCCAAGAGGGGGAAGAGCACCTGTCCGGGGAGCTCGCCGCCTCTCCCTTCCTCGGCGACCTCCTTCCCAGCTCACCTGCCGGGAGCGTCCTCGCCAAGGGTTGGAGCTGCGAGAATAGGGAGCGCTGGAGTCGATAGATCAACACGCGCGCCGATTGCGAATCTGACCAAGTGGAGTACTTTCTGCCTGAATTCCTTGAATATCCCCATTATGGCGAGAGGGGGAAGGGGGTGGCGAGTTGGACCTGCCCGATCCTTGCCTTTCTCCTGCCATTTAGCTTGTTGAAGATTTTCTGTGGTGACCACGCTCCACTCTCACGACACCAAAATGTTGAAACCGAAAACTCGGTCTCGATGGAGTTCACCTGTGGTGAAGGGGTGATCGCGCACCTACTTCTCTCCTACAAGAAAAAAACAAGGAAAAAGAACAAGGGACTAGACCAAGGGCCCGGTGTTGAGGACCCACCACACACACGAAAGATCATCGAGCACTTCCCCTCCTTAGCCAAATGTCGGGCTAAGGTACCTTAGAAAGTTCTAGAAGACTGGGAGGCAGATAAGCATGCCTTCTGAGGTACCCCTTGGGTCTTATTTATAGATTTCTGAAAACGGCCTGCAAATAGCCAACTTCCGCAGTTTTAAACAGCTATGTGCAGCCCAACTGGGTCTACCAACAGCGTAACTCCGCTGTTCTAACTGGCTATGGGCAGGCCAGCGGGGGCAAAATGGTAAAAACACCTCACAGATGTAACGCCCCGAAAATCAAAAAAGGGACAGGTGAATTTTTAAGGCAAGTCTAGGACTTGGAGCAGGTGACACGGCCTGGGACACGGGCGTGTCCTAAGGCATATCAAGGGAGGCACACGGCTTGGGACATGGGCGTGTCCCAGGGCGTGTCCTGCTCGGGCAGGTTGTGGTTTTGTGCTAAGGAGATTACACATCCTGGGACACGAGCGTGTCCCAGGGCGTGTCTAGCACATGACATGTGACACGAGCGTGTCACATGGCCGTGTCCTTCTTGGGGAATCGTGGATTTTGCACACGGGCAGTGATATGGGCCCTGACATGGGTGTGTCATATGTGACACGGGCGTGTCGGTGGCCGTGTCATAGGCCATGTTCTGGTCAGGAATTCCTGGTGACGGCGAATGAGTGAAACAGCCATGCACATGGCCGTGTTGCAACTCGTGTTCGGCCTAGTTTTTGTATTTCAGGCCACGATCATGGCCGTTAGTTTCTTTGCTATGGGATCCGATGGCTGGGAGTTGGGTTTGAGGGTTTAAACCCGAGAATAGGGTTTAGAAACCCTCATTTCTCTTTAGTGGTTCTCTTTCTAAAGCTAGAGAGAGGAGAGAGCAAGGAGGAGGAAGAAGGTCTAGATCCGGTCACCGCCGGAGCTTCAGAGCTCCAAATCGCGAGCCAACTTTGGATCTGCGGAGGCAAGGAGATTGCGGTGCTTTCCATCCGCATAGATTTCCATGGAGCCAAGGAAGATCACTAGGGTAACGATTCTCATCTTGAGCATTTGAAGCTCTTCTTCTTTTGCATGGGAAAACCCTTCTCCCGCGAGTGTGCGGCGAGTTTGCGGTACTCCTTGGGGTAGGTAAGTAAAGTCCCCCTTGTTAGAGTCCTAAATTGTAGTACGGACATAGGCATAATGTGTGATGCCTATTCGGACATGTTGGTCTGGATCGGTGATGTTTTGCTATGCATGGTTGGCCGGAGAAGACTCCGTGCCTTTGAGTCTTTTTCTGGCTTCTACGTGGTAGATTGCAACAGGGAGTCTTGGGGATTAACCCCAGGGTGCACCCGGAAATCTGGGCGGAAGAGAATTTCTGCCATATCGGTTGCCTGGGAGCCAACTGGGTACATAGCGGGGCTATGTACTGTGTTTGAATGATATTTGGTACTAGGGAAGCTTAGCCCGCGTCAAAGGCTAAATGGCAACAGTGGGGGTGAGCAATGGGCTGGTGGACCCCTACCCGCTCTATCTGCTCAGTTAAAGTGACCTAAAGTTTTACTTGGGGATTGCAGAGGTTTGGAGATCGTGTCTACGCTACGACCGAAAGGACTAAATGCTCACGAGATTGCCGCCTTGGGGGTGGTGGTGGGGTCGAGGACCAGACTAGGTTCGGACTAGCTTCGCCGAGTAAGTGCCCTGAGAGCATGGGGTGTACGGCCGTGTGAGCGTGCACCTGTGATGTGATGCTTATTCGCTATGTTGCTTGCTTTGCTAACAAGTGGAGGGAAGAAACTTTGCCGCCCCGGTTTGGGGGCGGAATCGTTATAATTTGGTCGGCTTTAGCTGACCGTTATTCTTGTTTTCAACCGTTGCGGTGATTTGTGCTTGCAGGTACTGCGGAGCCTAGCGAAAAATAGTGGGCCAAAGCCCAAGTTGCTGAGACGGCCCTCGAAGGCCTTGTTTGTTTACTTATTTAAATCATGTGTGGCCGGCCTGCGAGCAGAAGTTTGTAATACGCTGTTTAATTATTGTAAACTCTTGTAAGGCCATAAGGCCAGTACTTTTGTGTATTTTATACTTCATTCCTACTGGGTTTCTATTAATGGACATTCATGCTTGTTGACAGGGTTCTTATAGTTGCAACTTAATTTATTACTTCCACTAGATGCTCTGTGTAGGACGTGTGTATTGGTTGAATGGTTTCATTTAGTAACCCACCGGTCTGTTCGTGGTATATGGCGTCGGGCCCGGCCGGACCTACTGCTATTTGCTATGCGACGGATAGGGGTGTTATAATTTGGTATCAGACTACCGGTTTCATTCAAGTTTAAATGAATTCATTGACGAATTCACTTTAAGGGGTGTTGAGCACATGTGTGTGCGTCATCATTATAACTTGAAAAGAACCCATGAATGTCCACTTAGGAATGAAAATACACATGTTTGAGGAACCTGCGTGTTCCTATACTTGATGTTTGCAATATTATTTGGTCGCTTATCGGTGTTGTGCACGATTATAGGTGACCAGAAGTGGTGCTGGACCGTCGGAACGGCCAGGTTTTGAGGCAAGCAGCGCACCAAATGATGCGCCTGCAAAACCTCCTTCAGCCGAGACCATTAGATTGGTGGCGGAAGCTGTACTTGCATTGATCAATGCGTAGCCTGCGAGGTAGGTGCAACAGCCTGCTCCTGCTATGGAGCAAGTACCGCTCCAAGCGACAGAGCCTGGGAGGGTGGAATAGGTGATGGTGGAGCCGGAGTTGCCTCAGAGAGCAATTGAGAAACAACTTAAGCATGTGATGGGTTTCCATCTGCCAGTGTTCTCAGGAACGGGAACCCCGACTCAGGCAAAAGATTGGCTATCGAGAGTCAAGAGAGTGCTGACAGCAACGGAAACTGGAGAGTGGTAGAAGACCATGATTGCGACGTTCTTGTTGAACGGGGACGCGAGGTTATGGTGGGAAGGGCTGGAGCTACACCACATGAGGGGAAGGAAGTTGGCTGATGTCTCTATGGAGGAATTTTCGAGGTTGTTTATGGCCCGATACCTCCCCTCAGCGCAGAGGATCGCGTTGGAAAATGAGTTTCAAAAGTTGGTGCAAGGAGATAGCATCGTGGACGAGTATCTCCACGAGTTCACTTGTTTGGGACGATACACAAGAGCTACCTTTACCAATGAGGAGCGTAAGACGAACCGTTTCTATGAAGGGTTAAGAGATGATTTGAGGTTGTTACTTTCGGGGCCGATGGCATAGGGTTTCATGACCTTGGTCAATTCGGCCCAGTCCTTGGAAAAGGACATGAAGAATGTTCAAGCGAAGAAGGAATCCGGTGGCAAGAAATCGAAGTTTAAAGTGTAGATTACTTCGAAGTCTGGATATCGCAGGTTCTACAAGAAGGCTGAGACATCAGGTCCAGCCCCTTCTTCAGGTGCCTAGGGGGCATCTACCAACCGAACCCCGGGTGCTTGTTATACTTGTGGAAAGACTGGGCATTTTGCTCGCAATTGTTGGAGCGGAAGTCCGAAGTCCGAGAGAAAGCAAGGAGCCACTTATGAAAAGAAGGGCAAGGTGGTGGAGTCAACCGTGTCCCAATATGCTCCGACTCAACCAAGAGTCTATAACTTGGGCCAGCAGGAGGCCATCAAACAGGCCGACGTGGTGACATGTACGGTTTAATTTATAGCAAGTTAGCTTTAAATACTATTACCCAGTGCTTGTTTGCTTAATATTGTTGTATAGGCTTTGTTCTAATTGGCGGTAGTCCAGCACGAGCACTTTTCGATACGGGAGCTTCACACTCCTTTTTGTCCAAAAGTTTCGTAACGCGCATCGGAGTCCCTTCTTCGATGGGGAAGGACAAATTTGATGTGTTGCTACCGAATGGGTGTTCGATGCGTGCGTACAGAGTATGCGCCGTAAAGGTTCATTTTGGAAGCCAAGAGTTTGACTTGCTAGCGTCGTTGCTACCGCTAGCAGAGTTTGACGTCATCTTCGGTATGGATTGGTTTTCGGAGCAGAAGGCTTGTATCGATTGCAACCGTAAGGAGGTCAAGCTGGGTGTTGGGCAGGTGACGACGTTTGCGGGACTGAAGAGGTCGAGCAAGATGCTGATGTCTGCTCTTCAGGTGGTGAAGGCGGTTCGTGCTAGAGCAGATTTGTTCTTCATGTTAGTGGAGGCTGTAAAGCCTAAGGACACTTTGGATAGTATCCCAGTGGTGTGTGAGTACCCCGACGTGTTCCCGGGCGATCTTCCCTGAGCCCCACCGCAGCGAGAAATTGATTTCACGATCGAGCTAATGCCAGGTGCCAAACCTGTATCACGTTCTCCTTATAGGTTGGCGCCTAAGGAGATGGCGGAGTTGAAGGTTCAACTAGAGGAGTTGATGGAGAAAGGGTATGTACGTCCAAGCTCGTCTCCTTAAAGCGCACCAGTCCTCTTCGTTAAGAAGAAGGACGGGAGTTTGCATCTATGTATCGACTACAGGGAGTTGAACAAGCTAATGGAGAAGAATAAATACCCGATCCCAAGGATTGATGATCTCTTCAATCAGTTAGTCGGATCGTCGGTATAATCCAAGTTAGATCTGAAGTCTGGGTATTATCATCTGAGGATTAGGGAGTGTGATATCCCGAAGACGGCATTCATCACAAGGTATGGGCACTTCGAGTTCACGGTCATGCCGTTTGGATTGCCGAATGCGCCATCGGTGTTTATGGATTTGATGAACAGGACGTTCCGAGAGTACCTAGACCATTTTGTGATCGTCTTCATTGATGACATATTGGTGTACTCGCAGTGCGAAGAAGATCACTTCAAGCATCTGTATCTAGTCTTGGAGACGCTGAGAAGGAATTAACTTTATGCAAAATTCTCCAAATGCGAGTTCTGGCTACCCTCAGTAGCATTCCTTGGTCATATTGTCAGTGGGGAAGGTATAACGGTGGATCCGGCAAAGATTATTGCGATACGGAGTGGCCTGTGTTGTCTTCGGTAGCGGAAGTTCGTAGTTTTCCGGGGCTTATCGGCTATTAAAGGTGCTTCGTAGAGAACTTCTCGCGGATACTGTTACCTCTCACGAAATTGACAAGAAAGGATCAGAAGTTCTTGTGGACGCAGAAGTGCATGCAAGCGTTTGAGAAGCTAAAGGGATGGTTGACCACGGCACCAGTGCTAAGTTCGCCGAGTGGGACAGAGGGCTTCAAGATTTATAGTGATGCCTCAGGTAGTGGTTTGGGCTGCGTGCTACTACAGCATGATAATGTTATAGCATATGGATCGCGTCAGCTAAAAGTGCACGAAAGGAATTATCCGATCCACGACTTGGAGTTGACGGCGTGATATTTGCGCTTAAGCTGTAGAGACACTACTTGTACGGCGTAAATGTCGATATTTATACCGACCATAAGAGCCTGAAGTACCTGTTGGATCAGAAGGATCTTAACATGAGACAGTAGAGATGGATGGAGTTCCTGGGGGACTATACATTCAATATTCATTATGTACCCGACAAGAGCAGTGAAGTTGCGGATGCGTTGAGTCGCAGGGCTCTCGCCCAAGCCAGCTGGTTGTCGGTGCATGATGAGAGCCTAATTCGGGAGTTGGAGGCATTGGAGATCTGTTGCGTGGACAAGCAGTCTAGCGCTAAAGCATTGTTTAACTGGACGGAAGTTCAATATGACCTGGCTGATCGTGTTCGGCAGGCATTGGAGTTTGATGGCACCAAGGCGTAGTCGACCAGATTTTGTCTCCCCCAATTTATAGTCTACTAGTAAAGGGTAGGTCAAAGGACGCACCTTACTTAGTATTAATACTTGTCGATATAGTTGTACATGTGTCGACATAAAAGACTTAGGTCTCGACAAAACTTATTTTTAGTCGACATGTCTATGTGTTGAAATATCTATGTGTCGACATACTTGTGTCAGTGTCGACACGGGCTGATCATGTCTCGACATAGTTGTGTCGACACCTATTCTTCTATCGACACAGATACTGTTTCTGTGTCGACACATCCTTTTTCTTTGTTGACACAACATACTGAGTGTGTCGACACAATTTGCTTGTGTCGACAAAAACTTTGTACTTAGACAAATTTCCTGAAAAATCTTGTGCTTACATATTCTACTTAGGGAAGTTTGTGCTAACCTATTCTAGGTTCAACATACCAAATTCAAATTTAAAAAAATTGAATTTAATTTCATCCAGAGGTTTTGTAAATATATCAGCTATTTGATTATTTGTGTTCACAAATTCAAGACTAATATCTTCCTTCTGAACATATTCTCTGATGAAATGAAACTTAATTTATATATGCTTGGTTCTACTTTGTGATACATGATTCTTAAAACTAGAAATAGCACTAGTAGAATAACAAAACAGTGGAATTCTACATACCTTGATGTCATAATCTTCAAGTTGGTGCTTTATCCACAACAGCTGTGCACAGCAACTGCCTACAGCTACATACTCAGACTCAATTAATGATATAGCTATACTTGTTTGCTTCTTGCTGCACCATGACACCAACCTTCCACCTAGGAATTGACAAGTTCCTGTAGTACTCTTCCTGTCTTCTTTGCATCCTGCAAAGTCTGCATTTTATAAGCCTATTAGTAAGAAATCTCTATTCTTAGGGTACCGAAGACCTAGATTAGGTGTGCCCTTAAGATATCTCAAAATTGTCTTAATTGCAGTATAATGAGATTACGTTGGGTAATCTTGGTACCTAGTACAGACACATGTAGCATACATGATGTCAGGTCTACTAGCAGTCAAGTAGAGTAGGGAGCGAATTATCCCTCTACACAAAGACTCATCAACAAGTTTACTTGTCTCATCTTTGTCTATAGGCATACTTGTTCCCATTGGAGTTTTAATGGTGGAGGCTGAGTCCATTCCATATTTCTTAATCAAATCCTTGGTGAAATTAGACTGGGATATGGACAATCCATCATTAGTTTGTCTAACTTGAAGTCCTAAGAAGAACTTCAGCTCACCCATACTGCTCATTTCAAACTTCCCTTGCATAAGTTTGGCAAACTTTCTACAAAGGTTATTTTCAGTAGATCCAAAGATAATGTTATCAACATATATCTGGACTAGGATTATTGTGCCTTTAGATTCCCTACAGAATAGAGTTTTGTCTATCTTTCCTCTAGAGAATTTATTCTCAATAAGAAAAGCAGACATGGTTTTATACCAAGCCCTAGGGGCTTGTTTCAAACCATATAGATCTTTCCTAAGACTATATACATAATTCGGAAAATGAGAATCTACAAAACCTAAGGATTATTCAATATGGACTTCCTCTTTTAAGTCACCATTCAGAAATGCTGACTTTACATCCATTTGATATACCTTGAACCCTTGATAGGCAACATAGGCCAAGAACAACGTTATAGCCTCAAGCCTTGCCACTGTGGCAAATATTTGATCAAAGTCAATCCCTTCCTCTTGCTTGTAGCCTTTTGCTACTAGTTTGGCCTTTTTCTTGATTATAGTGTCATTCTCATCAAGTTTGTTTCTGTAGATCCACTTGGTTCCTATAATGTTGTGATCCTTTGGTTAAGGAACCAGTTCCTAGACTTTACATCTTCTGAATTGATTCAGATCTTCTTGCATAGCATCAATCCAGTTTGTGTCTAGTATGGCTTCTTCAAACTTCATGGGTTCTATTTATGACAAGAAGCTAAAACATAGAACTGTGTTCATGCTCTTGCTCCTTGTTAGAATACCTTGACTTACATCACCAATGATTTGGTGACTGGATGATCCTTCAAGTGTCTTCTTGTTGGGGGAAATTTGTCAACCTCATGCCCTTCTTCATTTTCCTTAACCTGATGCTCCTCATTGTGTTCTTCATCCAGTGAGTTTTGTTCTCCCCCTGGACAGCATACATCTTTTTCTTCATCAAGCCTAGCAGGAACTTCTTCATTGATGGTCAGCTTGTCCAGCCTGTCTGTTAGACATGTAGAACTAATTGAAGAGCTAGACAATTCACTGTTAATCAACTTTGATTCATCAAATACAACATGGACAAATTCTTCTATAACTTGGGTAGTCAAGTTGTAGATTCTGTATGCCATACTATTATTGTTGTACCCAACAAATATCCCTTATAGGTATTTGGCAGCAAACTTTGTTTGGTAGTGCTTACCATTAACTATGACATAACACCTTCTACCAAAGATTCTGAAGTAGGAAATGTTTGGTTTTCTGCCTTTAAAAGTCTGATAGGGATTCATCTTATGTTTCTTATTGATGGAGGCTCTATTGAGTACATGACATGCAGTATTTACTGCCTCTGCCAAGAAGTACTCATGGAGAGTAGTGTCACTAAGTAGTGTTCTACTTTCCTCAATTAGAGTCCTATTCTTTCTTTCAGCAACTCCATTTTGCTGGGGAGTTCTAGGTGAGGAGAATTCCTGATGAATCACAAGTTCTTCACAAAACTTTGTCATACATTCAGATTGAAATTCAGTTCCATGGTCACTTCTGATTTTGACCACGGAATTGTTATATTCATTCTGAATTTGTCTAACAAATGTTTGGAAAATAGTAGTGGTTTCAGATTTCTGCCTCAAGAATAAAACTCATGTGTGTCTAGTATAGTAATCCACAATAACTAGTGTGTATGCTTTCCTACCAAGACTATGAATTGGTATAGGACCAAACAAATCAATATGAAAGAGATATAAAAACCTCATTGAATATTAGGTATCAAGTGCATGGAAAGAGGACTTAGTCTATTTGCCCTTTTGGCAAGCTGAACACGCACCCTCTTTAATGCACTTGACTTAAGGACCATTCCTCACTAACCCCATGCTGAACAGCTATCCTAATGACTTATAGTTCTGTTGAGCTAGACTCTTGTGTCATTTGACACATAGTGAATCTTTCTCTCCTGCAACTAGACAAATGGGTGAGTTGTTAAACTCACAATCTAGGTTAAGACATTATACATTCCCTTTCCTAGTGCCAGTCAAAATTATCTCTTGATCACTTGACCTCCTTATTTGGCACTCCCCTTTGAGAAAATAGATATCATAACCTAGATCACTAAGTTGACTTATGATAATCAGGTTATGTTTTAGACCCTTCATATAAGCTACTTTAGTGATAGTAATTGAATCACTAGAAATGTTACCAAATCCTTTTATGATTCCTTTTTCTGATCCACTAAAGATTACTTTGGGTACATTATCTATGGGTACAGAGTCCCTCAACATTCTTCTTGTTCCAGTCATGTGTCTGGAATATCCACTATCCAAGTACCATATAGGGGTATGGCCACTTGGATTCACCTGCATAAAATAAAGAATCACTTTTCCTTAGAACCCAAATTGTTATTGGGTCCTAGGTCCTTGTTAGTTTGAAATCCTGCAGCTGTTCTGACAGGTAAACTATTTTTGGTTTTAACACTTGTGTTGAACCAGCAATCCATGGCAAAGTGGCCCACCTTGTCACAACACCAACACTCAAATCTATTGTACCTTCTTTTAGGTACAGACATCACAACTTTGTTGCCAGTAAACCTGTTAAATGTAGGTGTAGGAGCAGTAAACCCCAAGAATTCCTTTTGAACCTGATGGGCTTGCCTATAGAGTGACCTATTCCCATTTGCACCCTTGCCCATGAGATCTCCATACTCATAGTGACCATGAGTAATATCATGATCATACCTATTTGTAGGTTGCATCACTTTCCTAATGAAAATAGGGGCTTTGTAGCTAGCGGCTGAACTACGGCCTTACCTTTTTTATGAGAATTGGTGGCCCTAGTTATTCCCTTAAAACAAAGACTAGTGTTTCCTTTATGAGAAATGAAATTGTCTATTAAGGGCGAAACAGATTTTGGCTTAGAGAATTTAGCCACTAACTCTCTTTCTTGCTGAAGTTTTGCCTCCAGTTTCTTGATATGATTTTCCTTAAAAGAGACTATGCCCATTTAAATAACAGTAATGTTTTTCAGTTTGGCAACCTCCTTCAGTTTTAAATCTATCAACATGGCTAAATCTGATGCAGTCTGCTTAAGAGACTCAATTTCCTTGGCCTTCTCCTTGATAAGAAACTTGCTCCTCTTCAGAGCTTGCAACAACCCACCATACTCATTAGTGAGTTGATGTAAATCCCCCTCAGAATCAAAACCATCCACTTCTCTTAAAATTTATGCTATTGATTCTGATCCAGTAAAATAATCAGAAGCTAAGGAAGAATTGTATACCTTACTTGGACCAGGATGATCCTGGCACTGATCATTTTATGACAGAGTCGTTCGCCCTCTTCAACAATAGTCTTCCACTCCATTTATGGAGTCCAGTATTTGTAGGAATTCTAGTTCCCTAGAATCCAATTCTGTTGAGAACACCCCAATATATGCTTCTGCATCATCTTCTTCTCCTGATCCTAAAGATGAAGAGTCTGTCCAACTCTTCTTCTTCTGAGCAACAAAGGATTTCTCCTTCTTGCCTTTCACTTGATGCTTCTTCTTGTCCATATATTCTATCCTCTTATCTAGACAGTCAGCTATGACATGTCCAGGCCTGTTGCAACAATAACGCACAATCTTAGAAGTAGTTTATTTACTAGGTTTTGAGACATACCTATCCTCCTTGGGAGTCTTCTTTTTCTTGTAATACTCATCCTTGGAGAAGGATGTTGATGGCCTGTTTCTCCATTTCTTCTTTTTCATAGAACCTTTGAAATTGCCTTGTAAAGGCAGCAAAGTCCTCATCAGAGGTACGGCTATCTGATGTGTTGTTGTCAGGATTTTCTTCTTCTACCCCAGCACTCCTTCTGGTGGAGAAGGAGACTTTCTCCTACCCTTTCTTGTGCGTTCAGCCTTGAAGGCTACTGACTTATCTTTGTACTCAGACCTACAACTTTTCTCCTCCTCTGTTCAAGTAGTGAGTTGTATTTCATATGATAGCAGTTTTCCAAATAGTGTGGGTGGAGGTGTATCAACAAGCCTGACCACCTCTCTAATGGCACATATATTTCTATCCCAGTCCTTTGTTAGTGATCTGAGAAACTTGTCATTCAATATATATGTGATTAAGACTCTTCCATAGGTCATCAGCTCATTTACTATCCTGAAGAACTTCTTGTAACATTCAGCTATACTGTCAGTCTTGGCTTGTCTAAAGCTCTCATATTCTTGATTCAGCATAGATTTCACGTCCTCTCTAACTTCTTCTGTTCCCTCCATGTAGACAATCAGGGTGTCCCACATTTCCTTAGAGGTTTTACAGTGCACAAGATTCTGAAATGTGGCATCATCTATAGCACTTACAATAATTTTTTGTGCTCTTTTGTGTAGTGTTTCCAGGATGATCTCATCCTTAGTCTTTTATGAATAACTCATTGGGATTTTAACATTTACATCCAGAACTGATACCTTCATTGGAATAAAGGGACCTTCTTGTACTGTGATGTAGATTCTTGGATCAGATGCTTCCATGAACAACCTGACCCTTTCCTTCCTTATGCCAAAGCATTCTTTCGTACAGATTGGCAGTTTCATAGATCCAAATTCCTTCTGATTCTCATTTGAACCCATTCTTGAAATCTGTTAATTGCCTTGGAGATTCACTCATACTGTTAGGTCTATCTTAGAATAACCTCCCTGTGATACCACTTAAAAGACTTGATTTCAATATCCTAGACACCTAGAGGGGGTGAATAGGTTTTTATTTTCTTTAAGAATTTTAGGGAATTAGCTAGTTCTAACTCAGTACAGAAAATTCAATACACAACACAATAATCACAGCACAACATATACCAGATTTATAGTGGTTCCCCAAGGTATGGGTACATCCACTTTACCCCTTCGCCTATCAAGTAAAGAACTGGATTAAGCCAAACTTCCTTCCACTTACTCAGATTCACAGATCTTACAACTCAGAACTAGATTGGTTCCTATAGCTCAGACTTATACAAGTCTTACCTCAGATTCTTCCCAAGAACACTACCTCAGGCCTCAGCCCTACCTCAGCCTTTTTCACTAGCCTTACCACTCAGACGTTCACAAGTCCTACACCTCAGGCACTCAGCCCTACCTCAGCCTTTATAATTACAGGCTTACAACTCAGATCTTATAAAAGATCATACAAGAAATCGAATATTTTAAAAGGTACAGAAATTTCACAATATAGAACTCTCTATTGGTTTGAGCTTCTTGATCAGTTCTTGAATAAACTTAATCTTCAGATCAAACCTAACTTAGTTGTTTCAAAGTGTAAGATCCATCTCCCCCTTTCGAGGAGTTAACCCGAATCTTATGCCCAAAACCGCCGCCTTACGGTGACACTAACACACGGGTTAGTCGACACCGCAAGTCGCCGATTCTGCTGGCTAGTACGATCATAAACCTGTTCGGCCAATATGAGAAACAGAAGTAAACAAAAGAGTATATCATCATAGTCCACATCCACAGTACCAATCAAATATATATCAAATGAAAAGTACAACAAAATGTAGTCCAATAATGAGTAGAATAATAAAAGAGATTAATAAGGGCTTATGCCCAGTACATCAAATCAAATCTTTCACTCTCTCAAATCCAAAAGCAGTGGAATCTAATCATCTAAACTCATCCCACCTGAGGACGCACAGTAGTAGTAGTAGTAGTAGCCGGTGGTAATGGTATCTGCTCCTCAAGTCCTGCCTCCTCGGCATGCTAGTCCATCTCCTCGAGCTCCTAAAATGATATGGTCACCGACCATTAGTCAAAAAGACTAAGTCGTTTCCTCCGCACCACACCCTGCAACTACTAGGCACCGAATGGGAGGACGAAGAGGAGGACAACAAGGTGTAGCAAAAAGGGAAGCAGGTGACAGAAGCTTACTTGCAAGTGTATAATATAATTCTACATCTATCAGTTCTAAGCACAAGGTATAAAGAAGTAAAGTGCGGTACAAGTTAGTAAAAGAACTGAAAGTAAAGCAGTAAAGTAAAGCTACACTACCCCTACACAATCATTACAGAGCGTACCTTAACTTATAAAAATGCCCATACAAATTTATAAGTTAAGTATTCCAGGAATTGTAACTTATCCTATAAAAGAGCCCATACTAGTTTATATGAAAAGGATCCATGTTGCGTATGACCTAATGAGTATGAATGATTATGCTATGGTTATGCAATATGCAAGTGCAACACACACAAGACTTTGAGATCCCAGACATTTAGTTCCCACTTTTCGTGAGCTTGCATCACTCTCTTATACCACCGTTGTGGCTACGGCAGCAGCGGAACGGGATTCTCCACTTTCTAGGCGGGTATACACACTACAAGGCCTAGACCTCTCTTGTACGCCTCTGTACACGTACCAAGTGCACTTTAGAGTCTCTGCGTACTAATTGCTAGCTGCCTGCTAGACTTTTAGGTCGGGTGCATGTCTTCGGAGATTGTCTGCCTGACCGTAGTATTAAACAACATACTGGCCCTTCCACTCGTAAACCTCACCCGAGTCACCGTACTGCCATCGGTGTGACGATTGGCCCAGTACCTCATGACCCACCACCATTTTCTTTATGCACATGCAATTATTTCAACTCGAGCCTCCAGCTCGCAGGACCAACCTGTCTGAATTCCTCCAACCCTGCCCGGGTGAGCAAGTAAACCAACCACTTCCTTCCAACTCTGCACATGTGAGCAAGTAGTCAACAGACTCCAAGTCCCTCCAACCCGGCACGGGTGAGCATATAAACCATCAATTCCCTCCAACTCTACATGGGTGAGAATACACATCAAGTTTTGTTTCCTCCAACCCATCACAGGTGAGCATGTGTACCATTTTCCTTAGCCTAATATACTACTCTTGTCTACCGATTACTAAACTTAGTAGTTTAGGGTTAATCCCAGGACTGCCCAAGGTATACCCAATGAAGGGGTCTTGAAGGCACTAGGAACCAAGATGGGATGACAAGCCCAAAGTTCCCTTTCGTAAGGATAATTACTTTTAGTTGATGTCTACCCATGATCCACACTCAACTCTCCTTATTACTCTTGGGCGATCCTGATGACTTAAGCTGTTATTGGGGAGTGTGATGGTCTTCCGCCGACCTCCACTCCATTTGTTACCCAATGACTTGCACTTTACTCTCGTCACTAAGACAACACTACCCACCAGGGTTATACTTCCAATCATAATCTCTAGCTCAATTGTCAATCTATCCTCCGGTGGGCCTTATGGTATAACCTTACTTTTACTGTGCGCAGCCCATGACCTAATAGCACCCCGAAGTCGAACTTCCAATTCCTTGGGCCACCAACCCCTAATTATTTATCCTAGGGTGGTATGGACTAATGAAATGAGCATATTTATTTTCATAACTTTCCTAGGTCATTAAGGCTTCTAATTAAATCATTTAAATTAATTCCCTAGGTCACTTTACATATGAAGTAGTACAATTTATAATCCACTGACCTAAGGAATTTTTCTTGGAATTCATATTGATAAAATGTTTTTGTCTACAGAGTTTCATAATTTTCCTTTGATTATTTATATTTATTCCTAAATTAATACAAAATCCACATAATTACCATTTTCCAAAAGAAGTATACGGAATACAAAAGCCAAAATTCAAGGAAAATTACAGAGCATTTATATCATTAATTTAAGACTAATGGCAGAGTTTCATTAACGTCTATTGTGTAATGGCCTTTCAAATTCCATTCTTAAGTATTTACCAAAATTCCATTATGTTAATTTAAAAATTATTAGTACATCCAAAAATTTTGAGATAAATGCACAAAGCTAGTCATACAAATATACAATACTAGAAATAGTTCCAAAATTTTCTGATATGTATTTCCATCAATTCATGAATAATTACAATAAGAGTAAAATGGTAATTTCAATGCATTTTACTCCAAAGGTTCTCAAACAGAAGGATAAAATTTTCATAAGTCAATTATAACCTCCATTTAAACTTGACAGAATTTGGGGATTTTTACTTGATCAAAACCTATTATTCCAATTTATTTTCCAAAAGGGCTATATTTTTAAAATTCCAAATAATGGGATTTTTGATCCCAAAAATCCCATAATTAATCTGAGGGGTGAAATTTGCCCTAATGGACCTCTGGAATCAATTCCATAATTTTTGGATGCCTCAAATAGGGTGAATGTACAACATTTCACTTATTGCTATTTGCACCCCAAGGCTATATATAGCCAACACTTGCAAGTGGATTAACCCAACATGCAATAATCCAAATGTGCTGAAATTTTTGTCATGCACATATGATTTCCCTAAGGACCTGCCACCATATTTGGGGCCAATTGGAGACATATTACTCCAAATATTTCATTTATTTGATTTTAGGTATTATGACAAATACTATATAATACTTTGTCCCAAAAATTCCCAAATTTTGGCAGGGGCTACATATACCCTAGTAAAGCACATGCCCAAAATTTTGGGTCATGTGGACATCTGGTTTGGCATGGGCTTAGGTTTTAGTTTCTGCCCTTGCCTAGGACCAGTCCTAGGAAAACTGCCCTACAACCCATTCTACTGTACCAAAAGTGATGATTAAGGTGTCAAAATAAAGTTAACAGCATAGGATATAATTTTCATTCAGGTGTCAAGTTATGGTGATGCCTCTAAGTACCCTAAATATCACATGCAAGCTAACTGTAATTATGTGACAGATATTTAATTTTCATAACACTAAACATTATATCATTTAAAAATCAATTTGCACGAATCCTAAAGCAGCCGTGAACGGCATCTGTTCATCGTCCCCAAGTATTCAACGACTGAGATTGATTTTTCTGGGCCTACTTTGCTGGCTGTTTCCGGCCAACTGAGCCGCCACCACTGTCGGTAGATGTTGCCACCACCGTCACTGAGGTGGGGGCTTGCGTTTTCCGGCGGTGAGGCCGCCGGAGTTGGCTCCTCCGTCGATCCCGAGCATGAACTAAAAACTCGGAAAATCACAATTTTCTCTCATGGCATCGGGCTCAATTGAGGTCGATAACTCCCCTATTCGATCTAGATATCTAGTGCAGGTAGAGGGGCGGCGAAACGAACCTGTTCAAGGCCTTGGCGGCGGTTGCGGCGACGGTTTGCCATGGCCGAGCTGCTCCAGCGATCTACTTCCTGATTCCTGGATTCTCCACCAAATTCCTACTCCATCTATCAAACTCCAGTCGTTTCCTCCTTCTGAAGCTACTGGTGGGGTTATTTTGAGTTGGGGTGGGCTGTATAAGGAGTTAACTCCAAGGTGAGCTCGGGCTCAACCTTGGAAGCTTCACCCATGGTGCCAAGTGGCCACCCCAGCTCTAAATTCCTCTAAAATGCTTCATGTGGCTGGCCAGCAAGCTTTGAGCAGAGAGAGCCAAGGCCAAGTGGCCTCACTCCCTCTTAATGCCATTTCTCTCTCCTCCTTTGGATGAAATCTCCAAAATACCCCCCTTGCATGCATTCTCTCTCGACAACCAGAGGGGTAGGGGCTGTCATTGGTGCCTTGGGCGGCTAATGGGCCTCATTTGGTGGGCTTGGCCCATTATTTTCCTTCTTTAGGTCAAAATGTTGACTTGGTTGACTTTTTGGGTTGACTTGGTCAACATGGTGAGTTGGCTGACCCCACTTGTTGGTCATGAGCCTAATGGCACCACCCAACTTGGGTTTGGTAAAGGGGGTTCCCTACTTAGGCTAATTGGGCCTATGCATGTGGGTTTGCCAATTTAGGCCCCATGTTGACTTTGGTCAACTAGGGTCAAAGTGTTGACCTAGTTACATGCCCTAGGGTCCACTTAGATTGTTTTTAGGGTTAGGGAAATGTGGTGGGACCATGGTGTGGCCAGGGTCCCTATTTAAACTAGTTTGACCTAGTTTGACCTTGGTCCTATAGTGGGCCCCACATGGCTACAACCCACTACCTATGGTCAAAGCTAGCTAATTTCCCTATCACCCACCTTATGCCTAACCCAATCTAAGTTAAGGGGCCTAGAAGTAACATGGGATGTTACACAAAGCTTCTTGATTGAACAAAATAAAGTTGATCTTCACTTGATGTAGAAGTTGATCTTCAGATAGCTCCCTCCTTAAATTCAGAATAAGATTTGAATCTTTCTTACAGACTATTTGTAACATCCCATTTCCGGCTAGACCCCTAGGAGTCGGTTGGTCGTGACAGAACCCTAGGAAGACCAAAAAATGAAATAAATCGACCAAGATTTCGGGTCACGGGTTGGTCACGCCCGTGACCGACCCGTCACGCCCGTGACCTAGGGCGTGACTCCTTCGACGATCGTTGATCTCAGGGAGACGATCGTCGGGAGCAGAATTTTCAACCCGGCCCTGTCACGCCCGTGACCAAGGTGTCACGCCCGTGACCTAGGGCGTGACCACCCTTCGACGACCGTCGATCTCAGTTCGACGGTCGTCGAACTCAGAATTTGCCATTCGGGCATGTCACGCCCGTGACCCAGGTGTCACGCCCGTGACCAAGGGCGTGACCCCCCCTTCGGTGATCGTTGATCTCAGCGCGACGATCGCCGAGCGCGGAATTTGCCTCATGACCCTGTCACGCCCGTGACTTAGGGCGTGACCACCCTTCGACGAACGTCGATCTCAGTTCGACGGTCGTCGACCTCAAATTTTGCCATTCGAGCATGTCACGCCCGTGACCAAGGTGTCACGCCCGTGACCTAGGGCGTTACCACCCTTCGACGACCATCGATCTCACTTCGACGATCGTCGACCCCAGAATTGGCCACCCGGGCCTGTCACGCCCGTGACCTATGTGTCACGCCCGTGACATTGACCGAAACGACGGTTCAGGCCCGAAATTATTCTAACACGCGTGGTAATAAATGCTGGTGTGGGAAGTTACACCAGGAGTAATTATGGGCCGTTTTCTACTGTAATTTCTTAATAAAATAAGGAGATGTGGTCCAATAGGAAACCGCCAATTGGACATACCTTTTTATCTTCCACCGTTTCTTATCCCTTCACCGTAACCGAAATGTTATTAAGAGGAGCCTTCATGACCATTAAGGCTTTACCCTTTCACCTCCCCACTTGCTGACTTATAAAAGACCACTTGGAGCAAGAGGAGAAGTTTACACGCTCAATCAAACAAATTCAGACGTTTGCTCTTGCTGTAGGAGAAGTTCAGCAACGCCACCACCGCGCCATGGCACCCCGTCGTTCATCTCGCCTCCAAACCGCGAACAAGGTCCTCCTCTGCTTCTTCTTTCATGGGTAGATCTTAGGATTCTTAGAAAGGAAGTTCGTGCTCAACGGAGCCGGACCTATCTCTCGTTTTCATGGAAAACCATGAAAAATGCATTTTTGAGTTTGCCGGAAACCGCCACCTCCGGCGGCCAAACCACCGCTGACCGCTAGCCATCGCCTCAACGGAGGTGGTGGTGGTGGTGGTTGTCCAGGGAAGTGACCGGGCAACCGGTGACGGATCGCGAAAGAGCTACAGGAAATAAGAGTTTTTGTGTTCTGGTTTTCGGGTTCTGTAGAAGATGAACAGTAAAAGCTGTTTATAATATATAAATTATGTAAATAATTTATAAGGAAAATATACTTAGATGAGCACATTTTGACGCTGCAAAACGAGGCACTTAGAGGCCGTTTTAGGAAAAATGACCAGTCACGAAAGTTGTATCCCTTCGAGTCTAGTTTAATTTAAAATTGATTTCAACTCGTTTAGGTAAGCGGTTCGACCGCAGAACCCGTTTTAGTGGGGGCTGTAACAAGAGTTGGGCAGAAATTAAAATGGATGCCCACTCTTCGTCCCTTGTCCAAATGACATGAAATTTGGGCAGGGGGTTAACCATAGCTATACCTAAGGGCAGATAAAAAATGGGAATTTTTGGAGATACTTTGCCTAAAGTTTTTGTTTTAATTTAATTAAGTTAGAGAAATTTATTTGAGTGGTCAAATGACCTCCAAACCCTCCCAAATTTTGGTGAGTTGTCCCTGGCTATAAAACCTAGATCTGTACAAATTTCCAACTAGTTTGGAGGAGTTTTGGGTAGGAAATCTTCTACCCTTAACTAGGCATTAGTGAGACATCTTTTAGTAAAAAGTGCACAAAGAGTTTGGAAAGGTCAAATCACCTCAACGGAGGCTGATATTCTGACCTCTGACTTAGAAGGGTGTTATAACCTACTTGGAGAAAAATGGTGGGGTTTAGGGTTGATTTACCCTAGGATCCAAGCTCAAACTCTAAATGAAGGGTTTTGAGGGTTGTGAAGTACATGGGGGCAATTGCTCTTGTATTGCCTTGGAACTCTGTAGAGTTGACAAAAGCTTGAAAAGAATCGTCTGTATGGAATCTTGGAGGATTTGGAGACAAGTAGATACCTTAAAACCCTAACCTTAATTTTAGGGTAAAATATCAAATAGGTAAAACCAGTCACTAAACCTTACTTAAAAGCTGTGAAATTCGGGTAGAGTGAGTTTTGGATCAGGTAGAACTTATAGCAATTTTTCTGGAATTTTATGTTGATTATTGCTAGCACTTCATTTGTAAAGCTTGCTATGGCCTTAAATGATGTTTTAATTGTTTAGAAATTTCTATTCATTGAAACCTCATGAAATCTTCGAGGTAAATGTTTTAGGTCAGAATAGTTGCCCCTGAGTTTTTGTATGATTTTTAGTTGAGTAATTCTAGTACTTCATTCACAGATGTTAGAAAGGGGTTTTATGGTTTAAAAATTAATTATGGATGATATACTTGTTGGAAAATTATGAAACCTGGCCAATATTATTTTAAATGTCTTATCTGCTTAGTATAATTAATTTACAATTTTTGGTTGGATATTTTTTGTACTTGATTCATAAATAACAAAATATAGAGATTATTTCTAAAATAGTTTTAGTGCTCTTTTGATGATAGAAAAATTATGATACTTTGGATTTACCATATTGGGATAACATAATATTTATAGTAATATTTATGGACATCTTGCATGATTACTTAGGGTAGTTCATGTTCAAACTGGTAGCCCTTGGGATTTTTGGGAAAATTAATTAAATGTCAGATAAATTAGGAAAATTACCACATTCTGGATTTAGGCCATTTATATCCTGATAAGTCTCCAGTAAATAATTAAGGGCATTTGGATGAGTTTTGGGATCGTTGCATAACCAGTTCGTCATATAGTCTAGGTCGGTCTGCATATAGCAAATTTGTGAATTGCAATAGGACATGATCCGAGAAAGTCATTGGAGTTAATCATTTTTTCTGGGTGGACAATTGTGGAGGAAATCACAATAGGAAGATATGAAGAGTAGAGAGAAGTAGTGGTAGCTAGAGATAAGAGGTGCTCGGGTACGACGAAAGATCGTCCACCCCGGTGGGAATGGAAGAGTCTTAATACTCTAGGGTTAGATCTAAAGTAACTAAAAGGGGATCGGGTTAAGGGAGATCAACCAATAACAATAAGTGCCTTGCGAAAGGGAACTTCGGGCCGTAATGCCGCCATCTTGGTTCCTAGTGCCCCTTGAGAGCCCTTCACGGGGTATACCGGGGGCAGTCCTGGGCTAACGTAAACTGTAATAATAAACAGACAAGAGTAACTTAATAACTAGGGCTGCACCTTTCACAAACACTGTTGGCACAGGAAGATTGATGAGAGCTTTGACTCGGTTGGTTAAGAGACGGACGGGATGGTCCGGGGGGCTTCGGCTCGGTTGGTTTGGAGACGGACGTTTTGGTCCGGGGAGCTTCGGCTCGGCTTTTGTGTGTTTACGATTAAACTTGCATGTGCATAAAAAGGAATGAAAATTAAGGTGGTGGGTCTTCGGTATTGGAGGGTCGATGCACCGACGCCAATACGCTGACTCGGCAAGTGTGGTTAGCACTTTTCCAACAGAAGTCCGGTGCGCCAGCCGGCAAGAGTACGCAGGCGTCCGCTTAGTGCACCAAGCGTTGAGGCGTACGATAGGTCTGACCGGTAGTGCTTTACTGGTTTAGAGGTGGGCGAGGCCCAACCCACCTCTTCCGTCTGCCAGTACGGAGGTATCCTGGGAGGTAACGGCTCCGAAAGGGGGAACTAAAGGTCTGTGTGCACAGAGTGGGGTGTGTGAGTTGCACTTGCATGTTTCATCATACCCACTTGCATGTCATAGCATAATCGATTCATTTAACCCTGACACCTAAAGTATAAGTGGTATGGGACGCTTATACATTAGGACCTGCAAAACGACCCCTTGGTCTATAAGCTTGTGTGGGCAAGTTTATAAATTAAGGTTAATTTCCATATAAACATATGCTGTTGTTTGATAACCGACACCCCAACGTATAAGTGGTATGGGACACTCTATACGATGGGATCCTTGCAAAAGATCCCTTGGCTTATGCGCTTTCGCACATAAGTTAAGGTTACCTTTCTTACTTTCTGTTTCTGTCATATTATTATAGAATTGCTAGATTAGTTCCGCTGCCATTTGTATCTTGATTAAATCTCCACCTTCATGTCCTTCCCTTTCTTCCTCTCCGCTCGGTACTTAGGAGCCATGGGGGAAGGGGTAGGGAATGATAGGGCTTAGTCTTTATGACTAACGATTTTTGAACCATATCATATTAGGGGATCGCGGAGCCCAGCATGGAGGAGCCGCTCAGGAGGCCGGTACGCTTGGAGATGGGGCAGTCTAGCACTGGAGTCCAGACTGCAGGGACCGCGAGTCCTGTCCTTCAGTAGAGTTTTAGTTTTCTTCCGCATTGAGTGATTTTGTAGTGAGGACTTGATGTACCGGGCATGAGGCCTTATATTTCTAGTATCATTGTACTCTGATGTTCTCTGTGGACACTCCCTTCGTGGAGTTTATATACATGTGATTCATTATTGTGGACTGCATTGCTCTTACTTCAATTATTGTGCTACCTTTCTACGACGAATTGGCCGGCAGAATCGGCGCCTTGTGGTGATGACCCTTCAGGACGTGAAGGTGTCACCGCAAAGCGGCGACTCTGAGGCCTAAGACCCCGGGTTTTTAAAAGAAAAAAAGGGGGTCTTATAAGTGGTATCAGAGGAAACATCGATCTGAAGAAAGTAGCAGTCCACAAACCCTGGGTCACCCCCGCACGAGTTTAGTTTGGGGACAAACTAAGCAGCGGAAGCAGTGGTGTGCCCATATGGGGATCATATATAAATTGTCCACCTTTATGTAAAATTTGAACGTTTTCTCAGTATGTGTTTTTGTTACGCAGCCTCCAGCACAGCCTACGCCACAAGGTGGAGTTCAACAGGCTCAGGATGTTGCACCACCCCCACCGGTCCCCACTCCTTTCCTTCAGTCAGACATGGGACAGACTCTGACTGCCATCCTAGAGGCTTTCAGGGCCCAGCAGGTTCCGGTCCTGCAGCCAAATCCGGGGACCAACTGGCTGAGCATCTTCCGGGGTCTTTCTCCCCCGTCCTATTTGGGGACAGAGTCGGCAGTTCGGACGGAAGAGTGGCTGGATATCATGTACGAGATGCTGACCGGGATACAGTGTCACTGGGAGGAGAGGGTGGCTCTGGTTGTCTCTTGCCTAGAGTCGCATGCAAAGAGGTGGTGGAAGACGCTGTTGGACACGACATTTGTCGATAGGGAGGTTGCGGAGGTTACCTGGGAGGAGTTCAGGGCCGCACTGCTGGAGCATTTTGTTCCGCAGTCGGCCAGGGATGATTTGGAGGAGCGGTTCTTACAGCTGAAGCAGGGCACCCGGACCGTGGTGGAGTACCATCGAGAGTTTGACCATCTGGCTCGATACACAGATTCCTACCAGCTGGACGAAGCAGGTTATATCAGGAGGTTCTATAAGGGCCTGCGGGAGGACTTGAGAGAGGCTTTGTTGTTTGTATCTGACGGGCCCATCTCCCGGATTTTGGAGATGGCAGAGGCAGATTGGCACGCCACCCGGGGCCGGAAGCGGCCAGCAGAGGATCAGGGACGGAGAGGTAGAAATGACTAGCGGCGAGGTGCTGTACCAGAGGGGAGGAGGACAGAGGACCAGCCTCGTCAGGACGTGAGGCAGGAGCCGAGGGAACAGGTGATACTGTCCTCTCAACCTCTTCAGGATGCAGGAGATGCCGAGACCCAGGGGAATGGCGTATCCCCCACCAGAGTGCTTCATTTGTCATCAGATTGGGCACATTCGGAGGAACTGCCCCATGAGGGGGCACCACCTCCAGCACCACAGGGCGGCCCACCAGCTCAGCATTACGGAGGCCGAGGACGCGGCCGCGGTCGTGGATACCAGGGGGGAGATCGTAGACAGAAAAGAGAGCAGGTATATTCCTTGGACCTCGCGCAGCCTCGGAATCCGGAGCAGGTCATAGCAGGTACGCTGCAATGCTTCTTTATTTTCATAGAACTTCCCTTTAAATGGTTAAAACTTTGAATCGCACTAGATAGATTAGCAAGGATAGTAAAACTCACTATAGAACCCTAAGACATCTAATCACCCCAGGTATAGTCTTCATCAGCGGCAAGCAGGCCCGCACTCTATTCGATACTGGAGCTACTCACTCCTTTGTGTCGGAGACGTTCGTAGAAGGACTGGAAGGCGTGGAGCGATTCACAGGCTCGAGGATGAGGGTGCGACTACCGGATGGATCTGAGCTCCTTACCACGGATCACTGCAATATGGAGGCAGAAATTGGTGGAAAGGCATTAGAGGCTCCAGCGACGATTTTGAAGCTGACGGACTACGACCTGATCCTGGGCATGGTATGGCTGCACTGGAACCATGCCCAGATTGACTGCCAGGCGAAGAGGATCACCGTGAGACACGGGGACTCTTTCAGTATCATTGAAGGTATAAGACCTGTCTCTCGTATACTCTTATCTTCGGTACAGGACGTTAAGGCCCATCTGCTGGGAGAGGAGGTCTATCAGATTCTATTTGAGATAGCGGAAGTTATGGAGTCGGTGACAGACATCCCGGTGGTGCGAGATTTCGCTGACATCTTTCCAGAGAAACTGCCAGGACTACCTCCACACCGAGAGCAGGATTTTCAGATACAGCTTGTGCCGGGGGCCAAGCCGGCATCTAGGGCCCCTTATCGGATGGCCCCGAAGGAGTTGGCAGAGTTTCGAACTCAGTTGCAGGAATTGGTTGAGGAAGGATTTGTTAGACCAAGTTCCTCGCCATGGGGAGCCCCGGTCCTATTCGTGAAGAAGAAGGATGGGACACTTCGCTTGTGTATCGATTATCGAGCACTAAACAGGCTGACCGTCCGGAATACCTACCCACTCCCACGGATAGACGAATTGTTCGACCAGCTGGAGGGAGCCCATTATTTCTCGAAGCTGGACTTGAGGTCAGGATACTACCAGCTACAGATCCAGGAGGAGGAAATCCCAAAGACGGCCTTCAGTAGCAGATATGGCCTGTATGAGTTCACCGTGATGCCCTTCGGGCTCACGAATGCTCCGTCAGCGTTCATGAGTCTCATGAACCGGGTTTTCGAGGCCTACTTGGATGTGTTGGTCATAGTATTCATAGACGACATCCTGATCTACTCTAGGATGGAGGAGGAGCACACTCGGCATCTGGCACTGAATTTGGAAAGGTTGCGGGAGCATCGCCTTTATGCGAAATTCAGCAAGTGTCAGTTTTGGTTGAAGGAGATGGCTTTCCTAGGCCACATTATCAGCGGAGCCGGGTTGGCGGTGGATCCGGCAAAGATTTAGGCAGTCCGTGATTGGCCGCAGTTAAAGACAACTACCGATGTACGAAGTTTCTTAGGACTTGCCGGGTATTACCGGAAGTTCGTGGAGGGGTTCTCTCAAATTGCCCTCCCACTCACGTCTTTGACGAAAAAGGAGGCACCATTTGTTTAGACCCCGCAGCGCCAGGCGGCTTTCCAGTAGCTGAAGGACCGACTCATCTCAGCCCCTATTCTGGCCCTTCCATCTGGAAAGGAAGGATTCCAGGTGTATACCGACGCATCATACCAGGGGATGGGAGCAGTGCTGATGCAGAACGGACACGTCATAGCATATGCCTCCCGCCAGTTGAAGACCCATGAGAAGAACTACCCAGTGCACGACCTTGAGATGGGAGCGGTCGTTTTTGCTCTGAAGGTCTGGTGCCATTATCTTTATGGAGTCCACTGCGACATCTACTACGACCACAAGAACCTGAAATACGTGGACACACAGAAGGAGCTGAATATCAGGCAGAGGCGCTGGGTGGAGTTTTTAGCAGATTATCAGTATGAGATGCACTACCATCCAGGGAAGGCAAACGTGGTGGCCAACGCGTTGAGCCGGAGAGCTGCCACTTCCGAAGCTGGGCCCCAGGTTATGTCCATGGAGCTAGTACGGTCATTCAGAGATATGCAGATATTCCTAGTGTCTGAGGATGATCCAGAGCTGTATAGGGAGTATCTGACATCGATGGTGGCCATAGACGATATTCGGGATCGCATTCGGGACGGATAGAGGACAGATGCGTAGGCAGAGCCGATGTTCCGAGCCTTGGAGGAGGGTTCGACAGGAGATTATTCCCTGAGAGATGGTCTGCTACCTTTCAGAGGCAGAGTATATATACCCGTAGGAGGCCAAATCCGAGAGGATATTATGACGGAGGCGCATTGCAGTGGGTACTCTGTGCACCCGGGGATCACAAAGATGACCGCTGATCTGAAGAAGACGATGTTTTGGCCGGGCATGAAGAAGGACATTACGTACTTCGTGACCCATTGCGAGGCGTGTCAGTTGGTGAAGGCGGAGTGCAGGAACCCCGCAGGATTGTTGCAGCCACTCTCGGTGCCGGAGTGGAAGTTCGACGATATAGCTATGGATTTTATACATGGTCTTCCCCGGTCTCGGACGGGGAACGACTCGATCAGGGTGATTGTTGATCGGTTGACGAAGGTGGCCCGCTTTATACCAATCAGTAAAGATGACTCGGTGGGAGTGCTGATACGGAAGTTCGTGGAGCAGTATGCCCGATATCATGGCGTGCCCCGGACGATAGTGTCGGACCATGATGGACAGTTTACATCCAGGGAGTGGCGGTCAGTGCAGGCATATTTGGGCACCCGATTGACTTTTAGCACGACCTTCCACCCTCAGACGGACGGGCAGACAGAGCGCACCAACCGGACCTTAGAGGATTTACTACGACTGTGTATACTGGACCGAGGGGAGCCGTGTGAGAAGATGTTACCGTTGGTCGAGTTCTCCTATAACAATAGCTACCAGTCCAGCATCAGGATGGCGCCTTATGAAGCCTTGTATGGAAGAAAATGTAGGACCTCGCTTTCTTGGGTTCAAGACGAGGACCCGAAGGTGTTGGGATCGGATTTTGTTGAAGACACCAAGGCACAGGTGAGACTGATCAGAGATAGGATGTTGGAGGCACAGAGCAGACAAGCTAAGTACTATGACGTCCGACATCGTCAGGTGGAGTTCCAGGTAGGGGACCGAGTGTTCTTGAAGATCCGGCCCATGCACGGAGTCTCACGAGTGCGCGGTCGGAGGAAGAAGCTCAGCCCTAGGTATATGGGCCCTTACCGGATCCTGGAGAGGATCGGACCCCTAGCCTACAGGCTAGAGTTGCCACCAGAGCTGGCAGCTCTACACGACGTCTTCCACATTTCTTTGCTGAGAAGGGCTATACTATGCCCGGAGCAGCAGATTTTGACCACCGAAGGGCCGGTAGCTTCAGACCGATCTGTTCACTTGGAGCCGGTCTGGATCGACGACAAAGGAGTACGGATCTTGCGCCGCAAGAAGATCCCCTTAGTCAAGGTTCTGTGGAGAAACCACAGTCAGGAGGAGCACACCTGGGAACCGCAGGACCTGATGAGGCAAAAATACCCGGAGTTGTTCAGTCAGGTATACCTCACCACCTCTTGGTATACTATAAATTACCTTCTTGTACAAAACCAGTAAGATTAGATAAGGAAAATTGAGAACTTAGGCATGCGCAGGAAAGTAGGGGCTAATCTTTTGTTTATTGGGGAGATTGCCTTCGTTTATCAAACAAATAGTCGCTTGAACCCAATAAAAAAATCGTATGGGATGTTACAAGTTTAATTTATTCCGATAGAAATCCCCGTAGGCTCAACCTCAATTTCAGGGACGAAATTTTTGTTTTGTTTATTGGGATTTGTAACATCACATTTTCGGCTAGACCCCTAGGAGTCGGTTGGTCGTGAAAGAACCCTAGGAAGCCCAAAAATTGAAATAAATCGACCAAGATTTCGGGTCACGGGTTGGTCACGCCCGTGACCGACCCGTCACGCCCGTGACCTAGGGCGTGACTCCTTCGACGATCGTCGATCTCAGGGAGACGATCGTCGGGCGCAGAATTTTCAAGCCGACCCTGTCACGCTCGTGACCAAGGTGTCACGCTCGTGACCTAGGGCGTGACCACCCTTTGACGACCGTCGATCTCAGTTCGACGGTCGTCGAACTCAGAATTTGCCATTCGGGCATGTCACGCCCGTGACCCAGGTGTCACGCCCGTGACCAAGGGCGTGACCCCCCCCCCCCCTTCGGTGATCGTTGATCTCATCGCGACGATCGCCGAGCGCGGAATTTGCCTCATGACCCTGTCACGCCCGTGACCAAGATGTCACGCCCGTGACTTATGGCGTGACCACCCTTCGACGACCGTCGATCTCAGTTCGATGGTCGTCGACCTCAGAATTTGCCATTCGGGCATGTCACGCCCGTGACCAAGGTGTCACGCCCGTGACCTAGGGCGTGACCACCCTTCGACGACCGTCGATCTCAGTTCGACTATCGTCGACCCCAGAATTGGCCACCCGGGCCTGTCACGCCCGTGACCTATGTGTCACGCCCGTGACATTGACCGAAATGACGGTTCAGGCCCGAAATTATTCTAACACGCGTGGTAATAAATGCTGGTGTGGGAAGTTACACTAGGAGTAATTATGGGTCGTTTCCTACTGTAATTTCTTAATAAAATAAGGAGATGTGGTCCAATAGGAAACCGCCAACTGGACATACCTTTTTATCTTCCACCGTTTCTTATCCCTTCACCGTAACCGAAATGTTATTAAGAGGAGCCTTCATGACCATTAAGGCTTTACCCTTTCACCTCCCCACTTGCTGACTTATAAAAGCCCACTTGGAGCAAGAGGAGAAGTTTACATGCTCAATCAAACAAATTCAGATGTTTGCTCTTGTTGTAGGAGAAGTTCAGCAACGCCACCACCGCGCCATGGCACCCCATCGTTCATCTCGCCTCCAAACCGCGAACAAGGTCCTCCTCTACTTCTTCTTTCATGGGTAGATCTTAGGATTCTTAGAAAGGAAGTTCGTGCTCAACGGAGCCGGACTTATCTCTCGTTTTCATGGAAAACCATGAAAAATGTATTTTTGAGTTCGCCGGAAACCGCCACCTCCGGCGGCCAAACCACCGCTGACCGCTAGCCATCGCCTCAACGGAGGTGGTGGTGGTGGTGGCTGGCCAGGGAAGTGACCGGGCGACCGGTGACGGATCGCGAAAGAGCTACAGGAAATAAGAGTTTTTGTGTTCTGGTTTTCGGGTTCTGTAGAAGATGAACAGTAAAAGCTGTTTATAATATATAAATTATGTAAATAATTTATAAGGAAAATATACTTAGATGAGCACATTTTGATGCTGCAAAACGAGGCCCTTAGAAGCCGTTTTAGGAAAAATGACCAGTCAAGCAAGTTGTAGCCCTTCGAGTCTAGATTAATTTAAAATTGATTTCAACTCGTTTGGGTAAGCGGTTCGACCGCAGAACCCATTTTAGTGGGGGCTGTACCAAGAGTTGGGCAGAAATTAAAATGGATGCCCACTCTTCGTCCCTTGTCCAAATGACCTGAAATTTGGGCAGGGGGTTAACCTTAGCTATACCTAAGGGCAGACCAAAAATGGAAATTTTTGGAGATACTTTGCCTAATGTTTTTGTTTTAATTTAATTAAGTTAGAGAAATTTATTTGAGTGGTCAAATGACCTCCAAACCCTCCCAAATTTTGGTGAGTGGTCCCTGGCTATAAATCCTAGATTTGTAAAAATTTCCAACTAGTTTGGAGGAGTTTTGGGTAGGAAATCTTCTACCCTTAACTAGGCATTAGTGAGATATCTTTTAGTAAAAAGTGCACTAAGAGTTTGGAAAGGTCAAATCACCTCAACGGAGGCTGATATTCTGACCTCTGACTTAGAAGGGTGTTATAACCTACTTGGAGAAAAATGGTGGGGTTTAGGGTTGATTTACCCTAGGATCCAAGCTCAAACCCTAAATGAAGGGTCTTGAGGGTTGTGAAGTACATGGGGGCAATTGCTCTTGTATTGCCTTGGAACTCTGTAGAGTTGACAAAAGCTTGAAAAGAATCGTCTGTATGGAATCTTGGAGGATTTGGAGACAAGTAGATACCTTAAAACCCTAACCTTAGTTTTAGGGTAAAATATCAAATAGGTAAAACCAGTCACTAAACCTTACTTAAAAGCTGTGAAATTCGGGTAGAGTGAGTTTTGGATCAGGTAGAACTTATAGCAATTTTTCTGGAATTTTATGTTGATTATTGCTAGCACTTCATTTGTAAAGCTTGTTATGGCCTTAAATGATGTTTTAATTATTTAGAAATTTCTGTTCATTGAAACCTCATGAAATCTTCTAGGTAAATGTTTTAGGTCAGAATAGTTGCCCCTGAGTTTTTGTATGATTTTTAGTTGAGTAATTCTAGTACTTCATTCACAGATGTTAGAAAGGGGTTTATGGTTTAAAAATTAATTATGGATGATATACTTGTTGGAAAATTATGAAACCTGGCCAATATTATTTTAAATGTCTTATCTGCTTAGTATAATTAATTTATAATTTTTGGATGGATATTTTCTATACTTGATTCATAAATAACAAAAGATAGAGATTATTTCTAAAATAGTTTTAGTGCTCTTTTGATGATAGAAAAATTGTGATACCTTGGATTTACCATATTGGAATAACATAATATTTATAGTAATATTTATGGACATCTTGCATGATTACTTAGGGTAGTTCATGTTCAAACTGGTAGCCCTTGGGATTTTTGGGAAAATTAATTAAATGTCAGATAAATTAGGAAAATTACCACATTCTGGATTTAGGCCATTTATATCCTGATAAGTCTCCAGTAAATAATTAAGGGCATTTGGATGAGTTTTGGGATCGTTGCATAACCAGTTCGTCATATAGTCTAGGTCGGTCTGCATATAGCAAATTTGTGAATTGCAATAGGACATGATCCGAGAAAGTCATTGGAGTTAATCATTTTGTCTGGGTGGACAATTGTGGAGGAAATCACAATAGGAAGATATGAAGAGTAGAGAGAAGTAGTGGTAGCTAGAGATAAGAGGTGCTCGGGTACGACGAAAGATCGTCCACCCCGGTGGGAATGGAAGAGTCTTAATACTCTAGGGTTAGATCTAAAGTAACTAAAAGGGGATCGGGTTAAGGGAGATCAACCAATAACAATAAGTGCCTTGCGAAAGGGAACTTCGGGCCGTAATGCTGCCGTCTTGGTTCCTAGTGCCCCTTGAGAGCCCTTCACGGGGTATGCCGGGGGCAGTCCTGGGCTAACGTAAACTGTAATAATAAACTGACAAGAGTAACTTAGTAACTAGGGCTGCACCTTTCACAAACACTGTTGGCACAGGAAGATTGATGAGAGCTTCGACTCGGTTGGTTAAGAGACGGACGGGATGGTCCGGGGGGCTTCGGCTCGGTTGGTTTGGAGACGGACGTTTTGGTCCGGGGAGCTTCGGCTCGGCTTTTGTGTGTTTACGATTAAACTTGCATGTGCATAAAAAGGATTGAAAATTAAGATGGTGGGTCTTCGGTATTGGAGGGTCGATGCACCGACGCCAATACGCTGACTCGGCAAGTGTGGTTAGCACTTTGCCAACAGAAGTCCGGTGCGCCAGCCGGCAAGAGTACGCAGGCGTCCTCTTAGTGCACCAAGTGTTGAGGCGTACGATAGGTCTGACCGGTAGTGCTTTACTGGTTTAGAGGTGGGTGAGGCCCAACCCACCGCTTCCGTCTGCCACTACGGAGGTATCCTGGGAGGTAACGACTCCGAAAGGGGGAACTAAAGGTCTGTGTGCACAGAGTCGGGTGTGTGAGTTGCACTTGCATGTTTCATCATACCCACTTGCATGTCATAGCATAATCGATTCATTTAACCCTGACACCTAAAGTATAAGTGGTATGGGACGCTTATACATTAGGACCTGCAAAACGACCCCTTGGTCTATAAGCTTGTGTGGGCAAGTTTATAAATTAAAGTTAATTTCCATATAAACATATGCTGTTGTTTGATAACCGACACCGCAACGTATAAGTGGTATGGGACACTCTATACGATGGGAGCCTTGCAGAAGATCCCTTGGCTTATGCGCTTTCGCACATAAGTTAAGGTTACCTTTCTTACTTTCTGTTTCTGTCATATTATTATAGAATTGCTAGATTAGCTCCGCTGCCATTTGTATCTTGATTAAATCTCCACCTTCATGTCCTTCCCTTTCTTCCTCTCTGCTCGGTACTTAGGAGTCGTGGGGGAAGGGGTAGGGGATGATAGGGCTTAGTCTTTATGACTAACGGTTTTCGAACCATATCATATTAGGGGATCGCGGAGCCCAGCATGGAGGAGCAGCTCAGGAGGCCGGTACGCTTGGAGATGGGGCAGTCTAGCACTGGAGTCCAGACTGCAGGGACCGTGAGTCCTGACCTTCAGTAGAGTTTTAGTTTTTCTTCCGCATTGAGTGATTTTGTAGTGAGGACTTGATGTACCGGGCATGAGCCCTTATATTTCTAGTATCATTGTACTCTGATGTTTTCTGTGGACACTCCCTTCGTGGAGTTTATATACATGTGATTCATTATTGTGGACTGCATTGCTCTTACTTCAATTATTGTGCTACCTTTCTGCGATCGAATTGGCCGGCAGAATCGGCGCCTTGTGGTGATGACCCTTCAGGACGTGAAGGTGTCACCGCAAAGCGGCGACTCTGGGCCTAAGACCCAGGGTTTTAAAAGAAAAAAAAGGGGGTCTTACACTGTTCTGGATCTGCCTTCTTAAGGGTTTCCCCTTTTCTTGTTGTCGAATTCTCTTTCCCGTAATTGCTTGATTACTTCCTTAGTTATTTCTAGTTGTCAAGGATCAGTCCCTTATATAGAGTTTCCTCATGATTACTGGCTGATCCGGTTTATAACAACCTTCTGACAGTGCTAACAAAATTGTCAGACCTGTTGGTTATAACAGCTGTCGAGTCACCAGTCATGATAGTTGATTCCTCAAATACTTTACAACTCAGCATGAACCACTCAGCAAACTGCTTCACATGTGTCGACAGAAATAGACTAAGTGTCGACACAAGTCTTGATGATGTCGACACAACACTCCATGTGTTGACATAGTCATTCTTCTGCTACTCGACACAGCTTCTGTTAGATGTATCAACACAAGTCCTGTGTGTCGACACAACTTCTCCTGGTCTTGACATAACTGATGCTGACAGATGGCATTGAGTATATGTCCAGATGTCGTTGAGTGTGTGTCGAGACGTCATTGAATGTATGTCGACACAAGTCTTGTGTGTCGACACATACCTTCAGACTCAGTATAGCTATTATTGTTAGATTGCGTTGATTGTTGTCCAGTTGTCATTGAGTGTGTGTCGACACAAGTCCTGTGTATCGACACAAGCCCTTCATACTCAGTATAGCTATTTCTGATAGATGGCGTTGAGTGTGTGTCGACAAAAGTCTTGTGTGTCGACACAAACCTTCTTCAGGTGTCGACACAATTCTTGGGTGTCGACACATGCCTTTCTTCTGGTGTCTACATAACTCCTTGGAGTCGACACAGCTTCTGCTTCAGGTTTCAACACAATTCCTACCTCATGTGTCGACACAATTCCTGCCTCAGGTGTCGACATAATTCTGGGTGTTGACACAGCTTCTTCTTCAGGTATCGACACAATGCCTGGGTGTCGACACATGCCTTTCTTCTAGTGTTGACACAACTTCTGGGTGTCAACACAATTCTTTACAAGTGTCGACACTTGTACTTAGAGAATTTTCTTGCAAAACTTACACCTGCACAATGAAACTCAAACATCCCATCAAATACAAACTGATGTATATCATTGAGTAAGGGGAGGCTTCTCCAAATCTGGTACATATTTTTCAATGTACCCAACAATGATGAACTTAGTATAGCTTCAGTTGCTCCTCATGCATTTTCTATTGTAGGTATTGTCAATTCCTGCAGATAACAAATATAACATGGACTAAGTGTCCAAACATCGAATGGGCTGAGTCTAAGTACCCAGGAATCGAGTGCATTGAGACAACTTCAGGCTTCGAGTCCATTGAATGCGTCAAAAGAATCGAGTTCACTCAACGCATACTCCTAAAGACTTCAAATTGCAGCTTTTAATCTCAATTGTTGATCTTTTCATGATTGCAATACTAGGTACGTGCCTCTCCACATTCCCTACTTAGAGGCAAGTATAAATAGAACTTAGTGTACTTAGAATAAGAAACACTATTCCTAGCCCTTGCGCCTACTGTCTCCCTGCGACGTAAGCTCATCAAACCTTCAAAAACATTGTAAATTCATGGCACTAAAAGGCTTGGATTTCTTGTTAGAGAGCTCTAAACTTGTGCGAAATGGTTTCAAGGATGCTCCCGAGGAGGTTTTGCAAGTCGTACACTTACTCGAGGTTGTTGATCTAGATTTCGTTCTGTCCGAGCCAGTTTTGATTTGGAATAGAGAAGTTCTGGAACTGTCCTCAAATTCCAATGTGGACTCATCTTCAAACAAAATCAAATCCTTAATTAGTTGGCATAAGATAAAGATTTCACCCAAAAGATTATGCAAAGCACTACATCTTCCCAACGTGAAGCATTCTGATGACGATAAAGACTTATTTCAAGATGATGTAATGATATCCCTCAAGTGGCGTAGACTTTCTATTCATACCACTGGTTCTCTATTAAGGAATGAGATGAATCTGAGATGAAATTTTCTAGCAGATATAATTAGAAAGGCCTGCTTTGCAAGACTGGCTCACATGATAAGATATCAGGAAAGATGTTTGAATTCATGACCAGGATAATTCTCTCAAAGAAAAAATACTAGGGTAAAGTGTTGTTTGATAGAATAGTGGAATGCATCCCATAACCAAACCTGGGAAGAATTTTATCTCTTTATCTGCGCAGTATTGTTCTAGGGATCTTTAATATGAGGCTAGGAACAAAGATTCGTCATATGAGGAGGATATACTCAAAAATGTTTGAAAGATGGGAAAGAGTTTTGCTGCCACAGTAACAAAGTGCTGAGAATAAGAAAAATAAAACTATACCCATGACTAAGGATAGCACACAGAGCAGTTCTTTTGAGAAGTGTGAGAAAGAGCCACATAATCCTCAGCTGATTAAAAGCTGTTTTTTTGAAGATCCAATGAAAGATATAAGTGCTCAGGTCTCAATTTTCTCTGAACCTGCGGCAAGGAATCAATTTGGTGGAACTCAGTCTGAATAGATTCCAGTTGAGGCTGTGGAAGTACTGACTTAATAGGTGGTAAAAAATATATGTACACTTATTAAAGGGGAGACATCCTAGATACTTGCCCTGCTGAGGGGGAGACTGTCTAATCAGTATAAGAATAACTAGACTCATTCATTGAAAATCTACAGAACAGGATTTCTCAAACTCCTAAGGGTCCTGAAGTTGTTTTATTATCTCCTCTAGTTGAGTAGGAGCAAAACCTTGAGAGGATAAAAAAAGATTCTCCAGTCACAGCCACTTCAGAGCAACAAATTCCCACGGGGAATGCAGAAGACCAAGATGTCCCTATGGACAATGCTGAAGTTGTGGGGGGAGATTCACTCTGAACTCCATTCTCCAGGTATAGTGTTTAACATCAAATCCTCTGATTCTAACAAGGGTAATATTACTGCTGATGTACATGCTGATGCACATTCTTCAAAGTATATGGTGGTAGACTCCGAAGAAAGAGTTCCTATCAGGGGAAGAGATTAAGATGTCTGTGAACAAGGTACATCACATCAATTTGAATAGATGTCACCTACATTCCTAGCTCAACTGATTGGCTTGCTTGATGATCAAAGAAGGCAGTTGGAGCAATACATTGATAACTCAATCAAGGATATTAGACATAATATTTCCACTGAAATCAAGTCCATCAGGTTTGAAGTCAACTTGCTTAAAGCTAATACAGTTGAATTCTTCACAAGGGTTGCTCAAGTTGTAACACTTATTGAAACTAAATTGGGAGAAATCAGCAAAACCCAACATGATATTCTGGTGAATAAGAACATAACCTCCAGCAATATGTAAATGGTACACACTCTATAGAAAAATTTGATGGAAGACCACAAGACAACTATGGAAAGGAGAATGGATGTTTACACTCAAATTCTAAATGATCGCATGTTTGAGGTCAAGAATCGTGTCACCAAGGTTGTAAATCATCTATATGAAAGAACATAGCTAAGAACTCCCTGATTGTAGCTGTATCTGAGGAAGTCATAAAGGGGGAGAAGGCAATGATAAAGACAAATACTGAGAATGTTGTCTAGGTCACCAATGTCATCAGAGGCTCATTGGGGCTTGAGTAGTATTCATATGATAAAAATATTCATGTTCATAATCCAGAAGGTTAGTCTGATGATCAGTATGGTGATAAATATAATGATTAAGGAAGTGCTCAGTTGGATGAACCTTCTACTTCTATTTTAATTCCTACATTCAATCCCACTACTAACCAGATAGCCAGAGCAAGAGACAAGTCTATTGCTGAAGAAGAAGAATAAGAAGAATCAGGCTTAGTAAGAGAAGGTATAGAGAGGAGATGGAAACCAGGCCAGATTTTTAGAAGTGGAGTCCTCAGTCTAGGACTATTATCTTGTCTGCTTGGGATCAAATAAAAGATAAGAAAACTGATAGGCGAAAGTTGTATAGCTCCATAGAATGGACAAAACTAAAAAGAAATGAAGAGGCGAGAAGGAAATTCAAAAGGGAAAAAAGTCAGGTACACTGCCACCAGATGTTGTGGAGCATAGCAAGTACTTTCCTAAGCCCTATAGCTATTTTGAGAGACAAAAGGAAAAGAAAGATGAAGATAAGGAAAAGGTTGTCAGGAAACCTAGTAGGGGGATAGTGATTAAGGAACCATAAACATGATATGTTTTGTATTTTCCTTAAGGGTTGTAGGAAAGAACTTATTTTAAGCACATTGTGTATTTATGATTATTGTCATTAATAATATTCATATTTTTGTGTGTGTGCTTCATTTTATGTTCTCAAATTCTGTGAATGTTTATCTGCTATATGTGGTAGTGTATATCATTGTCTAGGGTTCTTAATTCTTCAAAGAGGGGGAGATTGTTGGGTCCATTGTTCACAATGTCCTAAATTTGAAGAAGGCCCACAAGGCAATGGTATACACATGAATGTATTTGATGTTTGCTCTAAGTTCAATGTATACAAGTTGTTCTCAATTGCACTGATTTGATAGGTAGTAAGGGTCACAATACTTGTTGACTCAAGACATAATGCTAGCAAAGTAGAAATCTTGCTAAGTTTAGAAGCATTGAGTGAAGACAGTTCACTCAATGCCAAGAAGCCTAAAAGTGTTTATAAAACATCAATTAGTTAAAGCCTAAGGGTTGTTTTGTGGAAATCTTTCTAAGGACAGAAGCGTTGAGTGAAGGCAGTTCACTTAACGCCTACTCTTCTGGAAATCAGCTTAAGTACAGAAGCGTTGAGTGAAGAGAGGCCACACAACGCTTCATCAAGAATCTATGCCAAGGACAGAAGTGTTGTGTGAAGAAGCTGCACTCAACGCCTTCATACAGAAAAATTTAATTAAGTCAAGAAGAATCTAGAGATGAAGGCTCACTCGATGCCTAAGCTGTTATACTATAAAAGTCTATATGCATTTAGTTATGAAGGATCACTCAACGCCTACGATGCAAAATTTAGGTAAGTATATTTGCGTTGAACGACAGGGCTTCACTCAACGCTTGTGCAGTTTTTCTGGAATTTGCTAAGTCCATAGAGCTGAGTCATGCTGACATCAGCAGAAATTCAAATAACATGGATTTTGCTTGCTAAAAGACAAAAGGAATTTCTTGCCTTTAGTACCGCAGTTAATGCAAAAGTTATATTGTCGTTGCCCATTCTGGTGGTCATAATTATGCATAGAGCCATTGGATAGCGGGATACAAAAGCAGTGTTCCGAGAAAGAAGAAAATATTTTTTGAGATAAAAAGTTTTTCCGGTCATCTTCTTCCTCTCGACCAAGTTGAAGCAAACCAAGAACTTGCTTTATAGTTAGTCTATGAATCACAGACAGAGGTTGTTGTTGAAGAAAAAATTCACTAAAGATTAATTCAACATTCAACAACAAGGTCAAAAAGTTTACTTTCTTAAGAAGAACAGACAACACTCTACAGTTACTTTTCAGCACAAATAGAACAACCTTGAAGATCCATTCTTGGTGCTGTGAAGAAGAAAGAGCTGAGTGTACTCAATTCAACAAGAAGGCTCATAGAACACTTTCTCAGGAGCAATTCATCATCAACAAACTCAATCTCTCTATCTGATCTTTCAAGATATGAGTTGTAAGCTGAGGTGTAGGATCCTTCTATGGAACTGAGGTAGAGCCTTTGTGCTTGAAGTAGGAGATTTATTTTCTGAGGTAGGATTCTGTGTAAATCTGAGTATAGGGTTATCCTCTTAGCCTGAGTTGTAGGACTTTGATTATGTCTAAGGTAGGTGATCTGTGGATCACTGAGCTGTAGGAGTATCATTTACTCTGAGTGGTAGGGCCTTGGGCTTGAGGTAAGTGTTGGAACTCCTTATTACTGATTTGGGCTAGGATTAATATTAGCATTTTTTTTTTGACCAAACTTGTATTGAATATTGTCATATTTTCTTTCCAGATTCATTTTAGAAGGAATTCCAGAGAAGCTCAGTTCGATGAACTTTGAACTTAGTTCGACGAACTCAGAACTCAGTTTGACTAACTCAGATCTAAATCTCTGAGCTTAGTTCAACAAACTCTGAGCTCAGTTCGACAAGCGCAGAACTCAGCTCGATGAAAGTAAAAACTCAGTTTGTAAAAGATCAGTTCGACGAAAGACAAGCTTAGTTTGACGAAATCCTTATTGAGTTTGACAAATCCGACAGTTTCTCTATCAATAGAAGGCCGAATGATTTCAAATGTTTGGTAACTAAAACTCTGATATTTAATGCAAAATATTCTAAAGAATATAGCCGTTTAAGGCAGTATTAAATATGTATTTATCACAGAGTTTTAAATCTAATTAATTCTAAGGCAGTTACAAATTCTCAAGGGATTCTTCAGACGTTTCAAGAATCGTTTTATTTCAAATATTGAATTCTTCCCTGACAGCATATATATATATATATATATATATATATATATATATATATATATATATATATTTATAAAAGATTGCTAGAAAATAGGGATTTTTGGACACAGAGAGATTTTAAGAAATACAAATATTCTGCTTCAGACTCTTCTTAAGAGACATCCTAATTCATATCTGTCTGAAATATCTCCTGGACAGTAAAAGCTTTTAAGAAGTCCTACACCTTGAAGAAAAGTCTCCTCCCTTGATCACAATCTCTATTCAAATCTGGGGGAGAATTTTATAACATCATCCACTAAGTCTTCTCAAAGACTCTTTATATAGAAGACAACAACTAACTCTCATTAGTTTATTCTTAAACTGTGTGCAGGGTTCTAACTCCCTTCAAAAGATAACACTTGGTTCATAAGTCACCTGATCAAAATACTTAGGTTTGGTTTTTGGGTACCTGGTCAAAAGCCTAAAGGGTTGCTAGATCTCCCTTAGAAAATAGATCTTCTTGTGACAGGGCACCTAATCAAAAACCTATAGTGAATTACTACAAGGGTGGTAGAAGAGTAGACGTACCCATATTTATTGGGGAACTACTATTAAATCCTTGTGTCACCTGTGATTGATTATTTTTTATTTTGTGTGATGTGAATTTTATTTATATATATAAATATATCACTTATTTTTAAAAATTCTATAAAAATTAATTAGAGGTTTTAATATACTCTATTCACCCCCCTCTAGAGTAAAGTTAGATCTTTCCCTTCCACTTTCAGTATGACTTGGAGGAGTTTGAGTGATCTTGAGGAATCTGTGTTATAAGCTCTTTGAGCAGATATTGGAGAAGTTTGCCTTGTCTAACACACTGTTATAAAGGTGGGAGGGATAGTTGATTTACCCATACGTTAGGGAATAACTATAAATACATGTGTGTGGTGTCTCCTTTTTAAAGCTAATTGAACTAAATAAATACACAACACAGCTAATCAAAAAGAAAGTCAAGAGACTAAGAAACCTATTCACCCCCCCTACATCTAGTTGTAAATCTACCCTTGAAACAAAGACTTTCAAATCATAAGTACATAATTTAACTTATTAAAAGGCCCATACATATTTATAAGTTAAGGATCAAGTACATCAAAGTAGCTCACCATACAAAAGTGCCCATACAAATTTATATAATGAGGATCTTATGTTGTGCAATGCAATGATATTAAATGAATGCAGTATGATGGCTTACCCATGCACACACACACTTGTTATGTCGACATAGACCCTTAGTTCCCACTTTTAGAGCAGGTAGCTAACCTCTCAGACTTCAATCGTCATGGCCAAACGGTGACAGTAGAGCAGGCATCTCCACTACTAGGCGGGCATATACACTACCAGGTATAGGCCTTCATACATTCAACACAGAGAAAACAATAGGAGAGCCTCTACATACTACGATTTAGAAGGGGTCATGGGTAGATGTGCACCAAGAACCCAACCCAACTGGCCTATAAATGGAACGGAAGGAGTCTTCGGGAGGGAATCACCAAAGAACCAAGCATAACCACCCACTGGCATGGAAGGAGCCTTTGTGAGTGAACACCAAAGGACCAAGCCCAATTTCCCAAGTTCTAACTACCAGCTCACGGCGGTGTGACAATTGGCGATCCCGTAGAGCTGCTACCAAATCCTCAATGCAGGATAATCTACTATGTGTCAACATACACCAAACCCATGCAATTCACATTTACCATGCCATCGTACATTCAAAGGCTCCAACTGAGTCCCTTCATACCATAACCAACACCATGCTCAAAAGCACACAAGGGTTCACATTTATCAAAGTATGACAATCCATCCTAATTATTACACCAATCGCTCACTGTTACCCGTAAGGAGTTATCGTACTCTAAGTAGTGGATTATACCAGTCATTCCTTCAAAACTTGAGATCAAGTTAAGCTCATCACATGGTCTTGGGGGTATATCTCAACCAACACTTTCTATCATTTATCACATGCATATGCATCATAATTATTCAATCATCTCTACCGAACTTCATTTTAAAAACCTCCAAGTACTCGCAACAAGTACTCTTTTTAAAACTTGTTAATCATGCAAGGGGTGATCACATTATCATCAACTATCTACAAACTGATCTCCCGAGTAATCAATTAAGAGAATAAGTAAATCATCCAAATATTAATATATCACGGCTACGCGCCATAGTTTACCAAAACTAGCATTCGGGAAGCTACAGTCCACCATAAATTACGAACAACCCCAAATCGATAAGGTATTTTAAAGGCCAACAACTTTTGTGTTGAGTCTGGGGTCCAAATCCATCACCCCTGAAATCAGGTTTCATTATATCCGTGTACATTTAGACAGAACCAACCTGCACATAAATTATAACAATGCAGCAACTTCGGCTGCTCTTTCACAGAGCTATACAACTTACCCAAAAAATGTGCAACCATTTGTTGGAAAGGTCTTTCTGAGGGCTACAACTTTTATGTTGAGCACAAGACCTGAATAAGACAGTATCATACCAGAAATCGGCCTTGAAGTCTGCTGTACACAAAAAATAGATTTCTTTATAGCACTTTTGCATGCATCATAAAGATTTATGAATGGCATTGGTTCATCTCCTTCCTCCATCCATCACACAAAACACATCCAACTTCTCTCTTCCCTTTCTCCCTCATTAGACCACGGTTCTTCGTGAGATCAATTATTCCATCTTCATAATGAAGAGAGGAGATGATTGAAGATATTCATGCAGCGATCAGCGCCCTGGAACGAAAGTTTTAGTGTGGTTTCTTCCTAAAAATCTCCATTAAACTGCCAAATCAAGCACTCTTGAGTCGATGTCTCTCCAACACTTTAGATCTAAAGAACTAGCACAAAAGGAGAGGGTAAGGAGCTCACCTGATTTTCAGCCATGGATCATGACCTTCTTCTTGGAGGAATGTCGTGTTCAGATTTTCCAGTGGTATCGTGCTCGGTCCTTCATTCTTTAGGCAGAGGGAAAAACTTGGTCGATGCAGAAGCCTTCTATGGTTTGGGTTATCCATAAAAAGAAGTCGTCGGTTTTTTTAGGGTTGAAAGTCCGTGTCATGTGTCATTCTCTCATTCGACCACCCTTATTATAACATAAATTAAGTTTTTTGAAAAGACAAGAAATTAAATCGCCGTTCTATACAAGTCTGGATGTTACATAAATCCTCTCAAGTTGTAACTAGACAACATGTACTGAAATGTTAAGTCCATTCGTTGAGTATACTTGACGAATCGTCGAGTACATTATGTCCGTTACACAAATCATCTCGACGAATACACAAGTCCACTTGACGAATCTCTCAGCAAATTTCACAAGTCCACTCGATGAATTCGTCGAGTCCTCTAGATGAATTCTCGAGTCCTTTTGATGAATCATTTCGACAAATTTCACAAGTCCACTCAAATTCACTCGACGAATTCGTCGAGTCCTCTCGATGAATTCTCAAGTCCTTTTGACGAATTATCTTGACAAATTTCACATGTCCACACGAGTTCACACGATGAATTCGTCGAGTCTCAAGTTCGCTCGATGAATTCGTCGAGTCATCTTGACGAATTCACGAGTCTTCTTGACTATTTCTCGAGTCATCTTGACAAAAACACTCTAGGCCTCTCGACGAATATATAAGTCTTCTCGATTATTCCACGAGTCTTATCAATGAATTCACTCCAGGCCTGATATAACTGCTGACTCAAGTCACCATAGTGACACTGCAACACATACGAGAGGTCTAGCTCGAAATGAGACGTTACAGAACTAATAAAGTATTTAGATGTAGATTTTATAGGTTATAAAGAAGATAGGAAAAGCATATCAGGTACCTATCAATTTCTCGGAAGAAGGTTATTGTCTTGGAGCCTCAAAAAGCCGACCAATATTGCCATCTCCACAACAAAATCAGAGTAGACAACAGTTGGAAGTTATTCACAGCTACTATGGATTAAACATCAACTTCAAGATTACAATCTATAGCTAAGTAAAACCCCTATAATATGTGATTGATCTAGTGCAATTTCAATAGCTATGAATCATGTTTCACATAGCAGTACTAAGCATATTGAAATTAGGTATCATTTCATTAGAGATCATGTTGAGAATGAAGATATCAGCCTTGAGTTTGTCCCCACAGCCAAACAAGTGGTTGACATCTTTACTAAGCCTCTTGATGAAGCCAAGTTCAACACATTTAAATTTGAATTGCGTATGTTGAATTTGTAGCAGTACTATTATTATACTACATTTTCATTATATGTATGTGCGCATTTGGAGGTTAACCTTTTACAGGTAAACAACGAAGAAAAAGACTAATTGTTTAGGCGTGGAGAGGGTTGAGCTAACTTCATGCATCGAGTGCGTTGAGTTAACTCTTGGCATTGAGTGAATTGAGTGCCCTCAACGCATATAATTTGATGGGTCAGAATACGGTAAATTTAAGGGACTAATCACAGTCGTTCAACATCCCGTATAAATCATGACAGATATGCTCCTTTCAACATTCTTGAATCGGGTAACTATAAATAAAAATGTGTTCCTTGAATAATACACATAATTTCTTAGCCTTTTGTGACTCTCTACGTTCTTTCCCTCATATTATCGAGCAAAATTCGTAATCTTTCCAGCAACTTACTGAATCAATGGCCCCAAATGGTGTTGATTTCCTGTTCGGGGGTTCTGAACTTGTGAGAAATGGATTCAAAGATGCATCTGAGGAAGTACAACTAGTCATTCAGCTTCTAAATGTAACGTACCTAGTGTTTATTCTTTCAGAATAATGCTCCATTTGGAAAGAGAGGTGTTAGAATTCTTCTCCAATGCCAATGTAGAATCATCTTCTAGCAAGCTTAAAATCTCCATAAGTGGAAACAAGATCAAGATTTCTTCAAGGAAGTTGGGAAAGACTCTGAAACTAACCAAGTTTGGATCATCTGATGAGGAAGATGAGATATTTGTTGAATATGTAAAGACATCTCTCAAAAGGGTGTCTTGTCTAAGCACACCGCAGGATCCATCATGAGGAAGGAAATTAATTTGAAAGAAAAGTTTATGGCAGATGTGATTGGCAAGGCATTGATCTGTAAGACTGGGTCACATAATAAGATCTCAAGGAAAATGTTTGAACTGATGACAAGAGTGATTCTAATAAAGAAGAATGATTGGGGGAAGATACTTTTTGGGAGGATTGTAGAATGTATTCAAAAACCCATTCTTGGTAGAATACTTTCTTTGTTTTCGTTGAATTCTTCTCTAGGAATGCTTAATTTGAGGCCAGGAGCTAAGATCCATCACATGAGGAAGATGGACATGAGAATGTTTGATAGGTAGGATAGGGTCTCAGTACCTCACACATAGCCTGCAGACAAGAAACAGAAGAAGAAAGTTATAACCATCACTAAAGAGAGCTCTAGCTCTAGCTCTTCTGAAAGCTAAGGTGAAATATCTCATGATCCTGAGTTATCAGAATCCCCTGCTGAAATAGGAAAGGATGTTAGTGCACTGGTCTCAATGTCCTTTGAGCCTACTACTAGAACCATACCAAACAGTTTATCTCAAACAGAAGATGCTCTAATCGTACCCGTTGTGGAATTATTTGGTGATGTTGCGAACAAGATTTTTGTAGATATTTGTAAGAAACGAACAAAAACAAATCAGAAGAGGTATAACAGAAATTTTATTATCAGAAAAAAGTATTTATTACAAAGGTATGACCTCCCTTTTATTGAATGGAGGAGAGAAGAGAGAATACAAATCAGAGATGTGGGACTAAAAAATTATAGGACTAAGCAGTCTATACAGAAATAACCCGCACAAGCCGCGCGGTTAGACGGAAGGGCTAACCGCTCGGCTACCACCAGAGAGGAAGGAGAGATCGCCATGGGAGACCGCTGGACCGCCTGGTCTCCAAGTCGCCAGAGACAAACTGGTAGACCGCGCGGTCTTCAATCCACCATGACAGACCGCCAGAACGCCAGACCGCCAGACCGCCCGATCACCAACTCCAACACTCCCCATCAAGTTGGAGCATATATATCGATCATGCCCAGCTTATTGCAAATATGAATAAATGAGGCAGATACTGGCTTGTTCAAGATGTCAGCCAACTCTTTATCAAAAGTGATGAATGGAGTGCAAATTTGTTCCTTCAAAATCACTTCACGAATGAAATGACAGTCGACCTCAATGTGCTTGGTTCTTTCATGAAAGACCGGATTTTTGAGATGTATATGGCCGCCATGTTATCACAGAACATAGGTAGAGGATGGTTGTAGACCTCTCCTAAATCCATCATGAGCATCCATAACCACTTTAAATCACAAGTGGTCGATGTCATACTACGATACTCTGCTTTTACATTGGACCTGAAAACAACAGACTGCTTCTTGCTCTTCTAGCTCACCAAATTTCCCCCAACAAAGGTGCAAAAACCCAAGGTTGACTTGTTATCCCCTTTGTCATCAGCGTAACTCGCATCTGAGTATGCTTCAACCCTCAGATGACCATTCTTCTGAAAGAGTAATCCTTTCCCAGGTGCTGATTTGACATACTCCAAGATCCGCAAGACGGACTGTAGATGGCACTCCCTAGGTGCTTGTATGAACTGACTCACCTTGCCTACAGCATAGGGAATATCGGGCCTGGTCATTGTGAGACATATGAGCCTACCAACCAAATGCCTGTATCGCATAATATCCGAGAGAGGAGGCGAATCATCTGTCCAGGTTTTGTCTTCTCCAGGTGTCATGGGGCACCGAGCAAGTTTTGCTACAGTCAATCCTGCCTCTTTTAATAGATCAAGAGCATACTTATGTTGGGAGAGGACTAAGGAGTTTTGCTTTCGAGATATTTCAATCCCCAGAAAGTACTTCGGAGAGCCCATATCTTTTGTGACCAGATATTGACGAAGATGCCGTTTTGTCAAGGCATCCCCTTCCTGGTCATTTCCAGTATGAAGAATATCATTGACATACACAGCAAGAACCACCAGTCCCAAGGAGGTTTTGCGAATGAATAGCGAGTGGTCGGTAGAGCTTCACATAAAACCAACGGCCGCCACGATGCCGCTGAACTTGTAAAACCAAGCTCGAGAGCTCTACTTGAGGCCATAGATGGCCTTCTTCAGCCGGCATACCCGTTTCTCCCCCTAAGCAACATACCCAGGAGGTTGCTCCATGTAGATGGCCTCCTGAAGATCACCATAAAGGAAGGCATTCTTGACATCCAGTTGAGAAATAGGCCAATCTCTATTGATAGTCATAGAGAGTAGGGCCCGGATAGTACTGAGACGAGCCATGGTAGAGAAGGTGTCAAAGTATCAACCTCATAGGTCTGAGTAAATCCCTTAGCAACCAGGAGGGCTTTAAAATTATCCATAGTGCCGTCTGGGCCAAATTTGACCACAAAGACCCAGCGACAGCTAATAACATATGTACCGAAGGGAGAAGGAACATGAGTCCAGGTACCCCGCTCAGTTAGGGTCGCCATTTCCTCATTCATGGACATCTTCTAATGAGAAATAGCAAGGGCCTCCTGGTAGGAACGGGTGTGGCAGTGTTAGAGATAGCCAGAGCAAAGGCCCTACGAGAAGAGTTAAGGCAATCATATGAAACAATAATAGTAAGGGGGTGTAGAGTACACGTCTACACCCCTTTGCGTAGAGCTATAGTAAGATCCAGGTAGGTAGGTCCCTCGGCATCCGGAGCATCCATGGAAGAGAGAGCTGGCCTGGGAGTAGAGAGCGACGGCGGTGGAGATGAGGGAGACGGTGGAGGAGAAGAGGGAGAGAGAGGCGGAGGGAGAGGAGTGGATGGAGATGGTGTAGGGGTTGAGATCGTAGTAGGAGACGAGGGAACGAAGAGAACAGCAGGAGTATCAAAATCTGGGGGGAGAGGAGAGGATTCATCCAAGAAGTAGGAGACATTCTTGAAGAAGGTGATGTTAGCATAGACGAATTGCTTATGAAGAACGGGGTCAAAGAAACAATAGCCTTTCTGAGTGGGGAAGTACCCAAAAAAGATACATTTGGTGGAGCGAGGGGAGAGCTTATCTTGGGAGGCAGATGCGGCATGCACAAAGGCAGTGCACCCAAAGATTCGGAGATGGAGAGGTAAAGGCTCCTTGCCCGGATACAGAATGGAGAATGGTGTTTTCCCTTGGAGAACCGTGGAGGGAATGCAATTGATGAGGTAGCAGGCAAGGAGAATAGCATAGCCCCAATAGGAGCGAGGAACATGCATCTGGGCCATCAAAGTACGAGTGACATCGAGGAGGTTACGACTTTTGCGTTCTGCCACCCCATTTTGCTGGGACGTATAAACACAGTTAGTCTGAAGAATAATGTCATGTTGCACATAGAAAGATGTAAACGCATGACTCAGATATTCTTCAGCATTGTCTGAGCAAAAAGTTTTAATACAAACAACAAACCGAGTTTTAATTAATTGATAAAAAGAGATCCATACATCAAAAAGTTTAGGGCGATCTCGTAAGAGATACACCCAAGTACATCTAGAAAAATCATCAATAAAAGTTACAAAATAAGAACTACCTCGACCAATGGTGAGAGTAGGAGCAGAGCCTCAGACATCGGAGTGGACTAGATCAAACGGACGGGCAGAGCCCTGACCTTGCTTAGGCGGGAAGGAGGAACGGTGATGCTTGCCAAGCTGACAAGCATCGCAGTTAAGAGGAGTAATGGAAGGAGGGAGGTGGGGCAGAAGCTGATGTAGAAGTCGTGGAAGAGGATGACTGAGGCAGAGATGCCACTGGAGAAGATCCGTAGAAGAAGAGGAGAAGGCGGACAAGGCATAAATGTAGTCAAGTAAGTAGAGGCCGCCTCTCTCAGTCCCAGTAGCAATCATTCGTTGGGAGCTCGGATCCTGATAAGAACAATAAGTCGGAGTAAATGTAATAGAGCACTAAAGCTGCTTGCATAAAGAGGTAACTGACAATAAATTGCACGGAAATTTGGGCACATAGAGAGTGTCCACTAGGCGAAGAGTCGGAGTAACATGAACCACTCCCGACCCATGAACCGGGGAGGGTGAACCGTCTACAATAAGGACAGGAGGCAACCGATCATGCTGTTAGAGGAAAAAGAAGCACTGAGGATTGCCCATCATGTGATTAGCCGCACCAGAGTCGATAAGCCATTTACCTAAAGTCACCACGTGGGCACTACCTGATGATGTGACCACGGAGGCAGACGACATGGAAGAAGAGGCGGAAGAGTCACTCGAGGGGCGAAGATGGGGATGCTTCATCTAGCAGCATTACATAGTATGGCCGGTGCAGCCACAATGAGAGCAGAGATAGCGGGAAGGAGCACATCCGCCAGACTGGTGACTGTGGCTACCAGAGCCATTCCGCTGAGTTTGGTGAGCATAGTTGTCCAGTGGAGAAGGAGTGGGCAGAAGCGAGCGCTGAAGGGGGGAGGTGACAGCAACGATGCGAGCAGCGGTGGCATCTAAGGTAGGAGATTCCGCCTCACCGAGAATTTGCTAAAGGATCATATCATAAGTATCAGGAAGCCGGAGCAGATAACACAGAACGAGAAGCTCTTGGAAATGCTTGTGTTGTTGAGCCAAATCCGCAGAAAAGGGGCGATTCTGAAGAATATTAGCCCCAAGGGCCTGTACCTGTTGGTAGGAAGTAGCAGGAGACGATGTAGGATGGGCAAAGAGGTTCGCATACAACGTATAGATGTGGGACGTCTGAGCCCCCTTTGAGTACAGTGTGGCAAGATGAAGCCAAGCGGACTTGACCGTCTCATCATGACGAATGACGGGGAGGCATTCATCGGATAGGCTGTTAGCGAGCAAAGTACGCACAAGTGCGTCACTCGCATCACAGTCATGAAACATGGATGAAGTGGTGGGAGGAGGGTCATCAATGAGATGGTGGCATTTGCATTGCGAGCGAAGGAGAAAGGTGAAGGAGACGCTCCAATCCGGGTTGTTGGAGCTGACAAGTTTTGAAACGGTGCCAAGGTTCCCGGAAGGAGTAGGAGGAAGAGGTGGAACCGGAGTGGCGACAAGAGTGGTGGCAGTAGAAGCATCAAAAAGAGCCATAGGAGAAAACAATAGGAAGTCGCGCGGTTAGGAAACAAACCGTGCGGTTAGGAAACAAGCCGCGCGAACAGGGAGAAATCGCAGCGGTTAGGAAAAAGAGATCTGTGGCTGTCACAATGATAGACACAAGCGGCCAGAAAAGCCACGACCAAGCCACAGAATCAAGCAGAGTGAAAGAATTCAAGCGGCTTGAAAGCATCCCGCGTGAACAGAAGAAAGAGAAGACCGCGCGATTAGAGAAAAGTCCCGGAAAGACAAACAAGCCAAACAAGGCTAACAGGTCGCGATGACTAAAGAAGTGGTCGCGACGACTAAGCACAGGTGGTGGCGAGAAGAGGAGGTCGCACACACAAAGGGAAACAGCAAGGAGAGAAAGAAGCCACGCGAACAGGGTGCAAGTAGGCGGAAGAAAAAAGTCGCGAGGACAGGTCGCGAGTAGAAGAATCAAGCCACGCGGATAGGTCGTGCGGTCAGAGAAGGCACACAGAATCAGGAGGAATAGATCGAGTCCTCTGATACCATGTAAGAAACGAACAAAAAAACCGGAAGTGGTATAAAAAAAATTTTATTATCTGAAAAAGGTATCTATTACAAAGATATGGCCTCCCTTTCTTAGAATGGTGGAGAGAAGAGAGAATACAAATAAGAGATGTGGGACTAAAAAATTACAGGACTAAGAGGTCTATACAGAAACAACACGCACAAGCCACGCAGTTAGACAGAAGGTCTAACTGCTCGGCTACCACCAGAGAGGAAGGAGAGATCGCCATGGGAGACCGCTAGACCGCCCGATCTCCAAGTCAACAGAGACAAACTGCTAGACCGCGCAGTCTTCAATCCGCCAAGACAGACTGCCAGACCGCCCGGTCTCCAACTTCAATAATATTGAGGGGGAGACACTCAGAGTTGAGGCTCCTACTGAGGGGGAGCAAGGTCAATCTCATGTTGGTCTACAAGATAGGATTGACTCTTTCCTGGATAACCTATAGGAAAGAATTGGTCAAATTTTAGTTGAATCTCAGTTGTTGCCCTCTAGCACTCAAATTGAGTGGGAGCAAGTTCTAGAGCAAGTACAGGAAGATGCCCCCAAGATAGATGCTGATGTACTTAAAGTTAATATAGAGATGGCTGATGTTGAGGGGGAGACTCATCTTGTGCTCCCTGCCAAGATATTAATAATGTGATTGAGTTATCATATGTTGATGAGCGTGTTATTGGTATTCCTCCTCACTCCTCTATGTATGAAGTTGTTGATTCAAAGATTAGGGAAGATATAAGCAAAGATACTAGAGAGGTCAACCTTCTAGAGACCACTCATCAAACTATGGAGATGTCCTCCTCCTTCCTCGCACAATTAAAAGGATTGCTATATGACTAGAGGAGGAAAATAGAGCATTATGTGGATGATTCAATTAAGGAATTGAGGCAATATCTGTCTACTGAAATCAAGTCTATAATATTTTAAGTAAATGTGCTCCGGGAAAATAAAGTATCATTATTAAAGAGGGCTGCTCTAACTATCGACTATACTGTCAACAAGCTAGATGCCTTAAAACAAAAGCAAAATTATACTATAAAGAATCAATGCATTACTACTAAAAAGATGAAGATGGTGCATGAAGTGTAAAAGGGCATCATGGAAACCAAAAAGTTCTTTTTGGAGGGAAGAATTTATACATGCACTAAATTCTTAGACGATCACATGATATATGTGAAGAATGTTGTCACTATAGGTGTTAATCATTTGGCCAAAAGACAACTACCAAGGGCAAAGATGTCTTTGAAGAAGTCATAAAGGGCGAGTTTTCAATGATAAAGTCCAGTGTTGATCATGCAATCTGGACCTCAAATGTTATCAGAGAAGCTTTGGGCCTAGATCTTATTGTTTATAATGCGCCTGTAATTCCTGTTAATGGGGCTAAATCAGTTGGTGATACAGCTGGTGTTGTGCCTGCAATCAGTCCCACCACAAAACTATTGGGTTTTGCAAGGATAACACAACACTTGTGCACATTGTGGAAATAAGGAACAAGAAAATTCAAAAGAAGTTTGGATCAAGCAATGGACATGTATCAAGAAGAAAATGTTGTAAATAAAATTTACTTCTGTAGGATTGAGTCAATACTCAACCTAGATGCTCCATGAGATGAGCCAATCACTTTATAGCTACAGTTCCAAGTGCAGAATAGTGCCGTCACCTATACAGGAAGTCCACAAGAATGGGAGAACCCGTAAAATCTTATCGCACAAGATCTAGGTCGGGAGAGAAAGCTCTGTTTCTTCACGGACCGCTAGGCCCGTTACAGAAGAGGTGGTGACGATACTCGCCGGAATTAGGCTAAGCGATGGCGGTGGGATCGGCGGTGGGAAGAACAACTTCCATCGGCTTTACGGTTCAGGATATTGAACAGTGCGGCTCGTGTGCAACCCATCAAATCGATCTACAGTAGCAGTAGTACTAGTCTAGAGAAAACCTAAAATCCTTCTATTTATACCCAAAGGAATAAATAGAACACCATGTCACTATTCACAGACCCAGGACTTAAAATCCAGCATTATTAACCAGAAAACCCTTGTCTCGACGAATCATCAAGTATCAATGACATATGCGATGAATCATCGAGTACACAAACTATACTTGACAAATCTTCGAGTATCCATATGAAGTTCAACGAATGGTTTTGAGTGAACTCAACGCTCTCAGCACCAAACCTATCGAATCAACACTAGACTCGACGAAGACGTTGAGTGGACTCAATGCCAAGGTGCCAGATTCATCGAGTAACCCTTTAACTCAATGAAGGCATTGAGTGAACTCGACGCACTCAATGCTTGAGACTCAGACTCGCTGAATCAACTCCTTTACTTAACGAATCGTTTAGTATACTCAACACACTCAATGCTTAAGTGCCATACTCGACGAATCAACTTTTTGACTCGACGAATCGGTGAGTAAAGTCAACACACTCAAGATCGTCATTCGATGAGTCAACACTTGACTCGATGAAAGCATTGAGTGGTCTCAATGCACTCAACGCTTCCAAAGCCTTGCTGAGCTAAGTCTTTTTAACTCACCATATGAGCATAGTCAAACTAAGTCAATCTCCAAATTTATCCAAACGTTCTTATGTGTGACCCTGATAGGCTCAAACTGTGTTAGCAGTGAGGCTACATAATTTATCACTTCCAGATCACAATAGAAATACCAACAGTCTCTCACTTGATCTTGAAAGTATCAAATAAAAACTTCACAAACATTGAGCGTCATCAAGCATTGCATAGTTGCACCCTAAGCAATAAGATTTTAGAACTCTAAAGCCATCGTGACCAATATATCAGTGTTGTCATGTCCCTTCGTCCCTTACATCCGGATAGAACTAAAGGTATAGACCGTGCCACCCTAAAAATTGTTCAATCCTAGTTTGTTGATCTAGAATGGACTTTCAGAAATTGGTGAGCCCAATATCATATATTGACTCAACCAAGCATGACCATGTATTTATCAGACCCATTCCATTAAGGGGCCCTTGGATGCAACTCCTGCAATATAGGAGGATAAATCTCATCTCTTCTCATACGCAAAAACCCAAATGATTTGTAATGTACCCAATAACCACCTTTATCATCCAACTTTCTCAAGATAGGACTTTTGATAGCATTAAAGAATGCTCTTCCTCATTCGATGAATGTTGTGACTTCAGGTCTTAGGACAACAAACACTATTGCAACTTGAGCCATACTTGTGACATGTTCATATTACAATCCACAAAGTATGCTCATGATGAATCTATCCAGTACAACTTGTTCACTAAAAAGTACCCATGTGATGACTTAATATCACGATATCATGAACTGTGAGAACCGGTCATCAATAAACACACATGCTAGTCTTAATGTGTCATCATCTACCTTAGCTTCTAAGAAGACACTCGACAAGGGACCATTTAAGAATGAAGCTTCTAAAACATAGGCTCTCACATTCAAGTCAACACTTGACTCCTTTGTAAGCAAACATTCTAAGGGCATTTAAAATGTTAAATTACTCTATCATAATAGAAATAAATTTACAAAATAAAAGAACTTGTGAAAATATATAAATGAAATGTATACAATACTCTATTCATCAAATGAATTATTACAGCCAAAAATCATACAATCCACAATACTCCCACTAGGGCTGATCATTAAGGTATCGTATACCCATAGATCTAACATGACCATCATGCTTTCTCTGCCCTAGTGACTTTGTCAGTAGATCCGTAATTTTTTATTCAGTCAGCACTTCGCTAATGCTCACATCTCCCCGATCGACAATATATCGAATAAGATGGAACCACCAAAGTATTTTCTTGGAGTGCTAATGAGATCTAGGTTTTGAAGCAAGTGCAATTGCACCGTTGTTTTCACAGTAGAGATCTACGGGATGAACAATGCTAGGAACTACATCTAACTCGCCTATGAATTTCCTAATCCATAAAGCCTCCTTCGCTGCATTTGCTGTAGTGATATACTCGGCCTCAGTCATAGAATCGGCAACTGTCTCCTTCTTGGAACTCTTCCAGCTAACAGCACCTCCATTAAGGCAAAATACAAACCCTAACTAAGACTTTAAGTCATCCCTTTCAGTTTGGAAGTGAATGAGTTCAGTTGTCTACCTAAATCACCTAGAGGGGGGTGAATAGGTAAGTTGTGTGTCTATTTGCGGAATAAAAATTTTAGTGATCTTGCACACAAATCAACCAAGAAATCAAAGATGACAAAAGATTTATAGGGGTTCCCTAACCTTGGGTACATCCACTTTCCCTCACTGATCTAGTAAACCACTAGACTTGGCTACTCCACTATTTCGGATTGAAAATCTATCCTACGTCTCGGAAACAAGTTCCAACAATCTCGATCCAAATTGATCTACACTCAGAAGGTAAAACTTCCTACAACTTGGAGAAAAATCTCCTACAAGAATTGATAATACAAAAATTAAAAATACAAACAAATGATCTTCGAATCTTGAAATTTTCTGGCTGGATCTTCTTCTTTGAGAGTTGTCGCTTTATCAGATTTGGTTGAAGAAGAACTCATGGCTAGAACGAGATCTGAAGATTTCCTTTTGACTTTACCCGATCGGAACGTTGATGGAGAAAGAGAAACTATCATGATTAGGAAATCAATCTTTATCTGAATCCTTTGAATAGGAAACCCAAACTCTTGCATGATGAAGATCGGCGGTGGCGGCGGATCTCGTTTTGGAAAGAGAGAGAGAGAGGATTCAACGACTTGAGAAAAATATGACAGTATGTAGATCCTTCTTTCTTGGTATTAGGGTTAGTCGGTTAACCTGACTTTATATAGGATCTCTTTAACGGTCATAATTAGTCTTAATGACGGACACGTGGACCAATCAAATCATCTTATTTGAAAATCCCGTCAATCTGGACTTAACAGAAATTCTGCAGAAAATAAACTTCAGTTCTTGAGAGAGAAGATTACTTCTCGAGAACTAGGAGTTGCTTATCGAGATAAGGCAACCAATGGCATTGAGTCAGGTCTTAGCATTCAACGTTCTCAATGCATTTAGACTTGGAGGATCCAGATGAAAATGGTGTTGAGAAATCTCTCGACATTCAACGCTTTTACTGTTGAGTACTCGAGTCCTGTCTTGAACTTCTCGAGTACTGGACTAAACTTCTCGAGTACTGGACTAAACTTCTCAAGAAGTGAACATAGAAAAATGTTTCTGATTCTGCAAAAGATTACTCGAGAATAGGAGTTGATTTCTCGAGAGAAAGACAATTTCTTGAGAACAAAGAATAGCATTTCTCGAGAACTAAGGGTTGTTCTCGAGAACTATACTTAAAAAATTTTCTGAGATATCAAATGAATACTCGAGAAGTAGAGAAAAAGTCCACTCGATAACTAAACTTAGTTACTCGAGAACTAAACTTAGTTACTCAAGAACTAAGTTAGTACTACTCGAGAACTAAGCATAGTACTCGAGTAATGCGACTGATTACTCTAGAACTCTAATATTTACTACTCGAGGAGTAAAGGATTACTCGAGAAATGTACTTAGAGAATTTCTGCTTTTAAGAAAATATTTCTTTTGAAAATTCTCATCACCAACATGTCATCCTTTTATCCAAGTGCTTTAATATGAAGTGAATCCCAATAGAGAGGCTACACATGAGTCACCACCTTAGATCACACAATGAGAGATTACATTATATGGTCATATGTTTATGACCAACTGTAGACTGACATTGGTCTACACTTAGCAATAGAATCCGGCAAACACATAACTAAAATAGAGGATCAAATACAACTTAATTCACCTTAGTTCAAGGATAACTTCATGCAAATCTGGGTTATTGTGGATGCAATACCCAACAATCTCCCCCTATTTGTAGAAGTTAGAACCCTCTACACTAAGGTGAATTATATCATAATAAAAAGAACTGGAGATGAAAAGTTAAGAATAGAATGAGATGCAAGAACTAAAGAAAAACACATAATTATCAAAACTAGAGTTTATATAATCAGAAAAGTTTTAGATTTCTTGTCTACATTCATTCAATCCATTATCTCAAAAATCAAAAGTTCTGTTCTGGCTCTATTGCTGTGGATGTTGCTTGTCATACTTTTCATGTTGCCTCCTTAGATATTTGAATGTCTTAGGATTGTACTTTGGAGGTTTTGGAGGTGCCTTTGGATTATTTTTGTCAAACTCTCTGTCATATATCCTTCTCTTCATGAGAGACTTTTCATACATTTCCAATTCAACAAAACTATAATGTACATCTCTGCTTTCATTGTAGTCTATTACAAGCTTAAGACTATCTAAGATCAATGTCTTGGAAGTAGGGCTCCAGACTTCAACATACTCTTGAGCTTTCCTCTTCTTTATCTCAGGATTGGGAACTGATTTAGAGGCAGAGGGACCATCACCATATTTCCTTCTCTTTGGAATGTGGACTTCAGGTAGGTCCTGGGGAATAATGTCATCCCATACTTGAGTGTAAGACTCTAGAGGAATGGTTTCATCAGAAGGTCTAGGAGAGAAGGTAGGCATAGGAGCAGGAGCAGGCATCTGAGCAGATTGACTTTCAGCAAGTGGATTTATATGATAAGGAATAATATTTTGATATGCTTGAAAGTCTGGAAAGATCTGATTGTGCATCCAAACTGTTGTATCATATGTATGAAACTTCACAGACTGGATTTGAGCAAGCACATCCTTGTTGATTTTTGTTAACTTTTCAGTCCAAAGAGCATTAGCAATTTTAGTGAAAACTTCTACAAGTTTCGCTACATGTTATTTTACTAGGGTCTCCCCCTTTATGATTTCTACACATAGAGAGTTTATGGTGTCATCTTTGAAAGTGCCAACTTCCTCACATACTGTCATAACATTTTCTTGTGCTTTCTTCTAAAGGAAAATCTGATTGTTTGCCAGGGTTATGCATTGATTCATGACATCACCAACACTTTTAATAGTTTGGTCTAAGGCTTTACCACCAATGTGAAAGAGATGTTTCAGTTGATCTGTGTTATGTTGAATTTTTTAAAATCCTCTGCTCATTTCTTTTTCAAGAGCAGTAACTTGATTTTGCACAGATTTCAAGGAATCATCAAAGTGCTTTCTTTGGTCAGCTAACATCTATTCAATTTTACTTAATATATCAGAAGAATTGGTAGAAGAAGAAGTAGTAGCAGTTGTAGGAGAAATAAAAGCTGGAGGAGGAGGAGCTGCCCAAGGAACAACATCTTTAATAACTATAGATCTTTAAGCTCTTTTGGTTTGAGCAAGAATAATTTCTTCTTCTTCATCAGTGAAGACAGGAAGAGAGAAGTCTAATCGTCTCAAGGCTAGTTCAACTGGTTATGGAGAACCTTTGTAATCATCAGAGAGGAGGATAGTGTCTTGCTTTTCTTATTCAGCAGCTTGAGAGTTAGCAGGAGGTGACTTGGGTGACTGAATTGGTGATGCAGCAAGGGCTGGAGATGGTGTATGCATAAGAGTGGGTTGCTTTGCTGGAGTTGAGGAGGGAGATGGAGAAGATGATGGAGCTTTTTCCTGATATTGTACCTGAGGTTGCTCTTTATCAATAAGTTCTTCTATCATCCTATCTATGTCTTCTGCTAATGATAAGATGGTATCCTGAGCTTGTTCATCTGTATGCAATTTTGTTGAAGTGGCTGGAAGAGGAGATCATATTGGAGAGGAGGAGTGTGTTCTGACATCAGGAACTGAGGAGACAGGCTCCCCCTCAATTGCTACACCAGCTATGTCAGTAATTTCAGAATGAGAGGGAGATGGGGTCTTGTCCTCTGAGGCAGGGGCTTCTGAAACTTTTGCAGCTTGAGTTGGATTCTTTAACTTGACTTCCCATCTTTGAATGGAGGATATGGAAACTTTATTCATATGATGAATGAGAGTACCCTTTGAAGTATCAAAAACTTGAGGATTTTTCTCATGAAGCATTAGAGATATTATCCTTGCAAAATTTTGAGCCCTAATGCTCTCCCTTATTTTATCAAGTATCATCATTCCAAATTGAAATCTCTTCCTGCAGACTATTGCTGTGAGAACATTAAACAAGTCATAAGAAATGAATCCTATTGAACCTGTCTTGCACCAGAGAATCTTTCCAATGATATCTACCAGAAGTTTTCTCTCTGCATTTAGATCTGGCCTTCTAACAGAAGAAGCTTCAGAGGATATTCCACAAAAATTGTATGCCCTCTCATTATCTTCCTCAGTTAGATCGTCTTCTTCATCTACAACTGGCATTCTTAACAGTTGAGGGACAATGGTCTTATCCAACTTGATCTTAATACCTTTAACCTTGGATTTAAGGACTTTCCCATTTCTCTTTACTTTAAGGTTCTTGAAAAATTCTTTAACTTCTGGAAACAGTATTCTGCAAGGTTCTTGAAGAACAAACGACAAACCCGCGTTGTCGAAAAGTAGCAGCAGATTTTTGAAGTCATCTGACAGATTTGCGATCCCAGCAACAACTAGCTCACTTCCAACACCGATCTTTGATTGCAGCGCCATGGATTCTTTAAAGAAAAGGTGAGCGGCAGAGGGAAGATGACGGCGACGAAAGCTCTGGTTCAGCGGCGGAAGACGAAACGTTTTCTCGAGAAATGGATTTTGAAATCGTGTAGATTTAATGAAATCTAAATTCTTTATTTATATAAGTCTAGTAATGATGATTAGTTCAAAATTTAACCTTAGATTAGGGCGGAAATCAAGCTTAGAGCGAAACAGAAGAATTCGAAAAATTTCGAAAAGCGAAGTCATTTCTCGAGTGGAGACTTATTTCTCGAGAGATGAATGACCATTCTCAAGAAGTCAGATTACATTTCTCGAGTGAGTTCTTTACTTCTCGAGAAGAAGGCTATTACTCGAGTAATGGTACTCGAGTGAGATTTTTCTATTTCTCGAGAGGAAGGAAAGTACTCGAGTAATTAGAAGTTACTTCTCGAGAAGTCATTATATGTCCTGAGAAATGAAGTCCACTTAGAGAAATTTCTATCCTTTTTGACTTGTCCTTGATTTCTGAGCCTTAAAATGATTCCACCTTGTCTATTCTTCCTTATTGAGCATGCCAAGTTCAGTTTTGAAGAAGTTGAACTTGGCCTCGTCCAACGGCTTTGTAAAAATATCTACAACTTGTCTATCTGTTGGAACATATTGCAGATCTACATCTCCTTGCTTCATATGCTCCCGGATGAAGTGATATCTTAGCTCGATGTGCTTTGTCCGGCTATGCGAGACTAGGTTGGTAGCAATTGCTATTGCGATGGAGGAGTCACAAAACATTAGAATGTTTTTGACCTTCATGTTGTAGTCTTCCAACTGATTCTTAAGCCAAAGCAAGTGTGCATAACAACTGCCTGCAGAAATATATTCTGACTCGGCCGTTGAGATTGTTACACAGTTTTTCTTTTTGCTGCTCCAGAAATAAGGCTTCTTCCAAAAAATTGACATGTCTCGGAAGTGCTTTTTCTGTCATCTTTACTACCTGCAAAATTAGCATCTGAAAAACCAATCAGCTCGCTATCATTACTTCTTGGGTACCATAAGACAAGATTTGGTGTACTTTTAAGGTATCTCAAAATCCGCTTTGCAGCAGTGTAGTGAGATTCCTTACAGTTAACTTGGAATCTAGCACAAACACATGTAGATAACATTAAGTCTGGTCTACTAGTAGTAAGGTAGAGCAAAGATCCAACTATGCTTCTGTACTTGGTTTCATCAAAAGGTTTCCCTTTCTCATCCTTGTCTAGAGACATGGTTGAACCAATTGGAGTTTTCATAGAGATTGCATTCTCCATTTCGAATTTCTTAATTAGCTCTTTGGTGAACTTAGTTTGGGATATGAAAATTCCATCTTTATATAGTTTCACCTGAAGCCCTAAGAAATACTTCAGCTCTCCCATGCTGCTCATTTCAAACTTCTCTTGCATAAGTTTTGAGAACTTTTTGCAGAGGTTGTCGTCAGTAGAGCCAAATATAATATCGTCGACATAGATTTGTACTAGAAAAATCTTGCCTTTTATTTCCCTAAGAAATAATGTCTTATCTATCTTTCCCCTTGTGAACTTGTTCTCAAGGAGAAAACTATATAGTGTTTCATACCAAGCTCGAGGAACTTGTTTCAAACCGTACAACGCTTTAGATAATAGTTAAACATAATCAGGAAAGTTAGAATCAACAAAACCTTGGGGTTGTTCTACGTACACTTCTTCATTTATGTCACCATTAAGGAAGGCGGACTTCACGTCCATTTTATAGACAATGAATCCTTTTAGTGCAGCATACGCTAAGAACAATATGATTGCCTCCAACCTAGCCATTGGAGCATATGTCTGGTCGAAGTCAATTCCTTCTTCTTGACGATATCCTTTGGCGACGAGTTTTGATTTGTTCTTTATGATTGTTCCATCTTCGTCCATCTTGTTCCTATAGACCCACTTTATCCCGATGACATTTTCACCCTTGGGTTTGGGAACTAGTTTCCAGACTTTGCAGCGCTTGAACTGGTTCAGTTCTTCTTCCATGGCCAAGATCAATGATGCGTCCGAGTTTGCTTCCTCGAACTTCTTTGGTTCAACCTGTGAGAGAAAACTAAAATATAAATTTTCATTAGTTGTACCTCTACGAGTTTTGACACCATCCTAGGGATCTCCTATGATTTGGTCCATTAGATGATCCTTCAGATGTCTGAGCTCTAGATTCCTTGCTTCTAGAACTTCAACCATTGGAGTGACTTCATCAACTTGGACTACTTCTTCATCTTGATCATCTACCTCTCTAATAGGGGTTGGAGTGGTGATCATGATGAATTTTTCACCTTCGTCTTTGTTTGGTTCATCCAAGCTAAATTCTTTCAACATTATACCTACATCTTCAATAAGCACACTAGAAGAGTTGCTTTGCAGCAAACTCGTCTCATCAAATACAACATGTATTTTTTATTCTACAACCAGAGTTTTCTATTAAATATCCTATATGCCTTACTATGGCTACTATACCCTACAAAAATAACTTCAAAACTCTTTTCGCTAAACTTGGTAGTGTGATACTTACCATTGTTAAGCACGAAACATTTACAACCAAAAATTCTAAAATATGAGACAGTCGGTTTCCTGCCCTTTAGAAGTTCGTAAGGTGTCTTATCGTGGTTCTTATTTATGATTGCTCGATTTTGCACGTACCATGCAGTGTTGACGGCTTCATCCCAAAAGTACTTCGGTAGTGAAGCATCACTCAACATAGTCCTGCAAGCTTTCACAAAATTCTATCATGGCCCCAGACTTGCATTTAGTTCCATTGTCACTTATGATCTTAACTACGGAACAATTGTATTCATTCTGGATCTTGCTAACAAAATTTGTAAAGACATCGAAGGTATCTGACTTGTGTTTTAGAAAGAACACCCACGCAAAACGCGAGTAGTCATCAACGATAACCAACGTATAATCCTTGCCTCCAAAACTTCTAACTTGCAGTGGACCGAACAAGTCCATATAAAGTAGATGTAAACATCTATTAGAATCTTTGCCAATAATGCTTTTAAAGGTAGCCCTTGTTTACTTGCCTTTAACACATGCATGACAAGGTATATCTTTGATGTACTATACATTCGGGGCATCTCGTACCAAATTTAGAGAAAATAATTTATTAATAGTTTTAAAATTAATATGTGATAATATCTTGTGTCATTGGTCACCAAGAGACGCACTATCTTTAGCTAAAAGACACACTGGTACAGAAAAGTCTATACAAATGATATTTAAACAAAATATATTCCTGCTTCGAGTGCCAGATAGAATCATTTCCATATTGTCAATGGACTTTATAAAGCACTTTTCAGCATGGAATTCCACTCTGTATCCTTTGTCGCATAGTTGGCTTATGCTTATGAGATTGTGTTCCAATCCCTCGATATAAGCTACATCCGAAAAGGATACACAACCATTAGTGATCATACTGTAGCCTTTAGTAATACATCGGTCTGAACCTCCAAAGATGACCTTTGGTCCATTCAACACATGAGAGAAGTTCTGAAGTAGGCTTCTTGTCCCGGTCATGTGCCGAGAGCATCCACTGTCCAAATACCAGATTGGAGTTTTGGTGGCCTTTAGACATACCTGCAATCATAATCAGTTTTCCTTAGGAACCCAAACACATTTGGGTCCTTGGTCTCGTGTAAGAACACTTCCCCTGCGAGCATTAGCATTATAAGTGGTCATTCTCATGTTGCTAAACTGAGGAGCTGCAACATTTCTCGGATTAAACCAACAATCGATGGAAAAATAACCAATTCTTCCACATCACAAACATTCAAACCTATTGTATCTTTGCATTAAGTACTCCTTCTTAACCTTCTGGGATAGTGGTCTAGCAGGGGTTGTATTCTTAGAGGAGGAGGCTTATGATGATTGCAATCACATATTTTCTTCTCCTTCGCAGGCTTTTCCACAATGGGTTTTACCTTTGGTGCTTTCTTGAAGTTATGACCATGATCATAAGGACCATAGCCCTGAAGAATGACTTCTTCATAAGGTGCCTTAAATACACTCTCACCAAAGTTTCTGGGGCGAGTCCATCCTTGGTAACGATACTTTGGTTCTACATAAGTAGGCCTAGTCAAGTGGTCGTATGATGAGTCATGATCAAACTCATTAATTGGGAAGATAACTTTTTTAAAGACAGTCTGATCTTGAGGGGCCTTCCCCTTTTCTTTTGCTGAGGCCTTCTTGGAGGCCTTATTCTTTATCTGAGCCTTATTCCTTCTAGAATATTTACTAGGAGCTTTTGCATGGCCTAGACCAGCACCCTTGGCCTTAGCTGAGAATTCACAAATAAGAGGAAGGACAGTCTTAGGCTTTGAGAAACTTTCTATAAGTTTCTTTTCAGTAGCAAGTTGTTCTTCCAACTCCTTGATGATTTTCTCTTTTAAGTCAAGGTGCTCTAGAGCCTTATTATATTCTTCAATAGTATTATTGAAGTTATCCTTGAGTGAGTCAGTATTAGCGACCTCCTCTCTCAGGGTGCTCTCATTAGCTTTTAGAGACTTTATCTCTTTAGCTTGAGTTTTCACGACTCATCGACATTTGTCATAAGCCTTGATTAACTCCTTATACTGGGCCATGAGTTCAGACTCATCGTCAGAAGAGTTTTCCTCATTATCATGCTCAGAGACTTCATATTCTGAAAGAGGAGTGTGAGAGTGTACCTCCCTAGTGAACTGGGGCTCTTCTTCTTCGTCTGTTTGAGCCATAAGCCCAAAGTAGGCTTCTTCTTCTTCACTTGACTTAAATTAGTCAGATTCACTAAAAGTTTTGCCCTTATTAGCTATCAGGCTCTTCTTTGTCCTCTTTTTATTGTATGAGGACTTCTTTTCTTCTCTCTTACCACCCTCCTTTTTCTTCTGGAGGCAATCAACAATGACATGACCTGGCTTATTACAACAATAATAAACTATGTCAGTCGAAATATGTTTATTAGGTTTAGATTTATACCTGTCATGGCTACTTGTGCCTTTCTTTCGTCGATCACAGTCATGTCGTGATCTTTTGTATGAGGCATCCTTTCCTCTCCATTGCTTCTTTTTGTTCAAGAATTTCTTGAACTGTCTTGAGAGCAGTGAGAACTCTCCTTCATATAGCTCTGAGCCTTAAGTGCTTGGCTCAGAAGATTCCACTTAACTTTCTTCTTGAGCTTGTGCTGGTGAGGCAGCTTTTCCCTTCTTTGAACTGTCTGCCTTTAAAGCAATAGACTTTTCCATTGAAGAGAATTGACTTTTCTCTTCTTCAGCCTTTCTAGAGTTTATCTGCAATTCACAGGACATTAACTTGCCAAATAGATTCTGAGGATCTGTTTCAGCTAAATTGCCAAATTCCCTGATGGCACAAACTTTGTTGTCCCATTCTTTTGTGATTGACCTCAGAAACTTTTCATTTAGCTCCCCATTAGTGAAGACCCGGCCATACACTCTTAGGTCGTTAACAATTTTGAAGAAATTCTCAAATATATCTGCAATGGTGTCTTTTGGTCCTTGTTGGAAGGCTTTGTACTTCTGATTCAGGAGGAATCTTCTATCATCCCTTCTTCTGTTCCTTCCATTAAGGTGACAAGAGACTGCCACATCTTCTTAGCAGATTGGTAGTGAATTAAGTTTTGCAGTATCGAGTCATCGACTGCACTTGTTATTATATTCTTAGCTTTCTTGTCCAAAGAGACAAGTGCAATCTTGTCTTTATCTAGATCCATCAAATTCTTTGGAACTTGCTTAGTCTGATCTATTGTGGAGGTAGTCATGGGAATGTAAGGACCTTCTTCAACAATCATGATGATCCTGGGATCCATAGCTTCCATGAAAAACTTAATCCTTTATTTCCACATGGGAAAGTTGTTCTTTGTGCACAGAAGAAGCTTAGCAAAATCTTTAGCCTTGTCCATGCTTGGAAGATTCTAAAGAGACCACAGAAGAAGGAATTGATCAAGGTGTTAACCTTTTAGTGACCAACCTCCCTCTGATAACAATTGAACGAGTTCAGTTGTCTACCTAAATCACCTAGAGGGGTGTGAATAGGTGAGTTGTGCGTCTATTTGTGGAATAAAAATTTTAGCGATCTTGCACACAAATCAACGAAGCAATCACAGACGACAAAAGATTTATAGTGCTTCCCCAACCTTGGGTACATCCACTTTCCCTCACCGATCTAGTAAACCACTAGACTCGGCTACTCCACTATCTCAGATTGAAAATCAATCCAACATCTCGGAACCAAGTTCCTACCATCTCGATCCAAATGGATCTACACTTGGAAGGTAAAACTTCCTACAACTCGGAGAAAAATCTCCTACAAAAATTGATAATACAAAAATTGAAAATAAAAACAAATGATCTTCGAATCTTGAAATGTTCTGGCTGGATCTTCTTCTTTGAGAGTTGCAGCATTATCAGATTTGGTTGAAAAAGAACTCACGGCTAGAACGAGATCTGAAGATTTACTTTTGACTTCACCCGATCGGAACGTTGATGGAGAAAGAGAAACTATCACGATCAGTAAATAAATCTTTGTCTGAATCCTTTGAATCGGAAACCCTAACTCTTGCACGATGAAGATCGGCGGCGGCGGGTCTCGTTTTGGAAAGAGAGAGAGGATTCAACGACTTGAGAAAAATATGACAGCATGTAGATCCTTCTTTCTTGGTATTAGGGTTAGTCGGTTGACATGAACTTATATAGGATCTCTCTAACGGTCATAATTAGTCTTAATGACGGACACGTGGACAAATCACATCATGTGATTTGAAAATCCCGTCAATCTGGACTTAACAGAAATTCTGCAGAAAATGAACTTCAGTTCTCGAGAGAGAAGATTACTTCTCGAGAACTATGAGTTACTTCTCGAGATAAGGCAGCCAAAGGCAATGAGTCAGGTCTTAGCATTCAATGCTCTCAAAGCTTTTAGACTTGGAGGATCCTGATGAGGATGGCGTTGAGACATCTCTCGACATTCAACGTGTTGGAACACCCTATTACTAATTTGGGTAAGGATCACTATGCTTGTTTTAGGGATCCCAGTTGACCTAGTTGTATAGTTGAAAAGGTCAACATTAGAATGAGTCTAGGGCTTAGAACTTAGGTTTGAAGCTGCCCCCAGGATCATTCCAAGATCAAGGTTGAAGAGCTTAGTCTAAGGCAATTTTCGTCGAGCTAAGGTCGACGAATCGTCGAACTCCGTTCGACGCTCTCTGAGCTCATCTTCAATAAAACGTCGAACTCCGTTCGACGATCGTCGAGCTCAGATCGACTATCTGCCTTCGTCTAGCTTCTGCTGAGTCGTCGAACTCCCCTCGACTATCTTCTAGCTCAGTTCGACGATCCTTTCCTAAAGTTATTTCTCAGATCTCTGAGCTCAGTTCGACGATCGTAGAGCTCAGATCGACGTTTTCTTTGGAGAGATCGACGCTTTCAGGAATTCAAATGCTGCTTATAATTGGAATGTTTTTGAATATTATTAGCATTTATGTCAGAAGATCTCCCAGCCGTTTGTCTTTAATTCTGGAGCAAGTTTCAAGGAATTTTTCAGAGAATGTTTGCTGGACTTTCCTCTAGAAGACAAGACTATTTTTGGAAGACATTTATGACTCCCAACGGCTAATTTTTGGACAAGGAATCGTCAGAAATCTATTATTCCTTTCTTCTGTGTTATTAAGATTTATAGAATACACAGAAGTGAACACACAGAATAGAGTATACTGATAGCAGAAGAACAACAGAAGAACTGTGACTCAAAAATCTTCTTGCTGACTGAAAAGTGTTCACAATCTCATCACTCCAGACACCTTACCTTCAGCATTCTTGCTGAAACCATCTTGTGCTGGAGATCAAAGTTTTGAAGACCAATCACCCTAGAGCAAAGCTTCTTTTCCTGAACCTTTCTACATCTCAGGGGGAGCTTTGACATCATCAATCCACTTGTGCTTCTCTCATTTGATTGAGAACAGAGAAGACACCCTTCACTCTTATTTTTCTTTTCCTGCTGTAAAAGGGTTCTTGAACTCCCTTCAAAAGTTCTGTCTGGTTCTGAGAGCCTTGTCAAAACTCAGTGGTGGCAAGACACCTTATCAAAAAATCTAGTTTTGGTTTTTGGGCACCTTATCAAAAGCTCATTGGTGTCAGGACACCTGATCAACTCATCCTGAGTGGATTCCTACCAAGGGTGGTAGAAGAGTGGATGTACCCAGGTTTTTGGGGAACCACTATAATTTCTTGTGTCTTCTGGTTTGTTTGTGTGATTTGTTTGCTGTGTGCTGTGCTTTTTACTTCTTAGTTTTTGACTTCTTACTAGCACTCTACACTATATCATACATTGAATTTTATATGTGCTGTTTATTTCAACTATGAAAAATTATTTTAAAATACTCTATTCACCCCCCCTCTAGAGTTGAGATAGATCTTAACCTCACTTTCAATTGGTATCAGAGGCAGGTTGGTTGCTCATACAGGCTAACACCTGAACCAAAAGATCCTTGATAAGATCAATCTCTTAAGGGGATTATTTTCTCTACATCTTCTTTTTATTTAAAGACATGGCACAGAACAAAGATTATGCAAGCACCAAACCACCAGTGTGCAACCTTTCTAAGTTTGCACTCTGGAAGGCAAGGATTAGATTATACATGAATTCTATTGATGAAGACATTTTCAATTCTGTCTTGACAGTTTGTCCAACTCCACCAGCAAGCTCAAGTACAAATGTTGTCCCACCTCCTTCTGGAACAGATGCAGATATAAAGAAGTGGAAGACTGCAGATGCTAAGGCTATGAACATCTTAGCCCAAACAATGTCTGATGAAATTTTTCAGAAGGTAGCTGAATGCCACTCAGCCAAAGAAATCTGGGACAAACTCTCTGAAATTGTCTCAGGATCTGCTGATGAAAGGAAAGATAGAAGATCTCATCTGATAAGCCAATATGAGAACTTCAAAAAGGGAGAAGCTGAATCAGTGGCTGACATGTACAATAGACTAAGTCTAATTGTTAATGAGCTAAAAACCCTAGACAAAGAAATCTCACTGACTGAGCTGAATGACAAAATCCTGATGTGCTTCCCCAGCACTTGGGATTCAAGAATCTGGCCAATTAAGGATGCCAGAAGTTTAAATGAGATTACTACTGAAGCTCTCCTGGGCAAGCTCAAATCCTATGAGCTGCTCATTAAAAATAGAGAAGAAGAACAAAAGGCTATCTCTCCAGCTACAAGGAAAGAAAAGACCATAGCCTTCAAAGCTGTAGAAGAGGAGCCTGAAGATAAAGCTACAGGAAATGATGAGCTCATAAGTCTTCTGGCCAAAAGATTCTACAAGATGGCCAGAAAAGACTTCAGAAAGAAACCATACAAGGGTCATGATAAACCAAGGTATGATAAATCAAATAACAATAAAGAAATCATATGCTTTGGTTGCAGGAAACCAGGCCACATTGTGCCTGACTGTCCAGAAAACAAGAATAAGGACAAAAGGGAAAGAAGAGAAAGAAGAAAAGAAAAGGATTACAAGAAGAATAGCTCAGACAAAGCCTCCTCCAGCAAGAACAAACATACAAGGAAGGGCTTTGTTGCTGAAACATGGAGTGAGACTGAAGAGGAATCTGAAGCCTCATCCAGCTCCAGTGATGATGAGGATGATGCAGATGAAAAAGAATTTTGCATGATGGCTATCAATGCATCACAGCAAAACTCTGATGAAGAATCAGATTCAGATTCAGAAAGTCAACCAGATGAGGATCAGGTAATCAACTCTTTTGATTTTAATTCTGAAGACTTCAAAGATGAATTTAAGACACTGTGTCTAGATCTATTAAAATCTGAGAAGGAGATAATCTCTCTCAGGAATCAATTATCTGAGCATAGTGTCCTAAACTCAAAGAACCTCAAACTCTCTGAGGAGTTAGAATGCTGTAGGGAGGAGATAGCTTCACTGAAGAATGAACTATCAAAGGCCAAAAAGTTTGAAGAATCCCTAAATGGGAGAAGTATCAGACTGATGGACATCACAAGCACAGTGAACTCTAGATTTAATAGCACACTAGGCTTGGGTGCTTCATCCAGCCAACCTATAGTTTTGACAACTCCAATCAAGTTTGTCTTTGACAAAGGAAAGGGAGTAATAGAGGTACCCAGGAAGAATGCAGATCTGTCAGAGAAGAACTCAGTTCAACAGATAGCGTCGAGCAGAGCTCGACGATCGTCGAACAGAGCTCGACGATCTAACTACAGATCGTCGACCTCAGCTCGACGATATCCAAACTCTGAATCTCAGCATAATCGATCTTCGAACGGAGATCGACGATCTGACCCAAGATCGTCGACCTCAGTTCGACGATCGTCGAACAGAGTTCAGGCTTGTGAACACTCCTTCAATGGCACATTCAGATTCAATCCTAGAAGCTCCACATCCCAAGGCTTTAATCCCTACACTGAATGGATAGTACCTCCTAGGAGATACCATCCTGAAGGTTATAAGGATCAACCTGGGATGTCCTTTATTTCAGAATTTAAGGGATATCAACCTAGGCCCAAGGTTAACTGGGTCAAAAACAAATAAGTTGCTTTTGTGTAGGTGAAGACCTATCCAGCATCAAACCATCAATGGTATCTGGATAGTGGGTGCTCAAAGCACATGACAGGGGACAAGGACAACTTCACTTCCTTCAAAGCCAAGCTTGGACCCAAAGTAATTTTTGGAGACTCAAGCTTTGGAACTACAAAAGGATATGGTGCAGTCAAAATTGGCCCAGTCACATTCAAGAAGGTGGCATATGTTGAAGGACTCAAGCACAACCTGATAAGTATCAATCAACTGTGTGATGAAGGATATCAAGTGACCTTCAACAAAGCCATATGCAAAGTCAAGTCAGTGGACAACACAACTGTGTTGACAGGTAACAGAAGAGGTAACATTTACTTAGTGGATTTTCATTCACCAGTGGTAGATATTTGCATGTTTAATTCCATTTCAAAATCTAATGTTTTATGGCATAAGAGACTAGGGCACATTAACCTTAGAACCATTGCTAAGCTATCTAAAGACAACCTTGTTAAAGGACTACCTTCTGGTCCCTACAAGAAGGAAGGACTTTGCAAGGCTTGTCAATTAGGCAAGCAAACTAAAAGTA